>JAUIMM010000808.1:242500-840000 GCA_031769625.1 Taudactylus pleione | reverse complement strand
GCTTTCTCAATCTATCCAAATTCTACAGGAGGAATTGAGCAGTGGAAGACTTATTTCACATATTCTAAAATTGCTAAGTAAGACACTTACTATGGAGAAACGATTTTGACATGTTGAAGCAAGGCACTAACCTCAATTTATCTCTAGAAACTGCTTTCCTTCACCACTTCCCTCCAACCTCCCCTATGCATGGCAAATACGTGGCTGGTCGCATCCTGATTGACTCAAGAGCAGTATTAGCACAGCATTGGTAGGACACCCTGTTTACGTGGCCAAGATTTGAGGAAAGACTCTACACGTGAGTCGGTCACAAGTGCAGCTGCATTACGTGCTTTAAAATAGGAAATATTATTATCACATATCCCCACTTAGGGGGTGTGTGTGTGTGTGCGCGTGCGTGCGTAATATATATTTCATAGACAAAAACCTTACGGTTTCACATGTCCCATTAAGGCTGCTTAGACATGATCTGAAATATCACAAAACCTACTGAATTTCTATCACTCAAAATTAAAAAAGCAATGAAATTCTGATAATTAAGGCTGACGTCTTAATGGACGTGTTCCTTGCGCAATACAGATATAGTATGCCATCACACCCTGTGGTTAACTGCAGATTGAGCACTCTCACAGAGTGAGATTGCTGTTACTCACAAAATGGTGGAGCTGCTAATTCACAGAATTGTGTGCTCATTGGACTTCGTCATCTTTGCCTGGCGGGTGCCAACCCACCACGGCTTCGGCGGCTTCACCTGGTGGGCGCCAACCCGGCTCGCGGACTGGCATCACATATTGGATGCTACCGGGCGGGAGTGCTCATTCAGTCGGCGGCCCGGAAAGAAGACTGACCTGTGCAGAAGAGCTCCATGGGCCGCGGAAGAGGCCAGAAGACGGCTGGCTCAACTAAGAAGACAGTGGCTGAGCCTTGAGGATGGCAGAAGTCGGCGTGAGGCACAGCATCGGCTGAGTACTGAAGAGGACTGCAGTGGAGGAATGCAAAAGAGCTTAATGAAGCACCCCACTGCAGCCTCTTCCAACGGTTTGGGTAGGCGGCTTTGGGAAACTACTATCTATTTCTAAACTCCTTAGACCACCAGGTGTCGGGCAAAAGGCCCGTGGTGACACGTTCAGGCAAATAGGCCTGTGGGTAAAAGAGGTGGGCATTAGGCCCTTGTGTCGTTGGGGGCAGTAGGCCCCATAGAATTCCCTAAGCCCAATTAGGAGTTAGTGATCTGGGTGTTAGGCCCAGATCACTGATTGGACTGAATAGCCCCATGGTTAGGCAGGCCCCTTAGGCCTGAGCCCTGTGTAAAGTGGCCCTGGGCATTACGCCCTGCCCGCTACCTGAGCCCACTGTAGGACAGCCCCATAGGCCTGAGGCCACAAAGATAATAAAGGAATTCTGGGCATTAGGCCCAAGCCCCTGGTGCTCTAAAGTAGGCAGGCAATAAAGCCTGAGCCATCAGTAAGACCCTGGGTGCTAGGCCCAGGGCACAGAGTTTGTTGTTTGGTTCTGGGCAATAGGCCCAGACCACTGGTATAAAAAGTAGACAGCAGTGTAAATGTAAAGAGGTGTGCGACTCTCACCCTCCAAGTCCCCTTGCGTGAAGAGCTGTCAGGCTTCCACCGTTATAACTTTCACCCAGGGGTGTATCTAGGGATCCAAGCGCCTGGCAAGGTAATGGAATGCCTCCCCCCATAATTTCAGGAAGTGCCCCCCAGGAGGCAATGTGAGGTGAAACAGACAGGTGCCTAGGGCCCAGTGGTCATAGTGCCCACCTGCCAGGGAAGGGACAATGACAGGGCATACTCACTGCAGTTGCTTCCTGATGCTTCTCTATGGTGAGACACCCAGCGGTCAGAGGAGCTTGTGCTGAGTCCTGATTGGAGCAGCCCAGAAGTCCTGTGACCTGAGCAGGGGGCGTGGCTACACCTGCTTGTTCAACTCCAATTCAGGCTAGGGATGACTATCGGTGAGTTATCCATTGATGGCCAGCATCGATGGTTCCATCAGTGATTTCTGTCGATGGCACTAAATCTCAGAAAAATAAATAGGGTGAGTGGTTTTATGGCGCTACCCCTTATCTACTGCAGAAGATGGTGAATAGAATATATGTAACAGACTAGAGGCATGTAAATAATTCAGCAATTTAATTATATAAAACAAGTCCCTATATTGGGAAACAGCAATCCTTCCATCAAAGATATAACACATATATAAATTAGCAGTTAATAAAAAAGACATAATTACCCTAATAAAAAGGGAATAAAAGTTGCTAAATCACTGAATAAAACTTTATTTAATCAGTGCAAAGTTCAGTGCAAAAAGATTTTGATTGGTTCATACCATAAATATAAACATGGGGCCCCTTGACCATCTGGACCTAGGACAGGCTTGTCTACACTCCCGATTTGGTTGGGAGCCTCTCGAATATCGGGTGCCACTCCCGACCCCCCGGAAAGGCAGGCAAGCCTCCCGGCTGCCGCCTGCACCCCGTTCACTAATAGAAATCCCTGCAGCGGTGGGGGGCGATGACTCGATTCACGCTGAATTGCGTCTACGTGGCCCCGCCCCCTGCTTCACAATGTGTTTAATTTCTGGCATTGTGAAGACAATGCTTATGTGTGATGGTCCAATTCCTGAATGTCCACAGTCACAGCTTCCAACACGTTTCGACCACCATCAGGGTCTTTATCAAGGCTAGTGTGTGTTTGTGACTGAATGGGGTACCCTTGTAGTTACTCATTTCCTGTCTGGGGCCTCCAGACAGGAAATAGGTATAAAAATGTATGACATTAACATAAAAGTGCTTGAAAATAAACAGGGATGTGCCTTAAGTATAAGGCTCTTTAGGTTTTAATAAGTGTGATGCAACAACATGGTAATGGAGAAAATGAGGTTAGAAGGTCCGATCGTCTAAACCAGAAGTGACATCACTTCCTTTTTTTGCGGAGGTCCTGGAATTAGATGCTTCCCTCTTATGTAAGTCGATTCTCCTCATGGCCGCCGGACCCGGAACTTCTGGTAGCCCCCGCGATTAGTGGCATTGGTTTGTAGTATCAAAGTGTGATCATTCATATATGAGGAACATGATTATAAAAGATCATTTGAGGACTTCCAGTGGGCGGGCCATCCAGCATGGCCGCTTTTTAGCTGTGCTCCCGTCTCTGTGGAGAGAATCCCCAGCAATCCTGCGGACTTGTTCACTCTGTAGGGGTAGTTAGCACCTTGTCTGACCTCCTAACATTTGAGGTTTCTGAAGACATCGTTCTATTTGTGGAGCATGATATTTTCCACCGGAATCGGGCCCTCAAAGCTGATGGCCTACAGTATATGACCGCCAAGACCTAAGTTAGCGCGAACATCTTCCAAACACTGTTGGAATTGTGGAGGAACGGCGCTGCATTGACCCCCATTCACTTACCTGCTCTGCTGTCGGATCGGCTCCTGGGGCGGCTGCATGCACACAGCCGGGGGACCTTACCGCTACTTGGCCGAATCAGCGTGTTGTGTGGACAGAGCTTACCTTCCCCCCCACGAGGCTGCTGGCGGAGGCGATGGGCCGCTGAGATGAGCTGTCCTACTGCTAGGCTGGAGTCCGTGGGATCCAGGGGGCTGCGTGTTGCAGATCTTGTTTGAAGGCTGTTATCCACTAACAGTGACAGGATTACAGCTGCTGGACTCCCTTTTGCTGGACATTGTTTTTGCCCCGAGGAGGTGTCGTTTGCACTTTCCCCATGAAGCTGCTCCAAGTCCTGGGTGTTGGTAGAAGCGGGGGTCTGACCTGCTAGCTGTAATGGACTCGATTGTTATGTTTTCTTCCTTGGAGCTGGCATGATCTGCAGAAAGTCCCTTCCTGTACACAGCATACTTGCCAACTCTCCCTCATTGTCAGGGAGACTCCCTGAAATAGTAGCAATCTCCCTGTCTCCCTGAAGAGTCTAGCAATCTCCCTCATTTCATCCTTACCCCCATTATGAAGCTGTTATATTAAAAAACAGAGATATACGGTATACATTCCAATGGGATCATTAGTGTCATTACCTTGCATTGGTTATTATAAGGCACAATGATCCCTATAAATTTCTGCAAAGTATTAGTGTGTTTCATCAACAAACAGATCTTACTAAATGCTTTTGGGCTGGTTTACATTTGGATGTAAGTCAGGTTTAGGACACGCCTCTCAGATTTATCAGTACACGTCCATCACATGTATGACACGCCTCTCAGATTTATCAGTACACGCCCATTGTAACACGCGCTCATAGGTGCTGCTTTCACAATCTCCCTGAAATGCTTTTTCAAAAGTAGGCAAGTATGGTACACAGTTGCCCAGGTTTGGTTTAGGTTTGGAGATCTGAACGTTCCTGATTTTGAGATCGCTGAGGAACTATTTCTCCTAATACTTCTAATTTTTTCTACAGGAACTGTTCCTGAGGTGTATTACCTTCCTCTCTATTATTACCACCAGTTACTCAGGTTATTTTTACTTCTCACAATAGTAGAGACTGAATTTTGTTTCATTGATATGTCTAATATTGCACTCAGGCCCTCATTCAGAGCCGTACGCTCTGAGCAGAGCGCACGCTCTGAATGAGGGCCGCCCTCCATGAAAATGGAGCGTCCTCCTGGACGCTCGTATAGCTGTGGGTCACCCCCCTACAGGCTATACGAGCGTGCAGTTTGATGGCCGCGATGGTCTTGACCATCGCGACCATCGAAACTGCGAGCCGGAGCCTGCGGTTGAGGTTTTCAACCGCAAGCTCCGGAGTGATTTTGGCTCTATCAGAGCCAAAATCACTCCCACTGACATCACTAGTGATGTCAGTGGGCCGGCTTCTGACGGGAGGCACGCCCCCGGCATGCCCACCAAAGGGGGCGTGCTGTCAATCAACATCGACAGCACGCCCCCTTTGATCAGACACAACGAGCGAAGGACTTTCCTTCTCTCGTCCCGTCTGGCGCATGCGCACGACGGAGCTCCCTCCGTCGTGCGCATGCTCAGTGCAGAACATCGACCCACTTGCGAGCGGACAGCCACTCGCGAGTGGGTCTGAATCAGGGCCTCTGTTTGTTAATGGAATTTTTGAGAATATGCTATATTATTGGGTGATGTTAGATTTCTATTGCTAGATTTCTATTTCTGCTAAATAAATAGTATATATCTATTTCATTGCTCAGATAGGGCTCTATTTACTACAATCCGCATTTGAAATGCAGATTGTACTGTGATATTACCGACTGAATTCACATTGCGAATTTAGGCAATATCACAGAGATTTACTACAAATCCCTTGCAGGGACAGAGGGCCTGATTCAGAGCCGGCCACTCTTTCAGAGTGCGAGCTGTCAATCACAATCGACAGCCGCCCCGTTTTGGTGCGAGTCCCGTAGCGACGGAGCATACGTCGCTGGCTGGGTCTCGCGCATGCGCACACCGAAGCCGGATCAGGCGTGCGCATGCGCAGTGGGGGACCATCGACGAGCGAGTCTGAATCAGGCCCTGAGCTTGCGAGAAAGCTCTGTCCCTGCGAATCCCATCCACACACTAGTCACGGTATTTTCGCAGAAGAATACCGTGACTAGTTCTCCGCGCATGCGCCGACCTTCCGCTGCTGCTACCCCCCTGGCACTAAGCACCGCCCCATTGTTAAGCGTCACCCCCCGCGACCGCGGACCCCCCCGCGACCCCCCCTCTCCCTTAATTACACTTACCTGCATGATCCGTGCTCTAGTGATGTCTTCTATGTCCTCCGGTCAGGTGATAACCCATACTGCACTGGGACCCGATCACCTGATGACCGCACCGCAGTGCAGCATGGGAGACCAGCTGACCGGAGGGGAGACATCACCGGAGCCTCGACCACCAGTCCCTGGACTCGGGTAAGTTTTTTTTTTTTGCAGTGAATCAGCGTATGGTCTGTTTAGACCACACAGCTGATCACTGGAGCCGGCTCCCGGCTCTGCTCTCCCCGTTAGAGCAGGGCAGGAGTCCGGTAACCAGGGGAGACCCTGGATAACACCACCTTCAGGTGGTGTTATTATCACAAGGCTTTCCCCGATATTTTTTAACAATTTATTTTTAGTAACTTTGGTCAGATCTCATTTCCCATTACAATTATGGGAAATGCGATCTGCTTACTAAAAATAAGTTATACTTAGGGGTTGGAGTAGAATTTTACGAACTCTACTCCAATTGCCCTTTAGTAACTTTAGGTGAAACTAAAATAATGTGAAAAGGGTGTGAAAACACCCTTTTTCACTTTATTTTAGTAAAAATAATGTTAATAAATAGAGCCCTTATGGTGCGTACACACTGGGCGATAAAGTGGACGACTGAACGATAATGATATCGTTATCGTTCAGTCGTCCACTTTATCGTCCATTTTTAACCCCAAAAAGATGAACGATAACGACGACGCGCGTTCCCGCGGGTCGTTCGTCATTATCGTTCATCGGGCTGACATGCAGGCCAACCTGACGATCTTGTCAGGTTGCTGCATGTCAGGGAATGGGGGAGAGAGCCCAGCGCTGAACGATATCGTTAATGATATCGTTCAGCGGCTGTGCTCAGTATCATGAACAACAATGAGCACAGCCTGCCGGGGACACACTACACGATATCGCTCAGGGAGCATATCGTGTAGTGTGTACACACCATTATGGTGCGTACACACTGGGCGATTAAAGTGGACGACTGAACGATAACGATATCGTTATCGTTCAGTCGTCCACTTTATCGTCCATTTTTAACACAAAAAAGATGAACGATGACGACGACGCGCGTTCCCGCGGGTCGTTCGTCATCCTCGTTCATCGGGCTGACATGCAGGCCAACCTGACGACCTCGTCAGGTTGCTGCATGTCAGGGAATGGGTGAGAGAGCCCGGCGCTGAACGATATCGCTAATGATATCGTTCAGCGGCTGTGCTCAATGTCATGAACGACATTGAGCACAGCCTGCCGGGGACACACTAGACGATATCGCTCAGGGAGCATATCGTCTAGTGTGTATGCACCTTTAGTCTCTATATTAGTATTGTTGTTGATAGTACTTTGCTGCCATCTAGTGGCTAATTGTTAGACATAACTTTCTAAGATAAGGTGTGAGGCACATATAGAAACCATTGTAATTCCTACACCGTTCACCTGATTTGGATGTAGTTACCCTCAAATGAAATCTGAAAGTCTGCAGTTAAAGCACATCTTGTTTGTTTCATTTCAAAGCCATTGTGGTGGTGAATAGAGGCAAAAATATGAAAATTCTGTCAATGTCCCAATATTTATGCACCTGACTGTGTATATATATATATATATATATATATAAATATATTAGGGGTGTGCACCAGCCACTTTTCGTGTTTTGTGTTTTGGTTTTGGATCTGGATCTTTCTTCGTGTTTTGGATCTGTATTTTTTTTTTTTTAAAAGCACAAAAACAGCAAAAATCACATAATTTGTGGGTTTTTCTGCTCCTATGCTGTTATTAACCTCAATCACTTTAATTTCCACTCATTTCCAGTCCATTCTGAACACCTCACACCTCACAATAGTGTTTTTATGTCCAAAAGGTTGCACCGAGGTAGCTGGATGACTATGCTAAGCGACACGAGTGGGTGGCACAAACACGTGGCCCATCTAGGAGTGACACTGCAGTGGCAGACAGGATGGCAGTTTGAAAAACTAGGCCCCAAACAGTACATAATGCAAAGAAAAAAAAGAGGTGCAAGATGGAATTGTCCTTGGGCCCTCCCACCCACCCTTATGTTGTACTATAAACAGGGCATGCACACTTTAACAAACCAATCATTTCAGCGCCAGAGTCTGCCACACGACTGTGGCTGAAATTATTGGTTTGTTTGGGCCCCCACAAAACAAGCTGCCAATTAATCTGTCCCTGCACAAACTGGCTCTACGGAGGCAAGATGTCGTCCTCATCCTCCTCATCCACCGATTCCTCACCCTCTTCAGTGTTGTGTACATCCTCATCCTCACAGAGTATTAATTCGTCCCCACTGGAATCCACCACCACAGGTCCCTCTGTACATTCTGGAGGCTGGTCTCCCTGGAAGAGTTGATCATTCATTTTTATGAACATCATCTTCTCCACATTTTGTGGAAGCAACCTCCTACGCCTTTCGCTAACAAGGTTCCCGGCTGCACTAAACACTCTTTTGGAGTACACACTGGAGGGGGGGCAACTCAGGTAAAATAGAGCCAGTTTGTACAGGGGCCTCCAAATTGCCTCTTTTTCCTGCCAGTACAGGTACGGACATGCCTACTTGGATGCTGTCACCGTGTAATCCTCCACCATTCTGTCAATGGTGACAGTATCATGTGCAGTGACAGTAGACATGTCAGAAATTGTTGCCAGGTCCTTCAGTCCGGACCAGATGTCCAAACTTGGTCCTGCCTGCCCTGCATCACCGCCAGCGGGTTGCTTAGGATACCTAAGTTTTTTTCCTGGCAGCCCCAGTTGCGGGAGAAAATGAAGAAGGAGCTGTTGACGTGTCACGTTCCGCTTCAGCTGACAGTGTTTTCACCAGCAGGTCTTTGCACCTCTGTAGGCTTGTGTCAGCCGGAAAGAGAGACACCACATAGGCTTTAAACCTAGGATCGAGCACGGTGGCCAAAATGTAGTGGTCTGATTTCAACAGATTGACCACTCTGGAATCCTGGCAAAGTGAATGAAGGGCTTCATCCATGAGTCCCACATGCCGAGCGGAATCGCTCCGTCTTAGCTCCTCCTTCACTTTCTCCAGCTGCTTCTGCAAAAGCCTGATGAGGGGAATGACCTGACTCAAACTGGCAGTGTCTGAACTGACTTCACGTGTGGCAAGTTCGAAGGGCTAGAGAACCTTGCACAACACAGAAATCATTCTCCACTGCGCTTGAGTCAGGTGCATACCCCCTCCTTTGCCTATGTCATAGGTGGATGTATAGGCTTGAATGGCCTTTTGCTGCTCCTCCATCCTCTGAAGCATATAGAGGGTTGAGTTCCACCGTGTCCCAACCTCTTGCTTCAGGTGATGGCGGGGCAGGTTCAAGAGTGTTTGCTGGCGCTCCAGTCTTCGGCACGCAGACGCTGAATGGCGAAAGTGGCCAGAAATTTTTCAGGCCACCCAAAGCGTCTCCTGCATGCCCCTGTCGCTTATCAGAAAATTCTGCACCACCAAGTTTATTGTGTGAGCAAAACATGGGACGTGCTGGAATTTGCCCAGATGTAATGCCCGCACAATATTGGTGGTGTTGTCAGATATCACAAATTCCCAGGAGAGTCTAAGTGGGGTAAGCCACTGGGCGATGATTTCCCTCAGTTTCTCTAAGAGGTTGTCGGCAGTGTGCCTCTTACTGAAACCAGTGATACACAGCGTAGCCTGCCTTGGAACGAGCTGGTGTTTCTGAGATCCTGCTACTGTTGACGCTGCTGTTGTTGCTGCGTAAGGTGATACATCTACCCAGTGGGCTGTCACAGTCATATAGTCCTTAGTTTGCCCTGTTCCACTTGTCCACATGTCCGTGGTTAAGTGGATATTGGGTACAACCGCATTTTTCAGGACACTGACACTTTTTCTGACGTTTCTGTACAGTCTCGGTAACGCCTGCCTAGTGAAGTGGAATCTAGACGGGATTAGGCACCGGGGACACACTACCTCCATCAATTGTCTAAATCCCACTGCACTAATGGTGGATACTGGACGCACGTCTAACACCAACATAGCAGTCAAGGCCTCAGTTATACGTTTTGCTTCAGGATGACTGCTGTCGTACTTCATCCTCCTCGCTAAGGACTGTTGGAGGGTCAATTGTTTAGTAAAAGTAGTGGTGTTCCTACTTCCTCTCTGAGATGATGAACGACTCCCAGCAGCAGCAACAGCAGCAGCGGCAGCAGTAGGCGTAGAAATGCAGGATCCGCCGGAGGAATCCCGGATAGGAGAGTCAGTCATGCCAGTGACATGGCCAGCAGGACTACTTCTGATCCTGACTAAGGAGGAAATTGACGAGGAGGGAGTTGACGGTGTGGTTTGCAGGCGCTTGGATACAACAAGACAACGGGATTTAGGTGTCCCTGGACTGCTTACGGTCTTAGCCAAAGTTTCTGAACTTGACAGTAACTTTTTATGAACGCGCTGCAGGTGCCGTATAAGGGAGGATGTTCCTAGGTGGTTAACGTCCCTACCCCTACTTATTTCACCTTTACATATGGTACATATGGCAAGACAGTTGTTGTCCGGATTTGGATAGAAATATTGCCAGACCAAAGAGGTGGAATGTTTGGTCTTCTGCCCAGGCATGACCGTGATGGGCTTTTTCATCCCATGGACAACAACTGTCTCCCCCGGAGCCTGATTTAAACAAACCACATCACCATCAGAATCCTCCTCGCCAACTTCCTCCTCAACGCCAGCTACACCAGTATCCTCAGCCTGTTGTACTTCAACAGTGACATCTTCAATTTGCATATCAGCAAGTGGACTGTGGGTGCTCCTTTCAGCACTTGCAGGGGGCGTGCAAATGGTGGAAAGAGCCACCTCTTCCCAAGCAGTGCTGGGAAGGTCAGGCATCGCAACCGCCTCCACACTTGGACTCTCCTTGGGGATTTGTGATATCTTCTTAGAACGCACAGTTCTTCGCTGTGCTTTTGCCAGCTAAACTCGTTTGATTTTTTTAGTGGGAGGAGGGCTTCCATCGTCATGTGAAGCTGAACCACTAGTCATGAACATAGGGAAAGACCTTAGCCGTTCCTTGCCACTCCGTGTCGTAAATGGCATATTGGCAAGTTTACGTTTCTCCTCAGATGATTTAAATGGTTTTTTTAAGGTCATTTTCCTGAACTTTGTCATTTGGGATTGTGGACCTCATTCAGAGTCGGTCACTGCGGCTGCATGGTCATACGCCACCGATGTTCGCTATACTGCGCATGCGTAAAGTTCGCAATGTGCGTGCGCAAACTAGCCACTATGATCAGAAATTTCTCTCTCCTTGAACACAGCCAGGTCGGTAGTTTGAGTGACAGAATGAGGCGTTTGTGGGTGGTAACAAGGGAAGGTGCTTGAAAACGGGGGACTGGAGATCCGAACGCAGGCGTGCCTAATTATGCGAACGGCATTTTATGGGAGTGCATACGGTTTATGGGAGTGCATAATTAACAAAGTAGCGTCATGGCACATGTGACATGGGAGGTTTTTACACTGAAATGAACGTAGAGCTTAAGAGAGGGTATGGTCAACCTTAAGCTCTACGACCAGTTTCGATGGTAACCGATGGTCTTGATTAATCCTTATATGCCCAGAGATGACGTGCAATGCGTACGAGAAGGGGGCGTATTTTTTTTAATTCCGACCGCTTCCTCCCCTTGGTCAGCCAGCTACCGATCCGAACTTAGGGACGCAACTTGCAAGGGAATCATTTGCATATCCGGCCCCTTTTCCCGTACGAACGTGCGGCCGCTTCGACCGACTCTGAATGAGGTCCTGTATGTGCCCTCTACTATGACATTGAGCATCGGCCTTGGCAGACGACGTTGATGGCATGTTATCATCTATGTCATGACTAGTGGCAGCAGCTTCAGCACTAGGAGGAAGTGGTTCTTGATCTTTCCCTATTTTATTTTTATCGGAGAAAGTTTGGTCCTCCATTTATGTTATATTGATATATACGTGCGGCTAAGGCGCACACAAACAAAGAAAATAATTTTTTATTTTTGTTGGAGACTAGTGCACTTTGTGGGTTACACCACCCTTTAAGAAATGAGCCAGCCGGCCCTTTACTTATGGGACACAGGCGCACGCTTGGCGCTGCTCCTTTGTTGATGCACGTGCAGCCACAGTGCACACAATTCACAAACACAGAAAATATTTTTTTATTTGCTTTGGAGTGCACTTTGGGGGTTACAGCACCCTTTAACTGTCAAGCCAGCCGGCCCTTTACTTATGACACAGGCGCACGCTTGGCGCTACTTTGTTGATGCACGTGTGGCCACAGTGCATACAATTCACAAACAAAAGAATATTTTTTTTTATTTTTTTTGGAGTGCACTTTGGGGGTTACAGCACCCTTTAATGGTCAAGCCAGCCGGCCCTTTACTTATGACACAGGTGCACGCTTGGCGCTAGTTTGTTGATGCACGTGCGGCTACTGCGCACACAATTCACAAACACAGAAAAAATATTTATTTTTTTCGCACTTGGGGGGGAGCACCCCTGATGGACAGAGAACCCCCTGGACAACACTACAGCACCTCTTTAGGACTGGGACACTGCACAGGACTTTGGAGTGGACACAGCCCCTATGGACAACTGACTACACAACACAGTCCAGCCAGCCCCTATGGACTTTGGAGGAGTGGACACAGCCCCTATTCACAACAGCAGCACAGCACAACACAGCCAGCCCTTATGGACTTTGGAGGAGTGGACACAGCCCCTATGGACAACAGCAGCACAGTGCAGCACAGCACAGCACAACACTACACTGCACTACACTACACTACACAGCCCAGCCAGCCCTAACTCCCACCCTCCCTCTTCACTGTCCACAGCCGAGTGAGAAAATGGCGCCGACGCGGGTACCTTATATAGAATCCAAAACCCGCGAGACCCGGAAGGCGGGATGATGATGTTTTGCCTCGATTTCAGATCCGAGTCAGGCGGGAAAAGTCGAGCCTGACTCGGATCGGCCTCGATCGGGGGGGCTCGGGGGGGTTTGGATTTCAGAAATCCGAACCCGCTCACCCCTAATATATATATATATATATATATATATATAGTCGAAGACTAATTTACATAATTCCGTCTTTACATATGCTTTATGCTGTATAATGAAGCAGTACATGAGATATAATAGGGTATTGGTACGTCCATTTTGTTTCTCTGTCCAAACTCAGATTTAAATGGAAATTAGTGTGTGTCTTTAAGGCCGCGCCCAAGGAAAACTGTTTATCTAACAAAATGAAGAAGAGCTTGCCTATATATGTGTCCTTGTGTTGAGAAAAATATTCAGACTAAATATGGGGATACAGCAAGCAATGAGTATCTCTCAAAGAAATTAAATTTTGGTTCTGATTGCAAAGGATGAGCTAGCAAGAACAAGCTTTGTCTATCTGATAATGTTAGTGGCTGTATAAAAGGGGGCGTATTACTTGAATATTGTAATAATGTAATAGAGTATAAGTACTGTGTGACAATGTCAATGGTTGTTATTCCTGCATTATAACACTGGGAGAATATATCCCAGTTAAAAGGGCTAGATCTATTTATTTAATTAATTAATAAAATGACAAATTCTTAAGTATACTGGATTTGGAGTATATTACTTATTATGGAACAACACCTGGTTAAGAGGTAACTTAAACAATATATATATATATATAATATATATATATATATATATATATATAGTATATACAGTGTGTATATATATATATATATATGTCCCTGGATAGCCTGGCACTCAGGACGAACTAAGCAAAAATAGGGTGCCTTCTCAAATATAAATAACAAGTCCCAAGAGTCCTTTGAACAAAGAACAGAGCGGCACTCTAGTTTAAAGCAGTAAAAAAAGTGCTGTATTCAAATCATTGTAAGAGTGATAACAATATCATCGATGTTTCAAAGTCGTATAGACTTTTTCCTCAGGATGTATCACAACATAGTGTCAAAACAAACACTATGTTTTGACACTATGTTGTGATACATCCTGAGGAAAAAGTCTATACGACTTTGAAACGTCGATGATATTGAATACAGCACTTTTTTTACTGCTTTAAACTGGAGTGCCACTCTGTTCTTTGTTCAAAGGACTCTTGGGACTTTATATATATATATATATATATATATATATATATATATATATATATAGATCGCAGGACAGGCGGCACTCAATGCGACTTCACATCAATCAAAAGAAGAACTCAGCAGTACTTTGCTTCTTAGTCAACGTGTCAGTGTTTCCACTTTTATCTTATGTCTTGATAAAAGTGGAAACACTGAAACGTTGAATAAGAAGCAAAGTACTGCTGAGTTCTTCTTTTGATTGATGTGAAGTCTCATTGAGTGCCGCCTGTCCTGCGATCTATACATTACTTTGTTTTGGGAAGGCACCTGAGCGCTTGCTTTGTAATCAGGTGGAGTGCCGGATTTGGAGGATACGATCTATATATATATGTTACTATATATATATATATACAGAAACCAGAAAACCCGGCACTCTCATACAGGGGATACAATATGATACTTGCTAGGGTGCCTCTCCAGAGGTGCAAGGTGCTATCTCCATGTAGTAGTAGAAGAAAGGATGGCACTCCATAGACTTGCAGTATAGTATAAAAGCAGTCCTTTATTGACGTTTCGGGGTTTCCCCCTTCCTCTTCTACTACTATATATATATATATATATATATATATATATATTATTTTTTTAAAAAATATATATTTATTTATTTTATATTTATATTTTTACGGTCCCAGCAGATGAGAAACATTTTCTAGACTGTATTTGCCTAGATATTTGCCTGTATTTGCCTAGACATACTGGGTAAGCTATGAGAATTTGTTGCTGGGCCACATTGTGGAGATAAAGATGATACTATTGACCAAAATATTATCCTTTTAGAACCGTACCACACATTCTACTCTCTGTCTTCATTACCACATTCCCTACAGTCATGTCAGCTTTCATTTGCAAGCATCAAATAAACTGAGGTTAGCGAGAAGAGAGACAAGTGTCCTCATACGTAGAACAGTACCACCGGTGGGCATGCCTCTTATCCCTAGTAAGGATTGGCATGTCACATAAATCCTGGGCTAGGAAAAGAGCGAGAAGAGGGACAGGTGTCCTCATACCTAGAACTGTACCACCAGTGGGCATATCTCTTATTCCTATTAAGGATTGGCATGTGCTATAGTCACATAAATCCTGGGCTAAGAAAAAAAAATATGAACACATCAAATCCAATAGAGGATCTACTGCAAATCACTAAAAAAGGGGATCTCTAAACAAAGACATTCCCAGAGCCACAATAGGCTCCATTCATGCCAGACATAAAACATACAGGGTCTGCTTCAGCAAGGATCACTATTCTGCTAATACGCACGCAACGCAGTTGCTAATAGCTGTGAAATGCAAATGTTTGCAATTGCATTGCGATCACAGCCTATAATAAGGACGCCCACTACCCCTTACTCATATCCGTATACTTGGGCAACATAGCAAATTAATCGGTAACATCGGGTCCATATGCTCAGTTAAGGCAAGTCAGACCTCACTCAGGGATTAATAACTTCAGCACACGCTATGAGTCTCAGGCTGTGTATGGCCAGGAAGTGGTTAATATATCCACGCCCCTGCAACGGCATTGCAACACTCTAGTCTGATCGCCCCCCCCAACCCACCCCCATCACTGGGTCTGCATAACGTATGCATCACAGTGCGCGTGTGCGAACTAGCGATTGCGATCCGAAATGCATAATACGCAACAATCGACCAATTGCCTGCGTATTAGCAACTGCGTACCTTGCTGAATCAGGCCCACAGTACGTATATACAGTAGATTTCTGGCTGTGGGTGCATCTTGCCCACCCCAAATGACTGCGACCATCATTGCAGACACTGATTAGCACTTGCGCAGTACAGACCCTGCACATGCAGAACCGTCGGAGCTGTACGCAAGCCATCGGGTTTGTGTACATCTCTGAATCAAACCCATAATCCTGAGATGGCCTTAGCAGAAATATAATTGCAGCAATATCTACTATGCATTATAGAAATTTAGAGATATAAATTTCCTTCTGTGTGTAATAGTGAAGTTTGCAAATAATTTCTTGGGCTCTATATGCTGCAGAATCTTTGTGTACTATGTGCTATTCATTGGGACCTCTAAATGTTTATAAGCATTGTTTCTGGCAAAGCTAAAACAGGAGAATGCTCAGACTTACCGCCATCTGTAGATGTGGCGGGATGTAGTTTGGAAGCCGATGGTCTATGCCGACCTCCGGCTTCCAGACTTTCTAATCCCAGCATGGTACTAATGACAGTCGTCTAAAACTCGACGCCTGTCATTAACCAGCCACCTGGAAGACCGACGCCCGGCATACCGAATGAAGGTAAGCCGGGCGTGGGCAGCCGCGGGGGGGAGGGTAAGGTCTAGGTCTCCCGGGGAGGTTGGGGTTAGGTACCCCCCGGGGGACTCAGGTTTAGGCAGTGGGGAAGGGGCGTTAGGTTTAGGCACTTAGAGGGGGGATTAGGATTAGGCACCCCTAAACGATACTTACCTTAGGGCCGATCGGAATTTTCATCCTTGCCGGGCTGCTGCTGTCGGGATTTGAACCGCCGGCCATGCGACCGGCGGTAATACCTACTACACCCGATGTGGCATATGGGATACTCTAACAAAGAATTTTGTGGAGAGGGATCTGGGGGATCCTTTCCGTCAGCCCCGATGGTGCAGACGCTGGCTGACAGCCATGCATTAGCCAGTGGGACCCGAAGCAAGAAGCAGAGTGATAGCATAAGCTCTTGCTGGGATGGGCTCTTTCCGTGAAAATTTAAATTTTCACCTTGCAGATTTAGGTGATAATCATTTATCACATGCGCATTAAAATGTGGATTATATAAATCTGTCCCTCAGAGCTTTCTCAATCTATCCAAATTCTACAGGAGGAATTGAGCAGTGGAAGACTTATTTCACATATTCTAAAATTGCTAAGTAAGACACTTACTATGGAGAAACGATTTTGACATGTTGAAGCAAGGCACTAACCTCAATTTATCTCTAGAAACTGCTTTCCTTCACCACTTCCCTCCAACCTCCCCTATGCATGGCAAATACGTGGCTGGCCACATCCTGATTGACTCAAGAGCAGTATTAGCACAGCATTGGTAGGACACCCTGTTTACTTGGCCAAGATTTGAGGAAAGACTCTACACGCGAGTCGGTCACAAGTGCAGCTGCATTAAGTGCTTTTAAATAGGAAATATTATTATCACATATCCCCACTTAGGGGGTGTGTGTGTGTGCGTGCGTGCGTGCGTAATATATATTTCATAGACAAAAAACCTTACGGTTTCACATGTCCCATTGAGGCTGCTTAGACATGATCTGAAATATCACAAAACCTACTGAATTTCTATCACTCAAACTTAAAAAATCAATGAAATTCTGATCATTAAGGCTGACGTCTTAATAGAACGTGTTCCTTGCGCAATATAGATATGGTATGCCATCACACCCTGTGGTTAACTGCAGATTCAGCATTCTCACAGAGTGAGATTGCTGTCACTCACAAAATGGTGGAGCTGCTAATTCACAGAATTGTGTGCTCATTGGACTTCGTCATCTTTGCCTGGTGGGTGCCAACCCACCACGGCTTCAGCGTCTTCACCTGGTGGGCGCCAACCCGGCTCGCGGACTGGCATCATATATTGGATGCTGCCAGGAGGGAGTGTTCATTCAGTCGGTGGCCCGGAAAGAAGTCTGACCTGTGCAGTAGAGCTCCATGGGCCGCGGAGGAGGCCAGAAATCTGTGGGCTCAACTAAGAAGACGGCGGCTGAGCCTTGAGGATGGCAGAAGTCGGCGTGAGGCACAGTATCGGCTGAGTACCGGAGAGGACTTCAGTGGAGAAATGCAAAAGAGCTTAATGAAGCTCCCCACTGCAGCCTCTTCCAATGGTTCAGGTAGGCGGCTTTGGGACACTACTATCTATTTCTAAACTCCTTAGACCACCAGGTGTCGGGCACAAGGCCCGTGGTGACACGTTCGGGCAAATAGGCCTGTGGGTAAAAGAGGTGGGCAATAGGCCCTGGTGTCGTAGGGGGCAGTAGGCCCCATAGAATTCCCTAAGCCCAATTAGGAGTTAGTGATCTGGATGTTAGGCCCAGATCACTGATTGGACTGATGAGCCCCATGGTTAGGCAGGCCCATAGGCCTGAGCCATGTGTAAAGTGGCCCTGGGCATTACGCCCTGCCCGCTACCTGAGCCCACTGTAGGACAGGCCCATAGGCCTGAGACCACAAAGATAATAAAGGGACCCCTGGTGCTCTAAAGTAGGTAGGCAATAAAGCCTGAGCCATCAGTAAGACCCTGGGTGCTAGGCCCAGGGCACAGAGTTTGTTGTGTGGTTCTGGGCAATAGGCCCAGACCACTGGTATAAAAAGTAGACAGCTGTGTAAATGTAAAGAGGTGTGAGCAGTTGTGCGACTCTCACCATCCAAGTCCCCTTGCGTGGAGAGCTGTCAGGCTTCCACCATTATAACTTTCACCCAGGGGTGTATCTAGGGATCCAAGCGCCTGGCAAGGTAATGGAATGGCACCCCCCTCCCCCCATAATTTCAGGAAGTGCCCCCCAGGAGGCAAGGTGAGGTGAAACAGACAGGTGCCTACCAGTGGTCATTGTGCCCACCTGCCAGGGAAGGGACAATGACAGGGCATACTCACTTGTGTTGCTTCCTGATGCTTCTCTATAGTGAGACACCCAGCGGTCAGAGGAGCTTGTGCTGAGTCCTGATTGGAGCAGCCCAGAAGTCCTGTGACCTGAGCAGGGGGCGTGGCTACACCTGCTTGTTCAACTCCAATTCAGGCTAGGGATGACTATCGGTGAGCTATCCATTGATGGTCAGCATCGATGGTTCCATCAGTGATTTCTGTCGATGGCACTAAACCTCAGATAAATAAATAAATAGGGTGAGTGGTTTTATGGCGCTACCCCTTATCTATTCCAGAAGATGGTGAATAGAATATATGTAAAAGAATAGAGGCATGTAAATAATTCAGCAATTTAATGATATAAAATAAGCCCCTATATGGGGAAACAGCAATCCTTCCAACAAAGATATAACACATATATAAATTAGCAGTTAATAAAAAGACATAATTACCCTAATAGAAAGGGAATAAAAGTTGCTAAATCACTGAATAAAACTTTATTTAATCAGTGCAAAGTTCAGTGCAAAAAGAATTTGATTGGTTCATACCATAAATATAAAAATGGGGCCCCTTGACCATCTGTACCTAGGACAGGCTTGCCTACACTCCCGATTTGGTTGGGAGCCTCCCGAATATCGGGTGCCACTCCCAACCCCCCCGGAAAGGCAGGCAAGCCTCCCGGCTGCCGCCTGCGCCCCATCCACTAATAGAAATCCCCGCAGCGGTGGGGGGCGATGACGTGATTCGCGTTGAATCGCGTCATCGTGGCCCCGCCCCCTGCTTCACAATGTGTTTAATTTTGGCACTGTGAAGACAATGCTTATGTGTGATGGTCCAATTCCTGAA
Source organism: Taudactylus pleione (assembly GCA_031769625.1). Classification (NCBI taxonomy): domain Eukaryota; kingdom Metazoa; phylum Chordata; class Amphibia; order Anura; family Myobatrachidae; genus Taudactylus; species Taudactylus pleione. Next base: position 820,733 of record JAUIMM010000808.1, on the reverse strand, counting down.
TGTCCACAGTCACAGCTTCCAACACATTTCGACCACCATCAGGGTCTTTATCAAGGCTAGTGTGTTTTGTGACTGAATGGGGTACCCTTGTAGTTACTCATTTCCTGTCTGTGGCCTCCAGACAGGAAATAGGTATACAAATGTATGACATTAACATAAAAGTGCTTGAAAATAAATAGGGATGTGCCTTAAGTATAAGGCTCTTAGGTTTTAATAAGTGTGATCCAACAACATGGTAATGGGGGAGAAAATGAGGTTAGAAGGTCCGGATCGTCTAAACCAGAAGTGACATCACTTCCGTTTTTTGCGGAGGTCCTGGAATTAGATGCTTCCCTCTTATGTAAGTCGATTCTCCTCATGGCCGACGGACCTGGAACTTCTGGTAGCCCCCGCGATTAGTGGCATTGGTTTGTAGTTTCACAGTGTGATCATTCATATATAAGGAACATGATTATAAAAGATCATTTGAGGAATTCCGGTGGATCCAGCATGGCAGCTTTTTAGCTGTGCTCCCGTCTCTGTGGAGAGAATCCCCAGCAATCCTGCGGACTTGTTCACTCTGTAGGGGTAGTTAGCACCTTGTCTGACCTCCTAACATTTGAGGTTTCGGAAGACATCGTTCTATTTGTGGAGCATGATATTTTCCACCTGAATTAGGCCCTCAAAGGTGACGGCCTACAGTATATGACCGTCCAGACCTAATTTAGCGCGAACATCTTCCAAACACTGTTGGAATTGTGGAGGAACGGCGCTGCATTGACCCCCATTCACCTACCTGCTCTGCTGTCGGATCGGCTCCCGGGGCAGCTGCATGCACACAGCCGGGACCTTACCGCTACTTGGCCGAATCAGCGTGTTGTGTGGACAGAGCTTACCTTCCCCCCCACGAGGCTGCTGAAGAAGGCGACGGGCCGCTGAGACGAGCTATCCTGCTGCTAGGCTGGAGTCCGTGGGATCCAGAGGGCTGCATGTTGTGGATCTTGGGGTAGATGTACGAAGCCCAGGAGCGGTATGAGCGCACGTCATGTGCGCTGATACCGCTTCTCCCAGATGTATGATCGGGGGTCTGGGCGGTAAATGACAGGGGCGCTGTGCGCCCCTGTCATTATCGGTGCTGCTATCTACAAGATAGCAGCGCCGAGCGGCAGGGTCATGTACCAACGGTCATACCGCATGACCGTTTGGCCGGCTGTAGCTGTCGTTATCGACAGCTACAGCCTGGCGCTAGCCTATCCCCACAGCAGGGACAATGCTGTCCCTGATGCGGCTGCTTCCGGCTCCAGGCTGCGCGCAGGGATCTCGCGATACTTGCGAGATCCCGCGCATGCTCAGTGGAGCCGGCCGGGACAAAGACACAGTGCATCAGCACTAGGCTGATGCACTGCTGTCTCTAGCGGGTAGCGCCGGAGGGGGGAGTTAACGCTCCCCCTCTCCGGCCGATGAGATGTTTATACATCTCATCGGTAGTGCTTTCTGCTTCGCCTCGGTAAAGAGACGAAGCCGGAAGCGGTATAGCGGCACGTTAAGTGCCGCTATAATACATCTACCCCCTTGTTTGAAGGCTGTTATCCACTGACAGTGACGGGATCACGGGGATTACCGCTGCTGGACTCCCTTTTGCTGGACACTGTTTTTGCCCCAAAGAGGTGTCATTTGCACTTTCCCCATGAAGCTGCTCCAAGCCCTGGGTGTTGGTAGAAGCGGGGGTCCGACCTGCTGGCTGCAATGGACTCGATTGTTATGTTTTCTTCCTTGGAGCTGGCGTGATCTGCAGAAAGTCCCTTCCTGTATACAGTTGCCCAGGTTTGGTTTAGGTTTGGAGATCTGAACGTTCCTGATTTTGAGATCGCTGAGGAACTATTTTTCAAATTTTTTCTACAGGAACTGTTTCTGAGGTCTATTACCTTCCTCTCTATCATTACCACCAGTTACTCAGGTTATTTTTACTTCTCACAATAGTAGAGACTGAATTTTGTTTGATTATGTCTAATATTGCACTCTGGGCCTGATTCAGACCCCCTCGCGAGCGCTATGCGCTCGCAAGCGGGTCGATGGTGGCCCATTGTGCATGCGCACGACGGAGCCAGCTCCGTCGTGCGCATGCGCGAGACCCGGATAGCGATGGGCAAACCGTTGCTCCGGGTCTCATACCAAAGGGGGCGTGCTGTCGATGTTGAGTGACAGCATGCCCCCTTTGGTGGGCGGGCTGGGGTGTGGCTGCCCAAACGGAGGCATTCCCATGTGAACGCCTCCGTTTGGGGGCAGCCCCACTAACATCACGAGTGATGTCAGTGGGAGAGATTTCGGCTCTGTGAGAGCCGAAATCTCTCTGGGGCTTGCAGCAACGAGACCCTACCACAAAGATCTTGTTGCAAGCCCGATGGTCACGATGGTCTTGACCATCGCGACCATCTTCCTGGCCTCTCGCTATAGCTGTGGGTGGTCACCCACAGCTATGCGAGCGGCCAGGAGGCCACTCTAAGAAACAAGAAGGCCGGCCCTGATTCAGAGCGAGCGCTCTGTCAGAGCGTCCGGCTCTGAATCAGGGCCAATGGGCCTGATTCAGAGCCGCTCGTAAGCGGCTGCTCGTTAGCTCTAAGCGATGTTAGCACAACTGTGCATGCGTATGGATTGTAATTAGGGGTGTGCACCGGCCACTTTTCGTGTTTTGTGTTTTGGTTTTGGATCTGGATCTTTCTTCATGTTTTGGATCTGGATTGGTTTTGCCAAAACCCCCCTTCCATGTTTTGGGTTCTGGGTTTTGTATTTGTCTGTATTTTTTTGAAAAAGAGCATAAAAACAGCTAAAGCACAGAGGGGGTCATTCAGACCCGGTCGTTAGCGCCGATGCGCTCAGACCGGGTCGATGGCACCCCCACAGAGCATGCGCATGACGGCGCCGGCTCCGGCGTGCGCATGCGTGTGACCCGCTACGACCGACAGCGCCGGTCGTAGCGGGTCTCGATCCAAAGGGGGCGAGCTGTCGATGTTGATTGACAGCTCACCCCGTTTGGAAGGCGGGCCGGGCGGGTGGCAGACCAAACGGAGGCATTCCCATGGGAACGCCTACTGTTTGGGGGAGGCCCCACTGACATTACTAGTGATGTCAGTAGAGAGCTTCCGGCTCAGAGCCAGAAGCTCTCCGGGGCTTACGACAAGTGAGACCCTACCCTAGGGTCTCGTCGTAAGCCCCAATGGTCGCGATGGTCTATGACCATCGCGACCATCACCGGAGCGGTCGTTAGAGCTGTGGGTGTTAACCCACAGCCTAACGACTGCAACAGAGGCGGGCGGTCAGGATGCAAGCGGCTGCCCAGTTTCTGAGCGACTGCTTGCATCCTCCGACCGCCTCTGAATGAGGCCCCGAATGTGTTGGTTTTTCTGCTCCTATGCTATTATTAACCTCAATAACCTTAATTTCCACTCATTTCCAGTCTATTCTGAAAACCTCACACCTCACAATAGTGTTTTTATGTCAAAAGATTGCACCGAGGTAGCTGGATGACTATGCTAAGCGACACGAGTGGGCGGCACAAACACGTGGCGCAACTAGGCCCCAAACAGTACATAATGCAAAGAAAAAAAAGAGGTGCAAGATGGAATTGTCCTTGGGCCCTCCCACCCACTCTTATGTTGTATAAACAGGACATGCACACTTTAACAAACCAGTCATTTCAGCGCCAGGGTCTGCCACACGACTGTGGCTGAAATGAATGGTTCGTTTGGGCCCCCAACAAAACAAGCTAGCAATTAATCTGTCCCTGCACAAACTGGCTCTACGGAGGCAAGATGTCGTCCTCATCCTCCTCATTCACCGATTCCTCACCCTCTTCAGTGTTGTGTACATCCTCATCCTCATAGAGTATTAATTCGTCCCCGCTGGAATCCACCACCACAGGTCCCTCTGTACGTTCTGGAGGCTGGTCTCCCTGGAAGAGTTGATAATTCATTTTTATGAACATCATCTTCTCCACATTTTGTGGAAGCAATCTCTTACGCCTTTCGCTGACAAGGTTCCCGGCTGCACTAAACACTCTTTCGGAGTACACACTGGAGGGGGAGCAACTCAGGTAAAATAGAGCCAGTTTGTACAGGGGCCTCCAAATTGCCTCTTTTTCCTGCCAGTACAGGTGTGGACTGTCTGACATGCCTACTTGGATGCTGTCATCGATGTAATCCTTTAACATACAGACGCACGCTTGTCGCTGCTGCTTTGAGGATGCAGGTGCGGCTACAGCCCACAAAATTCACAAAGACAGAAAAAAAAAATTATTTTATTTTTTGTGGAGCGCACTTTGAGGGTTACACCACCCTTTAACAGACAGACGCATGCTTGTCGCTGCTGCTTTGAGGATGCAGGTGCGGCTACAACCCACACAATTCACAAAGACAGAAAAAAAAAGAATTTTTTATTTTTTGTGGAGAGCACTTTGAGGGTTACACCACCCTTTAACAGACAGATGCACGCTTGTCGCTGCTGCTTTGAGGATGCAGGTGCGGCTACTGCGCATACATTTCACAAAGACAGAAAATAAAAGAATTTTTTTTTTTTCTGGAGTGCACTTTGGGGGTCACAGCACCCATTAACGGACAAGCCAGCCGGCCCTTTACTTATGACACAGGCGCACGCTTGGTGCTGCTCCTTTGTTGATACACGTGCAGCCACAGTGCACACAATTCACAAACACAGAAAATAATTCCTCCACCATTCTGTCAGTGGTGACAGTATCATATACAGTGACAGTAGACATGTCAGAAATTGTTGGCACGTCCTTCATTCCGGACCAGATGTCCAAACCGGCCCTTGACTTAGGCGCATGCTTGGCGCTGCTGCTGTGTTGATGCACGTGTGGCTACTGCGCATACATTTCGCACACAAACACAGAAAAAAAAGAATTGTTTATTTTTTGTGGAGTGCACTTTGGGGGTTACACCACCCTTTAACAGACTTATGGGACACAGGCGCACGCTTGGCGCTGCTCCTTTGTTGATGCACGTGCAGCCACAGTGCACACAATTCACAAACACAGAAAATATTTTTTTATTTTGTTTGGAGTGTACTTTGGGGGTTACACCACCCTTTAACAGATGAGCCAGCCGGCCCTTTACTTATGACAGACAGACGCACGCTTGGCACTACTTTGTTGATGCATGTGCGGCTACTGCGCACACAGGGCCTGATTCAGAGCCGCTCGTAAGCGGCCGCTCGTTCGCTCCGATCGATGTTCGCACAAATGCGCATGGGTTGTAATACGCATGCGCGACCCAGTCATTGCGGTCGGAAATTGTGTGCTCGCAAAATAGCGAATGCCTGCTAATTTGAGTGACAGAATGAGGCGTTTGTGGGTGGTAACAGGGGAAGGTGCTTCAAAACGGGGAGTGGTGATCCGACTGCAGGCGTGCCAAACGGTCAAAACGGGCGTTTTAAGGGTGTGCATAATTAACAAAGCAGCGTCATCGGCCACGTCACTTGGTTCTCTTTTAGCCTGAACTGCTCGCATGATTGCGGTAGGAAAATCCTGCCACAAGCACTGCGAGCAGTTCATACGCCTTTCGATGTACTCGATTAATCTAATAAATAGCGGAGATGCCGTAGGATGCGAGCGGCCAGGGGGCGTTTTTTACAAAATAGCGAGCACATGTTTTGTTCGCTCATTCAGACATAGAGGCGTCAACAGACCGCAAAGAGCGAGCGCTCTATTTAAATATCCGGCCCCTTTTTCTGAACGAGCGAGCGCAAATAGCGTCCGGCTCTGAATCAGGCCCACAATTCACACACAAAAAATGCACACACAAAAAATATTTTTTTATTTTGTTTGGAGTGCACTTTGGGGGTTACACCACCCTTTAACAGACGAGCCAGCCGGCCCTTTACTTATGACACAGGCGCACGCTTGGCGCTACTTTGTTGACGCACGTGCGGCCACAGTGCACACAATTCACAAACACAGAAAATATTTTTGTATTTTGTTTGGAGTGCACTTTGGGGGTTACAGCACCCTTTAACGGACAAGCCAGCCGGCCCTTTACTTATGACACAGGCGCACGCTTGGCGCTACTTTGTTGATGCACGTGTGGCTACTGCGCACACAATTCACAAACACAGAAAAAAATATATATTATTTGGAGTGCATTTTGGGGGTTACAGCACCCTTTAACGGATGAGCCAGCCGGCCCTTTACTTATGACACAGGTGCACACTTGGCGCTACTTTGTTGATGCACATGCGGCTACTGCACACACAATTCACAAACACAGAAAAAATATTTATTTTTTTTTGCACTTGGGGGGAGCACCCCTGATGGACAGAGCACCCCCTGGACAACACTACAGCCAGCACCCTTTTAGGACTGGGACACTGCACAGGACTTTGGAGTGGACATAGCCCCTATGGACAACTGACTGCACAACACAGCCCAGCCAGCCCCTATGGACTTTGGAGGAGTGGACACAGCCCCTATGGACAACAGCAGCGCAGCAAAGCACAGCACAACACTACACTGCACTACACTACACAGCCCAGCCAGCCCTAACTCCCACCCTCCCTCTTCACTGTCCACAGTCGAGTGAGAAAATGGCGCCGACGCGGGTACCTTATATAGAATCCAAAACCCGCGAGACCCGGAAGGCGGGATGATGACGTTTTGCCTCGATTTCAGATCCGAGTCAGGCGGGAAAAGTCGAGCCTGACTCGGATCGGCCTCGAATCAGGGTGGCTCGGGGGGGTTCGGATTTCAAAAATCCGAACCTGCTCACCCCTAGTTGTAATGCGCATGCGCAAAACAGTCATTGCGATCGGAAATCGTGATCTCGTAAAACAGCGAGGGGCTACTAATTTGATTGACAGAATGTACCGTTTGTGGGTGGTAACAGGGGAAGGTGCTTGAAAACGGGGGAGTGGAGATCCGAATGCAGGCGTGACTAATGGGAGTGCATAATTAGTAAAGGAGCATCATCGACCACGTCACTTGGTTGTCTTTTAGCCTGAACTGCTCACAGTGATAGCGGTAAGAAAATCCTACCACAAGCACGGCGAGCAGTTCAGATGCCTTTCGATGTTCCCGATTAATCTAATAAATAGCGGAGATGACGTGTGATGCAAACGCCAAAGGGGCGTCTTCATAAAATAGCGAGCACATTTTTCGGATGCTCGCTCAGACATAGAGGCGTCAACAAACTGCAAAGAGCGAGCGCTCAATTTAAATATCCGGCCCCTTTTTTAGAACGACTGTCCGCAAATAGCGTCCGGGTCTGAATCAGGCCCAATGTTTGTTAATGGAATTTTTGAGAATATGTTATATTATTGGGTGAAGTTAGATTTCTATTTCTACTAAATAAATAGTATATATCTATTTCATTGCTCAGTTAGGGCTCTATTTACTGCAATCAACATTTGTAATGCAGATTGTAGTGTGATATTACCGACTGAGGCCCTCATTCAGAGCCACTCGCAAACAGCAGTACGCTCGTTGCGTTCCGATGTTGAATAACCGCGCATGCGTCGGTGTAACACTGCGCATGTGCGTACGGCAGATTGCGAGTTTTTTGGGTCTCGTTCGTCAAATACCGTACAGGAAGTGACATGTCAAATGTGATTGACAGAACAGGGCGTTTTTGGGTGTTGACGGGGGTGGAGATGGAAAAACGCAGACGTGGCGAGGCATTTTTGGGGCGTACATACATTAGCAAATGCGAGCGTAAAATGTGTTCGGACCGACTCATACGTCACTGGATGATCCTCTTTCCCTTCAAAATGCTCGCACAGCTTAGGGTCTGGATTACTCGACCACATTGGCGATGGCCTTCTCCTCCGTCCCGGGACTCCACGATGTTGTTGCGATTAATCGCGGGAGGGCTGAAAAGCAATTAGTGTTGGATTGAAAACCGGCTTGGTATGTGTTTTGAAATCAGTTTTTTGGGATAGCACAAAACCGTACGCAGGTGGAACTCAGAGCTGCTAATGTCAGGATGACACAATCAATTTGCGTACATTTGTGGGGGTTTATTTTGCCCTCAATTTGGTGGTTAGGGCCTATTGTAACAATAATGTCATCATGTTTTAATTTTCGCACCATTTTATTTTTACCTCTTGAATTTGCCTCGTTATATGATTTTTTAAACGTTCCTTAAAGAGCCCATTTCTTTTTTTTTTATTTTTCTTGTTTTTTGCCAGTTTTTGCCTTTTGGTCCAGGATTAAATGTAACCCATTTATACAATAATTTCACAATCCAATGTCAGATTTTTTGTTTCAATTTATTGCTCAAACAAAAAAATAAAAAATTAAAATATTGGGGACATCTTTTTTTGCCAAAGATATGTCCCAAAATCAAACAAATTGGCCCAACATAACTGTTGACATAAACATACATCCAAAGTGTAAAAACATTTCACAAGAAAGGAGAGGGAAGTTTTGACCAGAAAGGAATATGAGCCAAGCACAGAAGGATTGTGGGAAAAGTCACCATTGCTGTCACCGTTTTTTCACCCGTTTGGATGGGGGAGGGAGGGCGCCAGACCGGGTCCGGGATGTCATCGGGCTGGCCTGTCCAGAGGCAGATGTTGTGGCCTCTGGACTAGGCACAGGGCTAGGCACATTTGGAGGATTGGCTGATGTTGTGCCAGAGGTGGAGGATCCTGATGTTCCGGCAGGAAGGGAGGTCGGCTCCACCATGTGCTGGCGAACGAGCTGCTCCAGGGCATTGGCGATGCGGATGTTGGCCCTGGTATTTTCCGCCAGGGCCTGACCAATGGTCACGTTGGCCGCAGTATTTTGCTCCAGGGCCTCAGCCACCCGTACCAGACTGGCGTCCATCCTCTGCAGAATCTCCGTATGGAAATCCGATTTGAAATTGAGGTCTGTGAGGAGGGACACTGCCTGCGAGGGGGATTGCCCTGGACTGGCTTCTGCAGGGTCCTCAGCTGGATGTACTGGTTCCTCCCCTGCCGAGCCAGCAGAAATTCGGCGGCCAAGGCTCCCCTCTGGAGCAGACTCATCCGCCTGTGTCTCTGTTAGGAAAAAAGAGAAAAGCCTCACATTAGAATCTACATATTGGCACAATAACATTTCAGAGTTGATGACATCAAAAGATTTACCTGGGACAACATGAGGAGCCGCAAAGTCTGGCATGTCCGTATCCATGTTGGACACGCCAAACACCTCCACAGGCTGCACACACCCCTGTGCCAGCTCTTCTAAATCCGTCAACTCCAATGACACAGGGGTGGGACCCCCACCTGTCCCCCTTGCATGCCTAGCCCTGTCCGCGAGTTTTTGCTTTAGGCGATATTTGAAGTCGCCCCATCTGTGGGAAAAAATGGAAGCCATTATCCTTTTGTTTAAAATGGTGTTTGTTTTTAGGGGGGGCAAGTGTTTACTTACCGCCGTTTGACATCCCGGGCTAGACGGACATAATCACCCACCCTATTGACAGCAACGGCTACCTCTTCCCACATTCTCCCCTTCTGGCTTAGACTCATATTCCTGTCTGCCTGTGGCAGGATGTCCACACACTTCTGTATCAAAACCTCCATCTCCTTTCTTGTGAAATGTGGCTGCCTTTTTTTTTTGGCAGCTTTGGCCGGAATACTGGGCCCAGCAGCCTCTTCCATGTCATCCTCCTCACCTATTTGTGTAAATATTCAGATTTCACAAAATCACAACTTGCCCAATCTTATGTTTCAAATTAATCATTGATACAAAATGCATGAAAGACTTACCGCCTGACTCTTGGGCATTGTTTCCCTGGTCTGTCGCCATGTCTGAGGTCCAAACAAGAAATACACCAGAATTTTAATGTGTTTTCGTGATGTATTTATGCATGCGTCCTTATTTTGCGGCCGCATCATTGATTGTGCGTTCCTATGATCCCTCCTTAATTTGTGCGGGAAACGAAACACTATTTATGGCTTGGTGTGTCTCGAGTCGAGGTGGCGTTTTTGGATTGTTGGAGGTTACCTTGGCTGGAGTGTATTGTTTGCGTATAAAGGAGTTGGCAGTTGGAGATTATTTTGTTTGGTAGATTTGCGTTTTTATTTTCCGTTCTCTTTTTTGCTTTTTATTTTTTGGACCTCGTTTCTTGATTTGGTAAGTTTTGTGAAGTCTAACTTTTGATCAATTGTTGTTTCATTGTGTTTCTTCGTTTTTTTAAATTTTGGATCCCTATTTTCATCTATTTTAGCTTTTGATTAATTTCGGACCCAAAGACCTTTTGATTTGGACTCATATATTTGCTCTTGGTAAGTCCATTTTTTATCTTGTATTTGCGAACTAATTAGCGCATTTTTACTACTTACTATTGTGACTTGTATTTGCGAACTAATTAGCGCATTTTTACTACTTACTATTGTGACTTGTATTTGCGAACTAATTAGCGCATTTTTACTGCTTACTATTGTGACTTGTATTTGCGAACTAATTAGCGCATTTTTACTACTTACTATTGTGACTTGTATTTGCGAACTAATTAGCGCATTTTTACTACTTACTATTGTGACTTGTATTTGCGAACTAATTAGCGCATTTTTACTACTTACTATTGTGACTTGTATTTGCGAACTAATTAGCGCTTTTTCAAATGCTTATTAATCATTTTTATATTTTTGAGGTTGCCCTTTCGCTTTTTGTGCAAACATTTCAACCCATTTTGATGTACTGTGTGCAATGTCGTTTTGCACTTTTGCCAAATGTGTGTTTCGCATATTTTAAGTTTGGTCTAGCACAAAATTTAGAAACAAAAATGCACAGAGTGAAATTTGTAAAATAATTTTTGTGATTAATTTCAGTTTGGACGTATCATGACAATACCAATGGATGGTATCATCAAGCTAAGTTGTTTTGAATTTTCTTTTGGGGTGGGTCCAAAGCCTTACATTCCAATTTTGCCATTTCAGGTTGATCTAGGGCGGATTGTTCTGGCCATGCTCCCGGGCGTAGGCATCGTAGGCGTGCAAGGCCCCAGATATTTCGAACACGTGTCACCCTTTTTGGAATGCCCGATGATGAGGTTTTAAGACGCTACCGTCTTCCTCCCAAAATCATCATAGACACTCTCTCATTAATAGAGAGTGATCTTGAGCGGCAAATTGACAGTCCTACAGCAATACCACCACTTACGCAATTTATGGCGGTGTTACATTTCTGTGCCTCAGGATCGTTTCAAACAACGGTGGGAATAGTGGCGGGCATCTCACAATCCTCCTTTTCCCGGATCCTGAGGGCAGTGATGGAGGCGCTTTTCAAGCACCTCCATCATTTTATTCAAATGCCTTTGGATATGGGTGCCCTTAGTGTGGCCAAGGCCAATTTTTACCAAATAGCTGGCTTCCCACACATCATAGGGGTTGTGGATGGTACTCACATACCACTTCAGCCTCCAGCACGGCTGGAGGCCATATTTCGAAACAGGAAACACTATCACTCCCTGAATGTAATGGTGGTATGTGATGCCTCCCTCCAGATCCTGTCCCTGAATGCAAAATTACCAGGAAGTGCACATGACTCCTTCATCATCTGGCAATCAGGGATATGGCACAAATTAAACAACCTACAAGCTGGTGATGCGTGGCTTCTGGGTAAGTGGAGACCTTTAGTACATAACAATGTTAAGCTTGATACACAGTGATCCTGATGTTGTCTATTCTTTTTCACAGGAGACAGTGGATACCCTTGCATGCCCTGGCTGCTCACTCCTTACTTGGCTCCCACACCAGGTCCACAAAGTGAGTTTAATACCGCACTTACAGCCACCAGGCAAGTGGTGGAGCGCTGTATCGGCCTTTTAAAAGGCCGATTCAGATGCCTCCACCGCTCTGGTGGCGAGCTCATGTATTTGCCGGATATGGTTTCGAAAATTGTGGTCCTGTGTGGGATATTTCACAACATCGCCATAAGGAGTGGTGTTCCAATGCAGCCAGAGGATGCCTTACCTGAGGATGGCCCCCCCGAGGTTGGTCGGAGGTCAGTATGTGGGGGGGCCATACGCGATGATGTGGTGGCCCGATATTTTAGGTAATTATTGATCAAACAACAGTGTGTATACCCAATGTGTTCCGTTTTTTTAACGTTCATCTTTTTTTATATTAATTCTTGCACCATCTTCTGTTTGTTTGCATAATCTTTGGCACTCCCACGATGACTAATTCCTGCTACCCTTCAAAAACCTTTCTGTGAAAACTTCGGGAATATATTCTGATACCAATATTGCAACACCATATTTTTGAAATCATGTGGACATGGACCTTCGTCAACCAGTTCTTGATTTGTTGTGTGTTTGTTTAGTTTTTTGGTATGTGGAGTTTTTCTGATTATCACTGTGTGTTTTGTTTGTGAGTGACCACTTTGGATTTTGATTTCTGTTGTGAATAAATATTTGGAGAGTGTAATTTGTTTCCTTTTTGGGCACGTTAGAAGCAAGTGTAAACAAACTCCCAAACGTTAATTTTACCTAAGGGGTAACCCAGTAATGAAGCAAGTGGAGCTAAAATTTAATATGTTTTCGGGGTACTAACCAACACAACAAGAAATCGTGTACAATCAGTTGCCTTCGTAAGATTGTCCTGAGCAGTTTGGCCACCAAATAGGAACCTGAAAAATGGTGTAAACTATCATGTTGACCACCACAAAAAAGGAAAATGACATTGGTACTGGGAGGTGTTTCTTTTGCCTGCTTGCATTCGAAATACAACACACAATCTGTAGTGAGTTTCTGGGGCAAACCTTGCTTTAAGAGTCTACTTATGTCAGTGTAAAGAATCTTGGATTTACTCCAAACGCATGAGACAGAGCTTGATTTTAAACAGATTTATTAAGAAACAATTTGTAAAAAAAATAAAAAATAAACTAATTCCTAAGGAGGACCAACAGATGCTCAAGGCCCTGCATTAGCCCGGTGACCTGCTCCCGCATACGGCCCACACAATTCAGAATCTCTTCCCGACGCCTCTGTTCCTCTGTGGGTGACAAAAGTTTGGGGATTAATAAATCGATAATGAAGCAACATTGTAAAAAAACAAGCAAACACAAACTTACAAGCTTGTGGGCCAAAAAAAAATTACACGGATAAAACCCAGAACCCCAAAATGTCGTATGCCAAAAATACAAGGGCCCTAAAAAAAGGCACACAGGTGTGATATGTGTATGGTGACATCAGCAGGAACAGGTACAGACAACCCCCAAAAATACCCTAAGGCGAAAAAAAGTTAAAAAAAATGGGGACGACACATGATTACATACAAACAGTTTGTGGTGTCCAAAATAAACTTTAAAAACATACCGTTCTCCAAAACGAGAGAGCCAGAAGCCACTCCCTGGACCACCTCGGAGGTGGCTAAATTCCCCAACCCGAGGGGCAGGGTGTTTTCTTGATCCTGGGAGGGGGTATTTGGAGGAGGGACGGATGGAGGAGAGGGGGAATTGGGCTGGAGGGGAAGTAGTACAGAAATATCGGCCACAGGGTCTGGGGAGGAGGGGGGAATAGAGGAATTGGGGGTTGGAGAGAGGGGCCGGGACCGGCGTCTTGTGTGGCGATGCCGCCGTAGTGTTTGCTGTGCCCCTAAAAAATGACTCAATAGGACAGGCATGAAAACATGCACATGCAGATATGACTACAATGACTCAATAGGACAGACATGAAAACATGCACATGCAGATATGACTACAATGACTCAATAGGACAGACATGAAAACATGCACATGCAGATATGACTACAATGACTCAATAGGACAGACATGAAAACATGCACATGCAGATATGACTACAATGACTCAATAGGACAGACATGAAAACATGCACATGCAGATATGACTACAATGACTCAATAGGACAGACATGAAAACATGCACATGCAGATATGACTACAATGACTCAATAGGACAGACATGAAAACATGCACATGCAGATATGACTACAATGACTCAATAGGACAGACATGAAAACATGCACATGCAGATATGACTACAATGACTCAATAGGACAGACATGAAAACATGCACATGCAGATATGACTACAATGACTCAATAGGACAGACATGAAAACATGCACACGCAGTTAGGGCCCACAAGAAAAACTTGAAAACCACAGTCCAGAACACTTACTTTCCGCAATCTGCATGCGAAAGCATGCCAGCAAGCGGGGCGTCCGCCGGTGCAGGTCCGACCACCTGCGCTCCAGCTGGCCAATATGTCGGCGTGAGCCGAAGGAGCGCAGGCGTCGACGTACCTCCGCATATGCGGAACGCTTGCGCCTATTGGAGATGGGTGGAGGCTGACTGGTGATCCTCCTGTCCATCACCTCCGTCAGCACCAGCAGTTCGCGCCTGGTGAATGCGGCGGATCTCATGATGGCAATGGTGTTTTTTTGACAAAATATTTTTAATAAAGCACCCAAAAAAAATTTGATTGGCTAATGTATTTGTGAAATTAACAGGACCAATTCTATTGGTTAGTGTATGAGTCATGTGTTCGACAGGGCCAGAAATCTCTTGAGAGTTATGATAGGCTTGATGCAGTGACATGCGTAAGCTAATTTAAATAAAGAAATGAACCACAGAAAAATTGTGGGGAGACAAACAAATAGAACAATTGTTTAATTGGGGCTAACATGTCTTTGGAACAATAAAAGCGAAGGTTTCAGCCGTACGTATTCTGCGAGCAAATACAAACACGGACAAGATTAAAGTTTATTGCATTGTGTTGAAAAAAAAAAAAAAATTAAGCTAATTGATATATTGATTGGCATGATACGATTGAGGGAGGTAGGCCGAAAAAACGAGCAGGTAATCGGAATCTGACAGTCCCACTTCCGGTTTGTACTTGTGCGTGCGTTCCCTTCAAGCCATTTCGGGGATGTACGCTCGCTATTTGGCACGCTCGTTAGTCAGAGGAGGGGTCGCCTGAGTTTGGGGCGGATTTTTAGCTGCGTAGGAAAAAACGAGCGAGTGCTTGAATTTAAATATTTTTTTACGTACGGCGTACGCCCACTTGCAAGTGGGTCTGAATCAGGGCCTGAATTCGCATTGCGAATTCAGGCAATATCACAGGGATTTACTACAAATGCCTTGCAGGGACAGAGGGTCTGATTCAGAGCCGGACGCTCTTTCAGAGCGCTCGCTCTGAATCAGGGTGGCATTTTTTATTTTTTTAGAACCGGCTTCCACCGACTTCCTGGCCGCTCGCTAAGCTGTGAGTGACCACCCACAGCTTTTGCGAGCGGTGAGGTGATGGTCGCGACCATCGGGCTTGTGACAAGACCCTTGTGATAGGGTCTCGTCCATCGCAAGTTCCTTCGGGAATGCCTCCGTTTGGCCAGCCACCCCCCTCTGCCCGCCTCCAAAATGGGGCGAGCTGTCAATCACAATCGACAGCTGCCCCGTTTTAGTGCGAGACCCGTAGCAACGGAGCACATGTCGCTGGCTGGGTCTCGCGCATGCACAGTGGGGGACCATCGACCTGCTTGCGAGCTCTGGGCCTGATTCAGAGCCGGACGCTATTTGCACTCGCTCGTTCAGAAAAAGGGGCCGGCTATTTAAATTGAGCGCTCGCTCTTTGCTGTCTGTTGACACCTCTATGTCTGAGCGAGCGAACGAAACATGCGCTCACTATTTTGTAAAGACGCCCCCTGGCCGCTCGCATCATACGTCATCTCCGCTATTTATTAGATTAATCGAGTACATCGAAAGGCGTCTGAACTGCTCGCAGTGCTTGTGGTTGGATTTTCCTACCGCAATCATGCGAACAGTTCAGGCTAAGAGACAACCAAGTGACGTGGCCGATGACGCTGCTTTGTTAATTATGCACACCCTTAAAACGCCCGTTTTGACCGTTTGGCATGCCTGCGTTCGGATCTCCACTCACCGTTTTCAAGCACCTTCCCCTGTTACCACCCACAAACGCCTCATCCTGTCACTCAAATTAGCAGGCACTCGCAATTTTGCGAACACACGATTTCCGACCGCACTGACTGGTTGGCGCATGCGCATTACGACCCATATGCATGCGCAGATGTGCGAACATCATTCAGAGCGAACAAGCGGCCGCTTACGAGCGGCTCTGAATCAGGCCCTCTGTGCGCTCGCGAGCGAGTCTGAATCAGGCCCTGAGCTTGCGAGAAAGCTCTGTCCCTGCGAATCCCATCCACCTTCCGCCGCTGCTACCCCCCCAGTGCTAAGCACCGCCCCATCATTAAACCCCACCCCCCGCGATCGCGGGCCCCCCCGCAACCTCCCTCTCCCTTAATTACACTTACCTGCATGATCCGTGCTCTGGTGATGTCTTCTATGTCCTCCAGTCAGGTGATAACCCATACTGCACTGGGACTCGATCACCTGATGACCGCGCTGCAGTGCAGCATGGGAGACCATTGCGAATTCAGGCAATATCACAGGGATTTACTACAAATGCCTTGCAGAGACAGAGGGCCTGATTCAGAGCCGGACGCTCTTTCAGAGCGCTCACTCTGAATCAGGGTGGCATTTTTTTTTTTTTAGAACCGGCTTCCTGGCCGCTCGCTAAGCTGTGAGTGACCACCCACAGCTTTTGCGAGCGGTGAGGTGATGGTCGCGACCATCGGGCTTGTGACAAGACCCTTGTGATAGGGTCTCGTCCATCGCAAGTTCCTTCGGGAATGCCTCCATTTGGCCAGCCACCCCCCCCTGCCCGCCTCCAAAATGGGGTGAGCTGTCAATCACAATCGACAGCTGCCCCGTTTTAGTGCGAGACACGTAGCAACGGAGCACATGTCGCTGGCTGGGTCTCGCGCATGCACAGTGGGGGACCATCGACCTGCTTGCGAGCTCTGGGCCTGATTCAGAGCCGGACGCTATTTGCACTCGCTCGTTCAGAAAAAGGGGCTGGCTATTTAAATTGAGTGCTCGCCCTTTGCTGTCTGTTGACACCTCTATGTCTGAGCGAGCGAACGAAACATGCGCTCGCTATTTTGTAAAGATGCCCCCTGGCCGCTCGCATCATACGTCATCTCCGCTATTTATTAGATTGATCGAGTACATCGAAAGGCGTCTGAACTGCTCGCAGTGCTTGTGGTTGGATTTTCCTACCACAATCATGCGAACAGTTCAGGCTAAGAGACAACCAAGTGACGTGGCCGATGACACTGCTTTGTTAATTATGCAACGCCCGTTTTGACCGTTTGGCACGCCTGCGTTCGGATCTCCACTCCCCGTTTTCAAGCACCTTCCCCTGTTACCACCCACAAACGCCTCATCCTGTCACTCAAATTAGCAGGCACTCGCAATTTTGCGAACACACGATTTCCGACCGCACTGACTGGTTGGCGCATGCGCATTATGACACATATGCATGCGCAGATGTGCGAACATCATTCAGAGCGAACAAGCGGCCGCTTACGAGCGGCTCTGAATCAGGCCCTCTGTGCGCTCGCGAGCGAGTCTGAATCAGGCCCTGAGCTTGCGAGAAAGCTCTGTCCCTGCGAATCCCATCCACCTTCCGCCGCTGCTACCCCCCCCAGCGCTAAGCACCGCCCCATCATTAAACCCCACCCCCCGCGATCGCGGGCCCCCCCGCAACCCCCCTCTCCCTTAATTACACTTACCTGCATGATCCGTGCTCTGGCGATGTCTTCTATGTCCTCCAGTCAGGTGATAACCCATACTGCACTGGGACCCGATCACCTGATGACCGCGCTGCAGTGCAGCATGGGAGACCAGCTGACCGGAGGGGAGACATCACCGGAGCCCCGACCACCGGTCCCTGGACTCGGGTAAGTTAATTTTTTTTTCTTTTTTCCAGTGAATCAGCGTATGGTCTGTTTAGACCACACAGCTGATCACTGGGGCTGGCTCCTGGCTCTGCTCTCCCCGTTAGAGCAGGGCAGGAGTCCGGTGACCGAGGGAGACCCTGGATAACACCACCTCCAGGTGGCGTTATTATCACAGGGCTTTCCCCGATATTTTTTTACAATTTATTTTTAGTAACTTTGGTCGGATCTCATTTCCCATTACAATTATGGGAAATGCGATCTGCTTACTAAAAATAAGTGATACTTAGGGGTTGGAGTAGAATTTTACGCACTCTACTCCAATTGCCCTTTAGTAACTTTAGGTGGAACTAAAATAATGTGAAAACGGTGTGAAAACACCCCTTTTCACTTTATTTTAGTAAAAATAATGTTAATAAATAGAGCCCTTAGGGCCTGATTCAGAGCCGAACGCTCTGACCAGAGTGCTCGCTCTGAATCAGGGCCCTCCTCCATGAAAATGGAGCGGCCTCCTGGCCGCTCGCATAGCTGTGGGTGACCACTCACAGCATATGCGAGCGTCCATGATGATGGTCGCGATGGTCTTGACCATCGCGACCATCGGGCTTGCGACGGAGACCCTGCGGTAGGGTCTCATTGCCGCAAGCCCTGGAGTGATTTTGGCTCTATCACTCCCACTGACATCACTAGTGATGTCAGTGGGGCCGGCTTCAGACGGTAGGCATTCCCATGGGAACGCCTCCGTCTGGCAGGCACGCCCCCGACACGCCCACCAAAGGGGGCGTGCTGTCAATCAACATCGACAGCACGCCCCCTTTGGTGCGAGACCCGGAGCGATGGAGAGCCCGTCGCTCGCCGAGTCTCGCGCATGCGCACGACGGAGCTCCCTCCGTTGTGCGCATGCGCAGTGGGGGAACATCGACCCGCTTGCGAGCGTCCTGCGCTCGCGAGCGGGTCTGAGTGACCCCCTTAGTCTCTATATTAATATTGTTGTTGATAGTACTTTGCTGCCATCTAGTGGCTAATTGTTAGACATAACTTTCTAAGACAGTTACTTCACTGTTCTATTGAGCTACCTGCTAGTGGTTCTGCAATTTTGTTCAGTGGTTTGCTTTCAATAAGACACAATTTGTGTTGATATGTAAGACAATCAACTTATCTCTATATTTCCATGTTTTTTTTTACCACTATCTGTGCTAACAAATTATATTTAGAAAATGTAGATTATGTTCTACAAAGCCTAGGTGACTCCACATAATTTATGTAAAAACTGTAAACTGCAACACTTTTCGAATAGGAGGATCAAAAGAAGGGATATTATTGTATTTACCTGGATCTGACTTCCTTCACAACTGGGAAGACTAGGGCTGGGTATGGACAGATACGTCCAAAAATATCATCTAATAACACAACTCAGTCATCTGCAGCCCCTAGAATGAATAGATTTGTCCGAACAGCGGGGAAATCGAATCCCCCTTCTCCTCCTTCCCCCCCATTAACGGCTACTTCAGAGGTTGATTCACAGGGCGACGAAACACATTCTTACCCTTCCTCAGCTATTACTATGGCCCATAAGATCTCTAAAATAATCAAGCCAAAAATGTACAAAACAATTGAGAATATCCAAGCTATGTTTGACACGATTTTGGCTAAAATGGAGAATAATTCTTCTAGGCTGACTTAGTGATACCGAGGACCAGACAGTTACTCTCCAAAGCTCCTGGGATGAGCAGGTGGGAGTGGCTAGACAGGCAGTATATATTGGCCTTTTGTCCATTAATCAGCCTCTTTTGCAGGATTCAGACGTGAAACAGGCTGAGTATTTTATTGTTCCTGTCTTTTCTGTGTCAATTTCCCACTTTGGTCTCTTTGTTTTCTTCTATCCCTTCTTTCTCATCCTTCTGCTCCCTACACAACGCCACGTCCTCGTCGCTCTGCCCCCCCCCCTGCTGGTTGGGAGACTTTGCCCACCCTCTCAGCGCTGCTCACGCGCGGCCTGCGGCCTCCCCGTCCCTCCCCCTCTTTCTCCTATGGCCTCTCCCATTCATAGCCCCTCACCCTGCCTGTTTCTACTCTCCCCAGCCCCGGCGCCATCTCCGGCGGGAGCTCCTCCCTCCGGGGACACTGCCGGACGCCTGACCTCACCACCGGACCACCCTTCGACTACCGTCCCCTCAACGGCACCAGCGGGAGCGCCTGATGCTGCTTCCCCCGCTGGTCTCCCGTCCACTTTCCAGGGACCACCCTTGGTGGTGGTGGCTCCGCTGCGCCAACGAGTGCAGCCGCCCACGCGCCCCTCGCTGGCCACTCTGCCCAACTATCGGTACTACCTCCGGCGGTAGTTAGCACCGCTGGCTCCCTAGGTGAAGCGGGCTTAGGATCGGGCCCGGCAGCCATCTTAACCACGGTGGCCATTTTGGGGAACGTTTCCCCTGCACACTACAGCCTTGGCGGGCACCCGGCCAGCCCCTTGATAGGGTAAATGTCCCCCTCAACTTGGCTTCCAGTGCGCAATGTACCTGGCCACAGTAGTTCCCTGCAACCTATCACTCAGCAGGCCTACTGGTTTCAAGCAGTCAACGCCCCTTCTTCCCTTTATAACCCGCAGTCTTTTTCCATGTCCGGCCCTTCCTGGGGTCAAGCATCCTGGAGCTCTGGCCTTGCACCCCGTTACCCCTCCACCTCGGTGGCAGCTTCCTCTCCTTTCTATACGTCCTTTTCCTCATCTTCGTCTATTTCCATTATCCCCGTATTCAATTTCATTTACTTTTTGCCGGTGCGAAAAGTCAATGTGAAAAAACGGGAATAATTTTTCGCTTGCCTTTAGCAGGCGAAAAAAAGTTCAGAATTGGGATTTAGGGGTGCAGGCTTACAAAAAATAGCCTGCACCCTTGGGAATGGTCCCTAAAAATGTTCTGTGTTAAAAAAAAGTAAAAAAAAAAAAATTCGGGAAACCCCAAGGAACTAATTAAAATTTTGGGGTTTAAAAAAAGGTGTTTTCTTCATTGCGGGAGTAGCGGCAGGTGCATTTTTGCAGAATTTTAAAAACTCATTTCAGGGACTTAAAAATATGCTTGCACCCATTTCCAAGTACCCCATATTTGATGGGCATAGTTATTTTTCCCAAAAAAAACTTCTAAATGCTCTTCTGCATCACCTTCTTCAAAGCCGCATTTATTTAAAAACCCGACTTTCTTCTGCAGGCAAAAACAGGGATACCCACAGTGATCCCCCATGTCTGGTCATCTTTAGGGGGTCCTAGGGTTATTTCTCGAAAATTCCAGTTTTTTTTCGCCAATCAAAGTTTCGCCGGTTCCCGATTTCGCCTACTTTGAAATTGAATACGGGGAATAGCGGGCACATGCGCGATACTTTTCAGTCTGAAAAACAGGCAAAGGAGGCGAAAAGTCCAGCAG
This sequence comes from Taudactylus pleione, assembly GCA_031769625.1. Taxonomy (NCBI): domain Eukaryota; kingdom Metazoa; phylum Chordata; class Amphibia; order Anura; family Myobatrachidae; genus Taudactylus; species Taudactylus pleione. The sequence continues at coordinate 799,587 of JAUIMM010000808.1, read as the reverse complement.
GCGAAAAGTCTGGACTTTTTCGCCTCAAACTGAATACGGGCCTTTGTCTGAAGCTTTAAATAAAACATTACAGGATCACTTGACCCTTCAAACGGAAGACTCCATGAATTTATATATACAGGCTAGACAGGTTTTAAACGATTTCTTGTTATCTCAAGCCAAACGTTGATTTAGTATGTTCTAAACATAAATATTTTAAATGGGGGAATAAAACCGGCAGATTGTTATCAACAATGGTGAAAAAGAGGACATCCTGGCGATTTAGAACTGCTATTAAGAACCCGCAAACTGCTAATATTATAGTTGAATCATCTGAGATTTTAATACATGTTGAATCTTATTACACTCATTTATATCCGGATTCTCCTTTTGATCAGGATTAACATGAAAAACTAATGCACAATGCTAATGTGTCCCTGCTTTCTAGTGAACAATCTGATTCCCTTGTGACAAATATCGCCCTTGAAGAAGTTGTAGCAGCTATATCAAAATGACATTTGTGTAAATCTCCTGGCCCAGACGGATTTTCCAATGAATATTATAAAATTCTACAGACACATATAGCTCCCACTTTGGTTGAGCTTTTCAATGAAATGATATGTCAAAAGCCTCCATTCCCCTACTTTAATTCGGCTCATACCATATTGCTCCCAAACCTCAGCGTGACCCTCAGTCACTGGAATCATATCGTCCCATCCCGCTACTAAACTCTGATATTAAATCACTGGCCAAAATCATAACAGATAGACTTCAATTCATTCTTCCGCCAACTGCTCACGAATCACCAATTAGGTTTTGTTCATAGCCGACACTCTGTTAAAGGAGTTTTAGCGGCTGTAGCAGCGGTTTTGGAATCACATCAGAATTCTCATTCTCATAACATGCTTATAAGTCTTGAAACGGTTAAAGCATTTGATACAGTTCTTGGCCGCACCTGTATTCCACACTAGGTTTCAGAAATTTCCACCCTGTGTTTATAGATTTTGTTAAATAGATTTACACATCCCCTACAACTTCGATATTACTTAATGGATATTGGGCCTGATTCAGACCCACTCGCGAGCGGCTGTCCGCTCGCAAGTGGGTCGATGTTATGGACTGAGCATGCGCACGACGGAGGGAGCTCCGTCGTGCGCATGCGCCAGACGCGACGAGCGAAGGAAAGTCCTTCGCTCGTTGTGTCCGATCAAAGGGGGCGTGCTGTCAATGTTGATTGACAGCACGCCCCCTTTGGTGGGCGTGCTGGGGGCGTGCCTCCCTGACGGGGGCGTTCCCACGGGAACGCCTCCCATCAGAAGCCGGCCCACTGACATCACTAGTGATGTCAGTGGGAGTGATTTTGGCTCTGATAGAGCCAAAATCACTCCGGAGCTTGCGGTTGAAAACCTCAACCGCAGGCTCCGGCTCGCAAATTCGATGGTCGCGATGGTCGAGACCATCGCGACCATCACAATGCACGCTCGTATAGCCTGTGGGTGGTGACCCACAGCTATACGAGCGTCCAGGAGGACGCTCCATGAAAATGGAGGCCGGCCCTCATTCAGAGCGTGCGCTCTGCTCAGAGCGTACGGCTCTGAATGAGGGCCATTGTGGGGAATCTGTTACTATGCATAGTGGTACATGTCAGGGTTGTCCTCTTTCTCTGCTTTTCTTTAATCTAGCCATAGATCCTTTGTTACGTTTATTGCTAAATTACATTCTGTTTAAAGGTATTAAAATAGGATCTAGGGAAATTAAATTGACTTTTACTATATGTTACGGCTTCCCCGGAAGCTTTAGCACATATATTTCAAGATAAATTGGGAGAAATCTGTTGCTCGTACTTTGGGACTAATACTAGTCCCAAAGTACGAGCAACTAATACTAGTCATTCTGGTAGACTTAACACGATCCCCTTAACTTGGAGATCCGACAGTTTTACATACTTGGGTGTTAGAATCCCTCAAAATCCAAATCTCCTTTACTCTTTAAATTTTATGCGTATAATACGTGAAATAACAGCTGGATTTGGACAGCTGGAGAAGTCTTCCTGTGTCGTAAACAGGTTGATCCAATCTTACTAAAATGGATACATTCCCTCGCCTTATGTACCTTCTGCAAGTGTTACCTATTACTCTTACCTCTAAGGACATACAACATATTCATTATTTATTTAGACGTTTTATTTGGCAGGGTAAAAGGCCGCGTATTGGCTTAATTAAAGTACAACAATCTAAGAAAGATGGTGGCATAAATTTTCCTAATGTCCAATGGTAATCAGACGCAGCCACGTTAAGCTATCTTACAGACTGGCTCCACAACCAAGAAAACTACACAAACACAAGCTTAGAGAGATCATTTTTATTACCAAAAGACCTTATTTCTTTTATACATTTGTATGACCAAGAGATCCCAAATCATATTAAGGAAAACCCATTACTATGGCCTGTTAGGAAACTATGGCATAAATATAATCTAAATTCGCATAAATCATTGTATCTTCCGTTTATGCTAAACCCAGATTTTCAGGAGGGGCAGGCTGTACATCCCTTCAATATATGGAAAGCGGGAGGAGTAACGGGTTGGCTGTTTGGTAGATGTCTTAGACAAAAAGACCTCTTACTTTTAGAGAGGCTACTGGAAAGTTTCCTGCGATTTCATCATTCCCGGTAGCATTTGTTTTGGCCCAACATTATGTGAGTTTGATTATCAGACATTTTTCTTCAGCGGATTGGCAAAACACAGTTGATACATTGCTCCAATCTCCACCGTTAGGCAAAGGAGCAATTTCCGTAGCTTATAGACATTTCCGGTTCCTCCTAGACCACTCAGAGTAAGGGAGGAATGAATGCTTGGATATCACAATTTCCAGAACTGCAAGTAGAAGACATTTTAAAGGTGCATAATAGAACCAACAAAATGTTACCATCCTCTATGTACACTGAGATGTCTCTCAATATATTACACAGAGCATATTTGTCTCCACATAGACGGAATCTTATAGGCCTTTCAGATAATAGTAATTGTTTTAAGTGTGGTTTACCAAACACAGATGTATTCCATTGTTATGGTCATGCCCACTGCTTCGTAGATTTTGGCTTCAGGTTAGTAATTATGCAAAGGAGCACTTGGTAAAGTACTTACATCTGACTCCGGAATGGGCAATGTTTGGTATCCTTCCGAGTACCTTAAGATTCTCTAAGGGAAGAAGACGTTTGTTGCTGGCAATTAGTGCGGCGGCTCTCAAATCGATTCTACAAGTATGGATACACCAAGAACCCCCTACTCTGTCTCTTTTTAAAATAAAATTGTTGTATCTTTTCCATAGGGAGTGGATGGCAGTTACTTTGGAAAAGGAAATAAAGACCGAAAGGTTCTTTGAAATGTGGGAGAGTTTTATATTAACATTATCACCAACTATACAATTGTAGATCCATAATTCATTGTGTAATATATTGTGGTATTTTATGCGTATGATGAAGGGTAATTCTACTATTTCGATTGGTATTTAGGGGGGAGAGAAGAGCACAATAGATATCTACAGTTTAATTATATTTTATATGTTATTCTGAATGGCAATTAATATATTGTCTAAGAATTGTAATTATTTCAATATACTGTATGTATATTTCAATGTTGAAAGATAGGAAATACAGTCAGGTCCATAAATATTGGGACATTGACAGAATTTTCAGATTTTGGCCTCTATTCACCACCACAATGGTTTTGAAATGAAACAAACAAGATGTGCTTTAACTGCAGACTTTCAGATTTAATTTGAGGGTAATTACATCCAAATCGGGTGAACGGTGTAGGAATTACAACAGTCTCAATATGTGCCTCCCACTTTTGAAGGGGCCAAAAGTAATGGGACTATCAACTCAAAAGCTATTTCATGGACAGGTGTGGGCTATTCCCTCGTTATTTCATTATCAATTAAGCAGGTAAAAGGTCTGGAGTTGATTCTAGGTTTGACATTTGCATTTGGAATCAGTTGCTGTCAACTCTCAATATGAGATCCAAAGAGCTGTCACTATCAGTGAAGCAAGCCATCATTAGGCTGAAAAATCAAAACAAACCCATCAGAGAGATAGCAAAAACATTAGGTGTGGCCAAATCAACTGTTTGGAACATTCTTAAAAAGAAAGAACGCACCGGAGAGCTCAGCAACACCAAAAGATCCGGAAGACCACGGAAAACAACTGTGTTGGATGACAAAAGAATTATTTCCCTGGTAAAGAAAAACCCCTTCACAACAGTTGGCCAAATCAAGAACACTCTCCAGGAGGTAGATGTATATGTGTCAAAGTCAACAATCAAGAGAAGACTTCACAAGAGTGAATATAGAGGGTTCACCATAAGATGCAAACCATTGGTGAGCCACAAAAACAGGAAGACCAGATTAGAGTTTGCCAAACAACATCTAAAAAAGCTATTACAGTTCTGGAACAACATCCTATTGACAGATGAGACAAAGATCAACTTGTACCAGAGTGATGCGAAGAGAAGAGAAGGAAAGGAACTGCTCATGATTCAAAACATACCACCTCATCAGTGAAGCATGGTGGTGGTAGTGTCATGGTATGGGCATGTATGGCTGCCAATGGAACTGGTTCCCTTGTATTTATTGATGATGTGACTGCTGACAAAAGCAGCAGAATGAATTCTGAAGTGTTTTGGGCAATATTACATGGTCATATTCAGTCAAATGCTTCAGAACTCATTGGACAGCGCTTCACAGTGCAGATGGACAATGACCCGAAGCATACTGCAAAAGCAACCAAAGAGTTTTTTAAGGCTAAAAAGTGGAATGTTATGCAATGGCCAAGTCAATCCCCTGACCTGAATCCGATTGAGCATGCATTTCACTTGATGAAGACAAAACTGAAGGGAAAATGCTCCAAGAACAAGCAGGAACTGAAGACATTTGCAGTAGAGGCCTGGCAGAGCATCACCAGGGATGAAACCCAGCATCTGGTGATGTCTATGCGTTCCAGACTTCAGGCTGTAATTGCCTGCAAAGGATTTGCAACAAAGTATTAAAAAGTGAAAGTTAGATTTAGGATTGTTTAGTTTGTCCCATTACTTTTGGCCCCTTAAAAAGTGGGAGGCACATATAGAAACCATTGTAATTCCTACACCGTTCACCTGATTTGGATGTAATTACCCTCAAATTAAATATGAAAGTCTGCAGTTAAATCACATCTTGTTTGTTTCATTTCAAAGCCATTGTGGTGGTGAATAGAGGCCAAAATCTGAAAATTCTGTCAATGTCCCAATATTTATGGACCTGACTGTATATGACAGTGTATTGTTTTCTTGAACAAAGGAAAAAAAAATTCTTATTGATTGACAATTGAATTGTTAATGTATGTACTGCTTCAATAAAAATATTTATAAAAAAAAAAATCATCATGGTAAAACAAAAAAAGGGAATATAAAATTAGAAAATGATTAAACAGGAGTTGTCCTTAGATAGATGATATAATTTCTAATGAAACTTAAGACTTCCTTACAATTCCTAAAAACCTCAATAGGAGTGGCAGAATTAGTGATATAATTGAAATGGGTAAAGATGAAACATAATTATGATACGATTAACATGATCTAAGGTACAGATAAAACATTTAAAATTCCATTAAAAAACTCTATAGGTGGGGCTATAATAAAAACAGAAGATAAAAAATAAAATCACACTTATTAAAACCTAAAGAGCCTTATACTTAAGGCACATCCCTGTTTATTTTCAAGGACTTTTATGTTTATGTTATTTTATTTAAACCCCATTCAGTCACAGAACACACTAGCCTTCTTAAAGACCCTGACGGTGGTCAAAACGCGTTGGGTGCTGTGACTGTGGACATTCAGGAATTGGACCATCACAAGATCTATAAGATCTATCCCCTTGAAAAGCCGTTTGGAGCTCTTAGATCCAGATGGTCAAGGGGCCCCATGTTTATATTTATGGTATGAACCAATCAAATTCTTTTGGCACTGAACTTTGCACTGGTTAATTTAAGTTTTATTGAGTGATTTACTAACTTTTATTCCTTTTTATTAGGGTAATTATGTCTTTTTATTAACTGCTAATTTATATATGTGTTATATCTTTGTTGGAAGGATTGCTATTTCCCCATATAGGGGCTTGTTTTATATCATTAAATTGCTGAATTATTTACATGCCTCTTGTCTTTTACATATATTCTATTCACCATCTTCTGGAATAGATAAGGGGTAACGCCATAAAACCACTCACTCTATTTCTTTTTCTGAAGTTTATGATTGGTCCTTTAGGTGAAAGGACCGGAGTGGATTTAGGCTGCTAGATACAGATATATTTTTTACCCCTTGGAGCGCCATATCTCAAACCTTTCTAAATATTTCACGATAGCACTAAACCATCTATGGTGAACCATCAATGGTTTGCACCCCTCAACGACCACCACTGCTTGGGAGGCACACGGGCCAATCAGAATAAAGCGCGGCACTTAGTGGCCTGCCGGGGACGTGGCTAAGCTCAGTGCCGATGGGAAAAAAACATCGGGTCTTAGTATGCCATCAATGGCAGAGATACATTGGATCTCTGCCATCATTGGCAAAACCATCGGTAATTAACCATCAACGGTACATGGACATTGCTAGTTCAGGCAGCATGGAGTATGAGGGAACTGCTGGAAGATCCACATTAAGGTGAGAGGGAGAGAGATTGTCTGTCTCTGTGTGACCTTGCATGTGTGTGTGTGTAATCCTTCTGTGTTTCTCTATATGTAATTCTGTCTGTATGTGCGTGTATGTCTCTATATGTAATCTTATCTGTATGTGTGTATATGTCTCTCTATGTAACCCTACATATATGTGTGTTTGTTTGTTTTTTTCATGTGAAGCCTGTGTGTTTTATTTTTTTAAGTCCTGTGAGGGCCAATGTGTTTGTTTTTTTTCCTATCGGTGTCAATGTATTTATTTTTTTTTATGTGAAGCTTATGTGTTTTTTTTTCCTGTGGGGGCCTATGTGTTTGTTTTTTTCTTATTAGTGGTCTATGTGTCTGGGTTTTTTTTTCATGTGAAGCCTATGTGTTTTATTATTTTCCTGTGGGGTCAATGTATTTAGTTTTATTTTCATGCAAAGCTTACAGTATGTGTTTTATTTTTTCCTATCAGGGCCAATGTATTTGTTTTTTTTTCCTATCTGGGCTAATGTGTTTTATTTTTTTCCTGTGTTAACCAATGTGCTTTTTTTGTTTTCCTGTCATTGGCCATTGTGTTTTATGGCTAAGGTTTCTGTATGGTATGATGTATATTGGAACACTTTTGAAAAGGGAACTCAAATTTATATTACTATTACACCTAGAACTAGATTATTACAAACTACACAACTACAACTATTTCTATTTGATATGCATGCCAAAAGTCCAGTTCCAGGCCCACATTTAAATGAAATGTGATAATAACTTATATATATGATGGTTTATTCCAACAAGAGGCGCCAAAATATTTATTTGCTTACCAACAAAATTGAGCTGGTGCCGATGCTGATCCCACTAACACTGATCACATGAACGTGCATTAATTCACAAAGACCACACAGCACATCTCTCAGTGTGACCTTATGCCTGAACTATTTCCCACTGTGACCATGATGTAATCACAAAGCCACAGCAGTATCACTCCACAAGTGTAAACAATACCATCACTCACACTAAAAGAAAAGCAGCACATCACTGCTTCACTCAGAAATAGAAATATCTGACAGAAAAATAAAAAAAAGTCAGCATTACCACATACCTGAAAGGACCTGACATCAATCTTCACTGGGATACAATGAAGATCTCTTCGAAGAACTTTAAAAGGAAAATTTTTTAATATACAGTGCATCTGGAAAGTATTCACAACGCTTCACTTATTCCACATTTTGTTATGTTACAGACTTATTCCAAAATGGAATAAATTAATTATTGTCCTCCAAATTCTACACACAATACCCCATAATAACAATGTGTAAAAAGTTTTTTTGGAGATTTATGCAAATTTAATTAAACAAAAAAAACTATATATATATATATATATATATATATATATATAAATATATAGAGTCGGTATGATATCCCGGCTGCCGCATGGCCGGGAGTTCGAAACCCAGCAGCGGCAGCCCGACAAACCAGCAGAGCCCGGCAGCGGAAGCCCGACAGCGCTGGAAATCCCGATTGTCCTGAGGTAAGTATCTACTAACCTAACCTAACCCCCCTAACCCTAACCCTCTTTAGGGGTCATAAATGAGGGAAGGGGAAAGAGGACAATTTCACCGCACTGATCCTGGATAGATCTACTTAAGTAATAATGTAGTGTAAAGATGCTAAAGCCACCTCTGATCTCAATCTGGGTATCTCAGTACCATAAGTGTTTCAGGGTGGTGCTGCTACCTAGAGTTAATATAAGATTCCGAAAAACAAAAGGTATAGATTCATAAAGAACTTCAACCAAAAGACTCTATATGGGTGCACTCTATTAATTAAATTGGTAGTAATAAAACATAACTTTTATTATATCTATGACAATTCCATAAAAAGGACTTACACAGATAACAAGAATATCTGACAAGAGTAGTGAAAAGAGTGAATACATTAATCTCAGGTTAGCAATAACCCAGATAAAAGTAGGCGGAATATAGAGCAACAAATATTAGACAATACAACATGAAACATGTATTGATAAAATAAAAACAAAAAACACCAGGTCAATGATAATGAAAAAATAGTATTCAATTGAATAATAACATTACAATATACTCTAATGATTCCCAAGGAGGGTTATTAATAACAGAAATGGAAAATAGAAAGTAGGGGATATCAGATTCAATACCAGGCTCTGCTGCTCCTTTCACACTAAAGAGGAAGAGGAGTGAGAGATCTCCTGGCATTGTAACCCCTGAGAACAATAGTCAACAGTGGTCCTAGTCTTCACACCAAATTACTGCTATTTGCTGTCATGCCCATGGTATTGGACCGCAATGAGTAAATTTATCGGTTGAAATAAGGACCTCTGGAAAAATACAGAATGTTGTAAAGATAGAGTTGTAATCAACTAGAGACAATGAATCTCAAACATAAGTGATCGTATAATTAGATATATCACCGTCATAGAAGTGAGAGGCTCTAGTGACATGGTATAATATCAGATCAATATATAGGAAATGTCGGTAAACAGAGATATAGAAAAAGTAGGGGCTAAAGATTCCACAACCAGGCTCTGCTGCTCGGTCTCATACAAAATTGTAGAGGAGGAGGAGTGAGAGATCTACTGGTGTAGTAGTCCCGAGAAGGCAAATAAGAACAGGTTCCCGTCATCAACCCTAATTTCTGCTGTTGGTGGTCATACCAAAAAGGCATAGGACAACAAATGAGAGAATTATCAGGTCGGTATGAGAGCCTCTTGAAAAAACGGAAAGAAATGAATAGAAATAACGCACTCTGTTACCAACTATATCACAAATGTCACCAGTGCACATGAATCATTGCAATCATAATAAATAATATAGATCACAGAGACATATCCAGAGAGTATATCTCAAAATCTGTGCATAATATGCAAAACCTCCTGAAATTATACCCATATAAAATTATTTCCAAGATGTTCCAAACTGCTCTTTGGTAATAAATGATAACAAACAACAGGAATCTCAGCACAGTTCAAGAGGTGATCTTTTGCCATATAACAAGCAGGAGTATATGCTGTAGTTCACAAATAATGTTAATGTCAGCAGTAATTTATAAACCATCAGGTGTTAGGTCACTATCAACCCTCAATTGGGAAAAATATATTGTAGTCGACTGGTTAGTTAATTGAATAATTTCAACATGATCCAGATGAAGATTACTGTTGTCAATAATAAAAAAAAAATTTTCTTAGCAACCTTTTGCTCACATAGTGTAGAACTATGGCCCTGATTCAGAGCCGGACGCTCTGACAGAGCGCTCGCTCTGAATCAGGGCCGGCCTTCTTGTTTTTTAGAGTGGCCTCCTGGCCGCTCGCATAGCTGTGGGTGACCACCCACAGCTATAGCGAGCAGCCAGGAAGATGGTCGCGATGGTCAAGACCATCACGACCATCGGGCTTGCGACAAGACTCTTGTGGTAGGGTCTCGTTGCCGCAAGCCCAAGAGAGAGCCGAGAGCACTTCCACTGACAGCCGAGAGCACTCCCACTGACATCACTTGTGATGTCAGTGGGACCGACTCCAGACGGTAGGCGTTCCCATGGCAATGCCTCCATCTGGGCAGCCACGCCCCCAGCACGCCCACCAAAAGGGGCGTGCTGTCACTCACCATCGACAGCACACCCCCTTTGTAGCGAGACCCATAGCGACGGCTTGCCCGTCGCTATCCGGGTCTCGCGCATGCGCACAACGGAGCCGGGTCCATCATGTGCATGCGGAGTGGGCCAACATCGACCCACTTGCGAGCGCTCAGCGCTCGCGAGCGGGTCTGAATTAGGCCCTATGTAAGTGAGAAAAAGGTGAATATATTTAACAGTGAAAGAAGAGATAAATACTGATGGCTCAATAAGGATGTGTAAATCAGATGATAATAAATAAGCACATAATGAATTATACAGCGCTGTTCACTGAAAATGGCAGTCATATAGTATCAAGATAAATCCGGATCTTCAGAACAAATCTATGGCAGTGAGAAAATATCATAAGTCCTGATTATTAATGGGACTTATAAAACCCATTAATACTGCAATTCAAGTTGAAAAATAGATAGCAGTTTCTATTTCATAACAAAACCCTATTGTACCTAGGAGAGCAATTGGCCATATAGGCAGTGAAAGGGTGAATCCTGATCATAACCATGTGCTCTATCCTGCAGTACAAAAATAGGCAAAGTGTTGGGAGTATGCTGTAGTAGAGTGCATAACCTGGTGTTGGGGCGTCTCGCTCTGCGCAGTAACGGGAACACCCTAGATCCGTGCCAACGCGCATTTCGCCTCGGGGGCTTGATCACGGGGGTGCCTATCCCTAACCTCCCCCATGTGTCTAACCCTAATCCTCCCTCTAAGTGCCTAACCCTAACCTCCCCTCCCCCGCTGCCTAAACCTATGTCCCCCGTCCCCTAGCCTAACCCTCCCCGGGGGGTGCCTAACCCTAAGTCCCCCCCGGGTGCCCTAAACCTAACCCTCCCCCCCGCAGCTGTCTGCTTGCGGCGCCCGGCATCCCTTCGATTGGGATACCGGGCGCCTGTCTCCCGGCGTCGGGGAAATGACAGGTGTCTAGATATAGACGCCCGGCATTTCACCCTCTTCGGAAAGCCAACTGCCGGTATTAAGGCAGCTGGCTTCCCGATTGTATACGTATATATATATATATATATATATATATATATATATATATATATTTATATATATATATGCATTTTAATGCTCTGGACCAATTTTCTTTAAATTACATAACTAATATCTAGGGGCATATACAATCAGGTGCGAGTTTACCGAAAATCTAACACCTGCAGGGTTTCTGCCTCAGGTGCAAGATTTTTCATATTCAATTGGGTGAGGGGTTTTGATTTTTTTATGAGCGCTCATTTTTTAATTTGAGCGCCTCCAGAGCAGGTCCAGTTTTTCCTAAAATCCATCTGGAATTTGAAGTTTCTAATTAGCTCAATTAGCCCTTATTTATTGCCCGTTATGCAGCTGTCCTCCTCCTCCGTCTCTTCCCCTGCGTCGCAGACAATTTCCATGGACCTGGCACAGGACAGATACTACTCTGCTAACCCTGCACCCCCTCCCCACCCATAGCAGCAAATACAGTTACCACGAGACACCAGTACCAGGGATAAATAAAGTCCAAAATGTGGTAAAGCAATTAGAATAAGGCAAAAAGGCAATCGTCCATACCATGTGATTGTAGTGAGTTTCAATCCAGGTAAGGGAACAGGGGTACCGGACACCACCCTGTTCCAGACATTTACAGGCTTCAATATAGGTAGCAGGTAGTAGTAGATACTGCACACCAACGCCGACGCATTTCGAGCTGGATAGCTCTTTGTCAAGGCCTTGTTCAAAACCCCTGTTCCCTTACCCGGACTGACACTCACTACGATCACTTGGTATGGACGATTGCCTTTTTGCCTTATTCTAATTGCTCTACCACATTTTGGACTTAGTGCACTTTATTTATCCCTGGTACTGGTGTCTCGTGGTAACTGTATTTGCTTCTATGGGTGGGGAGGGGGTGCAGGTTTAGCAGAGCAGTATCTGTCCTGTGCCAGGTCCATGGAAGCTGTCTGTGACGCAGGGGAAGAGGAGGAGGACAGCTGCATAGCATAAGGGGAATAATTAAGGGCTAATTGAGCTAAGGAGGGATGTGGCCTATCTGCGGGAGGCGTGACTATGCCTCCTTAGGATTTGCTAACAAAAAACATAAAAATACTTTTTCAGCGTGTAGCCAACAGTAAAGCATCCTGAGACCATTCATGTGTGGGGTTGCTTCTCAGCCAAGGGAGTGGGCTCACTCACAATTTTGCCTAAGAACACAGCCATGAATAAAGAATGGTACCAAAACATCCTCCAAGAGCAACTTCTCCCAACCATCCAAGAACAGTTTGGTGACTGACGAACAATGCCTTTTCCAGCATGATGGAGCACCTTGCCACAAAGGCAAAAGTGATAACTAAGTGGCTCGGGGAACAAAACATAAAAATTTTGGGTCCATGGCCAGGAAACGCCCCATACCTTAATCCAGTGGTTCCCAAACTGTGTGTTGTGGCACCCTGGGGTGCCTCAGGACACTTGCAGGGGTGCCTCAGATTGGTGGTCCAACACCAAATCAATTCATTTATGGTTACTTAATATAAATATGTGGACAAACAGAAGCACAAACCTGTCCACCACCACATAACTGAGCCTAAGGATGACAGGTAAGCACAATTTACTTCCTTTTACTACTTTACTACATTTTTTCTGAATTTTTCAATATCAAACTTTTGGCTTAGGGGTGCCGTGAAAACAATTTTGATACACTAGGGCACTGTGGTTCAAAAAAGTTTGGGAACCACTGCCTTAATCCCATTGAGAACTTGTGGTCAATCCTCAAGAGGCGGGTGGACAAACAAAACCCCACAAATTCTGACAAACGCCAAGCATTGATTAGGCAAGAATGGGCGGCCACATGCTATCACAATGATTGCTAGACTCTTCGAGGAGTCAGGGAGATTGCTACTATTTCAGGGAGAATTGGCAAGTATGCATTAGGCCTCACCACTAGTGTGATTAAGGGCCACTTGGGCCTGGGGCTGAAAATGTTCAAGGGCCTACTTTGAGAATGGGAGGAGCTGTGTGGATGTGGCCAGAGCCATGTGTGTACATACCCTACTCTATGAGCACCAAAATGCATTATTTTGTGAAAAATATCAATTCAATTTTAATACTTAAGATTTATGGCAAACTGTTGCCAACTAGACAGCTGGTCCTCATCATGCTGCCATGATGATGGGTCTATTTTTATGTGGAGGCCTGGAGCTGTAGTTCCATCCGCCCCATTGTTAATCTGGCCCTGGTCTAAATAGCATACTTACCTACTTTTAGTATTTGCTCCCTGGCAGATGCCCGGAGGGCAGACACAAGGGACCACTTTGGGGGTGGGGACGGATTCCTACATCATTAGGCCTCAGCCATATCACGGCAAACTGCCACGAATCGCGGGAGCGGGAGGAGGAGGCGGGGCTAAATGACACATCTCCGCGTCGAGTAACCCCGTCCCCTCCACACAGAGCCGTGATTCCTGGCAATTATCTCCACATTCTGCCCACTTCACTAGGAATTGAGCGGGATGCGGGAGATGCAGATACTCTTCTGGGGGCGCCCGAAAATTCAGGAGCCTCCGGACACATTCGGGAGAATAGGTAAGTATGCTAAATGGCATGAATTGCAGGTCTGTTGGGGAGGGGGCAGGGATAAAACATAATTTTAGCCCCACTCCCTCTATATGGTCCCGTAATTCCCGGTATTACCGTTCCATCCTGCCCACTTCACTAGGTAGTGAGCAGGATGAGATCCCCCCACTCTTCCTGTGCATCATAGCTATGCCCCTCGTTACACAATGCCGTAATTACCGGCATTGAGGAGTAGGGGGTGGAGCCAAGATGACGCGATTCACTGCTAATCACGTCATCAGCTGCCCAGTAATTGCCGGCTGGCTACAGAAGACTTGCCTACTCTTCTGGGCGGCCAAGAGTGCCACCAGATTTTCGGGAGTCTCCCGGCTGTTTTTGGGGAGAAGACAAGTATGCTTTAATATGTAGCATAAAATCCACATGTTTTCTTGCTAAATATGATTGCAAAGTTGGTATCTGATGATGGAAGTAGATGATGATGATTCTAATAATGATTATAATTTCATGCTGGGTATTTTACACTGTAGATCTGACCTAGTTTACAAGCCTCAACAAAGGGTACTAGGCCGGATAAGAGCTTCCTATAAATATGTCAGAAGGGACAGGCTTGAGGATTTAATCCCAAATTAATTTCTACAACTGTGGAGAAGCAGAATAATCTGGCTTCTGGATGTTCATTCCCCAGCTCTAAACCCTACGACTGGAGGCTGGAGTCACAAATTAAGCACTACCGTTCTTATCTGGAAAGTTACTTTAGGACAGGGATATGTTTAATTAGTGTAGGGGCAGAATCATCTAATGACAGGAACATCTGTAATGGGTTATATGATCTGTCCCATTAATTTGGATGAATAAACTGTATTTTAGTAGCATTTTAAACGGCAGCAGGTTTAAAAAATATATATATATAGTTATACCAGAAGAAGCAGAACTTGTCATTATCAGACACTAATTAGACATAAAAACAAAGTTGGACACCAGAAAAGAAATAAGGGGCCTTATTCAGAGACAGACTTAAAGATTTGTGGCTTTATTTTGGCCAGAACGTGTAACTTGTATGCACACATGCGTCATTTCGCAATGCGCTTCATTTCTCTAGCGCATGCCAGGCTTGCAACTGCGTACGACTAGGGGCTCAGGGCCGGGGCTGGAATAGATGTGCAGATGCTGCCAAAGAACATTGAGGGCATGGTGTGGGCATGTAGTCACCAATTACAACTCAAATGGCAGCTGAAAAGTTGCAAATGCAGCTGGCTGGAGGGGCCTGACTATAGCCCAGGTGTAAGTTGCCCAATGATGGTGGTGACTGCATCTGATTGGTCACAACGGTATTTATAAAACTGTGTTTTAAAACACACTTTAAACTGCACTGAAGACTAATTTTACACCAATAAAGAATGCTTCACACTAATACATAATTTTGCACCAATAAAGAATGCTTCACACTCATACATCATTTTACACCAATAAAGAATGCTTCACACTCATACATCATTTTACACCAATAAAGAATGCTTCACACTCATACATCATTTTACACCAATAAAGAATGCTTCACACTCATACATCATTTTACACCAATAAAGAATGCTTCACACTCACATCATTTTACACCAATAATGCTTCACACTCATACATCATTTTACACCAATAAAGAATGCTTCACACTCATACATCATTTTGCACCAATAAAGAATGCTTCACACTTATACATCATTTTACACCAATAAAGAATGCTTCACACTCATACATCATTTTACACCAATAAAGAATGCTTCACACTCATACATCATTTTACACCAATAAAGAATGCTTCACACTCATACATCATTTTACACCAATAAAGAATGCTTCACACTCATACATCATTTTACACCAATAAAGAATGCTTCACACTCACATCATTTTACACCAATAATGCTTCACACTCATACATCATTTTACACCAATAAAGAATGCTTCACACTCATACATCATTTTGCACCAATAAAGAATGCTTCACACTTATACATCATTTTACACCAATAAAGAATGCTTCACACTCATACATCATTTTATACCAATAAAGAATGCTTCACACTCATACATCATTTTGCACCAATAAAGAATGCTTCACACTCATACATCATTTTACACCAATAAAGAATGCTTCACACTCATACATCATTTTACACTAATAAAGAATGCTTCACACTCATACATCATTTTACACCAATAAAGAATGCTTCACACTCACATCATTTTACACCAATAAAGAATGCTTCACACTCACATCATTTTACACCAATAAAGAATGCTTCACACTCATACATCATTTTACTCCAATAAAGAATGCTTCACACTCATACATCATTTTACACCAATAGAGAATGCTTCACACTCACATCATTTTACACCAATAAAGAATGCTTCACACTCATACATCATTTTACACCAATAAAGAATGCTTCACACTCATACATCATTTTACACCAATAAAGAATGCTTCACACTCATACATTATTTTACACCAATAAAGAATGCTTCACACTCACATCATTTTACACCAATAAAGAATGCTTCACACTCATACATCATTTTACACCAATAAAGAATGCTTCACACTCACATCATTTTACACCAATAAAGAATGCTTCACACTCATACATCATTTTACACCAATAAAGAATGCTTCACACTCATACATCATTTTATACCAATAAAGAATGCTTCACACTCATACATCATTTTACACCAATAAAGAATGCTGCACACTCATACATTATTTTACACCAATAAAGAATGCTTCACATTCACATCATTTTACACCAATAATGCTTCACACTCATACATCATTTTACACCAATAAAGAATGCTTCACACTCATACATCATTTTACACCAATAAAAAATGCTTCACACTCATACATCATTTTATACCAATAAAGAATGTTTCACACTCATACATCATTTTGCACCAATAAAGAATGCTTCACACTCATACATCATTTTACTCCAATAAAGAATGCTTCACACTCATACATCATTTTACACTAATAAAGAATGCTTCACACTAATACATCATTTTACACCAATAAAGAATGCTTCACACTCACATTATTTTACACCAATAAAGAATGTTTCACACTCACATCATTTTACACCAATAAAGAATGCTTCACACTCATACATCATTTTACACCAATAAAGAATGCTTCACACTCATACATCATTTTACACCAATAAAGAATGCTTCACACTCATACATCATTTTACACCAATAAAGAATGCTTCACACTCATACATCATTTTATACCAATAAAGAATGTTTCACACTCATACATCATTTTGCACCAATAAAGAATGCTTCACACTCATACATCATTTTACTCCAATAAAGAATGCTTCACACTCATACATCATTTTACACTAATTAAGAATGCTTCACACTAATACATCATTTTACACCAATAAAGAATGCTTCACACTCACATCATTTTACACCAATAAAGAATGTTTCACACTCACATCATTTTACACCAATAAAGAATGCTTCACACTCATACATCATTTTACACCAATAAAGAATGCTTCACACTCATACATCATTTTACACCAATAAAGAATGCTTCACACTCATACATCATTTTACACCAATAAAGAATGCTTCACACTCATAAATCATTTTACACCAATAAAGAATGCTTCACACGCATATCATTTTACACCAATACAGAATGCTTCACACTCATACATCATTTTACACCAATAAAGAATGCTTCACACTCATACATCATTTTACACCAATAAAGAATGCTTCACACTCATACATCATTTTACACCAATAAAGAATGCTTCACACTAATACATCATTTTGCACCAATAAAGAATGTTTCACACTCATACATCATTTTGCACCAGTAAAGAATGATTCACACTCATACATCATTTTACACCAATAAAGAATGCTTCACACTCATAAATCATTTTACACCAATAAAGAATGCTTCACACTCATACATCATTTTTAGCAGTTTTAGTACTAGCAGAGTACTACCTGATTCAGAGGTGGACGCCAATCCCCTCACAACCGTGATTCCATACGCAGCAGTTCCAGGAAAATCTGCAAATGCCAGAGCTGCTAAGATTTGCACAGAGATACCCATCGGCGATGTCTCTGATCCGTCACTTACATACAAAGACGCACTATCAGTCGCACCATTGATCCTCTGAGTGACCCTATAGTCATTCAGAATATCCCAGTGCATGTGCAGTGCGTCTCCTACGCATGTGCAGTATATAAACCAAATGCTCAGCTCCAGGGTCGGATTAATAATGGGGCTGATGGAGCTACAGTTCCAGGCCCACCATCAGCATAGGCCCACAGAAGCAGCTGTGTGTGCTGCTGTAGACTGGAATTTATTTCCTTCTATAGCAGCTTGCCAGTGGCCGTCCGAGGCTCAGCCCCCCGGCCGTGCACCTGCCCATCCCCCTTGCCTGAGGCGCCGGTGGTTCAAAAGCTGAATGCATAAATATGATGACGGTGAATGGAGGGCTTTGCTAGCCCTCCCAGTGCTGCTAATGCACAGTGACCCGGCGCCATGGTCGTCTTCGCATCTCGTGATGTCACTTCGTGTGATGTCACATAAATTCCACCCGCCACCACCGCACCCTGAAGTAATCCGGCGGCCAGCCCCGACTTTGTCCTCCAGTACAGGCAGGCTCTGCACTGCAGCTCCGTGAAGGCAGCCCCGCAGCAGCAGTCCTGAGGTAAGGTGCTTGTAAGTACTGCTGGCCAGGCTGCTGCTTTATACTAGTATAAATTGTACATAATGCATACCTCCCAACTTTTCAGCACGAAGAAGAGGGACACTTTGCGCACCAAAGGTGCGCACCCCTGAAAAAAGGGGGCAGGGCTTCGTGGAAAGGGGTTTGGCTAATGGAGATGGGGTGGAGCCTCACGGCAACCCCTTTTGTGTCACTATAGGGGGCGTGCCCAGCACTCTCCAAGATTCTGGGCAGCCCCCAGGATCTCCCTACACAGCGGTATGTGCTCTCCCCAACTTCCCCCCCCACCGTGGGACACTGCGGGTGGAACAGCGGGACAGTCCCAGAAAAATGAATGGGGGACAATTGGGAGGTATGCATAATGCAAGGCAGGCTTATGAAAGTTTAATAATTATATATAAATATATATTTTGAGTATACTTATACATATTTGTAATATGTAAATACATATATATATATATATATATATATATATACACACACATGTATATATAAATATATACTACATTGTGTGTATGTATATATATATATATATCCTGAACTCCAGCTTCTGGCTCTCCCCACGGTCCGGGCACTATGGGAGAGACGTCATGATGTCTTTCCCATAGTTCCGAGGAGCAGCATGGCGGACCGGACGGCGGCGGATGGAGAAGCGGGGTTTAAGGTAAGTAATGTTTGTTTTTGTTTTTTGAAAGTGGCCTTACTAGGGGACATTACTATATGGACACTACAGGGGCATTACTATATGGGCACTACAGGGGCATTACTATTTGGGCATTACAACATTACTAGGGGGCATTACTATATGGGCACTTCAGGGGCATTACTAGGGGGCACTACAGGGGCATTATTATGTGGGCACTACAGGGACATTACTATATGGGCATTACCATATGGGCACTACAGGGGCATTACATCATGGGCACTACAGGGGCATTTTCTATGGGGGCATTACTACAGGGGCATTACCTCAGGGGGCATTACTATAGGTGCACTGCTGAAGGGGACATTACTATGGGGGAATTACGAGGGGGAGCGCCAAATTACTGTCTTGCCCCGGGTGACAAAAACCCTAGTTTCAGCCCTGACTTGAAGCAACTAGAGCTCACATATAATTATACTGCAAAACTCGGATGCTTCAAGAGTTTGGGAGTCACAAATCCACCATGTGTCCCAATCTTTATACAATCACAAAGGAACACACTCCTTTAATAATGACAAATCTTTTTTTAGGGGTCAATGTACTAATAATCGTGGACCAGACGTGATTATTATGTACCTAACTCGCAGGCGATATTTTCATTTTGAATACAAATACCCTGGCTATGTACTAAGGGGGACTCGCAAGGACAGCGGTTGCCTCTGTCCCCGTGAGTTATATCCCTGGCATTTAGGAGAAGTCTTTCACAGAGGTGAAAGACTTCCCCGGGGGAAGCTGCCGCTGCGCAGGCGCACAGCATCAGCTTCCGGAACTGGCCGGGGGCTGCGGGGGAGATCTCTGTCCTGCACCTGGAGCCCCCATAGGCTTACCGTCGTTTTCACATTATCTGAAGATGGTGTAAACTACTGTGGCCAAACTCAGTAAAGCTTCACTTTTTGGAGTTTAATACATAGGGGTCAGATCGTAGTCCCCATTGATAATAATGGGGACTGTGATCTGCAGCGCTAATTAGCACTTTGCCTGAGATTTCTGTGAAATAGGAACAATACATAAAATATTTTTATATGTCAAACAGTTTGATACATAAGCCCCTTAATCTTCAATCGTTACCACCCAAACATGAAGAATCCACAATGCATATTAACAGCATTAATGCCAAACAAGTACACTTCATCTTGTCTATGCTGTGCTGACTGTCTTGAGAATGGTCATACAAATTACCGAAACGTCGACTGGTAAACTATGCAGTTGAATAGAATGAGGCATTCTGGCTATTAATATGCACTGTGAATACTTCATGTTTGGGTGGTAACGATTGAAGACTAAAAGAAGATTTTTCACTATTAAAGGAGAGTGCTCATTTGTGATTGTAAATATATTTGTATATATTATAAATCTATATAGAGAGCATGTTTGATTTTTGAATGTCTGAAAAAATGGCAAATGTGCAATATTTGAATGAGATAGGAAGGGGCAGGTGCAAGATTACAATTTTTGTCAGGGTGTATACAAACAAAACTACCAAGCTAAATACCCTCACTGGGCCAACAATGGTACTCACTAGGCCAACAATGGTACTCTCACTAGGCCAACAATGGTACTCTCACTAGGCCAACAATGGTACTCTCACTGGGCCAACAATGGTACTCACTGGGCCAACAATGATACTCACTGGGCCAACAATGGTACTCTCACTGGGCCAACAATGGTACTCACTGGGCCAACAATGGTGCTCTCACTGGGCCAACAATGGTACTCACTAGGCCAACAATGGTACTCTCACTGGGCCAACAATGGTACTCACTGGGCCAACAATGGTACTCTCACTGGGCCAACAATGGTACTCACTGGGCCAACAATGGTACAGCAGGATCCCAATCACATTCTTTGTTTACAGCTTACTTGTAGTGTGGATGCTCCGTGTCGTTAAATCTTGTGAGACCTGTGACGTCATCACATGCGACGAAGCGGCCATGGTAGGTCCGGTGAGGGTATTAAGTATTATGTCTGTATGCACCCGCACATATTTTATTTGTATTTCATATTTATTAAATTTTATAATATGCATATTAAGTAATATGCAGATCACATACAGTATATTTTAGTTTTGTAATATTTATTTAGTTTTTTATTATGTTTTCATGTTCTGTGCCTTTTACTTTGCTAGTTTTCCAATATTTAACTTTGAACAATCTTCAGGTATGTTTCTGTTAAAGCAATTTATTAATAAAAATGGTTGCATTTTGTTAAACCAAACCATAGTTTGTGTTTTTTTATTTTATTTTTTATAGAACAGGTGGTGTATGCTTCAGATAATCAGAGGGGAGGGCGATTGAGATGGTTAAATGTAGGTGGGTAGCTATGCTCTATGGTGCTAGCCACACCCCATGGCATAGACCATACCCCCACATCACTGGTCACATCCCCATATCAGTAGTCACACCCCCTGTGACAACACACAATAAGCCCTTCATGAATTTCAGCTCCAGGCCCATGAGGACCTTAATCTGGCACTGCTCAACTCCGCAAACATCGCCATTGCCTCCAGCCATGAATCAAGCCCTTAATCTTTACAGTTACAGAAATAGCGCCACCGTCTGTGATTGGAAGGTATTACACCCATCCTGCAACAAATGTGCCTTTTTAAACTCTAATCTGATGTTACTTGCTTTTACAGTATGTGGATCTCCTCTTTACTCAGCAACAATGTTCTTATTTCATCTTTCTCGTTGGGGTGTATTTTGTTAGTGGTTAGGTTAATTCATGCACCATATATCTTTGTTCTAGATACAGCAACAAATCTCATAAGATTTGCTTGTATACTTGTCATACCTGTCTTCCAGGTGATGAGTGGGACAGGTATGAATATAAGAGATGGGCGTGACCTGGTGTCTCATTCATTTCATGAAGTGTGTGGGGCATCCTTCCGTTGTTATGTCTCTCTGTGTACACTGTGGCATCAATCATGTCCTGAAGACGCAATTGAGTTATCATGGCATGTCCACAGCCACCATGTAGACTGGCAAGGTTCCCTGTGGGTGATATGCCTGCTGTCTTGGGAGTCTGGGAGATCTCCCCCCCAACCCTGGTACTCTCAGACATTCCGGGATAATAGGTAACTCTGCTCATCATAAGGCAATGGTCATACGTTTCTGGGGAATCAATCACACAGCTCAGAGTCACACACAACAAATGCTTTTTCCATAAAGTCACATACATGAGGACAGAAGGAGACAGACTGCCGTTACACTGACTGTCAATCCTGCTGTAACTAATTGCACTAATCACAGTCTTTCCATATTACCCAATCAGTAAGCATTGTGCCAGAAAAGAACAGTGAATAAGTACGAAATATCACCAATGCAACCTTTATACCACTTGAGTCATATAATCAGTTGAGCAGTCAGTGTGCCTTTAATGTACAAATAGAAATTATGCAAGCACACGCACACACATAGTCTAGCATTGCTAAGTGTAAAGTATCTGATTTGTGTCATATAATCATAATAATCTTCACATATGTGCATTTTTGTTATCATTGGTCTCCTATATAACAGTAAAATATCCAGCTACTGGATTTGTATGTTGTATATGCATGTGTATATATAATTGATAACATTTTAAGCATAAACATAAACTATACTTATCTACCAATATATTTGCACACATAAAATTTGGGGGTCTATTTACTAAGTAGTGTTATTAGACAGAGTGAAAAGTGTTATGGGGGGGGCATCCACTAGATGATTTTATCCCTGTCCAACCTCTTAACGATTTTCCCTTGAAGTTTCCCTTGAAATATGATCTTCCACTCTGAACAATTTGCAAAAGATTTGCAAACGATTTGTAAAAGATCTAACAATAAACTATGTTGTTTTAATCTGTGATTGAGAGCTTTCAGCTATAGTGGGCAGACAGTGGTTCATCGTTTGATCGTTCAGCGTGAACGATGTGTAAACGATTTGTTAGCAATCAAGTGAAATTGACCTGCATGTTCAGTCGATGGAGGAGACGATCAAACGACCAGCGGGAGCGCGCATCGTACATCGTTAGAAACAATTACTGCACGATTTGCAAACGATGTTCAAACGATGTTTGAACGATTATCGAACGATTTTATCATTATCGTTCAATCATTCAACTTTATCGTCTAGTGGATACCCCCCTTTAAGTCTGTGATAAGGTGCCAGCCAATCTGCTCCCAACTGTCATCTCACAGGCTGTGTTTGAAAACTGACAGTTGGGAGCTGATTGGCTTATCACTTTTCACTCTGTCTCATAACACTGCTTAGTAAATAGACCCCTTGATATTTATAAATGTATACAGTTTACTTAATATACATATGTGAACTGGGATATTACATGTAACCATTGAGGAAGCATGTAAGTCTGTGGAAGAACACAGACATTTTCTGCCTGTCCATCTCCCCTGGCCTATCAGATAAGTATGACAGGTTCCCCAAATCCCAGTGAGGTAGCCCAAGCCCACTAAAGGACGACAGTGACCCATGAACCCTTAAACTCAGATCCCAGCTTGCCACCTGAAGGCATGCAACAGTGGCATCCACTAGTGGGCCATCAATAGTCACAGTCAGGTCTCACTCCACTCGCTTCCTCAAAGGTCTTTGCCTCCTTCATCGCTGTAGAGCCACAATTGGGCGCCATGGTCTTAGTTTCTGCCTCGATGTCCAGACCATGCTTTAGATCCAACGGGAGCTGCGGGACATGGTGGGATGTTAGGACCTTCTTTCGTATTAGTTGAAACAGAGGATCCTGAAGATCTGCTCCAGGACTCTGAGCCAGGAGTGTTTTGAATCCTCTCTTGGACCTGCCACTCAAATCTGCATCTTTGCTGTTCATAGGGAGAACAAAATGGGCTGGATTGTTTTTTCCCTGGTTCGTAGCTGCAGGTTGCACAGACGTGTTGCTTTGTTTAATAGTCGGAGTCCATATGAGACCATAGATAATAGCCAGAATGATGGCCCCGAGGGAGACACACAGGAAATATGCCAGGACTGTTGCAAGTCTGACCCATTGCTTGTTATTTAATCCTGATGCCTTTGCCTTTTTGTCCCCTGTATAATTTGACTCCTGATTTGGCACTGCAATACCATCCACATCCCTGTGTGTCATTGTGAGCTGCTGGGAGATGTGCTGTTAAAAAGGTTTATCTAATCCACATTCTAGATAGTTATTTCCATCCAGTGGACATTAGCATCTCCATCCACGCAGCATAAGATGACAGGATGTCAGTGAGTGCAGCAGTCTGGTTCAAAATGCACATACTGCTGTGTATTCCTGGGGAGAGGCTTGTTTCTCATCAGTAGCATCCTCACACGCACACAACATGAGTGCTGTTATATGCTTGCCACGGACTCCCCCCTGCTCCTGCTGCACATGGTCTATTCTAGATTTACCCTTGAACAGAAGTGAGAAATATATTTACGTCAGGAAGCTGCTTCCAATTCTACACCGTGCGCAAGCAAAGGGATAGGGGGGGTAGGCATAGCTGGGAATGGTCTACACCAGCTGACACAGAGAAGCTTTACAATAAGCAGTCTTCAGGAGCAATATCATGTATGTATTAGTGATGTGCAGGCAGGTGGGTCAGAGCCTTTCCTGTTATACTTAGGGATACTACAGAGTTTTGACTATAACAATTATAAGAAAATCTTATAAATATCTTATTTGTATTGTTCTAATCATTTTTATAGCCAAAAGTGTAAGGCAGGTGAGGCACTGCCTCCCCTGTCTACATTTTCCGCACATCCCTGATCAAAAACACCAAATTTCCAGCACTATATACTGCACCTTTGTATAATGCCCACATGCATCCTTGGGTTCATATATGTATGTGTATATCTGGCTCTGACACTAGTCTGTGCCTCCCCAGCCATTTACCTCACCGCATGTCACTGGTATGTATGTATACAGTATGTGTTTGTGTTATGTATATATATAGAGAGAGAGAGAGAGAGAGAGAGAGACAGAGAGAGAGACAGAGAGAGAGAGAGAGAGAGAGAGAGAGAGAGAGAGTAGTGTCTGTGTGTATTTGTACAATTCCAGTAATCTAGCGGGATCACACTTCTGTACCTATCACGTTGCTGTGTCATGACCACCGCACACACCCTGCTGTGCCGACCTGGCAGTCCTCTCCGCAAGGCGGCAGCAAGAAAGTCGACAACTATAGATATACATTGTATAACCACCACAAACAAGGAGGATTAAACAGTTGCATAAGTATCTGGTGTATACTTAAACTAGAGATGAGCGGTTCTGTTTTTTTAAAAACATAGGGCTTCAGAGTGGACCCAAGTCCTGGCACCTGTCTACGCCAAGTTTGGATTCCAGGACAAGGCAAAACATAATTTTCCCTGAAATGTCGGATCTTGCGTGTTTTGGATTACATAAGAGAGTCCCTCCCACGTGATAAGGCGCCATTTTACACAGAACTCCAAAATAACTCTTGCAAAGGAGACCTTCTCTGTTCCACTATTTTCTAAAGGAATTTAAAAGTTCACATAGTGAGCGGGATGCATGACACATCGCATTCGGGATGCAATGCATCCCGCCACAATTCGCGTTAGTAACGCCGGTATGCATGAAGAAATTCACAAAGGACAGCTCTCTCGGTAAGAGCTGTCCTTTACGAATGATGGACTTCCGGGTCTATGACTCGGAAGCCTCTCTGGCTTCCTTCTGCGCATGCACATAAGGACACACACGCCGCAGATGGTGCTGGGAGGTATTTGATTGGATCCCTCTCAGGAGATGGAGTTAGCCACCTCAACCATGTCCCAGAATGCATCGCATTCCGGGGCTTGGTGCATATGAGTGTAACCCTTGGTTAGGGTTATGGAGATATATTATATACAGTGGTGTAACTAGGGTCTTCGGAGCCCAGGGCAAGTTTAAGATTAGCGCCCCCCACATATATATATAAATATATATATATATATATAAAATTATTGTTTGCGCAAAAAAAATGGGCCTGTCACATACCGGAAGGGGCGTGGCTACTGAAAATGGGGAGTACCAACATGACACGCCACCCATTCCTTGTCACTCTGGGTACATTCCTTTCTATTCCATATGCACCTTACCTATATGGTGGTTTCTTACAATGTGGAACCTGTGAAGAAATACATCCTCCCTGGGAAGATGACGTCTTCAGTCGGTATTCACTATTCATGTAGGTCACATCATCCGGAAGATGCCCGTTTGTGTAGGAATATTAACAAGGTCATCATCATACAACATCGATTCTACCAGACTCATGTCTCCTGTGTAACTTCCTTTCCCTTCCGTCTTTCAGCCACACCATCATCTCACTGCATCGTCCCTTAGCCACACCATCACCCCCCCTGCGTCATCTCTCAGCACACCATCTCCCCATGTGTCATCTCTCAGCACACTCATCTTTCTCTTATGTCATCTCTCAGCCACACCATCATCTCCCCCCTGCATCGTCTCTCAACACACCATCTCCCCCCTGCATCATCTCTCAGCACACCATCTCCCCTCTTCGCCATCTCTCAGCACACCATCACTCCCCCCCTGCGCCATCTCTCAGCACACCATCTCCCCTTTTGCATCGTCTCTCAGCACACCATCTCCCCCTTGCATCGTCTCTCAGCACACCGTCACATCCCCCCCTGCGTCAACTCTCAGCACACTCATCTCTCTATTATGTCATCTCTCGGGACACCATCACCTCCCCCTCGTGTCAACTCTCAGCCACACCATCACCACCCCCCCTGCATCAACTCTTAGCACACCATCATTTTCCTACTGCATCATCTCTCAACACACCATCACCTCCCTGTGTCATCTCTCAATACACCATCACCTCCCCCCACAACATCTCTCAGCACACCGTCACCTCCACCTCCTGCGTCGTCTCTCAGTCACGCAATTAGCTCTCCCCCACATTGTCTCTCAGCACACACACACTGACACACATACACAAACTGACACAGACACACATGTACACACGCTGACACACACACTATACAGACACATGCACTTTTTTCACCCAAAGCCATCCACCCGGGCCAAGCAGCTTAGCCATCCACCCACTGACACATCCCCCCTCCTCCCTCCCATGGCAGTTTAGTCATCCAGCCACCGACACCCCCCCACAGCAGCTTAGCCATCCACCCGAACCACCCGCTTACTTACCTGTGGGAGAGGGAGAGCGCAGGGGTAGGCACATTCACTCCAAGTCCTCTCCTGGTGCAGACGGCAGGCAGCTCTAGTCCAGGAAGAAGACTGCCTAGGAGGGGTTGCGCACTTCCACTGCAGCTCCCCCTACAGGCAGCACCAGGCTAGCACTAGCAGGCACACTTGTCTGCTTATTAAAGGAGAGACAGGATACAATGGTGGTGGGGAAGGGGGTGGGAGAGCGGGCGTGCGAGTACAATGCCCTGTCGGCGGCGTCCCCCTCTGCAGGGCTTGCCACGGCACCCAGGGCATGAGCCCTGCTCAACCCCCCTTAGTTACACCACTGATTATATATAAATAATATATATATTTCAGGTGTTGCAGTAATTCACATATTTACAACCATAGGATATTATATAAAGTTGATAAATAATATATATTATGTTATTACAATTCATGTATGAATTATTTAATAACATGTGTAATATGCAGAGCATGTCATTGTACAGCATGTGGCTCCCTGTGATTGTCTGAGGTAAATGAGGCGTGAGCTATAGCAGGAAGGGGAGAACCAAAACCTCATAGTGGACATGGGGCAGCTAAGTGCTGGGGGAGAGTGTTCTAGAAGCAGCGCGAGCATCAGTGGCTCGCGCTGCAGGCGGGAAGGAGATAGGCTCGCGGCCAAAGTAAGGGTCGCATGCCTATGTAGCCAGGGTTATAAATACAATGGCAGGCAGCTTTGCCGGCCAGTCTGGTGTTCCCTCCCTCCAGTGCCTGCTTTCCTGTGACCCTGGCAGCCAGTGAGCAGCGATGAGCTGCCGGGCGCAAGGGGGCAGAGCCGGAGAGGGAGCTGTGCTGGGGCAGCGGTACTCACCCTGCCATTCTCGCGGTGTTCCGGGAGGTGATCCCAGCGGCAGAGAGGAATGGAGGGACCCGCACTGTTCGGGGCATTCCTTGTGGGAGGAGGTGGCTGGCTCAGACTGGGGGCCAATGGTGGAAGGGAGACTGCTGGCGTCATGGAGCAGGCAGCTACAGCCTGACCGGAGGCGGAGCCTTCAGTAGCCGTGAGCAGCAGAGAGGGGCCAGTCATGTCAGGAGGTGGAGCAGTGGCTGGATCCCAATCAGACAGGGCAGCAGCAGCACTGTAGTGGAGTGAGTAGCAGCCACTCTTACACTCAATAGGAAGCCCCAGCCTTTATCTAAGTCTACCCAGACACAAGCAGACAGGAGGCAGAGCCAAGCAGGAGGGGACGGAGGTGGATTACATGTGAGGTGGACTAGTCTGTACAAGGAGGGGATACATGCAATAGTAGTGCCATCTGGCAAAAGTGTGTCCCGCTGCAGTGAGTTACCTTGAAACAATCCACTCCCACAGATGCACCCTGGGTTTCCATACTAATACAGCTCAGTATAGCATACTCTACCTGTCTCAACTATATCAGCACCAGTCAGGATGGATTGAGGGGTATGGGGATGTCCACCCTTTCCCATAATTGGAAATAAGTCAAAACTACTAAATAGTGGATTCTTTTTTAGACTACTACAGTTGCGCAGTTAAGTGACGTTACATAATAATAGAGGGGAATATAGAAGACACGTGGCTCATTAAAAAGAACTAAGGTAACCACTTCTAGAACGTCTGTACTATAGGAGGAATTCGGGAGAGAGTGGAAATATGGATACACTGACAGGGCTTAAATAGTAGGTACCCTGGAGTAGTATATTGACTCGGATACTACATGTATTATTGAGGAAACAAAGATACTCAAATTGCACAGCTTCAGTACACTTTGGGATGAGTGAGATTAACTCCTTAATTTTAGAGTATTACCTTTTTAGAAGGAGGATTAGGGTATCACATCATCCTCAACTCTGTGTACATGTTATGTAATTTCTATTATATGCTATGTATCTAAGAATGTAGCAAGGCAAAATGTAACTCTGTGTGTTTAAGCTTCCTACTATAAATGTGTTTATCGAAAGAATCCTAATACCCGGGTATATGGTGATGCAGGCAATTATTAATGGTTATAGCTTGTATATGCTTTAAGTATGATTAGTGGCGTAACTAGGGTATTTGGAGCCCAGGGCAAATTTGAAAAGGGAGCCCCCCCCCCCCAACATCCCGATATGTGCGGGGGGGGGGGGGGGGAATGGGCGTGGTCACTTAAAAATGGGGCGTGTCAACATGACACACCCCTTTATTTTCACGCTGAACATTCCTATCCATATGCACCTTAACCCCAGTTGTACCCTTATACAGTACCCCCAGTATGCAGTTGTGGTCCCTCTTATGCAGGCCCATAATAGTGCCCCTTATACAGTAGCCCCAGTAGTGTTCCCCCTTATACAGCCCCCAATTAGTTCCCCTTATTCAGTGCCCCCAGTAGTGGTCCCCCCAAATGCAGTGCCCTATGTAGTGTTCCCCCTTATGCAGTCCCCACAATGCAGTGCACCCAGTAGTGGTATCCCCTTATGCAGTGCCCTTTATATAGTGCCCCCAGCAGTAGTCCCACCCCATGCAGGTTTCCCAGTAGTGGTCCCCTTATGCAGGCACCCAGTAGTGATCCCCCCTATCTAGTTCCCCCTGTAGTGGTCCCCGCAGTGCCCCTAGCTGTAAGCCCCTTATATAGTGCCCCCAGCAGTAGTCCCTCCCCCTCCCATGCAGTGCACCCAGTAGTGGTCCCCCTGATGCAGGATCCCAGTAGTGACCCCCCCTATCCAGTCGTCCCTGTAGTGGTCCTTCCTGTTATTGCCCCCAGTTGCGGTCCCCCCAGTGCAGTGCCCCTAGTAGTAGGCCCCTTTTATAATGCCCCCATTAGTAGTGCCCCCCCAAGTAGTGGTCCCCAGTTGAGGTTCCCCCTCCCGATTAAGTGCCCCCTGTAATAGCCCCCCCCAGTAGAGGTCCTCCTAATAATGGTGCCCCCAGTAATAGCCCCCCCCAGTAGAAGTCCTCCTAATAATGGTGCCCCCAGTAATAGCCCCCCCCAGTAGAGGTCCTCCCAATAATGGTGTCCCCAGTAATAGCCCCCCCAGTAGAGGTCCTCCTAATGATGGTGCCCCCAGTAATAGCCCCCCCAATAGAGGTCCTCCTAATAATGGTGCCCCCAGTAGTAGCCACCCCCCCATTGTTCCCCCACCCCAGTAGAGGTCCCCCCAGTGGTAGCCACCCCCGTTGTGCCCCCAGTAGTGCTGACAGGTTTTTTAAAATATATATATAAAAACATACTTACCTGAATCCACGCTGCTGCTGCTGCTCCTCCAGTCCGCGCCGCCGCTCCCGCCGCCCGCCAGTCCTCCCGGGCTGGCGCACTCAGCATAATGGGACAGACGTCATGACGTCTGTCCCATTACCCGCTGCAGGAGCCAGACGAAAGTCCGGCTCTTGCAGTGGGTGCTGCAGCAGTCAATGAGAGTCTATCTGACTCTCATTGGCTGCTGTTTAACACACGCATCGCCGTCAGCGCTGGCGGCAATGTGTGTGTTGTGCACAGCCTGAGCCCGCCTCCTGGCGCTATTGGGCAAGCGCTCAGGGGGAGGAAACGGGCTCAGGTGTGCAGCACAGGACCGGCGCTGGAAGCCTAGCGCCGGTCCTGTGTAAATGTGTAGCGCTGACCGCACTCATTGTGGTCGGCGCTACACTGGTGGCTAACTAGGGCGGGCCGGACCATGGCAGGCGGCGCCCCCCCGCTCCGTCGGTCCCACGGCCCCTAGGGCACGCACCCTGCCCGACCCCCACTGAGTATGATAGACATCTATATTAAACTACAAGTCTACTCAACTGGATTACTCAATTTATTATTACATTGTTCTAATATTTGCATAATAGGGTTTTCCCAAGTAGGCCGTATACTATAACTTGGGTGGAGGCACTGATAATATTATATGTACCACTTATAGGGAGGAAATAGGTGGGTACATTAGACTAGTGAAATGGGAGTAAGTAACCTGGTGTCCCTTTAGAAGGTAAAGGGGGGTTACATGAGAAATGTTGTCAAATCCGCATTTTGGGGGTTTTACCACGTCTCCCTTTGCTGCATCCTGCCCAGTGTGTTTTATCTGTTTTAGCTACTGTGTACGGTGGTATCCCCATTATCTGCACACCAAAAATCAAAAGTGGGGAATTTTTTTTTTCTGGTGTGAAAAGAAAAATCTCTACAGGGGTATTCAATATGGGTGTGATAACATCGTTTTTGCGTTAATATCGGAGGTATGACGTAATTATCGCAGGTTTTAGTTTTATACCGTATTCAATTTCAAAGACTTATCGCAGTTTTGAAAAGTCTTTGATAAAAAACGGGGATAAGTTTTCACCATTGAATAGGTGTCGAAAAAAAGTGCAGAATTGGGGTTTAGGGGTGCAGGCTTAAAAAAAATAGCCTGCACCCCTGGGAATGACATTTAAAAAAGAACTGTGTCAAAAAAAGTTTAAAAAAAAATAGGGACACCCCAAAAAATTAATTAAAAAATTGGGGTGAAAAAAAAAATGGGAAAAAATTGTTTAACAATAGGCAAATAGGTTCAGGGCTATTCTGCAAGTATGCGGCAGATGTTTTCTAGAATAGAATTATAGCGGCAGGTGCACAAATGCAGAATTTTTTAAAACTTACTTTAGGGACATCAAAATATGTTAGTACCCATTCTCATGTACCCCAAATTTGACGGGACCACTTAAAAAAACGGAAAAAATAACCTTCTGCATCACTTCTTCAATGTCGGAAAAAAACACCTGCTGCGGCTATTTAAATCCCCGACTTTCAATTAAAGGCTTAAACGGGGGTACCCATAGTGTTCCCCCATGTTTTTACTACTTTAGGGGGGTCTTACAATTTTTTTAAGGAAACATTCGTAACTTTACGCAAATCCAACTTCTGAGTTTCCCGTTTTCGTTAATTTTATATTGAATACGGAGATAAGCGGGAGCGCGCCCGATACTTTAACGCAGGTAAAAACTCCGATATGAAACGTTAACTTCGACAGTGAAGTTAACGTTTCATATTGAATACCCATCCTAGTCTATTAATAAAACGGCATGGAGACGGTAACAGTCCCTCCTTTTCTTATCTCATTGTACATTCACTAGGTGTGATGGTAGCTAAGTGCAACATTAGTAGCTTTACTCCTGTCCTGGTGTTTAAAATAAAACCAATCATCGATCAGTCGATAGTAGAGCAGGACAAGAGCTGCGGCTGCTGGCAGTCATAGTACTTCAACATCTACTAAAGGAGGTCAAGGGGAAATAAGTTGTAATGGGCACCTCAAATCTAAACAATATTTCACAATCGTAAAGAAAACCTTGCCTCTGACTTGAGATGTGCGCGGAGCCTCGTGTTTTGGTCCGGATTTGGTTTTGGATTGCTTTCAAATTTATAAAAACAGCTAAAATCATGTCATTTGGACCTGTTTAAATGCAATCCAAAACAAAGTGGTTTTTTTTTTAGTAAATCAGAGTTCCGGGACTCGGTTCTACTAGGAACCCCAAAGTGATTCCGAACTGGGGCCTCAATTCGACTCGGAACCCCAGAGTTCGGATTTGTTACTTTTTTTCAGGAAAACCGAAGCGCACAGGTCTCTCAGGTTTTTATTTACTAAATTGCGGGTTTTAGAAGTGGAAATGTTGCCCGTAGCAACCAATCAAATTATACTTATCATTTATCTAGCACCTTCTAGAAGATAATAGCTAGAATTTTATTGGTTGCTATGGGCAACATCTCCACTTCTAAAAACCCGCACTTTAGTAAATATACCTCTAACTTTAAAGAGAAAATTTACTGCCGAAAAACGTAAAATTGCCAACATGCCATATACCACACGCAGTGACAAGGAAAGGTTTAGACCATGGCCTTCCTTTGCGAGTGGTGGTCTTGCTGCTGCTGTTTCATTCACTAGAATGCCTATTGCAGAAGCCGTGGCCCAACACAGTCAGGTATCTTCTGTAACCTCGCATGCAACACCTTCCCGCTCTTAAGGGGCTATTTACTAAACCTTGGATGGAGGAAAAGTGAATGGAGATAAAGCCCCAACCAATTTAGCGAGTGCTAAAGGGGTTATGCTTCGTTGATAAATGGGGGCCTTAGATTGTAAGCTTATGAAGCAATCTTAGGGCCTGACTCACTACCGTATGCAGCCGTAAATACGCACGCCATCTGCCGATTGTTTCGCACTGCGCATGCGTACACAGTGCGCGTGCGCGAACCGGTCCCTGCGATGGGGTCTGCGATCGCAGCGGCTACACAGACCCATCGCAGAGTGACAGGAAGTGCCATTTGTGGGTGGTAACGGGGGGGGTTGCGTGCGCAGTATTGCGATCCGTAGTGAATCAGGCCCTTAGATCACTTCCAGCATGCGAACAGCTTCTGATCAGTTACAGGGCAACAAATATTATCTCATAGATTATTTCTTTTTTGGTCAAAGGTTAACAATGGTGCAATTCTGCACTGTGTAGCTCACCGTAGGGCTTTGCTCTGTAAACTATCATTACTGAAGTTAAACTGTGGCAGATGCCGGGAACATTAATGGTGTAGCATAGGTAATTAGTATACAGATCTAAAGGATCCAGCTCCATCTATTAGATGTCAGAGATAATCTGATTATAGCAGTGAATGGATGACAGTCAGCACAAGGCAATAGCAATATAGCTCTGGAAGACGCTGTAAATTTCAAGGAAATATACAGTATATAAAGCTGTTTACTAGACACTGTACATTTACATATAGAGGATGACAAGAGAGTAGCGGGACTGTGTCAGACTATTCCCCTCCAGCACAGGGTGCAGATAATGGCAGATAGACTCAGAAGTACTGTACCTACTTTTTATCTTTTACAGGGGAAAAGCAGAAAATAAATGACAGCAAATTTGTGTCATTAATGGAAACGTGAAACATTAATTGATGAAGCACAAGAAAAATCATAAAATACATTTGTGTGTTAAAACAATATAAGAATGAACCGTTATTGTAAACAGATTGTCTGTGTGTATCACCAACTTTATGTAAGCACAGTTTTAATAGTTACTACAATAATAACCTGCTCGATGTCTGTGCTGATCCTTGTCATGTACAGCGCCTTGCAGATCTACAGTATACAGCTTGTACCTTTCTCCTCTGTCAGGCAGTGTAATAATTGTGATCCCTCCTGATGTGACAGCTGGTTACATATTTGTACTACTACTACTGTGCCAACTGGTATTTACTATTGTAAGGGTGAGCGAAAGATCTTATGATACTGGAGGCGGAGGAGATAGTTCATGCGTCAGTACGTGATGTACAGTATGAACAGCTTGGCTGTCCTTTAAGTATTGTGCTGAAGAAGACTATCTTCTAGGATAATTATCCAACAGACTAAGGGGCATATTCAATAGGCTGTGAGAAAAGCAAAAAACCCGCACCTGCGTGGTTTTTCCTACAGGTGTCGCGTTTTTTTGCTATTCTATTAGGTGCGTGTTTTGTTTTAAAACACGCGCCAGTAGGGGTTTTTTTGCGCACCTCTTGAGCAAGCGTGATTTTTTCTAAAATCGATGGTTTCAGGAGAAATCACCGGGACTTGCTTTGACACCCCCGCGGCACCCCCCTGTGAGGACTAATTAAGCAATTGGAAGTTTCCAATTACCTTATTTAGTCCTTAATTACTTACCTTCGGCAGCGCTGTCTTCTTCATCCTGCGTTGGGAGCCGGCTCTTCTGCAGCAGGGGTATGTGAGTGAAAGGCAGGCAAGCCTCTCGGCTGCCGCCTGACCCCCCCCCAACCACTACAAGAGACCCCCGCAGCGGGGGGTCCGATGATGTGATTTGCGCAATATTTTCGGCATTGTGAAGAGGGGACGGATCGCATGGCTCCGCCCATAAAACCGCGTCATCACCCGGCCACGCCCCCCGCTGTGCACAGACATTCAGCTCCCTCCCGGAACGAGGGAACTGAATGTCGGCATGTATGGTGTCAATTTGGCCTCCCCGTAATGGGCGCTGGGAGAACTACATCTCCCAGCAGCCCTTGCTCCTCCCACCAGCCCCTGGGACTCCCAGCAGCCCCCTCTCCAGTATGAAGAAAGAGGGGAGGCCGCCGGGAGTCGCTGGAGACCCCCGGTAAGGTAAGTGTTTTTTTTTTTCATCAAAAAATACGCGCTTCGGGGTTTTCAGAACTGAAAACCCCGCGACCAGCATTTTGGAAATTGAATACCGCGGGTATCGGGAGTGCGCATACCGACGGTATTTCTAAATTGGGCGCGAGATTTTTGACTCGCTAAATCTCGCGCCCAATTGGATATGCCCCTAAGTATCATTGATCTGCAGATTCAATTCTTTAGGGCTGAAAACGCTTTTGCAGGCCCGATTCCCTGTAAGAACTGTGGTGACCAGGCTGGAGCTGGCATCAGTGGCGTCACAAGGGCGGTGCGATCCGCACCCGGGTGTCACCCGCCGAGGGGTGACACCAAGGTTCAGACTCCCCCTCACTGACAGGAGCCGGGTGCTGCACTGTAGCATTAAGTGCAGCACTCGGCTCATGCACAGGGACTTCCTACATGGTGGTTCGGGCTGCGGAGCCACGCTCCTTGCACCGTGTGACACCTCGGGGAGGGACGCCACTGGCTGGCATATTATGGCAGGAGACCCCATGCTATGGGTTTTCCTGTTAAAATGTAACCAGCCCACTCTGGCATTGTCCCCCAGAAAATAATGTCAATTTTGTGTTGCTCTGCACAACCCAGTGCACCTATCCAGGCTCAGGCCTCCCTTTTTGGCGTGACTGCTGCTCCTCCCCAAACACTGACACTTTGTTCCAAAATATCTATGCAGTTTAATGGAAATCCAGTTTCACCTGGGAAAATCGAAATGCACAGCACCACCAAAGGAGATTTGTGCTGTATGTCACCATTTCTGCACTTTGTACATTAGCTGCTCTGTGTTGTGGCTCTGTCTAATCTGGGTTAGAAACTATCACAGGATGCTTTGTAGACTAGGGGCCTGATTCACTACGGATCGCTATTGCGATCGCAGCTGCGATTACGCACAGAGGACTGCTGCAAAAATATGCTAATGACTGCAATCGCAAAGCCGTCACAGAGCCAGCATAGAGACGCCCACTTCCGCTATCTCACATCCGTAATACTTTACAGTCCTACGTATACATCGGTACCATCGAGTAACATCGGCCCCTCACACACAATTACAGCAGGTCTGACCTTACTCAGATATCGCTAACCTCGTCACATGCAGTGAGTACACAAGCTGCGTATGCCGTTGCAGCAGCTAATTTATGCACGCCCATGCAATGGCGTTCAAATGGACAGGCACGCCTGCGTTTCTCCGTCCACTCCTACATCACCACCCCCAAAGGCTGACCTCCCGTCACTCACTCTGCGATGACTTTCTTTCTGCGTGACTGATTACAATGCTGGCTCAAGCACTGCGAAGCATGCACAGCACGCACCATCGACCAATCTGCGTACGCTGTTGAAGTTGCGATCCGTAATGAATCAGGCCCTAGGTCCCCTTTGCTTGTTGTCAGTAACCTTTTGTGGAGCCTCTCATTATGGCTTTATCCTACGCTATTCATGCTCTCGCCTACAAATTCACTTATGGAATTCCCTAGAATGCCCACTAGGCTCTTCCATGGTCATTGTATCTCTTTATTACAGCTGACTGCTCCTACCTAAATCACTCACTATAACTGTCCCATTCTGCACTATGTGCCACACTCGCTTCTCTTGTCTCTGCTGGACGCTCTCCCAATTAGAATGTAAAAGCTCTCCCTGCCCTTTGTTTACATGCCTGCATTTATTGTATTTACCTTGTATGTTTCTGCTTTATATATTTCCAGGTTTCCCCACTAATCAGAGCTGCCGCGCACTGTGGTGCCTTAGAAATCATTTACCAAAACTATGGAATTGTAATTTTGCCTTCAACTCGCACTTTGAAATGTTTTGATTGAGGTAGAACACATTGTGTGCAGTCTCTAACCTGGATATATCCATCACTATTATTATTACATGTGAGATCTTTAGACGGGATGTAGTCAGGAAGACGGCGGTCGCTTCCTGACAGTGTAAGCCCGCCATGGGACTAATGATAGGCGTCTAAATACTGACGCCTATCAATAGCCCCACGGCAAAATACTTAACCCTGTCGGGATCTCCATCTGCTGGCCTTCCGGCATCAGTATTTCATCCGCCAGGCTTAAGGTCCAGCGTTATAACATACCGATTCCCTTTAGACAACTGAGTGACAGTTATTAACAGTAGCACTCAAAGACCTATTACTAAAGCTTCTAAAAATGAAAAGTGGTGATGTTGCTCATAGCAACCAATCAGTTTGTAGCTACAATTTCTCTATTACATTCTAGAAAATGATAGACAGAATCTAATTGGTTGCTATATGCAACATGGGATGCGGTCAGAATGCCAACCGCGGGGATTCTGGACAGAATCCCGAAGGTAAGTACTGTGGTCAGGGCATTGGATTAGGCACTAGGGTTAGGGTATGGCTGCGGGGGGGGGGAGTTAGGTTTAGGCACTGGGGGGGGTTAAGTTTAGTCTGCAGGGAGGGAGGAGTAGGGTTTAGGTTAGGTATACTTAACTGTGAGCGTCGGCATTCTAACCTGGTCGGATGCCGGCGTCGGGATTCTGATCGCCAGGATCCCGAGTGCCGACATCTCGTACCCATCACGGGCAACATCACCACTTGCAAGAAAAAAACTGAAGAATAGTAGCGCTCCCTATATGATCTATGGGTGTGAGAAGTGCTGTTGCCAAAGAAAGAAGGTTGTGCAATAATATATTCTCATTCTGCTCCATCCTTATCTCCAGTGCCCTCTTACTCACAGCCAGCAACTCTGATACTTTGGGGTAGATTTACTAAAGCTTCTAAAACAGAAAAGTGGTGATGTTAAAAATAAATATAAAGGCTGCGCTATTCAACAACATGGAGTAGGATTGGAGTAGGATTATAACTTAATTGTTTATTAAATCCTTAAAAAAACTGCAATTATTATCATGAGGCAATTGCATGTTATTTGGGTGTGAAAATAAAAATGGGAATATAAAAATAAAATGAAAACAACCTATATATTACATATAAATGCATATGATGATAAATATTAGGTACTGTACATACATATAAATTGTAAAGCAGAAGTAAACAAAAAAATATGAGAAGCTCAGTGTGATAAAGAATCAGTTCTTCCTGGCTGTTTATAGTACAAGCCCGATTATATGAAATTGTGTCCTTTCAATAAAATAACTTTGTTGCATAACAATGTTTATGCAGCAATATCAGCGGCTAAGAAGTGCTCCTATGACTTGTGGCATATCCATTCCAACAAGCGGCAGCACTTATCACGGGCCGTTCAGCTGAAAAAGCCATAACCCTAAACCACCTCCACTTGTAGTTGCGGGACCTCAGTGGAGCTGGCAGGTGCTTTCTAACAACTACAGAGCTACGTGACTTCAAACCGGAGATTATACTGTGAGTTCAAATCGAGCTCCAGTACTATGGC
This sequence comes from Taudactylus pleione, assembly GCA_031769625.1. Lineage (NCBI taxonomy): Eukaryota > Metazoa > Chordata > Amphibia > Anura > Myobatrachidae > Taudactylus > Taudactylus pleione. The sequence continues at coordinate 760,644 of JAUIMM010000808.1, read as the reverse complement.
ACGCTAACCCACTACACAGCCAGAAGTGTGGTGCAGACGAAGGGACATCACAGCACATCATACCCCCACCTCCTACGGTCCTGCAGGCTGTCACAGAATATAGCCTAACACAGGGCTTGACAAATTTTTCTAAAATCTAGGAGCCAGGATGAAAGTGTAGGAGCCAGACCACCTTCCCCCCAAAAAAGTTACAGGAGTGAGAGAGGAGCACAGCTCTGTGTGTTATTCAACTGTTATACACACTATACTAGCCCACAAAATGGTCACAGTTGAATGGATACAGTAAAATGGAGGCCCCCTCACTGCTCTGCACAGCTCCCCTGCTCCACCCCCCACCCTGCAGTAATAAAGGACCACATTTCACATAAAAAAATGGTGCCAGAAAGTACAACAAAAACCCCTCTCCCCTCGTGGTCACACCACTATCCCTCTGAAGCCGCTCCTCAATCTTTGGCCACGCATAGACCCTACTACCGGAGAGATCTATGCAGCCGGAGATAGGAGACTGTAGACAGCAGGGACATACAGGAGGATCAGTGTAAAGTGGGACAGACAACAGGGATCAGAGCAGGCCAGGATGGAGAGGAGTCGTCAGTGCAGGCCGGCGGCTAAGAAGTGGCTAAGCGAGTGGCCAAAATGATGGTAGCGATGGTCAAGACCATCGCGACCATCGGGCTTGCGACGAGACCCTTGTGGTAGGGTCTCGTCTGCCGCAAGCCATGGAGTGCTTTTGGCTCTATCAGTGATGTCAGTGGAGCCCGTCCCAGACGGTAGGCGTTCCCATGGGAACGCCTCTGTCTGGGCAGCCACGCCCCTGGCATGCCTACCAAAGGGGGCGTGCTATCAACCATCAACAGCACGCCCCCTTTGGTGTGAGACCCATAATGACGGCTTGGCCGTTGTTATTCGGGTCTCGCACATGCGCACGACGGAGCCGCCTCTGTTGTGCGCATACGCACTTGGGCAACATCGACCCGCTTGCGAGCGCTTAGCGCTCTTGAGCGGGTCTGAATCAGGCCCTCTGTGTACATAAAGAGCATTGGTGCCCCCCTCCACAACTTAAGGAGGGGAAGAGCATGCCATAGGCGTGCTTAGAAAAAAAAAAGGTTGTAGTCTCGCTGGGAAAGGGCGTGACCACACAATAGTACCCACAATTCAAATTATGCCACAGAATAATGACCCTTAGTCACATTACACTGCACAGTAGTGTCCCACACCTTAATGGCCCTTACATACATAGGTGAAACTAGACATTTGGTAATGGGTGGTACCAGCAGGGCTGTCAAGACACTGGGCAGGCCCAGGTATGGTGAGAGTGCATGCAGGGCCGGCCCTAGCCCAAATTCTTTGGTAAGCGAGTAGGTTTTTTGGCGCCCCCTATGCAGTGCCCGCGGTAGTGGTCCCTCCTGTGCAGTGCCCCTTGTGCCCCCATTAGTAAGCTTATATAGTGCCCCCAGTAGTAGTCCCCCCATGCAGTGCCCCAGTAGTGGTCCCCCCTTGTAGTGCCCCTAGTAGTAATCCCCCCTCTTGTAGTGCCCCTAGTAGTCCCCCCTTGTAGTAGTCCCCCCATTGTTGTGCCCCCAGTGGAGGTTCCCCCCAGTAGTAATCCTCCTTTCAAGTACCCCCAGTAGTAATCCCCTATTCTAGTGCCACCAGTAGTAATCCTCCCTTCAAGTGCCCCCAGTAGTAATCCTCCCTTCTAGTGCCACCAGTAATAATCCTCCCTTCAAGTGCCCCAGTAGTAATCCTCCCTTCAAGTGCCCCCAGTAGTAATCATCCCTTCTAGTGCCACCTGTAGTAATCCCTTCAAGTGCCCCCATTAGTAATCCCCCCTTCAAGTGCCCCCAGTAGTAATCCTCCCTTCAAGTACCCCCAGTAGTAATCCTCCCTTCAAGTGCCCCCAGTAGTAATCCTCCCTTCTAGTGCCACCAGTAGTAATCCTCCCTTCAAGTGCCCCCAGTAGTAATCCTCCCTTCTAGTGCCCCCATTAGTAATCCTCCCTTCAAGTGCCCCAGTAGTAATCCTCCCTTCAAGTGCCCCCAGTAGTAATCCCTTCAAGTGCCCCCATTAGTAATCCCCCCTTCAAGTGCCCCCAGTAGTAATCCTCCCTCCTAGTGCCCCCAGTAGTAATCCTCCCTTCAAGTACCCCCAGTAGTAATCCCCCCTTTAAGTGCCCCAAGTAGTAATACTCCCTTCAAGTACCCCCAGTAGTAATCCCCCCTTCAAGTGCCCCCAGTAGTAATCCTCCCTTCAAGTACCCCCAGTAGTAATCCCCCTTTAACTGCCCCCAGTAGTAATCCTCCCTTCAAGTACCCCCAGTAGTAATCCCCCCTTCAAATACCCCCATTAGTAATCCCCCCTTCAAGTGCCCCCAGTAGTAATCACCCCGTGCAGCCCCCCCAGTAGAGACACACGTAATAAAAAAAACCACTTACCTGAACCCCCATCGCTCCTGCTCCCGCCGCCGCTATCAGCTCCTCCCGACCATTCTCCAGGGCCGCTTTGCATTATGGGAGAGACTTCATGACGTCATGAAGTCTCTCCCATTACCCACTGCGGGAGCGGGAAGATGGCTCCCGCAGTGGGAGCAGCAGCAGCCGATGAGAGTCTGACAGACTCTCATCAGCTGCTGAAACAAACACACAGCTGCCGACACCGGCGGCTGTGTGTTTGGCACTGTGTAGCGCTGACCGAACTCCGTCCGGTCAGCGCTACACGCGCGGTGCAGCTGTGTCACAGAGACACAGTCTGCACCGTTGTAAGCCTCTGAAATCTGCATGGTCGCGGCCGCGGCGCCCTTCACTATGTGGCGCCTTACGCGGCCGCGTACCATGCGTGACCATAGAACCGGCCCTGAGTACATGACTACATGGGCGGGCATGGCAACTCCCACTAATTTACAGCATGATTATAGTGTGAGCTGCTGTGAAGCAGAGGTGTGAGTTGAGTTGTGTGTAGTTGCTGAATATTGGAGATATTGGTTACACCTCTCCTGTATTACCATGACCCTAAAGAGACTTAGGTACTTTGTACCCATCCTTCTGGGTCCCAGTTCCAACCCAACACCAGAACTTTTGTTACCTTGACAGTTTGCCACCCTGTCTCATGACCATTGCATAGATAACGTTTTCTAGCTTCAACTCTAGTCCCTGCGATGTGTTATGCTGGGCATGCACTATACAATTATCGGGATGATCTGCCCGATATCAGTAGATCGTCCTGATAATTGTACTGAGTGTGCGGGCGAGGGTAAAATATCGATTGGTCGGGCATGGTGCATTATCCAACATGGCCATCCGATGCGATATTCTGGATGTTAAATGTTGGCCAAATGGGCAGTGTATGCCTAGTCGCGGACGACTGACAGACATTTCCTTTTCCCTTCACCGGGAAGGAACAGGGAAATGTCTCTTCCCCAGGGGCAGAACACAGATATCTCACAGTCGCTGTGGAGATGTACTAAGCTCTGGAAAGTGATAAACAGCCAAGCACTCCTAACTGTCATGTTATGGGCTGTGTTTGAAAAATGACACTTAGTAGCTGATTGGTTGGTGGTTTATTACTCTTCACTTTATCCCTTTCCAGAGCTTAGTACATCTGCCCCACAGTGTATGACGCAACCTATAGGGGTTGTGGCTGTGATCTGAAATGTAGATATATCTGCTGCAGTCCCTCCATGGTACATTCGGGGGATACTTGATATTTACGGGTTTCCCCTGAAAACATATGTTTTCGGGAAAAATCCCGCAAATATTATTTGATACATACACGGAGATCCAACCTAGTGTGTGTTATACAGAAATCTACAATAGTGGACAATATAAATACACTGCAGAAATGCATGAAACTCACTATCCCCCAGGTATTTTTTTCACATTTTATTTTTAATAACTTTTTGGCCAGAACACATTTCCCATTACAATTATGGGAAATGTGTTCTGCTTACTAAATATATGTGATAATTAGGGGTTGGGTAGAATTTTGTGAATTCTACTCCAATTGACCTTTAGTACGTTCATGTAATGCTACAATAATGTGAAAAGGGTGTGAAAACACAAAACACCCTTTTTCACTTTATTTTAGTATAAATAAATGTAAGAAATAGGCCCCTATGTCTTTTTGCCTCTATTTCTACACAACAGTGCTTGCACTCTTATTTTTTTATAGATGGACGAAGCATTCCAAACATTGGAAGCAGGGCCGGAAACAGAAATCTTGGGGTCCGTTACAATGATATCTCGGGCCCCCCCACAACACACTCATCCCTCCTGCATATATATATATATATTTAAGTGGAGGGTTTATATAATATATATACTGTATATATAATATTGTTTAAAGACAACCCGCCAGCCTTATGCACATATTGAGCTGAAGCCTGGAGCTATATGTAAAATGAGGAAAAGGGCACTCACTTTCATGTCACTAACCAATACCAATTTTAAAATAAAGAAATACCCTGTGATGGATGTAACACTTATCCCCACAAACAGCCTCTGGGACAGCGGAGGTACAGCGCTGCAGGCACATCACAACTTGAGCTAGTGTGCCCTCTGCGTGTGTGCCCAGTGGTAGTCAGCTTGATTTCCTCCATCGCTGCTGCTCCTCGGTGGGTGGACAGCGGAAGACCAGGGACAGGGAAGGAGCGGCACAGCCATGCAGCGTCATGCGGAGTGACGTTACTACATCACGACGCGATAGATGTGCAGGCTCGGTTCTACTCGGTTCCGTTCGGGTTTTTACCGAATCTTATTGGGTATCAGCTGTCACGAGTTTTGGATAGCCAATAAGATTCGGTAAAAAACCGAACAGGACCGAGTAGAACCGAGCCTGCACATCTATAGACTTTGGACCCGGTGATGAGGCCACCTTCTTTCATAGAACACACAAGCGGCCGCCGGGGGGGGTGGGGGGCGGTCAATTTATTGTTAACTATTAGCCGCGGATCCACGGCAGATGGCGTTTGTGCCCCTGAGCCCTCTTTACTTCAGGGCCCCTCAGGACTTTGGGGCCTGGCACGGGTGTACCCCATGTACCCCCTTCGCCAGGCATAATTGGAGGTATTTATTTTATTATACACATGATGAATATATTGCCATATGAACATTAAACACCAAAGCATTTAAATATTATACTATCATCAGAATGTCTATATTAAATAGTATAGTGCCATCTAAACATTTATTTTTAGCATTACATGATTTTAAATAAAAGCTTATGTATAAATATATTAATAATTGTGTATTTCAAATAACTAAAAAAACAGGGTGCCCACACACATCCATTCATGTGCAAAGGGGTTCCAGGAGCACCTACCTGCAGGTCTGCTGCTGTGATCATCGGGCAGGGGATGATCCTGTGATTGCGCGGGGGGATGGGGGAAGGCACCCGCAGGGGGCTGTTGCGATCGGGTGGGTCGAGGCACCCGCGGGGGGGCGGGGCACTCGTGGGGAGGGGAGGAGTGTGTGCACCTGTGATGTGCAGCTCCCAGGGAACCAATAGCTCCGCAGAGCATGTGCTACTTTACAAACACTAGAGCCCAACTCTCCTTCTGGCCATTACATTACATTTTTCACTATGTGACGGCAGCCATTTTGGGTGTGATTTTTTCACAAGTGGTGTTCCTTATTAGGGAGGACGGGCATCTCCGCACTGCAGTCGGACCGGCCCATCTTGGCATCGGCCCTTCTGGCATTTGCCAGAATTGCCAGTCCGGCCCTGAACACCGCTATACTATAGGCACGAATCTCCGCCGGAGCTGATGAGGATCTGCTTCCTCCCTCACTGCAAAATCTAGTACCCAGGCAGTGAAACCTGGTAGCCATGGCTACCTGGCCCCCGGGATTTGTCGAGCCCTGGCCTAACGAGAGGACAACACAGAGACAAGGCCACTCCATGCCAATTGGGTGAGCTCATTCCAATAGTTCAATTATTTGCTACCATACCAGCAAGATACAAATTTGCAGCTGCTGATATTGCCACATAAACATTGTTATGCAACAAAGTTATTTTATTGAAAGGACACAATTTCAAATAATCAGGCTTGTACAATAAACAGCCAGGCAGAACTGATTCTTTATCACACTGAGTTTCTCATATTTTTTTGTTTACGTATGTATGTACCTAATATTTATCATATGCATTTATATGTAATATATAGGTTGTTTTACTTTTATATTCTCATTTTTATTTTCACACCCAAAACAGTCTAGGGCAGTGGTTCCCAAACTTTTTTGAACCACAGTGCCCTAGTGTATCAGAATTGTTTTCACGACACCCCTAAGCCAAAAGTTTGATATTGAGAAATTCAGAAAAAATGTAGTAAAGTAGTAAAGTGAAGTAAATTGTGCAGACCTGTGATCCTTAGGTTCAGTTATGTGGTGGGTGACAGGTTTGCGCTTCTGTTTATCCACATATTTACATTACATTGACCATAAATAATTTGATTTGGTGCTGGATCACCAACCTGAGGCACCCCTGCAAGTGTCCCAAGGCACCCCAGCGTGCCTTGGCACAGTTTGGGAACCACTGGTCTAGGGGAATTGGGTGTATAACAGATGAACTGGAAAGAGATGAGGAGGAGGACAGACGGCATGAGTGTGAGGAGGTGGTGGACTTCAAAGAAGAGTTGCGTTTTCAGGGAATATTAAAAAAAAAGACATGCTGGTAGACATCTGATAGGATGGGGGCTTGAGTTTTGGAGGTAAGGAGCAGCACTAGAGAATTCATGGATGTGGGAGTGGGAAGAGGAAATCCATGTGTAGGAAAGTGACAATCAGGAACAGCAGATGGTGAGAGGGTGTATGGACTGATAGGAGGTGATAGATGTAGGAAGGGAGGAACGAATGAGTGCTTTGAAAGTGAAGGTGAGGAGCTTAAACTGGATTCTGGATGGGCAGCCAGTAAAGGAATTGAAGGAGAGAAGTCGAATCCAATAGGAAGATGAGACAAGACAAGCAGCAGAATTGGAGGGGAGAGTTGGGGGAAAAAGGAAGACCAAAGAGTAGGCGGTGGTTCACGATCATCGTGAATGATGAATCATAATTATTAATTACATTTTTTTAAACAGATTTTGAAAATATGGGGTAAGGCTAAAAAAATACACCCAATTTAAGACAAAACTTCTCCTCTGACAGACTGAATGTAAAAATAATTGGGCAGTGAATTTACTGAATTTCAAGAGCAGAGTGAGACGCCTACCGTAGGGCTACGTGAGGTTTCCTACAGTGCTGAGGTAGGATGCCGTTACTGTGTATTGTGAGTTTTCATTGTTATGGTACTTACAAGTGTGATTTGCCATTCTGATGATTGCAGCGCTCATTATCATGCCACCATTAATCAGGGCACACAATGTGCCCTTCAGAGTCACAGACAGATGAAACATCACAATGGTTTGGTGTAGGACAACTGGCTTATATTGCAGTTCAATAAAAACTGTATGCTGCTGAGGAATTCAGACAGAAGGCAAATAGAAAGTGCAAACACAACATAATACAGAATGGGAGTATACAGACACAGCAGTATAGCTCTGTATAAATTCAGTGCATATTTAATGTCAACAGACTGATTATAACAGTGTGAAAGCTAAGAGCACAAACATATATATCCCAACTTTTGTACCTTTCCATATAACATGCTTCCACTGACCGCTAGTTAATGCTGACATGGATCACACCGTGTGGAATAACTGCAAGGAGCTGTGCGGTGGCGCCGAGTGTCTGAATTCACTATGGAATTGGGGTTCATTAGTTTTTGTCCAAGAATGCTACTTAGTCTAATGTCAACATTATCCATGAACATGTATGGCTCTTTTTAAGGGATACATGCTTCTTTTTATATCTAGGTGCCACCTTCCATGATTTCATAATAATAGGTTCCTAAATACACTGCGTGGCCAAAAGTATGTGGACCCCTGAAAATTACACCCATTGTGTGCTTATTGAACATATCGTTCCAAAACTATGATGGGCATTATTATGGAGTTCACCCCCAACTCCCGGGATAAATTTCTACTGTTCTTTGAAACATGACTGTGGGGATTGGCATCCACTCAGCTGAAAGAGGATTAGTGAGGTCGATGACTCCCAGTCAACATTTCACTTCATCTCAAAACTCTTTGATGGGGTGGAGGTCAGAGGTCTCTGCAGGCCAGTCAAACTGCCAGAGTGATTCTTCACTCCAGAGAACACTTTTCAGCTGCTTCCTATTCTGCCAGTCAAAATTCAAATAGGTAAGCCACACCAACTGCCAGTGAGTCCCGGCCGGCGATGTTTGGCAGCGTTTGGAAGGGCAGTTGCTGTGGATCCCTATTTGAATTTTGGACTGTGCTGCAGCAACACCTCTGAAGCCTCCACTGGTTGCAACCTAAGACAGAATCTATTCAGCACTTGCCAGTCCCATTCCGTGAGCCTATGTGGCCTACCACTTAGTGGCTGAGCTGTTGTTACTCCTAGATATTTCCAATTCACAAAAATAGCACTGAAGCTGCATACACACACAACGATTTAGTAAATGAACGATTTTAGTAAATGATTTTCATTAATTTTTTCAAGGGAAAAACTAAAATGTACTAAAAACCTTCATTTACTAAATGTAATGAGCGATTTTTTTTGTAACTACAAAAATTTTTGCATATTCCATTACTGAAAATCGTTGAGTTGGTCAGTCTGACAACTACAAACGTGAACGCGCATGAACGATAATTGTTCATCGTTTTAACTCAGAATTTTGGGGTGTGGCTTAATTACCATAGGCCACGCCTCCTGTGTGACGTTATTTGGAGGCGTGCCCGCATGGCACGCCTCCAAATAACATCAGGCTGGGGGTAAAGCCCAGCACTCCGTCACTGGCTGGGCTTCCCCAGCTCTCTGCCGTCAGTGAATGGTTGCCGCGCTTGTGCCCGATGTCCATTCACTCTCCGGGGATCCGGCACCGCCGCACAGCTGCGGCGGTGGGGGTCCCCAGCCTCCCGATTTGACCACCCGCGGGCCACTTTGACCCGTGGGTGGAACAGCGGGATGCTGGGGAGGGGTGCTGCCCTTGTGCGACCGCGCTGGTCGAACACCCCTAGAGCCGGCCCTGGTGCCATGAAGTCACTGAGTTCTTCAGTACGACTCATTGTATTGCTAATGATTTACTAAGGAGATTGCCAGGTTATATGCTGGGTTGCATGCACCTGTTAGCAGTAGGAGTGGATGAAATGGCCAAGCACGCCAATTAGAGTAGGGGTGGGCAATTAGCGGATCCCCAGCTGTTGTAAAACTACATATCCCACCATGCACTGCCACAGTTTTGCTATTTGGCCATGCTAAAACTGTATGCAAGGCATGCTGGGATTTGTAGTTCATCAACAGCTGGATGGTCGCTTATTGCCCACCCCTGAATTAGAGAGTACATCCACATACATTTGGCCCTCTAGTGTCTATGCACCAATAATGAACACAACTTTTACCATAAAACATGATTGTCCCTAGATCATCCTCTTCTTAACAATGGTTCGCTCCAATAATGCTGAATTAGATTAGATTATTACATGATTAAATAAAAAACAGGGCTTCTGGGACATGGCCCCAGCAGTAATACATTACGTATGATATTCTCTCCATTCAGCGGTGTATTAAGAGAGGAGGGGGACCGCGTACAGTCTCCGTCCGGGGGCCCATCCTCTCTTCCTGGCAGCACAGTAGACTCTGAGCACTAGTAGACTCTGGCGCTGTACCAAAGTCTACTGCATGGGTGCAGGGTGTGCGGTGTGGGCTCACCCTACACCCATTATAGATACACCAGTGCCTCCATTGCTATCCTGAAATATAGACACACTTGCATAGGTAATATACCCCCTGTTGTAATATTCACTGAAAGATTATCCAAGTCCCAGTAGCATTTGCCTTCGTCTTCATGGTTCATAGTGTGTCATTGTAATTACAGTGACTATCAAAAGTATTCACTGCGCATGTGCAGATCTGGTCCTGCGCGGTAGCCGCAAAGCGCATGTGCAGATCTGGACCTATGCGGTAGTGGCACTGCGCATGTGCAGATCTGGTCCTGCGCGGTAGCCGCACTGCGCATGTGCAGATCTGGTCCTGCGTGGTAGCTGCACTACGCATGTGCAGATCTGGTCCTGCGCGGTAGCCGCACTGCGCATGTGCAGATCTGGTCCTGCGCGGTAGCCACACTGCGCATGTGCAGATCTGGTCCTGCGCGGTAGCCGCACTACGCATGTGCAGATCTGGTCCTGCGCGGTAGCCGCACTGCGCATGTGCAGATCTGGTCCTGCGCGGTAGCCGCACTACGCATGTACAGATCTGGTCCTGCGCGGTAGCGGCACTGCGCATGTGCAGATCTGGTCCTGCGCGGTAGCGGCACTGTGCATGTGCAGATCTGGTCCTGTGCGGTAGCCGCACTACGCATGTGCAGATCTGGTCCTGCGCGGTAGCGGCACTGCGCATGTGCAGATCTGGTCCTGCGCGGTAGCGGCACTGCGCATGTGCAGATCTGGACCTATGCGGTAGTGGCACTGCGCATGTGCAGATCTGGTCCTGCGCAGCAGCCGCACTGCGCATGTGCAGATCTGGTCCTGCGCGGCAGCCGCACTGCGCATGTGCAGATCTGGTTCTGCGCGGCAGCCGCACTGTGCATGTGCAGATTTGGTCCTGCGCGGTAGAGGCACTGCGCATGTGCAGATCTGGACCTGCGCGGCAGCCGCACTGCGCATGTGCAGATCTGGTCCTGCGACGTCGAACTAAGTGCCCCGAAGACAGCATGCACGCCGATTGCATTTGGGGGTAGCAAAGGTGATCGTTACAGAAAGCTGGGCCGTGTTGGCCCCGTTTTCTGGGCGTGCCAAAGCCACTGGCCCCGGCAACGTGATTTTGGCGGACATCCTGAGTGACTGGAGGGTTGCTCAGATGTCCGATGGTCACGCGGTTGATCCGATGCCGCGTCTTCAGAAGCAGCAGCGGATCAGAGAAGCCGTCAGTCGGTGTCTTTTTACTTAAGACGTATCCTGTGGCTTTTGCATGTATTATCGCAGCTGCAGCAGCGGTGCTACCTGCCATCTCCAAACCAGACCCTAAATACATAACAATGAAAAAGAGGGATCTTGTTATAGAACAAGTAATACCAATAAAGCAATACCTTGTCCTGTTATAAAGTGCAATGATCAATTAATTCATTTCACACAATATTAACAAAAAGTTTTCAGTGCACTTTTCTTAAAAGCTTTTCACGGCACTCTCGTAGACAGGGGAAATTTCCATCTGCAGCTCATTGAGTGGGTAAGATAAATGCTAAGTGGCAGGATGCAGGAATAACTAATACTGACTGACCAAATGCCGATTACACCATGATTCCCCTATACAGCATATAATACTCCTTCTACAAAATCTGGTTTGTTATCACAGACTGCATTGTGCCAATTTCCCATAATTACTGCCTTCCAAGATAATGTGACGTTTGGGTCAATGTCTCTTCTGTAGTGCCCAGCGCTAGCTATATAGGGACTGCGATCGCTGGGAAGCAGCCGTCCCATGGATGCAGACACTGAACCATCACACAACTGTCCTCCACCATTCATGCTACGTGACAAAGAACCCTTCTCCAAACATTCCCACCAGCCATTCCCACCGGGCTTGATCGGACGCAGATAACACTGGAAAGCAAATGATCCTTTGCAGACCCAGGGAAAGCTATATGTGAGTGCAATAGACCATGACACCCTGACAGGACAGATTCTTGAGGAACGCCAACTGATGATGTTGATGAGTAGTCTGGTCAGGATGATGGTGGGACCTCCGTACTCCGCTATAGAAGACAAGAAAAGAATCACGGTTACAATAAGCGACAACAGCCAACCTGGCTCTGGTTCTCCACTGTTTTCACTACAACTGTTTCCACATCTACAGAAGTCTTTACTTAATCAGATGGATACGGTGTGAATTAGTTCCGTGCACAGGAGCTGCTGACTGGTAACCAATGCCTTATCCTGGACACATGCCTTTACCGGAGAATGGATCTTGTGTGCTATCTCTAATATGAAACATCGAGGATGGAGAGGGGAAAATGTGAGAGGAGTGAGCCAGTCTTCTCTGTCAGCCAAGGAAAGGGGAGATCATTTCTCTAAATACCGCATCTAATTTTAAATCATTTTAGGTTGGATTTCTTTTTGGTTGGAGAATGAAATTCTTTCTTTTGTAAAATATCTGTACCTACATTTCATAGGACATTAGGCTTTGCCAATTGTTTGCCATAGTAACACCTGTGACTATATGTGAATGCTATTATCAGCCCTTCCCCTGGTGTACAAGTGTGCGCCTGACTGTGCAAGAACTGGGACGCCCAGTTTAAGCATCTTTAGACGCAACCATCGGACGCACCATCAAAACTTACGCCAGCTCCCTGTTAGGTGCAGAATCTCTGTATGGCCTCCACAATATGCGATTAAGAGCCTGATTTAGAGTTGCACGCTAAAGTTGCCGCTGAGTATGCAGGGTATATACGAAAGTATGCTAATGTCGCTGACACCGGGATTTATATTGAGACACCCACAGGCGCAATCACAAATCTAAGCAACTACAAACTAATACGCAGATCCTTCAATCAGCCGCCTGAAATAAGACACCAGGGTCATGTTTGTGCGTACGAGATTGCAGGCGCACGCAGCGACACGTTCCGAAAACTGTTGCAGCACGCCTGTGTTTTTGGCGGCACACCCCGGTCCCACCCCTCCAAACGGCAAATGAAATATTGCGGTAATGGGCTCTAACGCATGCGCAGGAGTCCGATAATCAACTGCGAAAATATCGGCATAGCTTACAACTCTGAATCAGCAACCAGTTAGCGACATGACCGCGACACACCCACAACCATGCGTCTGAATGGTGAAGTGACTAAAAATGAAAGTAATACAGAGAAAGGAGTAGTAGATAACACCAGTGTGCATACTGGTGTTATCTACTAATCCCTTCTCTATATTGCTTTTATTTTTTGGTGAATTGATATATTTACATGTACAGGGTATCAGAATATCATTACGGTACTCACTATTGTTACACCTTTTTTCCCCACATATTCCGGGATACTCATTTGGAAAAATTCTTAACCAATCAGTGGAAAAAGAGAGAGAGCGCCAAAACACTGCATTTGCGCAAGAATTAAATAGGCTGCTGCACGTCCTCATATTCTGCTGTAAGTCTATGGGGCCTCTTCATCATACCTTAAAACTCTCTGGAGGTAATTAGGTTTAGAACTCGCATGGAGTTCTACCTAATTACCGAGTGAATGCATCATTCCTCTTCCCCATAACTATCTATTTCGAAAAGCTGTCATTTCTGCGATGACAGCTTTTCGGGAAATAGATACTTTTCCCTCTCTACTCTGCCTTACCGCAGCTGGAATCCGTTCTGCGCATGTGCTGTTACATTCGTATAGCCAGCGCATGTGCAGCACTGCCTACAGCTGCGGTAAGTTTGTGTCCCCTACAACCTTCTCCCCCTCCGCTCACCTCCCCCCGTCCCCGCACTTACCTGCCCGCTGCAGCGCCTCCGGCTCCGGTGGCTGTGCTGTCACGTGTTCTCCCAACAGCCCACAGTACAGTTTAGAAAAAAAAAATATATATTTTTTTTTCTAAACTTTATTGTGTTCTGCTGGGAGAACACGTGACAGCACAGCCCTAGGAGCCAGAGGACGGACCAGAGCGCCGGAGGAAGACGCCGGGGGGCCTCACCAGCTGGAAGCAGGTAAGTGTCACCTGCTATTCGCCACCTCACTGTGGCGAATAGTAACTCCATCAAATTCCGAAAATACATAATTTTCGGAATTTGATGAATAGCATAATTTCCATATCCCCATACTAATGTATAGGGAGTGTGGAAATTAACACAGGGGGACTTAGCAAGGAGATATTAGTGATATCTCCTGTGCTAAGTGTGTTCATGAATCCTAAAATAACGTTAATGAAGGAAAATGTCCTTAAAAACGTTATTTTAGTGTTGATGAATAGGCCCCTATGAGTCATAATGTCACTGTCAGTGTAATTAGGACCATTGATAAGAAACAGCAATACTACAGTAGCATAACATTGTCATGTGGTCCTTGTGTGTCACATTATAAGACCATCCCTGTTTGAGCACAGGTGACAATCGCTGGGGAAAACACTCTCCTGTACACCTTAAAGGTGAAGCCATGAACCCTCCTTGTCTGTTAGTATGAGACAATGGCAGAAGTCTACCCTTTGTACTGCTATTTCACGAACTAAAGCTGGGTACACACTGGAGCGATGTCATTACCATTTGGCCGACTTGGACAAATTGGAATGACAAATTTGTGCACATCGTGCAGGGTGTATGCACAATATGCGCGCTCTGGGGGTCGCATGAGACAATGTCAGGGTTAATGCGCTGCACATCAAGCTTGATGATATCGTATGCGACGTCATGCAGTGTAATGATGGATAAAACTAGTGATCATTCCGTTGTTCATTGCATCGTTCTGTTGTGTACCCAGTATCCGATATATCGGCCTGTAGGGCTGACTTATCGGCTTTAGGAAACTTTAAACTGAAAAACATCCAGAATACTTTGTGTATAGGAACAGGCCATACCTACCCTCCCCCAGCGACACAGTAGACCACAATAGCATAAGTAGATCATACTGATACAAGAAGACTGACTTAATGGACAATAAAACGCTGAATGCTGCCGTTCTGGTCATACATTATTAACAGATCTCTCACTCTTTGCAGCTTTTAAGAAACAGGGAAAAGTCATAAATTATGTGTAATGTGGAAATGTCACCAGATGTCCAATCAGTAACCCTTTACATACTAGTCCAATTATACATCTCCCAACTTTATGCATTAGTGGGACAATCCAGACATCTGGACACTGTCCTGGCTGCGGGGACTGTCAGGAGGAATGTACCTCACAACCTGCTACTAGTGCGTGCAGCGATGCAATGGTTATTAGGGTGAAAGCGTTGGGCCTGATTCAGAGATAGAAACAAAGGCTGTTAGTTTGGCATCTTCTTACGTAACGGATCTGAGAAGTTATGCAAATGCCGCAAACCGCCGTCTTTTGCAAAGTGACGCCCACCGCCGGCTTCTCAGATCTGCCGCTTGCCTCCAAAGACGCAGCACCGGACGAACATTGGAAACATTGGTCGCACCATCGGACCTCTCTGTAACCCTGTGATTGCTCAAAATGCCTGTCACAGGTAAGATGCTGGGGCCAGTCACACTGCATTCAAAGCCACAGTCGATGGCTGCGACATGTCCCCAAAATAGTCGCAACCCTCCTGCGATTTTCTCACCACTCTCCAGTTAGCTCCCTCAAATGGTCGCTGCCTGTCAATAACCATGCGTCCTAATCCAGACCGCAAACTGCATTTGCAAGAACATTGCGGCACGTGCGCATGCGCAATAGACAACATTGGGCAGTTGCAAGAGGATTGAAACTGCGTCCATCTCTGAATCAGGCACTTAATCCGTATACAGAGAGGATTTAGTTGCAGACAGAAACAGGGAGAAAACAAAAAAAAAATGACATGTATAGGTCTGCCAATCGTTAGGAATGAGGCACTAAATTGATAGGCTGAAAAATTATTCAGCCGACAAAATGGCTGCCCCATTGTCATAGACAAAATGGCTGCCCCGTTGTCATAGACCACAGGTTCTCAAACTCGGTCCTCAGGACCCCAAACAGTGCATGTTTTGCAGGTCTCCTCACAGAATCACAAGTGCAATAATTATATCCACCTGTGGATCTGAGTTTGAGAACCACTGTCATAGACAAAACGGCTGCTCCATTGTCATAGGGCCATATGCAATAATTATAAAGGAATTTGCCCCCCTCAGCTAGTGGGTGTCCTTTATGCAATTGACAATAGCCATGTTTAACCATTCTTCCCCACACAGGTATCTGCACTACACTACACTTCATCTGGAACACTGAAAATGTCCCAGATTAAGGAATTTATTCATCAGCAAACTACCTAGTGCCTATGTGTGAGCAATACTATTTCCTTCATAGTCCTACTCAACATGGTAACTTTGTGATGGATATGGAGAAAACATTTTCCCAGTAACTTTCTTTGATAAAGTCTAAGGGGTCTATCTACTAAGCTGTGTTCGAAGATACTGTGAACAGTGATAAGGTACCAGCCAATCAGCTCCTAACTTCCATTTTCAAACACAGCCTGTGACATGGCAGTTAGGAGCGGATTGGCTGGTACCTTATCACCGTTCACATTATCTCCTAACACAGCTTAGTAAATAGATCCCTAAGTAAGATGTCCACTATGTTAATCTAAAGGGAAATGGTCTTCATGTAACATTAATTTAAAGCTTTCATACCTACCAATTGCAAGCCAGTGTCATGTGTGACCTATGGATTGTCCCTCGATGGACATAAACGGAGGTCCGGGGACAAGGAACGGACACTATGATGTATGGGTTGAGGTACTGTAGTGAGCTAACATGCTAGAATACGTTAATGCAGAAGATAGGAAGGAGCTTAGTAGCTTATGTACAAGGCATCCGTCCTACAGGCTAGTGTAACACAGAGACGAGTGTGAGCCCATAACTCACCAGTCATTTCAATATTTGGTGAAATATTTATTTACAGCGTTTAAAATGACATATTTGCTTTCTACATGATTTGTGCTGGATCCACTGCTGTAAACCAGTTTGCACACCACATTCTGTGAGAGTGGGAGCTCATTCATTAACTCCTGTTGTTAAACATGCCAGAGATCTATACACATACGAGGTATGTCTATTAAATAACGAGACTGATTAAATAACTCATCTTTATTTACTGATATTACAAATTTAATGTTTGTCCCCTTCAATATACTCCGAATTTGCGCTAATACATCGCTGTAGTCTTGTTTTCCACTGGTGGAAGGCATGGAGCAAATCAGTTTCTGTTACTTGTTTCATCATATCTGCCGTTTTCTTCTTTACAGCATCAACTGATTCAAAATGTGTCCCTTTAAGCACTGATTTAACTTTCGGGAAAAGATAAAAGTCGCAAGGTGCCAAAACAGGCAAATATGGAGGATGTTAGTGTAGTAATGTGATTGTCGGTCAAAAACTGCTTCACAGAAAGTGCTTTGTGATCAGGCGCATTGTCCTGGTGACGGATGAAACCAATCTTCCACAGTTGCGGCTGTTTCTTTCTGACGCTTTCTCTCAGCTTTTTCAAAACTTCCATATAATAATGCTGGTTACCTGTTGTGCCTTCTGGAACCCATTCTTGCAAAATGACACCCTTGATATCGAAGAAATTTCAAATTGACATGTTGTTCAACTTTTGAACTTAGCATTTTTTCAGCACTCTACAGAACGTCATAGAGTGTTGCTGCTTGTCATGCAGGTTCAGACAAGTTCAAGGTTACTACGTATGCAATTAGAACCGGTTCTGACTGCTTTGTTTACTAGGTGGAATCACAGTCTCGTTATTTTATAGACATACCTTGTATACAGATAGACGAGTATATTGGGTACACCTATCATTCCCAAGTGTCATATGTGTAGACGGAATTGGTATGAAATACCGCCGGCCGCATGGTTCGATTCCCGTCAGCGGCAGCCCGACAGGAGCAGAGTTCGAAGCAGCGGAAGCCCGACAGCGCTGGAAATCCTGATCGTGGATAGGTGAGTATTTACTAACCTAACCCCCCTAACCCTAACTTCCCCCCAAGTGCCTAACCCTAATCCCCCCTCTAAGTGCCTAACCCTAACCACCCCCTTCCCCACTGCCTAACCCTAAGTCCCCCCCGGGGGTGCCTAACCCTAACCCTCCCTCCCCCTAGCCTAACCCTCCCGGTGGGGTGCCTAACCCTAAGTCCCCCCCGGGAGCCATAAACCTAACCCTCCCCCCCGCGGCTGTCCGCTCGCGGCGCCTGGCATCCCTACGATCGGGATGCCGGGCGCCGGTCTCCAGGCATCGGAGAAATGCGGGCGTCTACATCCAGACGCCCGGCATTTCACCCTTGCCGGGAAATGACAGTCGGGAAGCCGGCTGCCGGTATTTAGGCAGTCGGCTTCCCGATTGCCTCCCGTGCAGACAGGCAGGTACTACATTGTTCCACTTCGCCTTCTGCCCCCACAGCTGAGGGAGGTAGTTTATTCGTAGTACCAGAAGTATGAATTTAAATCTAACATTAAATGTATTGAAAGTTAAATAGGTTAAAAAAAAATCAGTTGTTCAGTTATCCAGTGATATTAGATAGAATCTGGCAGAGATATCAGACTCCTCCAGGTCCTGGGAACCAGAGGGAAGCAGCAGTTATCCCCACGCTTGGTTCTGATATTGCTGCATTATATTTATGAACCAGTAGCTATTGCCGGCACTCAGAGGGCAGTGTAAGCGCTGGGAGATTCCCTCCAGGCCACCCCAGCACTTTCAATTAATCCTGATCCCCCAGCCACCTCTACCACACATTGTTCCCCTATCCCTACTCTTCTCTATTTACACCTCCTCTCTCTGTGATCTCATATGCTTCCTTAGCCTCTACTACCATCTCTATGCAGATGTCACCCAAATGTACCTTTCCTCCCCTGGCCTATCACTCGCTTTCCTATTCCATGTGTGCAAATGCAACATAGCCATGAAACGCCTCTTACTCTCTCAGGAGGCAACTAAATCCCACCTTAGCTACTGTAATCTCCTCACCATTGGCCTCGCCCAACCCTGCCTCTGCAATCCATCCTAAATTCTGCGTCTAGACTAATATTCCTGTCCTACAGCTCATCGTCTAAATCCTTTCACTAGCTCCTCACTGCTTCCAGAAATAAGGTCACACTTGGCTACTTTTGTAAACTAATTTCAGGGAGATTAAAGTAGGTAGAAGAAGCCATTGAGGGAGCGTGTCTATCTCTGCCCAAAGATCGTGTCTAAAGCTGGATGCACACCTATCTGACAATTTGTGTATACACACTTACCAATTTGTCTGCCCGATGTGCCGAGCTTGACAGCTCAAATGGGCGGGCATTTAAATCGCCTACCCAGTTGAGCTGTCAATCACCGCCGGGTCCCGCAGCAGGTGTATGGGTAATCGGCAGGTTGCCCGTACACACCAGCAGATGATAAATATATCTTACAGATATCGGCCATCTACAATGCTGCAGACATATCGTTCACAGACATATCTGCTGTACACTCCCGCCGATGCACTATAGATATATCGCCCATTCAAACGAACGGGCGATATATCTATCAGTGTGTACCCAGCTTAGCTCCACTTATGAGCGTATCTATGCTTAAATGCTTGTTGCAAGATATTTCTATATAACATTAGTAACGTATTTTGGGAAATTTAGCAGGTATTGATACTAAGATTGCTGCCTGCAATACTGGATTTCTTGTTTGCAACTATTCGCTGTGATATTTCTTTTCTTCCCACTCAGCACAATATACATGATAAATGTGATGCCTATGCAATACATTCCAAATGCAATTTGTCCTGCTGCTTGGATGCGGTGGGTACATCATCTCCTGATGGCGTTACCCTATAGAAGCCTATGGGCTTCTATCCGGAGAGTGCTGTGAGAGGCATCCAATCAGATCCCTCCCAGCACCCCTTGCGGAGCGTGTGTCATTTTGCGAATGCGCAGAATGACACCAGAGGGACTTCTTACCAAGATAGCTGTCCTGTGTGGTTTTGTTTATGCATATTGGCGTAACTAAAGCCAGCATGCATGCGAGGCGACATGCATCCGAATGCGAGGAGTCATGCATCCTGTGTGAATTCAAGCCTAAGCATAGATTTTTTGCCGGGTCGACTGTGAAGATATTGCTAAGTATATTTTTTGGTGTATTATACTTTATTTCATTGTGAACATTGGACATCCGGAGGTGAAGCGGGACCGCACAAATAACGCCCGGAGCCTGCCGCTTCATACATCTCCCCCACTGTGAGCAGACTGCTAAGGCATCACCAAGAGGCCCATGAGCAAGGACAGTAGAGGCTCCTATGCAACGACAGCAGTCACAGTGACTGCAAAAAATCAGTCTTTGCTCAGCAACTCCTTGGTGGTCCCCCGGCAGGTTGAGTTGACCTGCAGTGAAGAATGCAGAATTTATCATTTACAATCCTTGGCAGCAGGAGAGTAAACAGTCATGCGGGAGGGTAGACTTCTATGATTAAAGTTAAGCTGCTCATCCTCACCTCACTGTTTATCCCTCAAGTGTCTCTCACATATTTCAAATTGTAATCTCATCATCATATTTTGTTTCATGTAACTGTATGAAATGTAATTTTATCATGATCCCCCTCACTGTACAGAGTTACATAATATATCAGCACTTTATAAAAGGAGGATAATAATTATAAAATTCAAATCAAATCAATACAAAGATTATTATTTGTATGCTCTGGTGCAAAGAAGGATGGACCCATTAAAGCTACACAATCCCCTAGTAAAAAGTAACCCCCCCATTCCCCTGTCCACCACAGCCAGAGACCCTGGTGTATCTCCGCTTCTCCCTTCTCTTAGATCCCTGGCTGAAAATCACAAAAAGGTGTGGTGGGGCGATGGGGGGGACCATTCACCAGCAGCTGGCAGAGCCGCAGGAAAAAAAGACTGCATGATGCATGTCCTGGAACGTCAGCTAGGTATATACAATAGGGGCGACATGTTAGAATGATGACATATCTTCCCTGGTTGCCCAGCGGTGACTTACTAACCCATATCCCTACCCTCCCTCTAGTGCCTAATCCTAATCCCCCCCCCCCAACTCTAACCCTCCAGCCGGGTTGGGTACGGGATGCCAGCACTTGGGATCCTGACGCCAGCATCACGACAGGGTTAGGATACCGACACTTGTCGGTTCGTTATCCTAACCCTCCCCCCCTAACCATCCCCCCCACTGCCTAAACCTAACTTTACCCCCTAGTGCCTAAACCTAACCTCCCCCTCCCGCACCCTAAAACTAACCCTTCCCTCTTAGTGTTAGCACCTAACCTTAACCCAAAACCCTCCCCCTAACCCTGCTACTTAGCTTCTGGATGCCAGCGCCGGGATTCTGGCAGGTGTCGGGATTCCAGCGCCGGCATTCTGAGCGCTGGAATCCCCGTGGTTGGTATTATGAACGCATCCCATCCAGCCCACAGGATAATACCGACATTTCTCCTGTTGACATCGTAACTGCTGACATTTTGGTGTCGACATTGTCATTGTTAATCTTATGACTATATCCCGGATATACGGCCCTGCACTAACATGTTTTTTCCTTTTTAAACATGTCGCTATCATTAGTAAACTCTGATCCTATTAAACATGTTGCTGTCATTACCACACACTGGGCCTGATTCAGAGCCGGACGCTATTTGCGCTCGCTCGTTTCGAAAAAGGGGCCGGCTATTTAAATTGAGCGCTCGCTCTTTGCGGTCGGTGGACGCCTCTATGTCTGAGCGAGCGAACGAAATATGCGCTCGCTATTTTGTAAAGACGCCCCCTGGCCGCTCGCATCCTACGTCATCTCCGCTATTTATTTGATTAATCGAGTACATCGAAAGGCGTATAAACTGCTCGCAGCGCTTGTGGTTGGATTTTCCTACCGCAATCATGCGAACAGTTCAGGCTAAGAAACAACCAAGTGACGTGGTCGATGACGCTGCTTTGTTAATTATGCACACCCTTAAAACGCCCGTTTTGACCTTTTGGCACGCCTGTGTTCGGATCTCCACTCCCCGTTTTCAAGCACCTTCCCCTGTTACCACCCACAAACGCCTCATTCTGTCACGCAAATTAGCAGGCATTAGCTATTTTGCAAGCACAAAATTTCCGACCACAATAACTGGTTCGCGCATGTGTATGTGCATGTGTAACTCATTATCACACTAGGGTCTTAGAGGGACAACCCATTAAATATTACACTGTCATTACTATACACTGGCCCTAGACGACTAACCCATTAAATAATACACTGTCATTACCACACACTGGCCCTAGAGGACTAACCCATTAATCATGCTGCTATCTGTCGTACACTCTGATGGGAAGAATTAACTCATCATTACACTATGGTCCTAGAGGGACAACCCATTAAATATTACACTGGCATTACTATACTCTGGTCCTAGGAAGGACTGATCCATTAAACTGACATTAGTACAATGTAGAGCTATATATAACTGATATACTAAACATATCACTGTCATAACACCTCTCTAGCCTTAGAAATGTAAAAACTATTGAACATGTCTGATTAATACTCTATAGTTGTAAGCTGTTGGCATTATTTTAGCATCAGTGACATTGGTTACCTAATTGGATAAAGCAAAAGCGTAATCTGCCTATGTAGATCCCCTCCCCCCCTCCCCCCATCCACATCAACAGTACACAGCAGCATGCAGAGCGATAGCAGAAGAAGTGTGTTATGTCATACAGCCAGCAGTCCACCATCAGGGAGTGACACTGGCAGCACGTGCAGGGGATGAGACCATGCCAGAGAGGAGACAGATGCAAGAGAGGAAGTGACAGACAAGCCAGTCCTTGTTCACAGAGAGAGCTTTCTGAAACAAACCGTCTCATAGTCAGCAATGTGCACAGATTTCTCAGCTCCTTCCAGCTCTGCTGTGACTGGTGAGGACTCCTCTGCAGGGGCTTGTGGGGTCTCTGCAGGTGCTGGGGAGATCATTTCTTCTACTGGCTCTTCTGAGAGTCCCTCTGCTTTAGGAAACAAATGATATTATTGTTGCATCGATGTACACTACAACATATTCGTAGGTGTGAGAATATCTCCGGTCTAAACTGTTGTTTCCAGTATATAAGTAACGTGTACATCTCTCCTATATCTTAGTTACCAGAATTAGCAGCGCTCTCCTGGTGTCCCCCTCCTGGAAGTGGTGGGACATCCACTGACGCCCCTTCTGGTGACTTCTGTGCCTGGTCTGTCTTGGTTTCAGGGGATTGCAGAGGCTCAGCTTCCATACTGGGTGTTAAATCCTGCACTGGATCCAAAGTGGGGTTCTGGGGAGAACCTGGGGAGTTACAGACACAGGAATTATTACTTAGCATAGTGTTACCTGTAAAAGGAATTAAGATTTAGGACCGTATTCAATGTGAGGCGAAAAAGTCAGTTTTCACCGGTTTTCGGCGAAAAATTTTCGCCGATGACGTTATTTTCGCCTGTTTGGCTTTTACCCCATATTCAATTTGTAAGACTTTTCATCTAGGTGGAAAGACAATGCAATGTAATAGGCGAAAAAGTATCGCCTATGAATAGCAGGCGGAAAAAAGTGCAGAATTGCGGTTTTGGGGTACAACATTGCAGGAACCCTCGTGCAGCCTTAAGACAGTCCCCTAAAGGTAAACCGTCAAAAAAAGTTTAAAAATAATCGGGACACCCCAAAAAAATTATGTTTAATTTTGGGGGTAAAAAAAAAAAAAAAAAGGGGAATAAAGTGCCAAACTATCTAAATTAATTCAGGTCGGGTCCCCATGTAGGTGGCAGGTGTTTTCTTCATTGCTGGGACAAGCGGCAGGTGCAATTTTGCAGATTTTTGAAAATAACTTTAGGGACTTAAAAAAATGCTTACCCCCATTTTCATGTACCCCAAATTTGATAGGAATAGTTATTTTCCCACCAAAAATAATCTAAGTGCTATTCTTTACCACTTTTTCATAGCCGCAAAATTGTACCTTGCGCTGCTATTACAAACTCCGACTTCCTTCAGCAGGCAAAAACGGGTGTACCCATAGTGATCCCCCATGTATGGACATCTTTAGTCAAAACATAATGCTAAACTAACTAAATTAATTGTGGTGGGGTCCCCAAGTATGTGGCAGGTGTTTTTTTCATTGCACAGAGTAGCGGCAGGTATATTTTTTAAGAATTTAAAAAATTACCTTTAGGGACTTAAAAATATGCTTACCCCCCATTTTCATGTACCCCAAATTTGAAGGGACCACTTTTACAAACGAAAAAACAAACCTAAGTGCTCTTCTGCATCACTTCTTCAATGTCGGGAAAAATATCCACCTGCCGCATCTTTTTAAAAAGCCAACTTTCTTCTGCAGGCAAAAACGGGTCACCCATAGTAATCCCCGAGGTCTGGACATCTTTAGGGGGGATCCTACAATTATTTCCCATAAAATCCCATATTTTTTCGCCGATCAAAGTTTCGCTTGTTCCCTGTTTTGCCTACTTTGGAATTCAATACGGGGAATAGCGGGCACGCGCGCGATACTTTTCCGCCTGGAAAACAGGCGAAGGAGGCAAAAAGTCCAGCAGGCGAAAAGTCTGGACTTTTCGCCTCAAACTGAATACGGGCCTTAGTAGTGATAGTATAACTGCTGAAATGGGTTACAGGCAGAATATATCAGCCTATCTTAAATAAAGGATAATGCAACAGTTCCCCTAGTGCACAGGTTCTCAAACTCGGTCCTCAGGACCCCAAACAGAACATGTTTTCCAGGTCTCCTCACAGAATCGCAAGTGAAATAATTAGTTCCACCTGTGAATCTTTTAAAATGTGGAAGTGAGTAATGAATACACCTGTGCACCTGCTGGGTGACCTGGAAAACGTGACCTGTGTGGGGTCCTGAGGACCGAGTTTGAGAACCACTGTACTAGTGAATATAGAATCTGCTACAACAATCAGATAAATCTAATTCTTGTTAAGCATCAACCTTTTGCTTATGTATGATAAATGTATTATTATTATTAGTTATTTATATACAGTAGCACCAGCATATTGCGTTGCTCTTTACCATTGGGAACAAACAGTAAAAGAACAAGACTGGGTAATAACAGACAAACATAGAGGTAAGAGGGTCCTGCTCGCAAGCTTTCAATGTATAGGAAAATAGGCATTGATACACAACATATTGCATACTGGCCCAGTGACATGAATGTTGGCCTAGGGTCGGCATGATTTGAAAGTGAAGAAAGAAAAAATATGTAAAGTTACGTGTGGACCAGCGGCGGCTCCTACTCTCTTTGATGAGGGGGGGTTGCCGCTGCTGAAAACAACAGGGACACTCACCGGCTCCAGCCTCCTCCTGGCTGGGTCCCGGCACCTGCGCAATCGATCTGTCAGGCGCCGGGACCAGCGGGGAGCCGCGCATGCTCATGTTACCACTGGCTTCCAAAGGGCTGCATTGTCTGCAGCCCCAAGGAGCCGGTTAGGGCTGGCGGAAAGGCAGAGTAGTGGCTTCCTCCTGGAAGCCGCTCTCTGCTAATAGCAGCCCGGACTGGCAGTCCCAGGGGGAGGAGACACCTTCCCTTGGGGTTGCCTGTTGTATATGTGACTGGCAGGTGGCACTTCCAATTGGAAGCCACTTCCAGTCACAGTGTAGCCGATGCAGTCACGGACTGCACTGACTACACTGAGGTGGTGGATTTTTCTGTGGGGGGGGCTGCCCCTAGGCAAAATCCACCACTGGTGTGGACTGTATATAGGGGATGTAATTGGCTAGTATAGCTTATGGAGGTTATGTGGGTGGTTCTGGAATTCTGATAAGCTTATTGTGCATTAGGGAGGGGGCATTTCACAGAGTGAGTGCAGCCCAGAAAAAGTCCTGTAACCATGAATAGGATCAGGTGATATGTGAGATCTTGCACAGAACGGAAAGGTCAAGTTGGGAGATATTTATTAGCCTTCTGCATATGTAAAATTATTTTATATTGAATTCGATAGAATACAGGTAACCAATGGAGGGACTGACAGAGCGGAGCACAAGATGATGAACAATTAGCATGGCAGATCAGCCTCACTGCTGCATTCAAAATGGATTGTAGTGGCAAGAGTCTGTTTTGGGGAAGAGCAGTAAAGAGACTATTGCAATAATCAATGCGGGAGTAATGCGTGCATGAATGGGAGTTTTTGCAGTGTCTTCTGTAAGATATGGTCAATGGACGCTACTTTTGGATTTTAGATGCAGCAAGGAGGTTGCGGCTGGGCAATACGTCCATCTCTGAATCAGGCCCTTAGATAGGAGAGGTTTCAATTTCTTTTCTATCCAGACACTATTACTAGGAAGTGTAACAATGGGCCTTCTAGCCTGTGAGCCCATGGCAAATGACCCTTTTATTAAAACGGTCGTGGAAAATTTAAATTACTTCACTTATTCCATATTGCTGCAGTAAACAGAGGGCCTGATTCAGAGCCGGACGCTCTGACAGAGCGCTCGCTCTGATTCAGGGCCGGGCATTTTTTTTTTTCAGAACAGCCTCCTGGCTGCTCGCATAGCTGTGGGTGACCACCCACAGCTATAGCAAGCGGCCATGATGATGGTCGCGATGGTCAAGACCATCGCGACCATCGGGCTTGCGATGAGACCCTTGTGGTAGGGTCTCGTTGCCGCAAGCCCCAGAGAGCTCGTTGCCGCAAGCCCCAGAAAGCTTTCGGCTCTAATAGAGCCGAAAGCTCTCCCACTGACAGCATTGTGTCCCTCCTGGAGAGGGTCATGTTGGGAGGTATGCTAATGTATAAACTATTTTTGTGATGTCAGTGGGGCCGGCCCCAGACGCTAGGTGTTCCCATGGGAATGCCTTTGTCTGGGCAGCCACGCCCCCGGCCCGCCCACCAAAGGGGGCGTTCTATCACTCAACATCAACAGCACGCCCCCTTTGGTACGAGACCCGGAGTGACGGTTTGCCCGTCACTATCCGGGTCTGGCGCATGCGCACGATGGAGTTGGCTCCGTCGTGCGCATGCGCACTGGGCCACCATCGACCCACTTGCGAGCGCATAGCGCTCGCAAGCGGGTCTGAATCAGGCCCAGAGACCAGAGAAAGGCCAGCACTGCGACTGGTACGATTACTGGCCGCCTCTTATCTAATGGTCAATAGCATTCAATCAGGTTATTGTTGGAAAGGATTCCTCCCAAGCCCAGCACTGGTTGATTGGGATAGTGGATAAACAATCCTCGCCAGTCATGGACTACTGTGAAGAACCCACTAATGCATACCTCCCAACATGACCCTTTCCAGGAGGGACATGATGCTCTGGTCCTGGACTTCCATAGTGAGAGGTGGGGCTGCAGCGCAGTTCAAAATTCAAATAGGGGAGTCACACCAACTGTTATTTCAAATGCTACCAAACATCACTGGCTGGGACTCACTGGCAGTTGGTGAGACTCCCCTATTTGATTTTTGGACTGTACTGCAGCCTCACCTCTGGAGCTGCCACCAATCATAAATTACTAGGGAAGTCCAGGACCAGAGCATTGTGTCCCTCCTGGAGAGGGTCATGTTGGGAGGTATGCTAATGTATAAACTTTTTTCCCACCCCTTTAGGGAATGGTGTACTGAACCCTCCCAAACATTCCTGATTTCTAACAAACTGCTACATCTTGTTACATGTTCTCTAAGTTGTGACAACTGACCAGATGGTCTTAGCCGCTCCAGCCAGAATAAAATAGACATCATTGGCTGCTATGGTTCAATGCACATGTGGGTAGCATTACTCTCTGTGTTTTTCTTCACTTCATGCTTTATACGCAACAGGCTGACCGCATACTTCATGTCACACCCAAGATTTACGAAGAACCCAAGCTGTTGGTACCTATATTCTTTGTGTCATGAGTGAGGCATTACACATCTTTATTATTCCTTAGCTAAATCTAATAAGGAACAGTATCATGTTACATGTCTAAAGCTGCATACACACGGAACGATATATTGTTACGATATGAACGATAATGGTATCGTTCAACGATATATCGTTTCATGTGTATGCAATGAACGACCAATAACGATAACGATATCGTCCATCGGGCATGCATGCAGGCCATTTTTCCATAGGGGTTTGCGATTGTTCATTGTTGATGATATCTTTGGTGTGTAGATGAACAATATCGTTCATCCAGCACACCAGGAATTTCACAGATCGTCCCGTGTGTACACAGCATTAAACACATACTTGCAAGGTCTCCCTCATTGTCAGGGAGACTCCCTAAAATAGCAGCAGCTTGTTTCCCTGAAGAGTCTAGCAATCTCCCTGTTTGCACCTTACCCCATTATGAAGCTGTTATATTAAAAAAACAAAACAGAGATATATACATTCAAATGGGATCATTAGTATAATTTCCCTGCATTATGTATAAGGCACAATGATCCCTATGGCTACATGCATTTTCTACAAAAGTATCAGTGTGTTTTCATCAACAAGTAGATCTTACAAACTGCTTTGGGGCTTATTTACATTTGGATGTAAGTACATTTTATGACACGCCTCTCAGATGTAGTAGTATACGCCCACTTTCCCGCCCCGCTCATAGGTGTTGCTTTCACAATCTCCCTGAAATGCTTTTTCAAAAGTAGGCAAGTATGCTTAAACAATCTTATCTACCATTGACTGGATATGAATAATTCTGACTTCAGGAGGAGACGCCCTCTGATGTGCCTCCAGCCTTCGAGGATGCAGTCTATGAGGTGTGAAATTAGTACAGTAACCTTGTGTTTTGGAATTGCCAATAAAGATTTTCCTTATTTGTTCAAAGCAGTGTGGTTGCGCTCTGATTATGTGGCTGCATTGTTATAGTGAATCGGAGCTGTGCCAAGCAAAAGTGTAGTAATGGCTGGTTTAGAAGCATTTAGGTTATTACCGGTATTAGCACAAGCAATGGCACATGCTGGAGGGGGGAGGGGATCATAACCCACCCTTGTGGCACAAGGTGGATAGGTCTGTACAGTATGTTAAAAGACAACACATGGAACATGTAGCATCCCATACACCACTGATCTCAGCCATACTCACTGCTATATTATATATATATATATATATATATATATATATTATATACACACACACACACACACACATACACATACACAGTACCAGTCAAAAGTATGGACACACCGTCTCATTCAATTGTTTTTGTTTATTTAAATTGCTTTCAACATAGTAGATTAATACTGAAGACATCAAAAGATGAAAGAACACATGGAATTATGCTGTAAACAAAAAAGTGTTAGACAAATCAAAATATGTTTTATATTTTAGATTCCTCAAAATAGCCCCGTTTTGCTTGGATGACAGCTTTGCACACTCTCTGCATTCTCTCACTCAGCTTTATGAGGTGTCTCCTGGAATGGTTTTCCAACAGTCTTGAAGGATTTCCCAGAGGTACTGAGCACTTGTTGGCTGCTTTTCCTTCACTCTGCGGTTCAACTCATCCCAAACCAGCTCGATTGGGTTTAGGTCTGGTGATTGTGGAGGCCAGGTCAACTGACACAGCACTTATCACTTTCCTTCTTGGCCAAGTAGCCCTTACATAGCCTGGAGGTGTGTTTGGGGTCATTGTCTTGTTGAAAAACAAATGATGGTCCCAGTAAGCGCAAACCAGATGGGGTGGCATGGCGCTGCAGAATGCTGTGGTAGCCATGCTGGTTAAGTGTGCCTTGAATTTTGAATAAATCACCAGTGTCACCAGCAAAGCAACCCCACACCATAACACCTCCTCCTCCATGCTTCACAGTAGGAACAACACATGCAGAAACCATCCGCTCACCTTCTCAGCATCTCACAAAGACACGGCGGTTAGAACCAAATATCTCAAATTTGGACTAATCAGACCAAAGTACAGATTTCCACTGGTCTAATGTCCATACCTTGTGTTTCTTGGCCCAAACAATTCTCTTCTTCTTGTTGTTCATCCTCAGAAGTGGCTTCTTCGCAGCAATACTAACATGAAGGCCTGATTCACGCAGTTTCCTCTGAACAGTTGATGTTGAGATTTGTCTGCTACTTGAACTCTATGAAGACTTTATATGGTCTCTAATCTGAGGTGCTGTTAAGTAGCAGTTTCTGAGACTGGTAACTCTAATTATCTTATCCTCTGCAGCAGAGGTAACTGTTGGTCTTCCTTTCCTGGGGTGGTCCTCATGAGAGACGGTTCCATCATAGTGTTTGATGGTTTTTGCAACTGCACTTTAGGATACATTCAAAGTTCTTGAAATTTTCCTTATCGACTGACCTTCATGTCTTAAAGTAATGATGGACTGTTGTTTCTCTTTACTGAGTTGAGTGGTTGGTGCCATAATATGGATTACAACAGTAGTCAAATAGTGGTGTCCACTGTGTACTAAACCCTACCTCTGCACAACACAACTGATGGTCTCAAACACATTAAGAAGGCAAGTAATTCCACAGACTGACTCCTGACAAGGCACACCTGTTACTTCAAAACCATTGAACCATATGTTGGGATTTCTCTATTCTTTTATAATTTTATGAGGTTATATTGTCCTGGAGAACATGTGAAATAATCAGCACGCAAATTACATTTTAAAGGGAAGTATTTCCTGTAAGTACTTTTAAGTCGATTAGGATGTGAGTGTATGTGGTCAGTGTTAAGCGCCAATATCTGCACCACATTTCATATTTTATCCTTGTTTTCTACTTCAGGATCCATAGGGGGTCCACAGGGTTGACCTTGGGGATATAGCTGGATCAGGATCCATGGGCACCACACAGTTAAGCTTTTAGCTCCCAGGATGCACTTGGGTCCTCCTCCATACCCCGCCCCCGAGCCACAGGCACCTCAGTATAAGTTGGTGCCGGCCGGAGTCGGTCACCGCACAGGGTGGCTGCAGGAGCAGCCCCCAGAAGCTTTTTATTTTAGGATAGATTTTATTTATTTTATCTTTTTACTACAGACGGCAGCGAAGGGCTGTCTATACAGACGCCCACGCTGCCGCTCTGATCCCCGACTGGCGCCACGACGCCAGTACTGATCTGGGGATCGCGGCGGGAGGACAGAGTCCGTACTAGCCGGACTCTGTCTACCTCCCAGGACTGCTGCCGGAGTCGCCGGGGATTCAGGTAAGCCGCGCGTCGCTGGCTAGCGGCTGCGCGCGGAATGCCTTAAGATGCAGTCCTTTAGCCTCCGGTCCTGGGGACAGACCGGAGGCTGCTGGCAGTGGCGGCGGGCCCCCCATAACCCGTGGGACCACTAGACCACCATGGATAACAGGCAAGCGGGAAGCCAGCATCCCTGGGGTTATGGCCAGCCAGGGGAGGAAGCCTTCCCTGTTCAGCGGCTCTTCCCCTCAGCTCAGCGCGCCTTTCAGCACGCAGTCTGGCGTCGCTGAGCTGCAGACTCTTCGGCCACTCCTCCTCTGAGGTCTCTGGGGGCCATTTTCTTTGTGGCAACGCAGATCTCAGGGAGCATGCGGACCGGTCCCTCTGTGTACCTCTCCCCCGACAAGGACAGTGTACACAGCACTATAGCCCTCCCAGACACTGATTCTGGGCAGGTTGATTGTAGTGGAAAGGTGCAGTGAGTATATCTTCTCTGCATGGTATGTGACTTTTGCTAGTGCTGCCTGTCTGTGCTTATTTTCCGCTTACTGTCAGCTTATACCTGTCCCTTTACTTCTCCTACAAGCCCTACAGGTGTGTGGGGGAGGGGCGTTTCTACAGACCTCACCTGTATAAATCACGTATTTGTGAGGTTCGTCACATACAGTGGTGTGCGACACAGTGCCATATTGTGGGCTGTTGTTCAACACACCGGTGAGTGCGTTTACTTCTGCCCTGTTGCCAGATATATAATATATTCTGTCATGTCAGACGAGAAGGTTGACCGCTCAGTGGCTCCGGTGTTGGCCTCCTGCGGATGCTGTTCTGCAGGAGTGGATAGGGAGGATTTGTCACAGGATGGCCTGTGTAGTCGGTGCCAGGTGGCTCCTGGCCCATCCAGACCTTCTCTGACGCAAGAACCACCGTGGGCGATGTTTTCTCAAGTGCTGGTGTCTATTGCGTACCGTCTGTCGGTCCCGACTGCTCTCCCTACTAGGGCGTTACCCCAGCCGACCATCCCCCATTCCCCGGGTGTCCCGCAGTTATTGCGGAGTCCTCCTGGGTCTCAGTCTGTGGGTCCATATGCGGGGTTGCCTATGTATATACAGGCTTCCCCTGTGCCGCAGCAGCCTGTGGTACCTTTTCAAGCCCCTATGGCGACTCCTCCACCCTGGGTGGATGTGCTCTCCAACTCCGTGCAAAATTTGGCGGCCGCATCCTCGGCTTTTCAGTCAATGTTGCAGACTGACATGCCTTCTAGGGTTTCAAAACGCCCACTCATGGCGTGCAAGCCTGGAGTGCTCGGCGCCCTTCTTCCAATCAGGAAGATAAACCTGCGGCCTGATGGGACGGGCCTCCCTCTGGGGGACCTCAGAGTGGGAGGCCGACTTCTTCTATTTGCCCAGTGCTGGCACAATACCACCACGGATGCCTGGGTTCGAGAAGTGGTCTCCCAGGGGTACGCCCTGTCTTTTCGGCACAGACCACCCCACCAGTTTTTCTGCACCAGTCCTTCTCAGGACAAGACCAAAGCGTTACAGATTCAGGAGGCTATAGAGTCCTTGCTGAAAGCAGGGGTCATTGTTCCCATTCCTCAATCACAACGAGGGACGGGGTATTATTTGTCTCTGTTTCTGGTGCAGAAACCCAATGGTTCTCATCGCCCTATCCTCAACTTGAAGTCTCTGAACAAATTCCTCAGAGTTCCCAAGTTCAGGATGGAAACGTTACGTTCCATCATTCTGGCGATGGAACCGGGGGATTACATGGTGTCCCTGGATATCCAGGATGCCTACCTCCATGTTCCGATAGCACCTTCGCACCAGCGGTATCTGAGGTTCGCTATCCTTCAACACCACTATCAGTTCCGAGCGCTACCCTTTGGTCTCTCCACTGCACCGAGGGTGTTCACGAAGATTATGGCGGTCATGGCCGCACATCTTCGGAACCAGAATGTACGGCTGCTGCCGGATCTGGACGACCTCCTGTTGCTGGCGAGCTCCCCGGAGGTACTGCTTCAACATCTCCACCTGACGATTGCTTGCCTGCAAGCACACGGGTGGTTGATAAATTGGAAAAAGTCCTCCCTGATTCCATCACAGCGGATGGTTTATTTGGGAGCCCTGCTGGATTCGCGTCAGCAAAGGATTTTCCTGACTCCGGAGAAGGTCGCCTCCCTACAGCTGCGGATACGCAGTTGCCTGAGCAGTCGCCGCCTGTCGGTCCATTCGGCTATGAGAGTTCTGGGGTCCATGATGTCGACATTCGACATGGTGGAATTTGCCCAGTTCCATTCCCGGCCCCTGCAGGGCTGATTCTATCGGAATGGAACGGGTTACCTCACCGGATCCGCTCTCAGGTGCTGGTGTTGTCTCCGGAGGTTCAGCAATCTTTGGCTTGGTGGCTTCAGACTGCTCATCTGGTCGAGGGGCACCCCTTTTGGATCCCGGACTGGGTCCTGCTCACGACGGATGCCAGTCTCCGGGGTTGGGGGGCAGTGACCAGCTCATTGTCTCTCCAGGATCATTGGTCTGCGGAAGAAGCACATCTCCCCATCAACATCCTGGAACTGCAGGCAGTATACAGGGCCCTGCAGTCGTCTGGTCCCGCTCTTCACGGAAGGGCAGTACAGGTGCAGTCCGACAACGCCACCACGGTGGCGTATATCAACCACCAAGGAGGAACTCGCAGTCGGGCAGTGATGTCGGAGGTGTCTCGCATCCTGACTTGGGCGGAGTGTCACATTCCAGCGATCTCGGCGGTCTTCATCCCCGGAGTCCTCAATTGGGAAGCGGACTTCCTCAGCCGTCACGACGTGCATCCCGGGGAATGGTAACTTCACCCAGAGGTGTTTCAGCTACTCGTGGACAGGGGGGGGACTGCCGGAGCTGGACTTGATATCCTTCCGTCACAATCACAAGTTGCCCATTTATGGGTCAAGGACAAGAGACGCAGGCGCAAATCTGGTTGACGCGCTGTTCGGTGAAATGGACGTTTCACCTGGCGTATCTGTTTCCTCCGATATCCCTACTTCCTTGGGTTCTGCAGAAATTCAAGCAGGACGGCGGCACGCTCGTGCTGGTGGCTCCGGCGTGGCCCAGACGGCCTTGGTACTCTGATCTCAGGAGCCTCTCCATCGACGCGCCGTACCTTCTTCCTCAGCATCGGGACCTGTTGTCTCAAGGGCCCTGCCTTTACCCGGATCTGGGTCGGCTGTCTTTGACGGCGTGGCTCTTGAGACAGCCGTCTTGAGGTCTCGGGGCTTCTCCAGTTCGGTTATTGGGACCATGCTCAGGGCACGCAAGCCTGCTTCAGCACGGATTTATCACAGGGTGTGGCACACTTACTTTGAGTGGTGTGAGTCCAGACATTATGATCCTCAGGTGTTCAGAGTCTCTAGGATCTTGGAATTTCTTCAATCAGGATTGGACCTCGGCTTACGCCTTGCATCTCTGAAGGTTCTGTGTCCGCCTTGTCCGTGTGGTTTCAACGGCGGATTGCAATACTGCCGGATGTTCACACCTTTTTCCAAGGTGTTCTCAGGATCCAGCCTCCCTTTGTGCCTCCTATGGCTCCTTGGGACTTGGCGGTGGTTCTACGGGTCCTGCAGGGCCCTCCGTTTGAGCCTGGAGTGGCTGGAGCTCAAGTGGCTGACATTTAAGACTGTTTTTCTCCTGGCACTGGCTTCGGCCAGGAGGGTGTCTGAATTGGGGGCGCTTTCCTGTCGCCCTCTTTTCCTGATTTTTCACCAGGACAGAGGGGTGCTCCGCACTCGTCCTGAGTTTTTGCCCAAAGTGGTCTCGAAGTTCCACATTAATCAGGAACTTGTTGTGCCAGCTTTTCAGTCCCCTGATCTTTCAGCTGGTGAGACTTCCTTAGATGTGGTCCGGGCGTTTAGAATCTATGTGGACCGGACGGCTTCGGTTAGGAAGTCTGATTCCTTGTTTATCCTCTTTGGTTTTCACAAGAGGAGTTGGCCTGCCAACAAACAAACGTTAGCCCGTTGGCTTCGTTCCGTTATTTGTGAGGCTTATGCACAGGAGGGTTTGTGCCAGCCTCTGTTAAGGCTCATTCCACTCATTCTGTGGGTCCTTCTTGGGCTGCAAGATGTGGCGCTTCTGCTGTTCAGCTGTGTAAGGCGCCCGCTTGGTCTTCAATTCAAACGTTCTTGAGGTTCTATGCGTTTGACACCTTCGCCTCTCAGGATGCATCCTTTGAGCGCCGGGTGCTCCTTTCAGCACAGGAGCGTCCCCGCCCTTAGTTGAACTGCTTTGGGACATCCCCAAGGTCAACCCTGTGGACCCCCTATGGATCCTGAAGTAGAAAACAAGAGATATGGTAAGAACTTACCTTTGTTATCTCTGTTGCTACGAAGTCCATAGGGTCCACAGGGCGCCCGCCCTGACACACCTGGCTTCAAATGGGCTGTGTGGCTGGTCACCGGTTTTCCGTCTCCCATTTCTGTATGGTTTCTTGTGTGTTCCAATCTTCCTTCTCTCTGTTCCATATTCTCCTCCGGCCTAGGCTGCTTACCAACTGAGGTGCCTGTGGCTCGGGGGCGGGGTATAGAGGAGGACCCAAGTGCATCCTGGGAGCTAAAAGCTTAACTGTGTGGTGCCCATGGATCCTGATCCAGCTATATCCCCAAGGTCAACCCTGTGGACCCTATGGACTTCGTAGAAACAGAGATAACAAAGGTAAGTTCTTACCATATCTCTTGTTTTTTATACTATGCTAATTAGTGTGTTCTTTTATTTCTTTACAAGGTGTGTGTGTGTGTGTGTGTGTGTGTATATATATATATATATATATATATATATATATATACACACACACATATATATATATATATATATATATACACACATACATATTTCCTTGTGGCTGGTATTAAATACAAATATATATATGTGTGTAGGTGTGTTTGTGTGTGTGTGTGTATATATATTTATTTCCTTGTGACTGGTATCAAACACAAATAGATAGATATATCTATCTATCTTTTGGCATCTGCGTATAAAGACTAATGCTGGGTACACACTGGCCGACATATCGGCTGATATATTGTGTGCCCGTCGGTCAGTGTGTACACACAGGTTGGGTGTGGGATGCCAACAGTCTTGAACCCGGTGGTCAGAATCCGGACTCCGCATCCCGACAGGGTTAGCATACAGACACTTATTGGTCGGTATGCTAATCCTCCCCCTCTCCCTCCCCTAACCTCCTCCCTTTGTGCCTAACCTCTAAACCAAACCCTTCCCCCAACCCCGCTACTTACCTTTGGTATCCTGGGGGTCGGGATGCCGGTGCTAGTAATGTAAGCGTCTGCATCCTGACCGCCAAGATGGCGAATGTATCCTGTACACACAATATTCCCGTGAACAACGTCGATCACAGACATAACGTTTCAGCTGTACAGCACAGCCGTTGGTAACTATATATCTGCTCATTGTGCTGGCTGTATGAGCGATCAGCCGACCTCCCTTACACTTGCTGCAGAGGGCGGCGGGGTGGGAGGTGCTATGTGACCCCCAGCCAGTGGGACCGCAGATGATGTTCAGTGTGTATGAACAACGGTAATCTGCAGATATATCTGTCAGGTGTGTACCCACTTTAAGAATGGCGGTGGGATTATCTGCTAGGGGCACCAGCCAAAATCTTGCCTAGGGCCGGTCCTGATACTCCTAACGAGTCTATAGCAAATGATTGCATATATGCTAAACAGGTCTTGTAAGTATAATTAGCACAATTGACTCCTATAATAATAAAAATCACTGACCCTCCCCCACCACCCAAAAAAAAAAAAAAAAGTGTCCCAATTGAACCGATCATTTAATGGAAAACTACACAGGTCATAAGTATGCACTTTTAGACACCCCACACCCCCTATAGTGCCCTCAGTACCGCAGTGTATAAGTCATGTTACCGTAATACTATAATGCTGGCAATAGAGCACGTTCGCTCAGCAGTACCTGACAACTAAAACTACTAGGAGGTAAATTTACTAAAGTGAGAGTTTTTAGAAGTGAGTTTTAAAAGTGATATTGCCCATAGCAACCAATCAGATTCTAGCTATTATCTTCTAGAAGGTGCTAGTTAAATGTTAAGTAGAATCTGATTGGTTGCTATGGGCAACATCACTGTTAAAACTCACTTCTAAAAACTCTCACTTTAGTAAATTTACCCCTAGGTGTCAGATTGTGTAAATGATTGTAGAGCAGCATCACCAGTACAAGCAAGCGCCATCTTCCCTACACCCCACCAGTCTGAATATCGGATAGGTCCACTAATGTCTTGGGTCTCCAGTGTTCTACACACAGTAAG
This sequence comes from Taudactylus pleione, assembly GCA_031769625.1. Lineage (NCBI taxonomy): Eukaryota > Metazoa > Chordata > Amphibia > Anura > Myobatrachidae > Taudactylus > Taudactylus pleione. The sequence goes on along the minus strand of JAUIMM010000808.1, from coordinate 723,564 downwards.
CACCAGGGGCTGGCTGGCAACTTTTAGCCTGGGGGGCAAATGCATGCAGGCGGCCCTGGCAGAGGAGTAGCGTGTAGCCAGGATGCCCGAAGAAGGTGCGTACTACGGCGCCCCCCCCACCCTCAAGTGTTCCAGGGAGAAGGCTGGCCAAATGGGATTAATGTAAAGTAAAAATAAAGATTAGGGACAGCCCCGTCGTAGTGCCCATATGCAGTGCCCCCCTGTGCCCCAGGAGGACCCCTTTAAGCAGGCCTCCAGTAGTGCCCCCAGTAGTGATCCCCCTATGCAGTGCCCCTTATACAGTGCCCCCAGAAGTGGTCACCCCTGTGCAGTGACCCTTGTGCCCCCAGTAGTGGTACCCCCTATGCAGTGCTCCTTATATAGTGCCCCCAGTAGCAGTCCACACCCCATGCAGTGCCCCCAATAGTGGTAACCCTTATGCAGTGCCCCTTAAATAGTGGCCCCAGTTGTAATCTCCCCCCTATGCAGTACCCCCAGTATTTCCCTTTTTATAGAGCCCCCAGCAGTGGTCCCTCGATGCAGTGCCCACAGTGGTAGTCCCCTCCCCCCTATGCAGTGCCCCTAGTAGTTGTCCCCTCCCCTTGTAGTGCCCATAGTAGTAGTCCCCCCTTGTAGTAGTAGTCCCCACCCTTGTAGTGCCCCCAGTAGTAATCCCCCCAGTTGTAGTTCCCCCCCTTGAAGTGCCCCCAGTTATAATCCCCAGTAGTGGTCCCCCCTTGTAGTGCCCCCCCTGTAGTGTCCCCAGTAGTGGTCTCCCTCTTGTAGTGCCCCCAGTAGTAGTCCCTCCCTCTTGTAGTGCCCCCAGTAGTGGTTCCCCCTTTGTAGTGCCCCCAGTAGTAGTCCCTCCCTCTTGTAATGCCCCAGTAGTGGTTCCCACTTTGTAGTGGCCCCAGTAGTAGTAGTCCCCCCCTTGTATTGCCCCCATTAGTAGTAGTCCCCCCCCCTTGCAGTGCCTCCAGTAGTGGTTCCCCCCTTGTGGTGCCCCCAGAAGTGGTCTCCCCCCTTGTAGTGCCAGCCTCCCCCCCCAGTAGACACACATAGTAAAAAAAGCAAACAAAAAACACTTAACTGAATCCCCGCTCCCGCCATCGCCATCCGCTCCTCCGTCTGTCCTTCCCGGGCTGGGCCGCTCTGCATTATGGGAGAGACGTCATATGACGTCTCTCCCATTGCCCACTGCGGGAGCCGGAAGATGGAGCGGCTCCTGCAGTGGGCGCAGCAGCAGCTGAGAGTCTGACAGACTCTCATTGGCTGCTGCTTACAACAAACACACAGCTGCCGGAGCCGGCGGCTTTGTGTTTGTCACTTGTGTAGCGCTGACCGAACTCCGTCCGGTCAGCGCTACACACGCGGTGCAGTCTGTGTCACAGTGACGCAGACTGCCCGCGGCCCGCCACTGGTAAGCACCACTAGCTGCAATATTACAGTAATGGTGGGGGCTCCAGGGAAAGACCCTACACCTCTGTGCTATTGAGGGTGGTGGGGATTCACAACATTCTTGTATGGTGCCAAATATATTTTAGACATCATTGTGTAAAAGCAATGTTTATTGATTTTTGTTTTCTATTCTATCAATTGGAAGACATGCAGTTAAATATATTGTGTGTGCTGTGATTATTGTATTTCCTATGCTGTAGTCTAGGGTCACATTTACTGACACTATATAAAAAGTAGGGTAATATAATGCATTTATTCATGACTGTGAAATGAACTAGAAATACATATTTAGCTTGTGCTAATTGGAAGTCGACATTATTATTATCCTTTATTTATATGGTGCCACAAGGGTTCCGCAGCGCCTTACACAGTACATCAGCACACAATAAAACAGTTATTAACAGTATCAAACAACACATGACAAGGATATTGGTTTATAAACATTGCTGCATTAGCAATCATAACACTTAAATAAGCAGCAGGGCGTCAGCTACCAAGTGTTAGGCAGGGCCGGACTGGCCATCGGGCACTTCTGGCAAATGCCAGAAGGGCCGATGGCCAAATGGGCCACTTTGGCTGAGCACAGGCTCACCCGGCAGTACAACCTCCCGGGCGGCGCCTTGCTCAGAAAACAGATTGCACGAATGCGCGGCTGGGTCATAACGCAGTGACGTCATCACGCTGCGTCATGATGTGGCCACGCATGCCTGAAATCTTCTTAGTGAGCAAGGCGAGTACCTTGCCTTGCCGCGACCAGTGCAGCCGCACTGAAGAGTCCGGACGCCGGCTGAGACTGGCCTCCGCGTCCTGCTGCTGGCTGCACTTGTCAGTCTGTCCTCTCTCTGGACGGTGGTTGGGGCCAGGCTGTCCACTCCCATCTGCCGGGCCCCTCCCTCCGAACTGGCCACTGACTGGGCAGGATCATGAGGCAAGCACACAGCAGGGAGATGCACTGCGCTGCAGCTTCATCAGGTAACTACACCTCCACGAGTGTAAATAATGTCAGTTGTGCGTGTGCTATGTCCGTTGGGGGGTGTGCAGCGTGTGCTATGTCTGTTGGGGGTGTGCAGCGTGTGCTATGTCATTTGGGTCGGGGTGCAGCATGTGCTATGTCATTTGGGGGGGTGCAGCGTGTGCTATGTCAGTTGGGGTGTGTGCAGCGTGTGCTATGTCAGTTGGGGGTGTGCAGCGTGTGCTATGTCCGTTGGGGGGGGTGCAGCGTGTGCTATGTCCGTTGGGGGGGGTGCAGCGTGTGCTATGTCCGTTGGGGGGGGTGCAGCGTGTGCTATGTCATTTGGGTCGGGGTGCAGCATGTGCTATGTCATTTGGGGGGGTGCAGCGTGTGCTATGTCAGTTGGGGTGTGCAGCGTGGGCTATGTCCGTTGGGGGGTGTGCAGCGTGTGCTATGTCAGTTGGGGGTGTGCAGAGTGTGCTATGTCAGTTGGGGGTGTGCAGCGTGTGCGATGTCTGTTGGGGGGTGTGCAGCGTGTGCTATGTCCGTTGGGGGGTGTGCAGCGTGTGCTATGTCCGTTGGGGGGTGTGCAGCGTGTGCTATGTCCATTGGGAGGTGTGCAGCATGTGCTATGTCAGTTGGGGGATGTGCAGCGTGTGCTATGTCAGTTGGGGGGTGTGCAGCGTGTGCTATGTCAGTTGGGGGGTGTACAGCGGCTGACATTCTGTCTTCTTTCGAGACCATGCTCCCTTACTGTGATACTACACTCCCTCACGATGAGGCAATATTACCGCTTCTAGGGAGGGGGGGGCGTATTTTGACTGCTCGCACTGGGAGCCTCAGACTCTAGAAACTGCCCTTGCCGCGACCAAGCACCAAGGGATTGGGGTCAGTGGGAAGGAATCTGGGGCAGCGCTATGCAGACAGTCTGCTGCCCGGGAAGTGGAGCCGCACGAGGAGTACATGCCATTCAGAGGAGCCGCACTTCCGGGTTTCCGGGCATCAGCTACAGTACAGCAGGACGCTGCTTCACAGGGGACTGCATATGGTGAGTAGGTAAAACCTCTGCACACCAAAACTACATCAGGTATCTCTGCCATCTCCGCCATTAATTTCCTTCTGTCTCTCTCTCATCTCACCTTCTTCCTCCTCTTATTCTCTCTTCTATCTTCCCTGATTTCTTCTCTCTCTTTTTTTTTGTTTCCCCCTATTCCCTTCTCATCTCCCCCTATTCCTAAACTCTGCTGCCTGCCCTTATTCCTCCTGTCTCAATTCTCCCCCTATTCCTACCCTCTATCTCCCATCTCTCCCTATTCCTCCCCTCTCACCCAGCTCCCCCTCTTTCTCCCATGGGCTCAATTAAATTCTGCGTGTTGTTAGGTTGGAGAATGCCCTTCTCCTGTGCCTCGCGCCTTAAACAAGGTATTTAGTCGCGAGAACGGGCATTCTCTGACTAAACTTCCCGGCGCGATGCTGTTTCTGCCGCGCTAAGGGCAGAAAACAGCATTGCGCCTGGACTTTTGTTGGATTTTTGCTTGCGTCCCAGGAGGGATGCGAGAAGAAATCCTTAGTTGGGTTTAGTGGCGCAATGGATTAAATAGCTCCGGGAGCTCATTTCCAGTGCTATTGAATTTGCGTTGAATTTAATCGAGCCCAAAGTCTCTCCTGTCTCCCCCTATTCCTTCTCTCTCTTTCCCAGGTTCCCCTCTTTCTCCTATGTATGCCCCTCCCGTCTCCCTCTCTCCTATCTCTGACTCCCTCTCTCCCTCTCCTATCTCTGTACCCCTCTCCTGTCTCTCTCTCCCCCTCTAGTATCTCTGTTTCCCTCTCCCCCTTCCATCTCCCCATCCCTTCTCCCTCTCCCGTTTCCCTCTCCGCCTCTCCCCCCTTCAGTCTCTGTCTCCCCCTCTCCCGTCTCTGTCTCCTGTCTCCCCCTCCCTCTCTCCCCCTCTCCCATCTGTCTCCCCCTTTCCCTCTCTCCCTCTCCATCTCTCCCGTCTCCCCCTCTCCTATGTCTCCCCCCTATTCCTCTTCTCTCCCCCAGCTTCCCCTTTCTTCTGTCTCTCTCATCTCCCCCTATTCCTCTTCTCTCTCCCAGCTTCCCCTTTCTTCTAAGTCTCTCTCATCTCCCCCTATTCCTCTTCGCTCTCTCGTCTTTCCCTATTCCTCTTCTCTCTCGTCTTTCCCTATTCCTTCCTACTCTCACCCAGCTCCCTTCTTCTATGTCTTTCCCAGCCTCCCTAATTCCTTTTCTCTCTCTCCCAGCTTCCCCTATTCCTTCTCTCTCCCAGCTTACCCTATTTCTCCTATGTCTCTCTAGCTTCCCAAGTTCCTCCTCCCTTTCTCTCGACTCAGCCTGTTCCTTCACTCTCTCGCGGCTCTCCCTATTTCTTCTCGCTCTTCCTACTCCCCATATTTCTCCTATGTCTCTCCTGGCTCCCCATATTCTCTCTCTCTACCCAGTTCCTCCTATTCCTCCTCTCTCTCTCCTGGCTTTCCCTAATTCTCCTATGTTGGGTCCCCTCTTTCCTTCTCTCTCCCCAGCTGCCCAAATTACTCCTCTCTTTTTCTCCTGGCTCCCCCCTTTTTCTCCTGGCTCCCCCCTTTCCTCCTCTCTTTTTCCTGTCTCTCTATTCCTTTTAGTATGTTGCTATTTCAAACCTGCAGATCCATGTAGTATTAATATTGTATACAATATATTGTTTATTATATTTCTATTTTATATGTGCAAATATTCATATATGTGTATGTGAAAAAGGGAAACTACTGTGTGACGTAACGTGACTATGGGGCACTACCATGTGACGTAAAGTGAAAAAGGGACACTACTGTGTGACGTAACATGAAATATAAGGTGGCTACGCCCCTTCCCAGCAAAACTACGCTTGAAATTTTTTTGCGCGTGCCGGAGGCACGAGCTCTCCCTGCTTCCCCTATAGTTGGCGGCACAAACGCTCTTTTGTTAAAATGTGTAGTTGTGGCTCTGCTTTGGTGTGCACAGAGGTGTCCTCTGCATTCAGCACCCCTGCCCTAAAAAAGTTCTACAGTGAACACTATCTAATCTTCTACAACTGCTAAACTATCGCTTGGGAAAATGCCTTCCCCTTTCTTTGTGTATGACCTACACCAGTGAAGTGCCAGCTTTACCTATAGATATCTGTCCAATCTGTCTGGTGGGAAAGAAAATCTGGTCCATTTTCCAGCATCTGGTAGCAAATTTCTATTGTTATTTGCTCCCACACATTCCCAGATTTTCTGTCCCACCACACAAATTGGACAGATATATCTATAGGTGTCTGCACAACTTAACAGAACCAACACAATACCAAATGTTTGACTCCCATGCAGGATGTCCTCTGTTGTATGTATTTTCATAGACAATGATGTGTACTTGTGTCAAACAAAGGGAAAGGGAAAATTGGAAAAAATGTCGCACAGGCAGTTTAAATGGAGATGTAAATATTTATGCCACTATTCCCAGAATAATTTATATCAATGTAAATATATATGAAATATCAGGTAGTGGTGGTGCTCACTAGAGTTAGGTACATAAGTAATTAAAAAAGAGGAAAAAGGAACTCTGTTTGGTGAGCACTCTAAGTTTTGGTAAATCATATATAAAATAAAACATAACTTTTAATGTAGATAATTAATATAATTGGACTCACTGTTGTATAGAACACTCAAAATTTATATCACAAAAAATATAAAAAAATTGTTATAAATCTAATACACATGAAATCCTAGAAATCCTGTGTATTTTTATTAGACATATACAAAATATATAAATATACACAATAATATTAGTAAATTTCAAACACCCTCCTATATATCAAAAAAGAGCGAAATATACAGACAATAAAAGACAATTAGAATCAAGCTTAAATAGCATATTTATATCCCCTAAAGCATATCGTGAATACATCCTTGCTTAAGTAGCATAATCATACAGGCATCAGTTAATCCCCTAGTATATAGCATGAAAGTATCTTTAATTTAGGTTTAGAAAAGTCCGGGCATAGGAACTGCCAAACCTCATTCTACTTCTCCTCACTTGGGCCACAGGTCTATCTATGAGGAGTGAGAGATTACTGGAAAGGCAGGTTGCCCTTAGAAACAACAGTATAACCGCAGTGTTACTCAAGTATTCATTTCTGCTGTTAGGGGTCTTACTGTGTAGAATTGGACCCCTAATGAGAGAACTACTAACTTGAGGTAGCCGTCAGTTAATAGAGGGATAGAGAAGTGACAGCAAACGTCAATTATAATAAAATATGATAATAATAAAGATCAATAATACTCAACGCTATGTCTATCCTGAATGAAATTCTATCTCAGTGAAAATGCAGCTCTAACATTGTAAATGATGAAGACAGGCAATAAATTCCATTCACATAAGTTATGTCACTAATATTGCAATATAATATAATAACATCTAGGACACACCCAAATTGTCACAGTATGAATTGCAATAAATCAGCTCATTTCCATCCAGACAATTACATCAGGTGTGACATTTAGTAATAAGGCCAATTAATTACTACGTTGTAAATAATGAAAACAGACAATGAACTCCATTCACATAGATTGTGTCCTTAATATTGTGGTATAGAATATTGATACTTAGGACATATCTAAGAAATCATCATATGAAACATAGTAGGTCAGATAATTTCCGTATAAATAACTACATCTGATATACCATTTAGTAATGGAGCCAACTAGTCAGAAGAAAAAGTGACTGCATGTATATAACTATATCTTTGTTGTCACAAAAGATAAATAGTTATATAAGAAAATTTAATTAGGATACAGCGTATTTCAATGTTAATAGTATCAGAGTATAACCGCAAGTGACCTCTACATTTAAATCCTATTTGTATCTCAATATGAGCAGCAAATAACTGTTAACACGTGTACTACCTATTAATGCAATGATCCCCTATTTTAACAGGATACAAAAAGCTGGATTAACGTGAATAATATATATCCTAGTAATACCAGACACCTGTGATGACCATTTCCTCCGTGAACCAGCTGGTACGGCGAAACGCGCGTCGGAGCAGCAAGGCAGCATCGGGTGTCACCCCTCCATCAGGTTTTGTATCCCCGGACACCTTTGTACTATTGCTTCAAGTGATCCTTATTCTTACACGTATATGACCCAGTCAGATCCTCCCCTTCTGGGTACTAGGTATACTTATCATGATAGAGGTTACCTGCGGTCATTCACTGATAAGTACATTTTCACACTTGATGTATCTCGTATTAATGTAAACACGTTTGTTCAATTATCATTTATACTATAGTACCATTGATCTGTTTAATTATATGTAGTTACTTCTCTTATTTGACAGGTTTATTTTCAGCGTTCTCTATTATACCAGATGTAACTATCTATGCGGATTTCATCTGACTATATAGGGACTAATTTATATACGTCAGAATATCTATATATTTTGCTGGTATTACTAGGATATATATTATTCACGTTAATCCAGCTTTTTGTTTAGATCCATTAAATTGTATCCTGTTAAAATAGGGGATCATTGCATTAATAGGTAGTACACGTGTTAGCAGTTATTTGCTGCTCATATTGAGATACAAATAGGATTTAAATGTAGAGGTCACTTGCGGTTATACTCTGATACTATTTTCTTTTATAACTATTTATCTTTTGTGACAACAAAGATATAGTTATATACATGCAGTCACTTTTTCTTCTGACTAGTTGGCTCCATTACTAAATGGTATATCAGATGTAGTTATTTATACGGAAATTATCTGACCTACTATGTTTCATATGATGATTTCTTAGATATGTCCTAAGTATCAATATTCTATACCACAATATTATGGACACAATCTATGTGAATGGAGTACATTGTCTGTTTTCATTATTTACAACGTAGTAATTAATTGGCCTTATTACTAAATGTCACACCTGATGTAATTGTCTGGATGGAAATGAGCTGATTTATTGCAATTCATACAGTGACAATTTGGGTGTGTCCTAGATGTTATTATATTATATTGCAATATTAGTGACATAACTTATGTGAATGGAATTTATTGCCTGTCTTCATCATTTACAATGTTAGAGCTGCATTTTCACTGAGATAGAATTTCATTCAGGATAGACATAGCGTTGAGTATTATTGATCTTTATTATTATCATATTTTATTATAATTGACGTTTGCTGTCACTTCTCTATCCCTCTATTAACTGACGGCTACCTCAAGTTAGTAGTTCTCTCATTAGGGGTCCAATTCTACACAGTAAGATCCCTAACAGCAGAAATGAATACTTGAGTAACACTGCGGTTATACTGTTGTTTCTAAGGGCAACCTGCCTTTCCAGTAATCTCTCACTCCTCATAGATAGACCTGTGGTCCAAGTGAGGAGAAGTAGAATGAGGTTTGGCAGTTCCTATGCCCGGACTTTTCTAAACCTAAATTAAAGATACTTTCATGCTATATACTAGGGGATTAACTGATGCCTGTATGATTATGCTATTTAAGCAAGGATGTATTCACGATATGCTTTAGGGGATAAACCGATGTCTGCATAAATATGCTATTTAAGCTTGATTCTAATTGTCTTTTATTGTCTGTATATTTCGCTCTTTTTTGATATATAGGAGGGTGTTTGAAATTTACTAATATTATTGTGTATATTTACATATTTTGTATATGTCTAATAAAAATACACAGGATTTCAAGTGTATTAGATTTATAACAATTTTTTGATATTTTTTGTGATATAAATTTTGAGTGTTCTATACAACAGTGAGTCCAATTATATTAATTATCTACATTACAAGTTATGTTTTATTTTATATAAGATTTACCAAAACTTAGAGTGCTCAAACAGAGTTCCTTTTTCCTCTTTTTTAATTAATGATGTGTACTTGTCTGTTGTTCTAATATTAATTACATTTGTAAGAGCATAGACTAAAGTGGGAGGGGTCAGGAATAGTTAGGGGAGGATTCTATGCCAGGAGACAGATGCTGACGCGAGGTGGGCCTGTGTGCTCTTTAAATGCCAGGGCCTATTTTTAGTCCCAGTCCGGCCCTGGTGTTAGGTGTTGAGGTGGGGAGTTAGGAGTAAGTGATAGTGTAAGTAAGGGAAGTGGAAGCACGTGAGGGAAAAGGACCCTGCTTGTGAGCGCTTACATTCTAAAGGGGAGGGGCAGACCGTCAGGGGTGACACAAATGGGGTAGACTGTGAGGAAGGAGCATGGAGCAGTGGGTTAGGATGAGAGCTGGAAGCTGAAGTAGTGGGTCTTTAGAGCCCATTTGAAGGTTAGTAGAGTCTGATAGAGAGGGAGAGAGAATTCCAGAGGTAGGGAGCAGCAAGGGCAAAATCTTGGACACGGGAGTGGCAGGAAGTAATTAGTGACAGGAGATGCGGCATGCATTTGTGGAGTGAAATGGGCGGGCAGGTGTGTGAAGGGAAATGAGGTCAGAGATGTAAATGGGAGAGGATTGGGTGAGGGCATTGTAAGTGAAATAAACTTGAAGGGGAGCCAGTGTAGGTCTTGTAGGAGAGGGGAGACAGATGTTGTTCGTTTGGAGAGGATGATGAGCCGAGCAGCAGCATTGAGGACAGATTGGAGTGGAGGGAGTCAGGGAGGCCAGATAGGAGGAGGTTACAGTAGTCCAATCTGGAGATGACCAGTGAGTAGATGAGGTTCTTAGTAGCATCCAGGGTGAGAAAGGGTCTGATTCTGGAATTATTTTTTAAATGGAGACTGCAGGACTGCAATAGGGACTGAATGTGTGGTTTGAAGGAGAGGGAGGAGTCAAGGATAACTCCATGACAACGCACTTGGGGGTTACAGGAGCAGGGGGATTCTTAAGTGAGGAGGGGGCCCGTGTGCATTCCCTGTGCAGGGCCCCCTCCTCTCTCCCCGGTGGCCGGCAGCCGACTGATGCGGCTAGCCAGCCACCAGAGCCTTAGTAGACTCTGGGCACTAGAGTGTGCCCAGCGTCTACTGCGCATGCGCAGAATGGCGGAAAATGGCCGTGGCGGCCATTTACCGGTGTTCTGCACATGCGCAGTAGACTCTAGTGCCCAGAGTCTACTGCGCATGCGCAGAACACCGGAAAAATGGCCGCAGTGGCCATTTTCCTGTGTTCTGAGCAGCGCAGACACCCGACTTGGGACCACGGACAGGTAAGTCTAAAATAATATGGGTGCAGTGTGTGCGGTGCAGGGCCCCTCTGCACCAATTATAGATAGGCCACTGTATAGGAGACAGTTGTGCCATCAATTGGTAATGAAATTGTGGGTAGTGAGGTTATTTGGGAGGGTGGGAAGATGATCAGCTCAGTCTTAGACATATTAAGTTTAAGAAAGCGCTGGGACATCCAGGAAGAGATAATAGAGAGACAGTTGAAGATATAACTGAGAAGAGAGGGGGAGAGGTCAGGGGAGGATCATCAGCATAGAAATGATATTGGAGGTCAAAAGAACTGATGAGTTCAACTAAAGAGAACGTATAGGAGGGAGAATAGGAGGGGTCCAAGAACAGAACCTTGGGGGACACCTACTGTTAGTGGAAGTGCGGGGGAAGTAGAGCCATGAGAGGAGACACAGAAGGAATGGTCAGAGAGGTAAGAGGGTAGCCATTAGAAAGCAGTATCACGTAGACCAAAGGAGTGATAATCTATCTGAAAGCATGAGGTACTATCCTGTATATGCACACATAAGAATAATTCTACCATACTAGATCCAGTGCACCCTTCTAATTGCTCATTTTCCAGCAGTTCACAAATCACATTAGACTAACTGTAGTTGTTCTCCAATTCAATAGAAAATACATGCTGTCCTGTACAGCCTACCTTCAGCCTGAGGAACTAAAAAGGGTTCCTCAGCTTGTTAATTCAGTGTACAATAAACATTACTTATATGGAAATAACAAAACTAATCAGAAATGGTATTTTAATGAAAAAACAAACAATTAAAAGCGTAAGAAGTGGCTTGATATACATTTACAAATTGGGTATATTTATATTAAAGGACCAGTTTATAGATGCTTTGTAATGAGTTACCAGTGTGCAAGAGGATGCATGTACTATAGAAAAAAAATGATTTACAATTTTCTGATTCACTTTAAGTTATGGCAACAGTGACACCTACAGGTTACAATAAGTACTATTCAATTACAAAGAGACATATTGTATTAAATGTTATATTTCAATTTTACTGCTTTCATAGTTTTGAAAATAAAGCAGGATGACCATCTGCCATACGGATTCCATAAAGTGCCATGTAACATTATGACCTCGATATCTCCTTTCTTACGTGGAATAAATGTATGGCTTTCTAGAATGAGAATTTATATTTGATATTCATGTTTATCTTCACACTCCCCATTTAAATTTTTTTTATGTAAATCATAACATTATAATACACAAAACTATAACGAATTCATCCCGTCTCAACAGTAAGTTGAACCACCCTTGGCGGCTATGAAGATTGAACACGACAAAGTAATCTGTGCCCAGGTTACTTCTCACAGCAACTTTGAAGTCACACCACAACTTTTTCCCAGGATTTCCCTGTAAAGTATGCAACCATTGATCCAATGATAGCCAATTGCTGCCACAGATCAGCAGCTCCATAAGAGAATGCCACCCTCATAGTTCACAGTGAGAAATTGTTATCTGGCTCTGGCGCACATCCATGTATTTGTAAGATACTACAAAATTCAGCAGAGCCAGACACTTTCTGCAGCCTTTTTAATACATTTTTGAGGAAACCAGTCTGCCTGTAGAAACACGCAAGGAAACTCGCTGCTTGTCATCAGACTGCTATGCTTTGCTGGATATTATTTTACATACTTTCCATTCATGATAGATCGGTAACACAAAATTGTTACCTGCCAGCCGTGATTCCTTTTGTACAAGAGAGAAGCAACTGGACATAGCAATGGCCAAATTAAATTAGTCTGCTCATGAATCCCATTATAACGTCTGGATCACACACAGAGTTGAGAAAACAGAAAAATAAAAACTACTTGATCTTCTCTCATCATCCAATGCAAGTCATGCTCTCTCATCGATGACCCAATGTATTTTTGCACCTCCAGCTTTCTGCTTTCACTCCGCCCACCACGAGCAGCAGTTCCTATTGATCCAGCACAGGCTTTACTTATTAAATCCCTTGGCATTTAAAAAAAAAACTCAACGGGGCAGTCGCGGGAAGCGAGGATGAAAAGCTCTCATCCACTGTAACCACGTAAGTTCCTTGCCTTCAGGTTCACCAGTTTCATATAGGAGACAAATAGAAGTGGTACCTATCAAACGGCACTGTTTCACAGATCATTAAACTCCCGCTCTGTGACTGACATCCCCAGAGCCCCCACACTCAATATAAAGAAAACTACAGGCACTCCAGTATGCCCAATCAGGTCTGTCCTATGTAATGCCAGATCTATAAGAAACAAGACTGCCACAATTGCTGACCTTACTGAATCTGCAGATCTTGCCTGTATTACAGAGACTTGGCTAGATGGAAATGCAGCACCTATCTTGGAAGCTGCAGTTCCAACAAATTATTCTGTCATTCACAACCCAAGACTTAACTACAGGGGAGGCGGAGTGGCCATCTGCTTTAGAAAAGCACTTAAACTTAGGGTCCACCCAATGGAAATGACTCACTCATTTGAGTGCATCGCTGCTCGGAGTTCTACAGAATTAGGATTCAGAGTACTTCTCATTTACCGCCCCCCTGGAGATGGAAAGATATTTTTACAAGAATTTGCAGATATTGTTGCTGGACTAGTTCTGGAGCATCAAAGATGGCTGATCCTTGGGGATTTCAATGCATGGGTTGATGATAAGCTCTCACACCTTGGCCAAGATCTCCTGTGCACAATGAATGCTCTGGGCCTCACACAAGTCATTCCTTCGGCTACTCATATAAGTGGTCACACTCTTGATCTTGTCTTCCAGATTGGATTAGATGGCTCTCACCACTCAATTCACTTCTCAGTTGCAACCCCTCAAAATAGAACTTTACCCATGGAGTTGACAAGGTATCGTCCAAGGAGGGGCATGACACCCTAGGCTCTTGCAGCAAACCTGGATCTTTCTGCGGTAATGGGGGCCTGTGAAGATCCTTGCTCCCTTGTCCATTACTATAACTGGGATGTGACAGCTGCAATGGATATTATTGCCCCTGTGCATAGACCCCTCATACCACACCGTCAAGCCCCTTGGTTTGACAACAGTGTTAGTGAACTCAAGAAAAGGGGGCGTAGACTTGAAAGACGATGGAAGACGAACCTGGTAGAGGATAAGTTAACACTAATCAAATATATAAGAGAATATCAATCAACAATCATCCGTAAGTAAACAGAGTTCCTTTCAAATGAGATCAAGGCAGCAAACAATAGGCCAGATCAGCTTTTCCGTACAGTGGAGATGCTTTGCAAACCAGCATGCCTGCAGCATGATGAAACCCTCTCCCAGTCAAGATGCAATGAGTTTGCAAAATTCTTTGCAGATAAAGTATCCTCCATCCAGGCTGGAATCCCCACAGTGCCATCAAAGGAGTGCCAAATGACCAAGCCTGACAAGGTAAGCCACCTGTCTCCCTGGAACAGCTTTGACATAATGGATGTAAAAGACATTGCTAAAATTATCAGAATGTTGCGACCCACCACCTGTGATCTGGACCCTGCCTCAACCAAGCTTCTCATAGGGTATTTAGACATTATTGGCCCTGTAATTGCAAAAATAGTTCAATGCTCTTTGCAAACAGCCATTTTTTCAGAACCACTAAAGGAAGCTAATTTAGACCCCGACTGCATGACCAACTATAGACCAGTATCAAACCTTCCTTTTCTAGGAAAGGTCATTGAGAAAGTGGTGGCAATGCAACTGAAAACCCACCTGTCACCCATGATATTTATGATCCATTCCAGTCAGGATTCAGGAGAAGACATAGCACTGAAACAGCCCTGGTATGTGTGCTTAATGATCTTCTGATGGCAAGAGACAGAGGAGAATGTTCAATCTTAATCCTTCTGGATCTCTCAGCAGCATTTGATACTGTGGACCATGGGATTCTAATTGAGCGCCTGAAAAATTTCTGTGGACTGGATGGCACAGTCCTTAGATGGTTCAAATCGTTTCTCACTGGCAGGTCACAGAGAGTTTCTTCTGGGAGTAAACTCTTCATCACCAGTGCCACTTCCATGTGGTGTCCCACAGGGTTCTATACTATCTTCCATGCTTTTTGCAGTATACATGCGACCATTGGGTGAAATAATCAGACGTCATGGCCTGGTCTACCACTGCTATGCAGATGATACACAACTGTACCTGTCCTTTACTCCAGGTACAAAGGACCCAATAACAACCCTAAATGACTGCCTAGCTGAGCTTCAGGAGTAGATGAGTGCCAGTTGGCTGCGACTGAACTCTGATAAAACAGAGATTCTTATGATAGGTCACAGGACTTACGCTTGGGGGTTCAGAATTACAAAACACTAAACAAGTGCGGAATATTGGTGTTGTCCTGGATAGTGGCTTGACACTTAAACATCAGGTATCAGCCACAATCAAATCCTCATTCTTTCATCTGAGGAACATAGCCAGAATCAAGCACTTAATTCCCTCAGAAGATCTGCCTAAAGTCATACGTGCATTTATATCCACACGCCTAGACTACTGCAACGCAGTCTACCTCGGTCTCCCAGCAAAAGAATTACACCGCTTGCAGATGATACAAAACGCAGCTTCCAGGCTATTAACTAACCAGCCCCATTCCAGCCACATAACACCCATTCTCTACTCCCTTCACTGGCTGCCTGTCAGATGGCGAATTGCTTTCAAGATTGGATTAATTACTTACAAAGCCCTTCATGACCACGGCCCAGGGTACCTGAAGCAACTTCTGATTCCTTACTGTCCCACTCGATTACTGCGATCCGTCGACGAAGGACTATTAACAGTACCTAGAATCTCACGGAATTCGTCTGGGGGTCGAGCTTTCAGTTTTGTGGCTCCAACTTTTTGGAACTCACTTCCCCGCACAGTTCGAGAGGCCTCCACTCTAGAATCCTTCAAAAATAGACTGAAGACTCACCTATTCACCCAAGCATTTCACTAATGTCCCTTGTTTAAGCTTATTTTGTACTGTAAATGTAAAGCACTTTGAGTCCTTTCAGAGAAAAGCGCTATATAAATAAAATTATTATTATTATTATTCCATTGGCCACAAAATCCGGACTATTTACAGGATACCCCAACAAAAACTCCCCTGTTCTAAGTGTAAGGATGACTATTGTTTCGACTCTCATGTGCCTGCCTAATTTTGTTTGGAAAAGTCAGATGTAAATAAGCAATTGGTGCAGAGTGTTTTATGATGTGATGTGGGTGTGTGTAATTATATATATTCAATCCAAATTCAATAGTGGCATTCGCAGGGCTAGTCATCCAGAATACAGACTGCGTACTAACACCAAATCATTAACCTGTATACACGTGTGTCAGGTCAACGTTTCATTTTTATTACAAAAATTTCTTCAGGACGTAAAATGAATAAAACTGAAATGTTGACCTGACACGTGTATACAGGTGAATGATTTGGTGTTAGTACACCGTCTGTATTCTGGATGACTAGCCCTGCGAATGCCACTATTGGATTGATTGTATCTTGTGGCACGCTGTGATTTTATTTCAATTGAGTGCCTGCCTGCTCTCTATGTGTGTGTGTATATATATATATATATATATATATATATATATGATATAGAGAGAGAGCGCCATTTCAACTGCCAGCGAGTCCCAGCCATTTATGTTTGGCTGCATTTGAAAGGAATCAGTATGATATACCGCCGGCCGCATTGCCAGTTCAAATCCCGACAGCGGAAGCCCGGCAGGGGTGAAGATCCCGAAGCTAAAATAGGCAAGTACAACTAACCCTATTCTACCCCCTAACCTTCATTTAGGGGTGCCTCAGCCCCCCCCCCCCCCCAAGTGCCTAAACCTAACCCCCCTTCCCCGCAGCCTAAACCTAAGTCTCCCGGGAGGGGGTGCCTAACCCTAACCCCCCATTCCCCTAGCCTAACCCTTCCGGGGGGTGCCTAACCCTAAGTCCCCCCGGGAGCCCCTAACATAAGCCTCCCCCCCCCCGTGGCTGTCCGCGCCCGGCTTACCTTCGATCGGTATGCCGGGTGTCGGCTCACAGCATAGGTCTAATGACAGGCAATAAACTGTGTCAATGTGAAAATGAATAGGCTGGAAGAGATGGATTGAGTGGACTTCAAAAGGAAAATGAAAGTGTGTTATGGGAAAGGCGGAATATCAAATACAGTTGTGGGGCTCTGACAACTCCATAATGACAGCTGTTGGGTCTGCTGTTTGGAATGAGGCCCCCATAGTATTGGGAAGTTGGTGTGTCAATAGGAAATGGCTGTAATGAGGGCATGGCATATGAGAAGGCGAGAGATGGATGAGGTTAAAAGGAGCGCTGGGTTTGAGGTGAGGGGGAGTGAGAGAGGGAGAGCCTTGATTATTTTCGCCAGTTGCTAAAGAGCAGATTTCCTGAAAAAAAAAAAAAAAAGTAGTGTATTGTACCGATTCCCAGGAAGATCTGCAGTTGATAATGGAAGAGCTCCAAACAGATGGCACTGCTCACTCAATGTATTTTATGGAGCAGTAATGCGCCCGCTAGAGTATGGATGCAAACAGAGGCAACACCGAAAAATAGCATGCACTCCTAGGCGATCTAACCAGCTCCTTATGCACTCTCCTCAACCCTCCCTAATTATGCCACTTTCATTCATCAAAAATTTCCACCAGAATTAAAACCAGCATAGATGGGACCAGCATTTGGAAGGTGGGCTGGTTCCTGTTGTGCCATTTAAAAAGAACTTTGGGTACCTCCATGCGAGTTGGCTATCAACTTACATATATTAATGTATGTGTGCTAGTATCATGTGGCACAACAGTATGCAATTATATGATCCAAAGTGGGTGCTATTATCATGTAGTGTTAGGGACACTGATACAGAGATGCCTTGACGCAGCCCGATACTTAAACATCTCTGCTGGTCTTTTGCAGTGTGCTGGGGGAACATTTCCTTATGTGTTTGTCTTGATTAAACCCATCCCTTTCATGCACCTTTGAAAGACCATTAGCAGACCTTCCAACGTGACCCCTTACACCCAGTACAAAAAACTCTGCTAATGGATTTCTCTTAATGATTTCAGCCACCTGTGGTGAAACACCTGCATCATCTATTAACAAGCTCAACACAGGTGTCTGCAATCATTAATTAGGTGGGAAATCTAGGAGCAGAGCATATTGTACAGGGTGGAAGGGGTCATGTTGGAGGGTAGGCATTAGGTTGACCAGAGCAGCCAACATTTTATATTACTGTTCTGAGAGGCATGGATGGGACCCAGCATTTAGAGGGTGTGCTGGTTCCTGTAGGGCTCTCAACTTAGATATATTAATGTATGTGCTATTATCATGTGGCACAACAGTATGCAATTTATATGACGCAAAGTGGGAGCCTTTATCATGTAGCGTTAGGGACATCGGTACAGAGACGCCTTGACGCGGCCAGGTGCTTAAACATATCTGCAAATATATAAAACAAAGAGCTCTGGATTTCTATTATTGTATCATATGGCCTTGACATTAATTTTATGTGACAAGCTTATGTTTTGCACTCTGCTGGTTAAGTCTACTCTTTTCTGTGCAGATCTGCATTTGTTTGCCTGTGCCTAGCTTTCTTTTACCATGTGATAGGTCAAAGGTTTGAATCCTCCATTTTATTTTACTGCAGTTACTCTGTGTAGGAGTTGCTGACAGGGTTATGACTAGAATAAAGGGCTGCAGGGGACCTGTAACGTCACACCCACGTGACCCGGCATGAAAGGGGGAGGGGTGGGGACCAAAAGGCTATGCTCGCCACGCTTCGGGTACTGTAAATATTTATTCCCCCTCTATGCCCTCGTGAATGGTAACGCAGGAGCGGTGCAGCCCTCCTGCAGCGGTCACGTGGTTAATACGTCACAGAGGTCCTGTCTGCACATAGGATCTAGCATCAACCTTGCTGACAGGAGCTGTGTTAAGTCTCCACTACCCTAAAGGCTTATATCTTCTTACTGCACATTCTATCTCTATCTTATTTTATACCACATGTACAGTGATCTACTCTGCAGAACCACAGCTGTATTATATAGACAATCATTCCAGTCTGTATTAATAAAAAGGTGGAAAGTTCCAGAAATCTCATTGTCTGTGGTTTAAGATATGAACTTGGTTTAGCTGTCCGAAGAGTTACACACTGCTTATGTGTAATGAGGGTCAGAATAGTAAGAAGATAACCTTTCTGCAAGCTCAAGCTGTACTGACTTACAGCCAGGCTGGTGTAATCTCACCCATTACAGATACATGATCCGGTGACTACATCCTTACAGTCAGAACTTCCCACAAGTTCGCTCCAGGCTTATCGTCACGTGCATTTGATCTCGGATCTAAGGCGTATTGCCGCGCTCCGTTTCGCCACACAGAATTCGAGTAAGTGTGCACAGTGCAGAGCATATCCTGATAATCATCAGTCATAAACCTGCAAGCACCACATCATGGCAGACTATAACTATAATGCAGAAATTGTTGAAAAAGCAAATTATGAAATCACAGCCCAAGATGGTACTAGACCTATATGTACAGTTAAGCTATCTCAAAAGGCCAGGGATAAATACTTCAGTGAGAGAGATGAATACAAAGACAGACTAGAAAAAGCATGGGATAGAACTGAAACCGATGTGCTTAAAGTGTTCGAATGCAAGGAGTGTTCAGGAACAAATTCAAAATACTTTGAATCAACTCAGGTCCAGTTATGTGACCTATAGATTGAGGTCAGAGAAATATTCCACCTTTTTAACCAAAACAAATGTGGAAGAAAGCTTGAAGGAACGTGACATATAGAGAGACATGGATCAGGGACGTGACAGTCTTATATTTAATGCAGTCACAGAGGCTGAAACTAGATTAGACCGCTTGAGGGAAGTTTAGTCCTAATGCTCTAGTTCATCCAGCCATTATTCAAAAAAATAAAGTTCATTGCATTCCAATATGTCCACAATAAGCACTGTCGCCATCAAATCACGTGCAGACGCTGATGCTGCAAAAGCACGAGCCTCTTATGCAAAAATGGAGCATTAAAGTTAGAAAGCGCTTCTGGTCATAGTTAACATGCACTGCATCAAGAGAAAGAAGCTGCTGCTGCTTTGGCACAGGCTGATAGCCTTGAAGCAACCATAAACCGAGATAGCAGAGAGGATCTAAGTAGCCAAATTATCTCAGAAGACCCTGATAAACGCACCAGAGAATATGTACTAAGTCATACCAGTAAGCTCGGACAATGGAGGAACCAGTTGTAAATACTGAACCTTTAAATATACAATCCGACAGGCACATTCGCAGTCTCTGCAGTGATTTACAAACCTTCATGCAAATTCACTTCATCAGGCTCACCTGCCAAGTTTAAATCAGCCGAAGGATACGCTATTTTGCTTTCAAGAACAAAAACATTACAGACTACAAATGCCTGATCAGCAGAAACTTGCCCCCACTCATCAGACAAAATAAGCAGAGTGATACATTGAATCACAACATCCTAAATACACCTCATCATGCACAGGCTGTTAAATCACAGATGACAGACTTTGTTAAATTAATGGTTCGCGGTGAGCAAGTTAACACAGGACTTACAAAGTTTGAATAACGTCCAGAGAACTACAGATTGTGGAGTTCCAGCTTTTAAGAACTCAATCAATGACCTGAACATCACTGCAAGTGAAGAACGTGGTCTTTTAGCAAAATGGTTAGGGAGCAGGTCTTCAGAATTCGTGAAAACACTCAGGTCAGTCAATGTGAATAATCCCTCAATAGGGATCAAACTAGTATGTGAACGACTTGAAGCGTGTTACGGTAAACCAGAAAATATTGTAGAAGCCCTTCTCGACAAAGCTAAAAACTTTCCCAAAATTTCAAACACAGATAATCAGAGATTACCAGAACCTGGAGATCTGTTGCTAGAATTAGAGTCAGCTAAAACGGATTCATTTTTACCAGGACTCAGCTATTTAGATACTTCTCAAGGGGTGAAACTCATGGTTGAGAAACTTCCATATAGCATACAAGAAAAATGGACCTTCCAAGGTTCAAGGTACAACGAGGGAAAAAAAGTGGCATTTCCGCCCTTCTGTTTCTTCTCAAAGTTCTTTCGGAACTTAGCAAAAACAAGAAATGATCCAAGTTTTGCCCTTAACTCCCAAACTACAGCCAGTCCAGGTTATCCAAAAGTTGAAAGAACTACGAAAAAGGTACGATAGCGCCAAAATACCTATTTCAGTACACAAGACCGAGGTGAAAACACTTGAAATTTCTCCTTTCACAATGGGTATAAAATAGAGGATCCAGATAGACAATGCCTTCTGCACAAGAAACCACACCCTCTTTAGAAATGTCGTACTTTCAGAGAGAAACCTTTAGAAGAGAGAAATAATTTACTTGAAAAATTTGGAATCCGTTTCCGATGCTGTTCTTCTACAAATCACCTCGCTAGAGACAGTAAATCTACAATTAAATGTTTGGAGTTTGACAATGAGAAACATGTAACTGCTTTACACCCAGACAACTTTAACCCAAATTCTGCCAACACCCTGGGCCCTGTGTCAAAGGACAGCGGGGAGGAGGGTGAAAAGATGGAAACTTTAGTCACATCTACATGTACTGAGGTCAGCAAACATGATAACAGTCGATCCTGTTCAAGAATATGCCTGCTCAAGGTGTATTTCAAAGGACATTACGAAACATCCGTCAGAATGATCAAAGTAATAGATCTTTAGCCAAGTCAGTTCTTTGATCTATTCAATATAGGGGAGAATCCCACTCCGTACACACATGCAGAGAGGAAAGATACATTCGGAAGAAGAGCAAGTGGATACATAATAGAGACTGGATGGAAGCCTAAAACTTCCTCTTCCTGCACTTATATAGAGTGTGATCAATTGCCAAACAACAGGAGCGAGATCCATACGCCTGACGTTGCACGTCATCACCCTCACTTGAGAGCTATTGCTGATCACATCTCACCAATGGATGATACTGCGCAAATTCTTCTGCTTGGCAGAGACCTACTGAGGGTACAGAAAGGTAGTGAACGCAATGTACCCTATGCCCAAAGACTTGACTTAGGATGGGTAATACTGGGTGACGTTTGCATTAACAAGATGTGCAGACCAGACGTCAATGTCTTCAAAACAAGCATGCTCGAAAATGGTTGTGTATCCCTATTTGTACAATGCCCTTGGCCTAATAGCTTCTTTATAAAAGAGTCTCACCAGAAAAGTTCAACAAGTTCAAGTTAAATCATACTGACAGAGCTAACTACATCTGAGAAAGGTGGTGAAGGTCTTGGTGATGCTGTATTTCAGACAACAAAGGATGACAATAAAACGGCACCTTCAATGGAAGACAAGGAATTTAAAAAAAATTATGGATAAAGAATTCTTCAAATTATCAAATAGTTGGGTTGCCCCACTCCCTTTTCATTCAACTAGATGTCATCTTCCCAACAATAAGGAACACGTTCTTGTGAGATTCAACTCGCTGAGGCATAAATTGGAAAATAATTCAGAAATGAAAGCATTTTGTAGCCTTTAGGAAAAACATATTTGACAACGGCCATGCAGAACAAGCTCCTCCACTTGAAAGGAGTGAAGAATGTTGGTATCTCACAATCTTTGGAGTGTACCATCCACGAAAGCCAGGTCAGATAAGGGTGGTATTTGACTTAAGTGCTACATTTCAAGGTACTTCATTGCACAACGTCCTCCTCACTAGACCAGATCTTACAACCACCTGGGAATGTTAATTCGCTTCAAAAAAGAACGTGTCACTATAACAGCGGATATCTAAGATGTTTTACTGATTTGTTAAAGAAGACAATAGAAACTATTTAAGGTGTGGTACCGCATCAATGATGTGCATGATGAAATCATTGTATACAGAATGAAAATTAGAGTTATGGTAGACTTAACTAGATAACTCCTTTTCTTCAAGGTCCATAGGGTCCACAGGGATACCATGGGGATATTATGGTTGGAGAGCAGGCACCAAACAGTTAAAGCTTCAGCTCCCCGGATGCCTCGGGGTCCTCCTCCATATATACCCCTAGCCATAGGACTTCAGTTTAGTTAACAAGCCTCAAGGCAGGAGAAGGGAGAGAAATCATACACCGGAAATGCTCTTAAACAAAATGAGGGTATCTGTGACAGAAAGAAAAAGTACCCAATGCAGCCAGGAGCGTCAGAGTGGGTGCCCTGTGGACTTTGAAGAAAAGGAGTTATCTAGGCAAGTCTACCATAACTCTTATTTTGTTCTTCAGGGTCCATAGGGATCCACAGGGATACCATGGAGATGTCCTAAAGCAGTTCCCCTAGGGTGGGGGACGCTCTTGAGCAGAAAGGAGAGCTCACAGCTCAAAGGAAGCATCCCAAGAGGCAAAAGTATCAAAGGCATAACACCTAAGAAAAGTATGGACAGAAGACCATGTGGCTGTCTTACACAATTGTTCAGCCGAGGCACCACAATGGCCCTACAGACCGATTAGAACGTGCTGTCGCTGCGCTTGGGACAGGGAGATCAGCCTGTGTGTACACCTGAGAGATAGTCATGCGTAGCCATGTCACCAGCGTCTGCTTATTAGCTGGCCATCCTCGTTTGTGAAAACCATATAATACAAAAAGAGTTTGTACACTCCACATAGATACGGAGAGCACGAATTACATCAAGGGAGGCTTCACATACAGAAAGATCTGTAGCCTGAAAAGCTGGAACTACAATTTATGAATTAACACGAAAACGGGGCATTACCTTAGGAGTGTACGAAGAACAGCTTTATCCTGGTGAAAAATAAAAAATGGAGACTGACAAGAAAGTGCTGCCAAATCAGAGACTCTGCGAGCAGAAGAGATAGCGAGAAGAAAAAAAAAAAAAAGTGTCTTTGCTGTCAACCACTTCAAATCTACAGAGTCTAGAGGTTCAAATGGGGGAGCTTGTAGCCCCTAAAGACCCAAAGACACATCCGACAGTGCTATCGTGGAACAAAAGGAGGCTGAACTCGCAGAACTCCTTGGAAAAAAATTCTAACATCTGGTAATGAGGCAATCTTCTTCTGGAACCAGACTGACACTGCAGAAATTTGCACTTTCAAAGTAGCCAGGCGGAGAGCACGGTCTAAACTTGCCTGGAGAAAAGCCAGTATCCTGGAAATCCTAAACACCTTAGGGTCATACTTTCTCTAAGAATACCATTGACCAAAAGAATGCCAAACTCTGTAATAGATAAGGGCCGAGGCAGGCTTCCGTGCCCTAAGCATCGTATGAATTACAGAATTGGAAAAACATTTTGCTTTTAGGATGGAAGATTCAAGAACCATGCCGTCAAAGCCAGACGAGGTAAGTCCGGATGCCGACAGACACCCTGCGATAGCAGATCCTGCCATAGAGGAAGAGGATATGGACTGTCTATTGACAGATTCTGTATGTTGGTGAGCCAATGACGTCTGGGCCAAGCCAGAGCCACCAGTATTACTGTTCCGCCTTCCTGCATGAATTTTCTGAGAACTCTTGGGAGGGAGATCGGACAAAAGAGATACGCCAGCTTGAAGTCCCACCATACTGTCAGTGCGTCCACGACGGCTGCTGATGGGTCTCTGGACCTGGACCCGTACCTGGGGACCTTGCGGTTGTGAGGTGATGCCATGAGATCTCTCTCGTAGACCCCATTTGTTTACCAGGAGCTGAAACACTCCCGGATGGAAAGACCAATCTCCGGCGTGTATGTCCTGGCGAATTAGGAAGTCGGCTTCCCAACTGAGTACTCCTGGTATGAATATTGCCGAGATGGACGGAAGATAACATTCTGCCCAAATCAGAACCCTTGTCACTTCTTTCATGGTTGCGTAACTTCTTGTGTCTTCCTGATAATTGAGGTAGGCCACTGTTGTTGCATTGTCAGACTGAATCTGGACTGGCTTGCCCTGGAGCAGGTCCTGTGCAATGACAAGCGCTTTGTACACTGCTCGCAGTTCCAGAATATTTATTAGCAGATGACTTTCATGATTTGTCCATCTTCCCTGAAAGGTGTGAGGACCTGTCACTGCTCCCCATCTGCGAAGACTGGCATCTGTGGTGAGACGCACCCAATTTGGAATCCAGAATGGACGTCCTTTGTTCAGATGATACTCTCTCTGCCACCACAGGAGGGAGTGACAAACTTCTGGAGTAAGAAGATCCTTTGGGACGTTATTTGATGATTCTCTCCAAATGAAATGGACAGTATCAATCTTTACAGAGGCCTGGAATTGAACGGAGCATACCCCACCAGTGGATACCATTGATCCCAGGACCTGCATTGCTACAGAATGGATACCCTTTGCTTGCATATTCGCAATGATAGGGCCACAATCTTGTCCTCTGGCAGAAACACCATCTGTGCCGAGAATCCAGAAGAGCTCCCAGATGTGCCATCTGCTGTGTTGGAGAAAGTGATTATTTCTTCCAATTGATGATCCAGCTGTGCTTTTGTAAGCAGGCTATAATTAGATGAAGATGGTTTTGTAAAACAACTAGAGTCTGTGCCATAATCAGAAGGTCGCCCAGATTTGGCAGAATTCTGAGATAGGCCGTCAGGACTTTCATTATTTTGGTAAATACCCGGGGAGCCGTAGATAGGCCAAAGGGTAGAGCCTGAAATTGGTAATGTTGCTGAAGGACAGCAAACCGCAAAAATTGCTGGTGGGATGGTATAATAGGAACATGCAGATATGCATCCTGAATGTCCAGGGAAACCATGTAATCCCCCGGCTCTATTGGCAAAATAATTGATCGGAGTTTCCCTACGAAACTTGGGTACATGGATAAACCTGTTGATGAATTTTAGATTTAGTATAGGACGATAGGCCCGTTCGGTTTCTGAACCAGAAATAGATTGAGACACAGGAACCGGGACTATTACCCCCACCTGCAGCAGGGAGTGAATGGCTAGCTGAAGGACCAAAGCCTTTCCCACATCTGCTGGAGGATCTGTGCAACAAAAACGTCTGGGGAGGATGCCTTCTGAAAGTGAGGGCATACCCCTGAAAGACCACTTCTCGGACCCAGGGATCTGTTGTTGTTTGACATCAAAAATCCACAAACACGAAGAAGTCGGCCTCCTCAGGAGGAGGCCCGCCCCATCAGGCAGAAGTTTTGTGGTCCGGTTTAGAAGCTGGATGTCTTGCCGGGCCAGACCTTTTACTTTGTCGCCTTGATATTTAGCGAAAACTAGACGTCTTAGAGGAAGGCTGTTCCCTTGCTCGTCCCTGAGAACGGAGGGACCGAAAAGAAACCTGCCTAGACTTTATAGTCTCCGTAGATGGCAGACCTGCTGACTTTGAAACTGCCACAGTAGCTATTTTATCCAACTCTGCTCCAAAAAGTATTTTTCCATAGAAAGGTAAAACTTCCAGTGCCTTCTTTGATCCTGTATCAGCTTTCTAGGATCTTAACCAAAGGGCCCTGCGTGCCATTATTGAAGCTGCTGATGCTTTAGAAGTTAAAATTCCAGCATCTACAACAGCTCCTCCCAGATAGGAAGCAGCTTCCCGTATATGGGAGATATACATCATTTGCTCTCTGGTAGCATTTGTTACAGAATTTTCCAATGCTCCCATCCATTCTTCAACAGCTTTGGCTACCCAGGCTCCAGCCATAGCTGGATGAGTAACAGCTCCAGATGATGAAATTATCGTCTTAAGGCATGCTTCAATCTTTTTATCCGTGGAATCCTTCAGGGAAGATGCCAACGGAATAGGCAATGTAGTATTTCTGATTAAATGTGTCACATGAGCATCCACAGTAGGAGGTACCTCCAGCTTAGTACATACAGAAGCCGGGGTAAGGATACAACAATGTTATTCTCTTATTCACATAAAAAAGTTTGCCAGGGTTACCCCATGCCTCATCCATAAGCTCAGTGAGCTGTTCAGATGCAGGGAACTCCGTTTTGACCACCTTCCGATGCAGTCAGGAAGCGGCTTCCCGACTGTGTAATCCCGATAGGGGACTAATGATGGGATTTCGAAATCCCGACGCCTATCATCCCTACGTCGGGAGCCCGACATACTGAATGAAGGTAAGCCTGGCGGCAGGCGCGGACAGCCGCGGGGGTGACTTAGGGTTAGGCATCCCCCCGGGAGGGTTAGGCACCCCTAAGACAGGGTTGGGGGGGGGAAAGGGTTAGTAATACTTACCTTAATTCCCTGTCGGTATATACACTGCTGCTGGTCTTTCGGCGTCAGGATTTGGTTCAGCGGTATTTCATACCGACCCCGGTGCAAACATAGTACATCCATACAATCCACAAACTGCTTCATTACCTGGGAAAAAGAGGCTACCGAAGAAGGCTCTTGTCCAGGAACATGTAAACTGGACTGGTTAGGTGGCTCTTTATGACAGACAACACACAAACCATCCTTAGGGGGGTATTCAATTTGGAGTGAAAAGTCCGTGCTGGACTTTTCGCTCCACATCGGAGGTTTTCCGGGGATAAAGTATCGGGCGCGTGCCCGCTTTATCCCCGTATTCAATTAGCAGTCAACGAAAACGGGAGCCGGCGGAAAGGTAAGTATCGCCAAAAAAAACGGGAATTTTTGAGAAATATTCCAGGGACCCCCTAAAGGTGTCTAGACATGGGGGATCACTATGGGTGCCCCCAATTTTACCTGCTGAAGGAAGTTGGGGTTTCTAATAGCCGTGGCAGGTGCATATTTGCAGCTATGAAGGGGTGAAGAATAGCACTTAGATTTTTTGGGGGGTAAAAGAAACTTCCTATCAAATTTGGGGTACATGAAAATGGGGGTAAGCATATTTTTAAGTCCCTAAAATTATTTGTTAAATTCTGCAAAAATGCACCTACCACTACTCCCGCAATGAAGAAAACACTTGCCGCACACTTGGGGACCCCTCTGAATTTAATTTGGCTATTTAAGAAGTGTGTTCCCTAATTTTTATTTTTATCCCCAAAATTAGTTAATTTTTTTGGGGTGTCCCGATTTTTTTTTTTTTTGACCGTTTATTTTTAAATGACATTCCCAGGGATGCAGGCTATTTTTTTTAAGCCTGCACCCCTAAACCATAATTCTGCACTTTTTTTTCGCCACCTATTTCAGTGGTGAAAAGTTATCCCCATTTTTTTTCAAGGACTTTTCGAACCTGCTAAAAGTCTTTGAAATGGAATACGGGGTTAAATTATCGCCGATTCTGACATTTCGCTCCAAATTGAATATGGCCATTAATGTCCTGAGGGGACAAATAATTCATACATGCTTTACATGAAACCAGCATAGAGGGCTCCCCCCATCTTTAGACATGTTCAGTAAAGGCAATACATGCAATGTTATGTGACAGCCTTCACAAAATCTAAATGAATTTGAAGTACTCAGAAAGAAACCTCCACCCCAAGGGGATGGAGGGAAAAAACAGGTATAGTTATAATTGACAGACAGAAATAAAGACAGTGTAAATACAGCAGCTAGCAAAGTCACATACAATGCATATGTAATAAAATTACAATCGACTCTAAATCAACTACACAAACACAAAGGAATGGTAGGATCACTATATACCTTAACCAAGGGAGAGGTATACAGGGAGACTGACCCAAACCCTCCTGAGACCAACAGCTACAGGGAGCACTGAGCGTGGACCGTGAGCATCTCATATACACATGGAGGGTAGGCGGAGCAACCCAGACGCGCAAAACCCTTTGTAGAGACTGCGTCTGGGTCAGGGGGAGCAGCACCTACCACCACATAGCTGCGGTATTCAGCCGGGTACTGCGGTATTCAGCCCAGCGTCAGACGATAAGGCCCCGGTGGTGTAGGGAGGACGCGGACATTCCCGGGCCCTGACAGCATTGGCTTCTGGTGCGTCTCTGATATCAGAAGCAAGAACTGCCGTGCGCGATTCCCAGTAAGCAAGGAATCTCCTTACCCGACATCTCCATGCGTCCTGTTGCAGTCCAGGTCGCAGCATTGCGGCTAACAAGGTTAGCCGCGACCCGCAGAAATCACCAGCCCAGTTACTGGTGTTGCGGCCCGGCAGAGGTAGATGGAGTCACGGTATATGCATCTTAATTCAGTTGCTTAGTACTGCCAGTCCAAATACATAAAATTAATAAAACATAAAAAAAGAGCTTCGGACTGCCTGAGCAGTCCCGTTACAAAGGTGCGTCTTGAACCTGCCGCACCAAACAACTGAAGCCTTATGGCTAGAGGCGGGATATATATGGAGGAGGACCCCGAAGCATCCTCGGAGCTGAAGCTTTAACAGTTTGGTGCCTGTTTTCCAACCATAATATCCCCATGGTATCCCTGTAGATCCCTATGGACCCTGAAGAAAGTGCATGTTTTTGGTAATAATCCTTCACCTGTGGTGGCTACCTACGGACTTAGAACAGCTCAAGAAGAAGAAATGGAATATGGCACGGATACAAGGCAATTCATTAAAAGGGACTTATGTGGATGATGGACTTAAATCCCCACCTACTCAAAAGAGCTCAGGCGATGTTAAATGCTGCTAATTTGAGACTTCACAAGATAGTTTTGAACAGTACCCAAGTTATGAAGGCGTTCAACTCAGAAGACTATGCAAAGGATTTAAAGAACTTCGATCTAGGCGTTGATACTTCTCCAATTCAGCGCAGTCTAGGAATAAGCATAGATATAAAGAAAAACACCTTCACATTTCAAGTGTCAACGGAAGAAAGACCATACACCACAAGAGGAATCCTGTAAACAGTCTCTATGACCCACTTGGCTTTGTAGCTCCAGTATCAATACAAGGGAAGTCTTTGCTAAGGGAGCTTTCAGCTGATTCACAAGACTGGAATGCCCCACTCCCTTTAGGAAGGAAACAAGAATGGGAGATGTGGAAAGATTCCTTACGTTCCCTACAGCAAATCCAAGTTCCACGTTGCTATGCCTGTGTGTCACTTATTGCAACAAAACACTAGGAGATTTGTATTTTCTTAGATGGTTCAACAAAGGCCATAGCTGCAGTAGCTTACCTAAAGGTGACAGACCCTAAGGGATCTTGCCAGGTTAAATTAATTCTAGGCAAGGCTAAGTTGGCACCACAACCTCAACACACTATTCCGAGACGCAAACGGTGTGGGGTTGTACTTGCAGCAGAAATAGCAGAGCTTATATTAGCAGAATTAGACATAAAACCAGATGCGGTTAAATTCTACACTGATAGAAAGGTAGTTCTAGGTTACATATACATCAGAAGATGTTTCTTTTCGGAACAATGTGCCTACAGATAAAAACCCTGCAGATCATGCCACTAGGTCAGTTCTTACAACATTTCCGATGAGTACCACCTGGTTAACAGATCCAACATTCTTGTTACGTCCAGATAATGAATCACTTATTGCCATAGACTCTTTCGGATAAACCCTGAATCTTTGCCCACAAGTAACTACGTTGTTCGTTACTACAGTCACAAGGAAACAGCTTGTGTTTTTCAAAGTGGATGACACTCATAAGAGCTATAGCATGACTCATTCATATTGTGGTTCTTGCCAATACCTTTTGGAATCGTGAGTACTTGACTACTTTACAAAAGTTGCAAATGGCAATCTAATTGTACCAAC
This sequence comes from Taudactylus pleione, assembly GCA_031769625.1. Taxonomy (NCBI): domain Eukaryota; kingdom Metazoa; phylum Chordata; class Amphibia; order Anura; family Myobatrachidae; genus Taudactylus; species Taudactylus pleione. The sequence goes on along the minus strand of JAUIMM010000808.1, from coordinate 693,415 downwards.
TTACAAGAAAAAGACCTTGTGCTACTTAAAAAGACAAGCAGGTCAATCGAAATGAGTGGCCAATGGGACTAATTCTTACAACCTCTCCCAGCGGAGATAGAAAGATTTGGAAAGTAGAAGTCAAAGTAATTAAAGATGGAACTGCTAAAACACTGTCAGACCAATTACAAAGACTGCTTCTTATGTCTAGGAGAGCTTGTGTTATTTATTATTCAAGCATTACACTGATTTTGTCTCTTTGTCTTAGGTTTGTAGAATCACTATTTAACTATGCAGATATCAGACAGGGAGTGTACTGTATCCACAGCACTTCTATTATTGTATCATAGTCTTGATAGTGATTTTATGTGACAAGCTTATACTTTGCACTCTGCTGGTTAAGTCTACTCTGTTCTGTGCAGATCAGCATTCATTTACCATGTGACAGGCCAAAGAGTTGAACCCTCCCATTTTATTTTTCTGCAGTTATTCTATGGGCAGAGCTTATTTCCCCTTCATGCTAAGTACCTGGAAGTGACGTTGAGTGATGGCGGAAGTGCGATTTCACCAACCGCTTCGGGCTCCCCACAAGATTATCTTTCCCCATCTATGCCCACGTGGATGGTAGGGAATGACGTTGGACAGTAGCTGATGACGTCAGGGTCCTTTCCGTGAAGGGCATCTAGACACTACCTTATTCGGTGTATGAGTTGCTAACAGGAGCTGTTAAGTCTCCACTACCCTACAGGCTTATACAGTATCTACTTACCACACATTCTCTCTCTCTTATTTATTACCACAAGTACAGTGATCTACTCTGAAGAACCACAGCTGTATTATATAGACAATCATTCCAGTCCGTGTTAATAAAAGGTAGAACGGTCCAGAATCCTCATGGTCTGTGGATTAATAGATGGACTTGATTTAGCTGTCTAAATAGTTACACACTGCTTAAGTGTAATGAGGGTCAGTTTTCTTTTTTTTTCTTGTTTTAAACCAGCTTTATTCAGTCCCTGGTTGGCAGGAGGCATATAATTACATGAAAGGCTTGACTCGAGACTCTTAATTCTCTTGGTTTTCAGAAATTAAGTCTAAATTTGGAATCTTCTACACAACTTTTTTTTCAGTTCCTCCAAATGAAACTTTTCCGTGGTAAGGTTATATTGCATATAAACCACAGGCACCTCAGTATATTGGAATCGTGTCTTCTCATGATCCCTATAAACTCGTTTGGGAGGCTGACTTGGATGAGGGACTTTATGCCAATGACTGGATGGAAATGAGAGAAACCTCTAGATCCGGTTTGATGAGAATACTATATAGATAGGCAAATGGTGCTACTAGACTTACCAAAATGTACCAAGGTCATTCCTTCATTTTTCATGCCTTCATATTTGGTGGAGCTGCCCCAGACATGGTTCCTGGCCTGACGTACACAATTTATTTTCCATCCTCCATGTCAACATCTCTATGACTTTAACAGAGCAGAGGCAGCTGGGGACCACGAAAGCACACTGCAGACTCATCATATTTTTATTTTATTTTAAAATGGAGTTTAAAGATTTTTGGCATACTAAAGGAACAAAAACAAAATGAGCTAATACAAAATCATCTAGGCATGGTATATATGAAAAATGTAACATCTCCTCAGAATAATGAGGAAGGACTGAAATACACTTATAAAAAAAAAGGTAAGCAGGGGTACAGCCATGTAATCAAAAGCACAGTAATAAAAAAATAGCGTAAACTAGTAGACTTGGATACAAAGGAAGTAGACAAAACCAAGCAATTTGCAATTGCCATCAATGTGTCGGTACAGCCTAGGAGCAGTACCAACAGAGACTTTAGGGGCATACACACAAGAGTATATCGTTTAACGATATATCGTTCCGTGTGTATGCAATGAACAACCAACGATGCACACTCCCTCTGGACGATAACGATATCTTTGGTCATCCGTACATGCAGGCCAATTTGGACGATATCATCAACAATTGCCTGTTCAGAGATGTGTTAGGATGACTCACTGAAAGATATCTTTCAGTGTGTACAGCCAATATAATTTGTCCTGCGCTACAGAAAGTTCAAGGTAATTCTTTCACCAATATCGTTCATACAGCACATCGTCCCGTGTGCATGCGTTTCTAGGACTCAGAACTGTCTGGCCTTGCCAAGGGAGACTAACCATTTGGGCCATAGGCAGTAGAATTTAGCTAACACACTCCTGGCAGTGTAGACAAATGTTTCATGGCTAATAGTTGCTTTAACCAGAGAGCCATTCAGCAAGGACAGTACTGGTAGGGGCTAACCATGTTCGAGCAATAAAAACTTTCGCCAGGGTGAGAGCATTAAACACATTGTGTGGTGTATTTGTCCAAAAGATCCTTAGGCAGGATACTTAAACAGTACCAAAGGTAAGGAGCATTCCAGAAGAAGAAATGGCCAGTCACACTCCTTGCCAGTACTTCCGATCCACAGGACAATACCAGATAAGATGCCAGGTGGTGGATTCCAAGGACGAGCATTAGAGAAACCATCTTCCCTCCAAATCTACACAGACTTATCGGGGACAGTACGTTCTGTGGAATATAAAAAGCTGAATTTGTTGAAAGAGCCAAATTTGTGGTCGTCGAAGGACTATCTTCCGAGTCCATTTCAATTTCCCATCTCCACTTAAGTTTGGGTAGAGAATCATCATGGTAGGCACTCAGTGGTAACTCTAAAAAAAAAAGGAAACCAGTTTCCAAGAAGCCCAAAGAACAACAGAAAATGACTGACAGGGGGAGTCCTGCAGAGCAGGTGCAGCACCGGAGAATTGTGCCTACAATGTGTGACGCAGTTGTAAATAAAAGTAGTAGGATTGAGGGACATTGAACAAAGAGCATAGAAGGGTGAAGGGTTTTCGGGCATCAGACTCTTATAACTGTCCTAAAGAGTGTCCCCCACCAACTCCAAACTGATTTAGCTTGTAAAGCTTTTCATTCCGGTAGCTGCAACTCTCCCCACAGTGGCGTGGCACGATCCACACAATGTAGATGGTTAATGCGCCTCAGTACTACAGACCAAGTTTGTAACTTGCCCCCTCTATTAGTTCGTAAGCTCTTGTGAGCAGTGCTCCAAAACCATTTGTTTCATGATATAATCACTGTCTTAACATGCGTTTTGTTTGAAATCTCCATTGTACAGCTCTGGCATTATATAAAACTAATATACTCAAGAGGATGGACAGCAAAGTACAAACAACTCATCCAAATCATGACAGAACTACTGCACAACAATTCGGCAATTAATGATACAGCATTAATAAAGGATGAGAAGTTGGACGTGACCAGGCTTACGGCCAGATTCAATTAGCTGCGAAAAGCCGAGATCTGCAAAAAGCGCAATGTTTTCGCCGAATTCGCCTGTTTTGAAGCGAAGTTTTCACGTACTTTCACTATGCACATCCCCGCTTTTCGCCCCCTATTCAATTGCAAAACAGGCTAAAAAACGTATATGTGCGAATGCAGCAAAACTAGCGAAAAGGACAGCTTTTATTGGCGAAATCAGTCTGTACCCCATAAAAAGCATCAATATAGAAGTGTTTTAATAACCCTAATTAACCACTTAACTGACGAATTCTTTTTCCAAAAACCGCTCCAAAATTGTCGGTTTCTTTTATGATTGAATTAGGTCAAGAACATCATTTTAAACTTATCCATCACTATTTTATTTAAATTTTTTTTTAAAAATACAGTATACCATAAAAATAGCAATTTTTATGTTATACTGTAGTGATGGCCATTGACAGCTGTACCATCGATGGTTCAACCATCGTTAGAAGCCATCAATTGTTTAGCGATTGGTCGAAATCTGTGTAGACAACAGCCGATGTTTCCCAAATATCGATTAAGGGTTGCCATGGATGGTGCAACATTGATGGCCACCAGCAATGACAAACCACTTGTTTCGGTCAGACCATCAATATTTTTGCAAACAATCGATGGTTTGCAGACCATCGATGATTGGTTGCCGTCCCATATATATATAAATATATATATATACATATACAAACACACATACTGTGTGTGTGTGTGTGTGTGTGTATATATATATTCCCCAAAGGTCTCAATGAAACGCTAGGCCTACAATGTTTTTTATAAATATAAGGTATATTACTACATATTATTCCCTTGTAGTTTATCTGTTTTTGCTTCTAAGGAATTCTTTAACAATATACATTATAATATTTGTTGTTAGATGAATAGCCATGGGAACCTGTAACCCATTATTACCTTGTGAGCCACTGGTCATAATGTTCTGTATAATATTGGTCTATACTTATGATTGTAGGGTTAATATATATATCCACAGCTGAAAATGTACTACACATAGACGTTTTTGTATAATTAAGTATGTGTATGCTCATCTCATTGAACAGGTTTCGTATATATACTATTGCAATCTCATATGTGTATTCTGTATGAGTATAAGTGTCATTTTTATATGTTTATTTTAAAGTATTGGCATAAGAGACGGCTGGTTGCTAGGCAACCATGCACAGCCGTCAGTGGTCCACTCACACTGCAGGCGCGGTGTGTTGACGTCATACGGATGCGCAGCATGATCTCAGCGCGCTCCGGAGGACGGTCGGCACTGGCGTCCTCTAGGTGAGTGTGATTATGTGTCCATGTTATTGATTGGTGTATGTATATATGTATGTTGTTTGTAATATGTTTGTATCTTGTCCCTGATGACGGGGTGACTCCCGAAACGCCAGCATATTAAAGGACTTTTATATATATCATAACCACAGTCTCCAGAGTGCCGCCTACATTGGTATCATGTGGATGGGTTTTCAGCCCTAGGAGGGCACCGGAGCATTTGCCTATATCGACAGGAGTGCCGGATACAGTTGAATCTCTCTCTCTATATATATATATATATATATATATATATATATATATATATATCTATATCTATATCTATATCTATATCTCTATACACATACACACATATATATATATATATATTTATTGTGGCGCACCTTTGTATATCCTTATGACTTTTTCTTACTTCTGTATGAGATATATATATGTATACACATTTTTTTTTTACAAACAATCTACTGCCCGATCACTGTGTCCAGCAGTGATCGAGGCAGAGCTTGAGCAGGGAGGTGGTGTCAGGTGCCAGGCCCAGGGACAAAAGCAGCTGCAGGGATTGGAGGAGGTGGACGGCCGGCAGGGACACAGAAGCGGCCACCACGCTGGAAGGAGGCCGGGACCCTGAAGCCGCCACTGACGCCATTGCGCTTGGAGGAGGCCAGCCCCGGGATGCAGGAGCCGTCGCATAGGGAGGAGAAGGAGGTGGCCAGGACACTGAAGCCGACGCCATCGCGCTGGAAGGTGGAGGCCAGACCTGGGATGCAGGAGCCGCTGCGCTGGGAGAAGAAGCAGGTGGCCAGGACGCTGAAGCCGCCGCCGCTGACACCACCACCCTGGAAGGAGAAGGATGTCGCAGAAGCCACCACCGCACTGGGAGGAGGTGGCCAGCCCAGGGAAGATGGAGCAGCCACCGCGTCGGGAGAAGGTACACAGTAGCAGGCAGCCGGTAATAGTAAACAGGAGCAGGCAGATGGTGTGGCGCTGGCTGCTCTTGCTTACAACTACCTACAGAGGAGGGACACGCAGGCTGCCCGATCACTGCTGGCCACAGTGATCGGGATTTACTGGAGCCTACAGACACGCCGGGAGGGGGATGCTGCGAGATGCCCGATCACTGTGGCCAGCAGTGATCGGGACACACTGGAGGGGCAGCTACGGGTACAGAGGGACCAGCAGGTCCCTCTGATGTAGGCGGCTGCTGGAAGATTAGCTTCCCGCAGCCGCCTAGTGGGCATTTCTGACTGGTCGTATCAGATACGACCATGTCAGGGAAAGCCCAGCCTGGTGTCGTCGTATCTGATACAACCGTGCCAGGCAAGTGGTTAAAGTAATTAGAGTACTTAAATTTAGTCAAAGGGCTGTTATAAGCATATTTGCATAAGTGTGGAAACATGATGGAAAGCAATTTCTTTTGGGAAAAATAATTGCTGTAGTTAAATTTGGGGTACATTAAAATGGGTGCTAGTATATGTTTGTGTCTATAAAGTGCAGATTACATGTTTTATTTGAAATACAACTGCTGCAGCCACCTGCAATCCTAAAAAAACCTGTCCCATCCATACAGCATCAAAAAAATACCTGTCCCAGTACTTTAGACCCATTTTCCATCACTTTTTACATTGTCATCCCAAAAATGACATGCTTTCTTGGGGTGAATTAAGAGGTTTTGTTTTTTTAACCTAGTCATTTTCAGGGGGGTAGGGGAGGAATTTGCCCAAGGGGTTCCGAACCAAGTCCCCACATTTGTACCCCAAAAAACAGGTGGAGAAACTTCTTTGCCTGCTTTTGCCTATGAAGTTTTTGCCTAGGCGAAAACGTCCTGGCATTGAATAGGGCGATACTTTGGTAAACAGGCGAAAACTTTTTGCCGATCGTGGCTTTTTGCCTCTAATTGAATACGGGCCTTAGCATGAAAGTTATTACGGCTTTTAGCTGTTTAAATGATCAAGTAACCATAGGCAATCCACCTCAGCACACTGCATTAGGTCTTCCTTCTCTTATATCAGGGATGGGGAACCTCAGGCCCGGGGGCCATATAAGGCCCTTGGATTCATTAGGTCTGGCCCTAAAATGGCACACTGCAGCAAGAATATATGCAGCAGTGCTGCCTGGAGCGCCCTTAGGGTGCTTCAGATGGTCACACTGCTGCCCTTACAGCTCCCAGAAGCATCCGCAGGATGCTTAGGCATTGCTGTAATCACTGGCAATTGTGGCCCCGCCCTGTGTGATGTCACAGTGAGGGGGCGTAGCCTGTACTGGGCCAGCAAATAATGTTGTATATATCAAAATGGCCCTCGGCAGAAAAAAAAAGGTTCCCCACCCCTGTCTTATATCCATAAGTACTGTCCAATATTATACACAAGGGGATACACTAAATTACAAAGACAATTTCTGCTATAAGACAATTACAAAATATCAAGTAAAGAATGCCTGAGTTAATTATTAAAGTGTTAGTAACCTATAAAAGCACTCTATGGTTAAAAAAATAATAATCGTGATTTCCCCCCATATCAGATTCCAATTACATTAACAATACAAGGTCATTTTCCAACTGCAAGGATGTACAGCAAAAAGGTTAGTTTCATCATAAAAAAAAAAAAAAAGAAATAAAAAATACTAAATTATTAAAATTTGTTTTAATTAAAAATTAATTTGTTTCATAAAAAAAGACAATGTTACAAATAATCACAAGTAACAATTACTGTAAAAAATACATAAACCGCATTGTGATGCTGGTGCAGTGACTAATAGCAGCTGGGGTGTTGTCACATGTATGGATAAGAATGTGATTAAAGAAGAACTCAGAAATAAATTGTAACTGTAATCCCTACGGCCCAACTAGCACATCTACATTGTAGATAGGAGTCAGCGTTGTGCTGCCGGGGAACTCAAATGGTAGGTGTACTTAGTCCCCATAGTTCTTATATTTGGTTGGGAGGGGGGTAGTAATGCTAATATTGTATTTCTGGGTAGAGTGCTCCTTTAATAACATCACAGCTACTTCTACAAATTAATTCATCATGGGGATAATACATATAATTGAAAAAACAAACACATTTTTTATATATATATATATATATATATATATACACATACATACATACACACACTTCAGCAATTAGAAAAAAACACAACCTACTTCAATAAACTAGTTTGTCATGATTGTCCCCTTTCATACTTGATTTTCTATCATATTGTCTATAATACATACGTAAATGTTCCCGTTGCCTTTATTGTACATTAAAAACATTTGGTCAGCAACTAAACACTCTCCACTGCAAGCAACATACTAAAGAGGACTTTAATACGTCAAAGTACACATGTTCCATGATATTTGTAAATTAACCAACTAAAATTTTAAAAACATTTCTGTATTCTAGGTCACGTGTACAGCGGCGATATTTGGATGTTACTGCACTATATCACTGAACACAAGGGTGCAGAAGGCAGCCGTCTGGTTGCCTGAAGTCTTTAATAGCTCACCTTGTTTGTGAAGGAGCGGGCAGGTCTAGGTTAACCTAACGTCATGGATTCATTAATTTGAGATGACTCATTTTATCTGCTGTCACCTGACCTGGAGAGACCAAAGCAGGTGCCAGCTTCATCTACTTGAGAGCATGGCAAGTACGTTGGACGCCTATTCGAAGAACCCGCACCAAGTCTTGCCAAGGTTCAGGCTTCAACAAGTCTTACTGCTACACTAGAGCATTGTATACAAGATCCCAGCTGTCACCATATATACACCAGTCACATGAGGTTTGTCATTATAGGACTGCCGCTCAGCTAAGACAGACTGTGGTGTCAGTCACTATGACTCGTCTGTCTTATGTTTATGTCCGCTCACTAAGGGGGGGCAAAGCATGCAACCAATTGTATGTATGTATACGTAAGATCCAAAAAGCAGCTATTAATCTGTAACCCATTTTCCCCATCTGACCAACACTTCAGACCTCAAAACGGTTTGGCTGTTACCATGAATGAAATTACTGCACTGAACCAACTTCTTACAAAGAACTTGGTAGCAGCAACCAGAGGGCGGCATTATATCAACCAGAACGCATTTATTATCAGCACAAAAAAGTTCATAAGAGCATTCGCCGATGACGATGGAATGAAGGACCTGACACCGGCCACGTGGTTCTTTGCTCGGTGACATACAAAAGACCAATGTTACATTCTGGGAATAATCCATGCAGATGAAGACGCACAACGCCTATCATTCACTATCCAATCACAAGAGCAGACACGAAGCGGAAGGGTTAATAGCTGACTTTGCGCTGCCTCCTCTTATAGCCTACAGGTTTGGGAAGAACAAAAAGCTTCAGTCTTGTTAATAGCAAGAGAAAAAAATAAATAAAATACACGTAAAACTTATTACTCTAAAGAACTGCGATGTCTGCACACAGCGGAGACAGACATTTTACAGGCCGAACCAAAACTAAAAAAATATGTAGTCCAAGCATCTTGTGGGCACATTAATATCACTGAGGCATTGAGCTCCTAGTGACTAACTCCGGCCTCTTGAATAATGGTACAGCCCAGAAAATGGCTCCCACCACGATGTGCACCTGAGGTAACCGACAATGCACATGTTCATGGAGTCATTCGCAGACATCAGTGGCCATGAATCGCTAGTCAGTTTTCTATAGAACAAGAACTGCAGCAACGAGTACACGGTTCTCAGTGCACTATCCAAATTTTTATATTCTTATAGTTGAATACAAGGACACAAAATTTTATTCTGCTTAAAAAACAAAAAAAACTTATATTTGTTACTATGTGTTCTACCACCTTTTACATGGTACCACTTTTCATAAATACATCCGTTATTCACATTACACAACAGATAACATACAGGAGTGTTAATAGTGTGCCCACACAGGGGTCACGTGGCCCATATCCAACTGCACTCATCGACCAAGGGAAACAAGACAGGCACATGGCACCAGGGGGTCTGGGCCTTTATGGTCACAAAGTCACACCTATGACATGGGACACGAGGATCCATTATTTGCCAGCAGTGGCACGGGTTACTGGTTCTGATGGACAGTCCTCTCCCTTTTACTTCACCCATCACTAGATAAAATTACAATATCTCTTTGTATGTAACTCTCTGCATTAATCGGTTGCAAACATTGCGGTGGAATATGGTCCTCCAACTTTGCAACACTTTTTGGCCATCACCTTCAACTGCATCCCCCAGTGTGGGAGTAGGCAGAAATTACAGGGTTTGTTTGGTCGGGTTATTTTTATTTTATTTTTTCTTTTATCTATAACAGTATCAGTTTTTTTGTGTTTTGTTTTTATAATTAGCAGATTAATGTGATTTATATAAATAAAAAAATGAAAACAATGAAATTCTATATCTTACACACACAGCTGACAGTGAACGGTTTTACAGACCTGTTTTATCTGACCGCATTTGCATTTACTCCCACTTGAGTGGATCAGCAGTAGTTTGACTCTATACTCAGCGATTTGCAACCACTTAGGTTTAAATCTTCCTACATGGCTGCCACAATCACAGCTTCATCTACTAATAAAAATTACTTTTCGTTGTTAGCTCCTGAAAATGTTACACAAATGCAATATTTATAAATCATTTATGTGTGAACATTAGTAGCTCTTCTATAAAAACATGGACTTCTTGTTTGATTTGCTTGTATGTCATGTTCTATAACTGTTTTGCACTCAAATTCAAACTTACTACTATAGCTCAGAATAAAAAGATGTTTTTTAAGTCATAGATAAAAATCCATACTTTTACAGATTTGGTTTGTTAGAGCATATTCAAAGTGCATGTTATCTGAACGTGAAATGCTAATCTAAAAAGTCCAAATTCAAAGACAAATTGAACCTAATTTTTATGAATTTGGCAGATACAAGAATCTCAAATACAGCTAACAAAACTCAGAACAGAAAGATTACATTTTTCATAAACATGAAAACACCAGTCTTCTATTCACAAAATATACCCTGTCACAGAACGCTCCATCTTCCACGCAGTCACCTACTGCCGGCCACTTGTGCTCAACAGTGTAATCCACCATTGGTCACCCATGTTCTTCACTAGTTCCTATAGCAGGACACTTATCCTTCACACAATGCCCTATGATAAATTGTATGCATTATCAATGTAAAATACAATATCCCCTTAAGTATGACATTTCAGAAGGGTCTGTCCTTTGCTGAATGCCTTTACAATCACATCATCACTACATGAAATGGCAACCGGTTCTCCGAGACCCAATACTACAGTAACACTGGCCAGGAGGAATGTGTGTGCATAGGTTCTTGTCAGTGTATTGCTCTTTAACTTTCACTGACCTGAAGGAGAATAATTCTCTTGAGACCGTGTGTCCATGCTGAACACCCTCATATTAATGGCTTGAGGAGGACTGTCCTCATTGCTACTTCCTGGGGGTGACAGCAATTCCATCTCCTCCCCCCAATCAGTCACCGGACAGTGTCCATCCGGGGAAAATGGACTTGTGGGTTTAGATTGCACAACTTGCTCATCAGGGCTTGCATTGGGTGAAGGTATGACCAGCTTTAAAGCTTCTGCTTGTTGGGGAAGCCTTTCCTCATGTGGGGTGGTTGGAGAAGCTGCGGCGAGTTCTTTATTGGGTAGGTCTTCCTCAACTTCTGAGGAATCATCGCCTTCACCCCCACTAGCATCTGTCCATTCACCATCGTCTTCGTCCTCCTCCTCATCTTCACCATTATCTTCAGGAACATTTTTGACTTCATATCGCTTTCTGTCCACCACTGTTGCCGACACTTCTGAAGTCTTTTTCTGTACTTCCTCGACCTTTTGTTTCTCCTGTAATAGGGGAATCATGGTAAGATAAGTGGACTTTGACTTCGGTCGGTCACCTGAAGTCCTCAGAGACCATACTGAAGAGCACATCTTATATGAAGCTTGTAGCTGGCCAGATTAGTGCTATACACATGAAATAGGAACACATGCAATTAGAACCATTCCAAAACCCCCTCCCCTTCCAAAGTAAGGCACCCCGACTACAGAAAACAGGATATTGGTACTTACCGTTAAATCCATTTCTCCAATTCCGCAGGGGACACTGGAGCTTCATGACAGTGGGGTATAGACAGTGGGTTGAGTAGAGCCAGGCACCAAAGAATCTAAAAAAGTGTGACTGGCTCCTCCCCCTCTATGCCCCATCAGCCCCAGTTTTAAGAACTGAGCCCCAGAGAGGAGACGGAGAACAGACAGAACGACAGAGAAGGAAAAAATTTAAAAGAACATTCAGTCCAATCGGACCAACACACTGCAGGAACAAAAACAGTCTGCAGGAGCACAGTCACACAACTATAACAGACCAAACTGCAACAGAACTGAAGCGGAACAATTACCTGGTAAGAAGCACTGGGCTGGTGTCCAGAGTCCCTTGTGGAATCAGAGAAATAAGTAACTAAGTACCAAAAGCCCGTTTTCTCCTTCATCCACTTGGGGACACTGGAGCATCATGACCGTGGGGACGTCCCAAAAGAGTCCTGAATAGCCTGCAAACAAAACTCGAAGCTGACGCCGCAAAAGTGTCGAAACCTGCAGAAACGTACAAAAGTATGTACCGAAGACAAGTAGCTACTCTACAAAACTGTGAAGTCGAGGCACCTTTACATGCCACCCGAGAAGTAGCCACTGAGCACGTAGAATGCGCGGAGATGGATACAGGAGGAGGTCTAGCAGAAGCAACATATGCCTGACGAATCCACCTGGCCAAAGTCTGTTTAGACGCAGGCCAGCCAAACAGATAAGTGTCATTAAGGACGAACAGAGCCTCTGATTTACGTAGTCCTTCAGTACGGGCCACATAAATTCGAAGCACCCGTACAACATCCAGGGACTGAGAACCCCCCTGAAGAATCCAAAAAGGCCGGCACCACAATCGGCTGATTCAGGTGAAAGGCCGAGACCACCTTAGGCAAACAAAAGAAAGGTCGGGTATGCAGTTCCGCCCGATCGTGAAAAAATTAAGGGGAATAGCAGGACAAAGCTCCAAGTTCCGACACTCGCCTAGCAGAAGCAAGGGTCAATAATAGGACCATCTTCCAAGTTAAATATTCCAAATCCACATCCTCCAAAAAACTTGTGGACGACTGAAGGAAATATAAGACTAGGTTCTGGTCCCAAGGAGCCGTGGGTGGCACAAAGGAGGGCTGAATTCTAAGAACCCCTTGAAAAAAAATGTCTAAACCTCCGGAGTCAGAGCTAGGAGACTGTGGGAAAAAAAAAATAGAAAGCAGAAATCTGCACTTTTAGAGAGTCTAGACGTAGACCCACGTCAAGCCCCCTTTGAAGAAAAAGACGATGCAGCAAATGAAAGGTTGAAGTGGGAGATCCACGTCCTTCACACCAGGATATACAAGCCTTCCACATGCAATGATAATATGCTGAGGTCACTGATTTCCTAGCTCGGAGCATAGTAGGAATGACCACCCTTAGAATGCCATTTCGTCTCAGGATGGCGGTCTCAAGAGCCACGCCGTTAAACGAAGCAGATGTAAATCTGGATACAGGAATGGACCCTGCAGTAGTAGATCCGACCGTAGTAGAAGGGGCCAAGGATCGTCTGCCAGCAGGAGGAGATTGGAGTACCAAGCCCGACGAGGCCAATCCGGAGCCACTAGAATGACTGTGGACGACTCTTGCTTGATCTGCTTGAGAACCCGAAGAAGTAGCTGAAAAGGTGGGAATAGGTACACAATGCTTTACGGCCAAGGAATCAGTAAGGCATCCGCTCCCAGTGCTTCTGGATCCCTGGACCTCAAGCAGGAAAGAGGTAGCTGTAGATCTGTCCCAGAAGCCATGAGATTAATCTGTGGCCTCCACCAATGGAGAACTAGTTGAAGGAAGACCTCGGGATGAAGGGACCATTCCCTGGGGTGAAGATCCTGACGACTGACGTAATCAGCTTCCCAGTTGTCGACTCCCAGAATGAAGACTGCGGAGATGGCGTCGACATGCCTTTCTGCCCAGAGAAGAATGTGGCTGGCCTCTCTCATTGCTAGACTGCGGGTTTCCCCTTGTCGATTTATGTATGCCACTGCTGTGGCGTTGTCGGATTGTATCCGACCCGGAAGTCCTTGTAGACGAGTAGCAGCCTGAATCAGAGCCCTGTATGCTTCCCACAGTTCGAGAACGTCGATTGGTAAAAAAGGGACTCCTGCCGTGACCAACATCCCTGGAAGTGGCTGTCCAAGACCTCAGCTCCCCATCCGTGAAGGCTGACGTCCATAGTGACCAGGGCCCAGTTCCAAATTCTGAAGCGTCGACCCGCTACCAGATGGTCCGTCCGGAGCCACCAGATCAAGGATATGTGGGTCTGAGGAGACAGATGCACCAGACGATGCATTGTCTATCGGGAGGAAGATCCGAATCCAGAATCATATCCAGGAACTGAAGTCTCTGCGACGGCATCAATTGAGACTTCTGGAAGTTGACAATCCAGCCGTGTTGTATTAGTATGCGATGTGTAATGGACACTTGGCGCAGAATGACTTCTGCCGACATAGCCTTGATGAGCAGGTCGTCCAGGTAAGGTACTATAGTCAGCCCGAGAGCGCAGATGAGCCACCATCACCTTGGTGAATACTCTGGGAGCAGACGAGAAACCAAACTGCAGGGCCTGGAATTGGTAATGAGCATCCCTGATGGCAAACCTAAGGCATAAAAAACTCCCCTGCTGCTAGACCCGTAATCACCGAATGAATGGACTCCATCTTGAACCTGTGGAAGGAGAAATACTGGTTCAAGGAATTGAAATTTAGAGTGGGTCTGACGGAAGCCATCCGGCTTCGGAACCATAAAAAGATTGGAATAAAAAATTTTAACAGTCGGAACCGGGACTAGAACCTCTGCCAGCCGAAGCTTCTCGACCACTTAACGCAAAACTAGTCTCAAAGGATCGACTGGAAAAACTGTTGTAAAAATCGCACTGGAGTGAAGGCAAACTCGTATCAAGTGTCCGGACAAGTCTTCCGCCAAGCCTCCGAAAAGTGCTGGAGACTAGCACCCACCTTGGAATCCCCGAGGTAGGGTGGGAGCCCGTCATGCCACGGGCTTGTCTGCTGGCTTGTGATCCAGATTGCAGGCACTGGCAGATTGACGTCCTCTTGCGCGGCCTCCTCGACCTGCTGAAGACGCACCTCGTGGTCGACCCTGAAATCTCGCTGGAGCTCAAAAGGAGCGAAAAGAAGGTCCTTTAATAAGCGACGTGGCTGAGAAGCTGACAAAAGGTAGAAAGGTGCTCTTACACCCAGTGGCCAGAGAGATCCACTTGTCCAACTCTGGACCAAATAAAAGGTCACCTGTGAAAGGAAGAGCTTCTACAGCTTGTTTAGATAGGTAATAAGATCCGCCTGCGGAGTGTTTGACTGTAGACCTTCTGCCAATTGTTCTTCAACTGCTTTGTTGACCCAAGAGCCGACCAAGGACGGTCTGAGAAGTGCGCCAGCAGCAGTAGAAATGGATTTTAACGTAGTTTCCAATTTCCACTCCAAGCTTTAATTTAACATATTAGCTCCTGGAACTAGAAGCGTGTTTTTTTTGACAGACGAGACACCGAAGAACATACAGGCGGCAGAGTCTCCCATCACCTTCTATTCTCTGCAGGAAAAAGATAAACAGAGAAAACGCCTAGGGATCTGGAACTTACGGTCCGAATTCTGCCAGGTCGCTGCCATCTGTTCATCTAACTTGCCGTAAAACAGAAAGGTAACAGAAGACTTCAGGTTTCTTAGCAAACAAGGAGTCATCCAACGATTCTGGAGTCTCCAGGTCAAACGTGAAGCACTTCCCTCACAGCCAGGATAAGCACTTTAATACTCTCCGTTGCTTCAGGTTCTTTTGAAGCAGCCTCTATATTGGATTCGTCCAGCATCTGCCCTTCCTCCTCCTGAGACGAGTGATCTGCTGCAGAGTCCTCATCTGACTGGAGAACTGCTGCAAGTGTTCTCTTTTTGGACGTCCACTGCCTCAGCAGACTTAGGTGCAGAACCCATAACCTGGGCAAGGCTATTCACAGAGCAGGCTAAATCCTAGCCCAGTGTGGTTCTATAGCAAGAAAAGAAGTGTGAGAGGTGCCAGGGCTATCCCTGGCAGCCTCCCATGCCTTGCAGGAAGCGGCTAATTCTGATGTAAAAACTCTGCCATGACCCCTGCCAAACTATTTATTAAGGCGGGTGTGACAGCCTGTGCTGTGTTCGCACTATCCGCTTCACAAGCATCGCACAGGTAAGACCCGTCAAATCGAGCATGGGTGCATTTCATTCTGCACCTAGTGCAGGCATACAGTTTTTGTGAAGCAGTCTTGTCTGTAGCCTTGGAAGACATCCTCATCCACACACTTCAGCAGATAATGACACAGATACAGTAAACGGAGGCATCCAGAGCAGCAGATGGGGAGAAGCAGAATTTCAATAATAATGCTACCCAATGTATAAGGTGGAAAGTCCCACTAAGTTATACATTAGTAAAAACAGGTGGGGAGGAGCAAAATTTATCAAAAAGTAATGCTACCCCACTGCAGGACTCTCAGACCCCCTTGCAGACTGGAGCTGGAAGTCCCCTTGTCTCTCTGACCGTGCATTAGACAAGCACACCCACTGAGCCTCTAGGGCTGAAGATGGCGCTGCTCCTAGTGATCAGAGCGCGCCAATACCGCTGGGCAGTAAAGAAGGTGGCGGCGCAGGGTCTCTGGGTATAGTACCATGGCGTCAGTAATCTCCGCCCCCTTCCTTCAGAATAACTTATTCCTGGTGGCCATCTTGCGAGGCCTGGCCGCGTATATACCTCCCCTAAAAAATGGCGCCTCCATCAACAAAGCCCCGGCACGGCATGACAGACAGCCGCGCTGAAGCGGCTCAGTACAAGTGCCCCCGTATAAGCCCTCGCCAGAGCTTCTATAGTGCCCCGCCACGGTAGAAATACAAGTAGTCGCGTTGGTTTAGACCGCTTGTACGGCCTGCGGCGATGCTTCTGTGCACGCCTGGCATGGCAGTGACCAGGGATAACCCAATAGTGACAGTGCGGCAAGACTGCCTGTCACTTGCCCAGCTGTACAGTAATCAGGAGAGGGCTGTATACTCACTGATGCTGCTGCAGCCAGAGTGCTGGGCAAGGAGGGGGGGGGGGGGGTCGCCGGGGACCCAGGCACGAGCCGGTTTCAGCTTTGGTGGGTCCCGCTGAGTCTGTGGACTCAATATTAGCTTGGTCCCCTCCATAAGGGTGACCGGACACAGGCTGTTGTAGCTGTGGTGGTAGCCTCCCTGGCGGCTCCCATTGTGCAGGCAGACTGTCATAGCAGTCTGCCTGTCCTCATGCTCAATAAAAATATATAAAAATTAAGAACAGTCCCATGTGCTCCAGCTCTTCTCAAGCACATTCTATAAAATGGGGCTGATGGAGAATAGAGGGGGAGGAGCCAGTCACACTGATTCTTAAAGTGCCAGGCTCTACTCAACCCACCGTCTATACCCCACTGTCATGTAGCTCCCGTGTCCCCTAGTGGATGGAGGAGAAAATACCCTTAGTTTGTCATTTGGAGAGCGATGCTTATTTTTGCCTGCCATGCACCAATGGTATAAAAAAAACAATAAAAAAAAAAAAAAAACATACTGTTTTCTCTACACAGGTCTCCTTCTCCTCTGCTGGCAAAGGCTTTTCCTTCTCATCTGCCGCCTGCTCCTCTTCCACTTCCCAGCGTCTGTCATGCATGCTGAAAGAAAACATGAGATATGTAAACCAACCTCAGCTCAAGCAATGGTGTATGTTCTGTCCTAGTATACAAAACTGGAGAAATGATTGCTGTGTGCCCTATATATGCACGACCTTGACAAAGTCCATCACTAGATATTGGAAATAATTTAGGGAATAGAGAGGGTCTCTGTTTGCTTTTGCTGTAACTGTGAATTTGTATATCGTCTCCTGCACACACCTGTATGGCTTGTTCCGGCCCAGGCCTCTCTTGTGATCACTCCTTTGAGATGGTCTTTTAAGGCCGTCAGCGAGAAACTCTGCCATTGTGGGTGGCTTAGGAGCTCCTTGTTTACCCCGGTCTGTGAAAGAAAAGACAAAAATCATTGAAAGGGAGGGGGTGGGGGGAAGTAGGACATAAGTCACACCTGCGCCTGTCTAGCAAAATTTATTTTTCACATAATGGTGACCAGAAAGTTTTGAGAAACAGGACTGTATTAAAACGACATGAGACCACTCAATTGGCAATACTATACGCACCACCTAAGTCCAAGGTGCAGCCTTCTACTCAATCAGAGTCCCCATGAGACAACTGTACTGCTGAACCTTCCCCAATGGTTCAATTATGATCAAATTATGGTCAATACGTTGGCAAAACGGAGCGCCAAATTAGAGAGCGCATTGTGCTCCATAGACCTGCGATAAGGGCTCCCACGACAAAATAGTAGCAAGGCATTTTTAAACTGCTAAACACAACTTATCCACTCTACACTACACCGCATCATCGATCGGATTCCACCTACTGAGAGGGGAGGCAATAGGGGCAAGACGCTCCTGCAGTTAGAGACAAAATGGATTGAAAGGTTGGGGACCCTTGTACCAAAAGTCTCAATGAGACCTTACGGTGTATATTTACTAAAGTGTGGGTTTTTGGAAGTGGGGATGTTGCTCATAGATAAATGTTAATTAGAATCTAATTGGTTGCTATGGGCAACATCTCCACTTCTAAAAGCACTTTAGTAAATATACCACTAGGTCTCCATTGCTTTCCATTAGTCAATCATACATGTACTTTTCTTTTTGTCAGTTTACTGTGTGATGGTATCTTTAGTCCCGGGTGGGGCTTCCACTGTTGGGATACCGACGGCCGGCATCCCGGCCACCGGTAATCTGACTACATCCCATAAAGTTTGTCATACAGCCATAATATATATTTGCGTTTGTTTACAGTTATACAACTACCAATGTATTGTTTTCTGTTTTACATCATTTTTGGGTAGTTCCGCTATGTATTTAGCATAGTTTCTTTATTGTGGGCTACTTTGTTATATTGTTTTCCAGTATATTCTGACTCTTATTGCCTTTATATCTGGATATGTATTCCTTAAGCTCACTTACGTGAACAGTTATCGTTACTTGGATGCACCTTTTCACTTAGCACATGGTTTGGTTACTAGGGGAATGTTGTCTTGGTTACAGGGTGCACCTGGCTGACGTCACATCCCTAGTATAGCCCAGCAGGGCACTGAGCCAGGAGTGAGGTGTGCAGCGTGGAAGATGGCTGGGGTTACTTAAGGTAAGCTTGTTTTAGTCTGTGTGTTCCTGATGAAAGTGCTGAATAATGGCGCTGAACAATTGAACGTTTAGAGTATTGGTTCTGCTTTTCAAAAACTAGATTGCCGCCGATTCATGTATGATGAAACAAATTCTCTCTTTAGAGTGGTTTAGGGTGTCAGGTTGTGATACTCCCAGAATGGTCGTTAAAGGGAACAGTGATTTCTGGAAAACGTGTAATGACCGATTATCAAACGTGCAGTCATACACACCTCTTCTGCTAGTGGGTTCATCCTCTATGTGAGGAGGAGGAGCAGCTCCTTCCTTAAACCTACAGAGAAAAATTAGGACCATCAATTAGAACAAAGGCTTACTATATCATCAGTGTCAATGATACAGAGAACACACACTGCACACCAGCAGTCAGGGTTATAGATAGGTAAAGCAAACATAGGCCACAGTTGCTACATACATAGTGTCCGTTTTCTCTGCATCCCACTCTCGCTTCCACTGTCCTGTGGGCTTTCGATGGCGTGCCAGTCTCTCCTGATCTATCTTGTCCCGCTCCTGTTTCCATCGCATATATTCTGCACGTTCCTTGCCAGTCATCGATATGGTCATATCCATCTGATTTTTTATTACGGGTCTTCTCACCTTGTACACAAAAAGTCAGTGTCAGACAAGAGATACCAGACCTTTCACCGAGTATATAAGTAAGATGAGCCCAATATTCTAGAAGGGGCTGATTACTTAAACATCTTTCATCAATAGAAAGCAGTTTCTTCATTGGCATTATGGGATTTCAGTTATAAATTCATACTTGGGAAGAGCCCAATTTACACATACATTTGGAAAACCCAGATGCACATTTCCATACACTTACATGACTCTCCTTTTCCCGGTCCATGCCAGTTTTAACTCTCTCAAAATCAGGTCCACCCCAATTCCTAATATGTCTGCGGCTCCCCTCCTTCCGATCAGCTTCCATGATGGGACCCATCCGCCGGGGGTCATCAAGAAAGTTGCGGCTTGGATTTTTGTCTCTTACACCATCCTTGCATTAATAAAAAAAAAAAAAAAAAAAACCACACACAATTGAAACTGGAGCTTTAAATACTGAAGAAAATGTTCTTGTATATGGAATTTTGTTAACTGGTAGTTATCCCACTAAGTCAGGGGTGGGTAACCTTTTTTCTGCCAAGGGCCATTTTGATATATATAACACTATTTGCGGGCCTGGTGCAGGCCACACCCCCTCAATGTGATGTCACACATGTGCGAGGCCACGATCTCCGGTGATTACAGCAATGTCTTGAGCATCCTGAGGATGGTCCGGGGAGCTGTAAGGGCAGTGGTGTGACCGTCTGAAGTGTCCTAAGGACGCTCCTGGTGGCACTGCTGCATAGATCCTGACTGCAGGGTGGCATTCTAGGCACCCTGCTAGCCAGATGAGGATGGCAGTAAAAAGCTCAGACCAAATGATTCAGGGGGCCTTATACGGCCCCAGGGCCTGAGGTTCCCCATCCCTGCTCTAAGTAAACATTTTCTAGCTCTCTGAAAGATCATATCTGGCACTTAGGCAGTAGTCAGTGGTCTCCATGTGCTAGCTAACATATCGTGTACATCTGCATTTTCAATTAGAGGCGCAAGAAAAAACAAAAAACCCTTTACTCCGTTCATGCTCTGAAGTTTGCTGTGTGATGCAGTGGTGAGCAACTTATGCTCAGCCCCCCGAACACTGCAGAGTCTGCAGTGTAGTTATCGCTTTAATAAAGTTTTACTAGAGTGTATCAAGCAAAGGGTTTGAGCGTATATATAACACACACACAAAAGGTGTTAATTGATACTGCAGGGATCTAAATGGAAAAAACAAAAACATTTAGCGGCAATATCAGTAAACATAAGTGGGGTGACAACCATTAAAGATTTTAGGTGATCAATGAAGCCTTTCACATTACAGTTAGTGAATGTAGGAGGAGTGAAAGGGACACATGCTACGAGTAACAGGTCTGGTAACAGCAGGCACACAAGAATGACTAGGGCCTATAGCCATTTCTATAATTCTGCCAACTGGATTTCTTTGATACATTTTTCATCAGAAACCTGGATCACAGCAGGAGCTTATAACACATCCATCACATGCAAGAAAATGAAAGTAAATCCACACTCAAGTTTAAAGCCCTGGCAGACTGATAATGGTGATTTCTAAGTTTACATCTACTGAATGTCGGCTCATTCGACATCATCGGGCTGGATCAAGACCGAGATGCACTTACCTGTACCGATTACAGCAAGAGTGTAACCAACAACAGTAGTCACTTAACAGATGGAAGGGACAAAGCAAAGGACTTACCCTTTGGCTCCTCTCATACTCTGCAATCTGTTCCATCTCTTCATTCATCTTCTCTATATTCTGCTTCCTTTTCTCTTCCCATTCCTGGCCAAAGAAAGAAAACATACTTGAAGCCAGATGACAGCAAGGAAAAGACAAACACCACTTTCAGTTGAATACCTTAACTTTTCTGTCAGGTCCTGGACCACCCTCTCCAGCAGCACTGATGCTGCCACCTCTGCCCGGAGTGCTACCGCCCCTGCCTGGACCTCTTCCACCCCTCTCTGCTCCTTTTGGAGAGGGTGACCATCGCTCTCCAGGGAATCCGTCTTTGGACACCGGTGGACTTCTCTTTGACATGTCTGGACCATGACCTCTTCTCCCCCTTACTGGCCTTTCTGGTGGGTGGGTGTCATCAACATCCACTTTAAAAGATTCTTCCTGTTGGTCCATGTGGGAGATTCGCCCACCGGAGAATGCTCCTATCCGGCCACTAGTCCTGCGAGTGGGACTTCTTGGAGAAGTTTCGGCGCGAGGAGGGGTGCGCAAGACTTTGGGGGACTTGCCATCATTTACTACTCTTTTCTCCTATAATAATTACACAAAGTGCTATGTAAAAGTAATTTTATATTTCTGTTCATCAGTTCTGTACAAATTAAATTAAAAAATGTGCAATACCCTGCCAAGTAGGTTTTTTGGGTAAATCCTGTGAGTAACAAATAGAAAATAAAGACCGACAGACTAGGGTCTACACAGCAAGGATCCAATAAATAAATCAGATACAGTGCAATTCTCAGATACACATTTCCAGATTTTCCACCACTGCAAATCATGAGCTAGTGGACATGTAGCTGTTAGGCACAGAGACAACATTTCTTACTAGAGATGAACAGTTCGGTTTTATTCGGTTCTCAAAAATGCCATCTTATTGGCCATCAGGCTCTTTCATGTTTTGGATAGCCAATAAAATAAATCCAAACTAATTTGGCAAAAAGAACTGAGTTAAAACAGAAATGATCTCCTCTAATTTTTAGACCGTTCTTGCCGTTTCGGCCACTACCCAGTCTTACTGATGTAGAGCTATATAAAATCAATTAAAACATATTTTACTACTGACCAAAACCATTATTTTTTTTTTGCTTTCTGGCTCACTTGAAAAATAAATTTGACAAGACAAAAATGACATCCTGCATTCTTAAGCCCAAGTCTACATGTCCTTCCCACAAATACGGCCATAGAATTGTGCTCACCCCAGCAGAAACATCTAATGTGATCGAGAAATTCTCCTTCTCTTTCCGAGCTTTGTCCGGCTCGCCATCGAGGTGTTTGGCTTTCCTTGGAGTGGTCACTGCAATTCCTTCCTGCTCAGCCATCTTCCGGTCCTCCTCTATCATCTGGGATTGAGGGACAGATACATGAAAGAAACGCTCAAGAAAGACTGACAGCAACGTGCAATAGCAATGTTTAGAAAACAAAATACCTATCTCTCTAAATTGCATAGTGTTCCAGTGATTCCCCAATGGATGAAAACGGTTGTGTCCCACAAAACATTGGAATGCCTGCCTTGTGACTAAGGTGTCTAAGTATTAATAATTGAGGAACTGGCGCGATTATTAAGGTTCTGTTTTGGGGTGGATATTCTCATTTTTAATGTGAAGTTATATTCATTGTATTTTGTTGAAGTCTTTTACATTTGTGAAAGACTTTTCTAAGGGGAAGCGGACACTGCGCATGCGCATAGTGTCAGTCTCCGGAAATGACCGGAGGCCATTCGCTATTGAAGTTTGATATATAGGGATGAGATCCTAATCCCTATTGATAATAATGGAGTACTGCGATCTGCAGTGCTAATTGGTGCTCTGCCAGAGATTTTTGTGAAATCTCCTGCATTGTGTTATTAGTACACAGCAGTAGTTCATAAAATTAGACAAAAACTGCAGTTTCTACATAATTTTCTAAAAAAAAAAAAAAAAAAAATTAAAAAAAAAAAAAAAAAAAGCTTGATAAATAGGTCTATAACATAAGGAAACTAGAAAAAAAAAAAAAAAAAACAATTCATCACTGCGCTGGTGAAATATAAATAAAGGATGTAGATATAGTATAATTTGCTTTGTGTCATGAAGTACAAGATGATTTATTAATTGTGATATAAATTGATATAGCCATAAAAATACATACTTAATAGATAAAAAATATAAAATTGCAGGGAGAGTGTACTATGTCGACGGTTTGGGAGGCCCATAAAGCAGTCATACGGGGATCGATTATCCAATATGCATCTCGTAGAAAACGAGAACAGAGACAACAGATAGATCACCTGACCAACTCCATTGCAGATCTTGACAGAGAACACAAACGCACTCACTCCAAGACCACTCTTACCCAACTTTCTAAAGCAACAGCTGAATTGCAATCTCTCCAAGCTGAAGAGGTCGAACGATCTCTGTGCTGGGCTAATCAAAATTTCTATGACAAAAGCAACAAGGCTCATACATTATTGGCAAATAAACTCCGAAATAAAAAAGCTGCCCACGCCATCTACTCAATTAAAGACCCCACTGGCCGTTTGTCCTATGACCCTAAATGTATCAACAAGGTTTTCTTGGATTACTATCGAGCTCTATATAATTTAAAACCACCGGTTGACCCATCCTCATATGCCACTGAGTCCCATTTGTATCTAGATTCCTGTGCCCTCCCCCAAATTGATACATCTGCTCGTCAGCTGTTAAATAATGATATCTCAATTGAGGAACTTGAAGCAGCATTAAAAACCCAGAAACCATCTAAGGCCCCAGGCCCAGACGGATATTCAATGGCCTACTACAAAACATTTGCCCCTCAGCTGTTACCATATATGGTTAAATTATTTAATGGTGTCATGAATGGAACCCCGTTCCACACTGATTCTTTGGCTTCTCGTATTATAGTTATCCCCAAGCCCGGTAAAGACCCTTCCCTTTGTACCAATTATAGGCCCATCTCTTTAATAAACACTGATCTTAAATTATTTGCCAAGGTACTTGCTAGTAGATTAAATTCTGTGTTAACATCTTTAATCGACACTGATCAAGTAGGCTTTATGCCGGGACGTCAGGCCTCAGATAATACAAGACGCACTATCAATTTGATCCACCATATTAATGCCTCCAAAACACCTTCTATAGTCCTAGCACTCGACGCTGAGAAGGCGTTTGATCGCATTTCATGGCCCTTCTTATTCTCTACCCTCTCCTCATTTGGATTCAGAGGCCATTTTATCACGGCTATTAAAGCCCTCTATTCCTGTCCCTCTTCTATGGTTTTGACGAATGGGATCTGTTCCCCCCGATTCACCCTCAATAATGGCACACGACAAGGCTGCCCATTATCACCCCTTATATTTGCCCTATGCATCGAACCACTAGCAGCCCGTATTCGAGCTAATACTGATATACAGGGCATCACAGTGGGTCAAAACCATTATAAAATATCCCTTTTCGCAGACGATGTTCTCCTGACCCTTTCAAATCCATTAATATCCCTTCCTAACCTTCAAAAGGAGCTCTCCATTTACGGTTCTTTTTCGGGATACAAAATTAATCATTCTAAATCGGAAGCTTTGGCATTATATGTCTCTCCGCAAATGCAGGCCACGTTAACCTCTTCGTTTCCTTTTCTTTGGAGGCCATCCGCTATAAAATATCTTGGGATATTCATCACTAAAAACTATTCTTCTCTGTATCAGGCTAATTTTGTCCCTCTGATTAATAATTTGATTCAGGAACTTCAGATCTGGGACCGGATGTATATTTCGTGGTTTGGTAGAATAAACGCTCTCAAAATGAACCTTCTCCCCCGTTTATTATACCTTTTCCAGACTCTTCCAATTTCGGTACCCCGCGCAACACTCATTTCTTTACAAAAACACTGTAACAGATTTGTATGGGCGG
Organism: Taudactylus pleione; assembly: GCA_031769625.1. Classification (NCBI taxonomy): domain Eukaryota; kingdom Metazoa; phylum Chordata; class Amphibia; order Anura; family Myobatrachidae; genus Taudactylus; species Taudactylus pleione. The sequence continues at coordinate 668,254 of JAUIMM010000808.1, read as the reverse complement.
GTAGTAGACCACGTATCAAGAGATCAATTCTTAGCAAAAGTACAATCACGGGGGGCTTGGGACTCCCTATTCTACAGTCTTACTATGAGGCATGTCATCTTAATCACATCCTGTCATGGCATTCTGACCCAGGAGTTAAAAAGTGGGTTGATATTGAGAACTCCTTAACACAATGTGGTACGCTTAATACGTTGGTTTGGCTTCCTAAAAATTGTAGGCCGGCGTCAGTGTACTCAATCCCTACTATCAAATTTTCTCTCCAACTATGGGACAAAGTACGCGCCACCTATGATCTTTCTCCCTATCCGTCCCCACTCACCCCAATATGGGATCATCCTCAATTCCCCTCAGGATGTGATAGAAAAATGGCAGCTCCATGGCAGGCTCGAGGTATAGAAAGATTTATTCATATCAAAGGCGATTTTGCTCCCTCCTCATTCCAGAACTTCCAAGATCGCTTTAACCTCCCTTCCTCTTGCTTCTTCCAATATTTTCAAATTATTAGTTTTATCTGCTCCCAATCTAAATCTTCTTCGCTGCGCAACCCTACCTCATTTGAACGTTTGTGTTTATATTCAATTGGGAGAAGAGGGAATATCTCAATAATTTACAATTCAATTTTGGCCCCCGATTATCCTCCACGCGAACCGCACGAATTGCTGTGGGAATCTGACTTAGCTACAAATATAGATGAGGATCAATGGGAAGAAATTAGATTACGTACCGCCAAAGCTTCTATTAGTGTATCCATACGCGAAACTTGCTATAAAGTATATACCCGTTGGTACCTAGTACCTACTAAACTCCATTCCATATTTCCTGCTACATCCAAAATGTGTTGGAGACTTTGTGGTCAAGAGGGGTCATTTTTCCACATTTGGTGGTCTTGTCCCTCTCTCCGCCTTTTTTGGTCCCATGTTCGCCAATTGATTAATCAGACTCTTGGTACGGGATTTACTTTAGATCCATTATCAGCTTTATTGAATGCACCACTTGTTGGTGTATCTAAAAACCAGGATAAACTGATTACACATATTTGTAATGCAGCTAAAACCCTTATAGCCAAACACTGGAAAGACCACTGCCCACCCTCAAAAGAGGCTCTTATAGCTAAAATTAACTACATTGCATCAATGGAATATATTTCCAGTTTACAAAATAATTCGGTAACAAAATATCATCTGATTTGGTTACCATGGTTTCACTCTCAGACTCGTCCTGCTCCTGGAGTCCGTTGAATACTTTACCCTAAAACTCCCTCCCTTCTTTCCCCTCTGAAACCCCCCCCCTTTTTTTTTTTTTTTGTTGTTCCTTCTCCTCTTTTCTTTTTTCCTTTTCCTTTCTATTTCTCTTTAGTGTTATAAAATACAAAATTATTGAGATGTTATGGTTAATAATGCTTAGTAAACGATCGGTATTATTTGTGTTGACTTTGTCTAATTTATTAAATACCGAGATGTGTTTATTGGTATTATTTACTTATTTCTGTGTAAGTATATAGTTTGAATGTGTTCTAATTTATCACATATTCAAGAAAATGTTTTGTTTATCTGTTTTTCTTTATGCAAACTTAAAATGTTTTCCAATAAAATATTTTGTTTTAAAAAAAAAAATATATAAAATTGATGAAACTGTGTTGATTCACATCATTAACTCACAGCAAATAAGCACATAGTGTGGATGAGAAATATAAAGTTGCATGAAATGGAGTATAAAATCCAGCTTTTGTACATGTTTTTATTACAAGTAAAGATTTGTTTATTTCCATATATTTCGCAAGTGTGCGCCCCCCTGCTTTATGTTTTTGTCTGGAAAGCTTGTGCATTATTGCACTTTGGGATTGACTATATAAAAAGACTTTTAGATATAGATATTATCGTTGGTATGCACAAAAATTCAAAGTCAGCAGCCAGCACTCACTGCTGTACAAAGTTGTTGATACAGCGCCCTCCATACACAGCATTGAGCTGTGAAACGCAGAAACAGGCTTTCAGAGTGCAATGAACAAAGCTGACTCCACAGTAGGTGCCAACGTTTCAAGACATTTATTAGTCTTTTCCTCAGAGAAAGCACTAATAAATATTCTGAAACGCTAGAAAATGCTGTGAGGTCAGTGTTATTTGCGCTGGGTGTCACCATTGTGTGCATATATAATATATATGTATATACATACACACACACACACTACATACACATATATATATACATACATACACACACAGGTGTATATTTTCATATATAGTGCGTATATTTTTTATTTAACATTTTAAAACGCTAGGGTAGTTCTGGAAGGACACAGGAAGACTTTAATAACATGTAATTATTTTACACACCCTCCTTCACCCAGAATAAGGACTCTCAGCTTATTAAACAGAGAAAGAAGTGAGCACACCCTGCACACATTAAACAGAGCACTTAGCTACCTGATGTCTCCTGACGAGTGCTTCATTCTTCTTGCGCAAGGCCTCAATCTTCTTGTCCAGCTCTGCATCCTTCTCTTCCTTAGACTTCAGGTCCAACACAGAATCCTGTAACATCAGAATAACCCCATTTATTTCATAGCCCCACGAGACAGGCACCAAACTGCCAACTTGCCATTAGTGCCCATTCGCCCTGGCATGATCTGACAAATTAAATAGGACCTCTTTCTGGCATAAGGCTGATTCTGTCCGTGCCTGGGTACATATATTGCAAACGGATCAAGCTCTTCCTCCGCAGGCCTGATATGACTGGGCTGCTTTATTTATAGTATAAATTAAATGCCATTGCTCTTTTTAGTGAGCTGAACATGGTCAAGAAGATTTTGGCAGTAATTTTACATCTAACAAAAAAATGAAAACACAATTCTGCACAACATTAGTAAATGTTCTTCCCATTTTAAATCAACAACCATTTTAAAATAAACAGATTCTTTATACATTATAGTTTTGGACAGTGCTTTACCAAAGTATATTTAAGGATAAATCATATATGCCCTACTTTCTCTGCTTTGTAATACCCATTGGTAAAGCACACCTGTACCCCGATTCTACATCTCTAATTCCTAAGCCAGTCTCTCCTTTGTTAACCTGCCCAAGATAAACTGAACAAAATAAAAATCTAAAACATTCATAAGCACATAGCCTATATCTGTATATTACACAAACAGTCTAGCAATGACTTCATGGCCTCTAAGGGACCTTACTTCAAAGTCACTGCATCGAACCCAAGAGTGTCTACAGAGCTCTGGGAATAGGCTGCACTGAATGAGAGAGCAGCACCTGTCCTCTAAACAAAGATAAAAATACACTCACCCACAAACTGACCATAAGGTTAATAAAAACTTATGATAGAATCATAGACTGTTTTTGATACTTCAATAACAATATGTAAACTCTATAAGCCCAACTGTTAGATTCTAACATAGAAGCATACATTTCATTTACCATAATCGTGAGAAGAGGCGTCAGCCGGGCCCCATAGGCGTCTTCTTCCTGCAAAGCAGAGAATGTTTTCCATGTTGTGCAGATTATATCTCTGTATACTCAATAGAGAACAAATACTAATTATTGCAGAACAACAACATACAACCAGATATCCTAGGGCAGCAGTGTCTAAAACACTGTCACTAGCCACATGTGGTAAATGGGCTATTGGGCCATTGTACATGTCACGTACGGGACATAAAGGCAACTACTACTTGATAATTCAGCTCAGCTCTTTGTATTAAGAGCCTGTGTTATTTTTTTTAAGAAAACCTATGAGAAAGCTATAATTTAAACTTGGCAACCTAGGTTGAAAACTCAAAAGATACTGCTACATATTACTTTTAGTGTCACATATGGGACATTTCATGGAATGGCCCTATTACTGTGACACCCACTGTCGTACACAAGACTCATCTGCTATACTGTACATTCCAAGAATAAATCACAAGCAATGTGCTAGAAAACTAAAGATGCTTGCAGCAGGTCTTTAAAAGCCACACTGCTTAGAATACTAACAGCAGCCCTGCCCTTTCAATGAGTGTCTTGTGTATAAACTATAAAGTCATTATCTAAACATACTGGGGCAGATGTACTGGCAGCCAAACAGGCTGTGTTTGAAAAATGACAGGAGCTGAGTGGTTGGTAGTTTATCACTCCCAAGTGATAAACTACCAACCACTCAGCTCCTGTCATTTTCAAACACAGCCTGTCACATGACAGTTAGGAGCTGAGTGGCTGGTAGTTTATTACTTTCCAATTTATCACTTTCCAGAGCTTAATACATCTCTCCCACTGTGAGCTGACAGGAAAGAATGAGCAGGACTCCTCAACTCTCCTGTACGGGGCCACTGATATCACTTGTAGAAATAAGTTAAGGCCTTGAGGTTCTGTGCAACACTGCATGGTGAAAAATATCATCCACAAATTCATAGAAACCATTCCAGATAAAAGCATGGTCTATAACAAGGTTTGGCAACCTGGAACACTCCCGCTGGTGTGGAACTACAAATGCCTTAACAGAAAACTATTGCAGGGCATGTTGGGATGGATAGTTCTACAGCAATTGGAGTGCCACAGGGTGCCTAACTTTGGTCTATAATGTGAGAAAGGGCTACATATTTCACAAGTGTGGCTCATCAGTTTTTTATTGGATAATGCCACCCAGTGGATCTCCTGATAAGAGAGAATAGTTCAATAATCCAGATAAATTCTTAAAACCCTGGTCACATGGGCACTGATAAATCTGTTATTAAGCTATCCATAAGACTCCATCTTTGTCACAAGATGGTGTGTGCCTTTAAGTACTCATAGCTTTAAATGTGTAATATTACAAAGACTGATTTCTGCTGAGCTTTGAGCTGAAGAACCTTGGAATGTATAAAACATGCAGATAGTGTTATGAATAAGACTGTGTATCATTACCCCCCCTAATACTACCACATGTACAAATAACAATGACTGCTATAGTGAAATATAATGTGTGAATATTCTGATATGTTGCAAAGTAAGAATACTGCTTTATATTATTGTACGACAGGGCAGCCAGAGGGAATCTTGACACAAAAGCTGATGTTTGTGGGGATTCCGTCTCCTGAGGTCTCAGTGATGCAAGGGTCTGACATACACTAATGAGCTTGAGCTGGTGTTTAATTACAGAAGATTGGTTAGGCTCCATCAGCACTAAGGAGCCATACAATGAACCAATGGTTGGGTGCAAGAAGATTTTTTTTTTCACTTTGGCTGTAAATCTACATTTAACACATCACAATATATCCAATCTCCTTCCCTTGCCTGAGGCTTCCCAATCCAGACAGGTCAGCATCTCAGATGTCACCGTTGGTCCCTCACCTCCCCAGAAGAACATTTTAGGGTAGTGTCTAGATACCCTTCACGGAGAGGACCCGGACGTCACCGGCTACTGTCCACGTCATTCCCTACCATAGTGGGGGAAAATAATCTTGTGGCAAGCGAAGCGAGCCACCGAGCCGGAAGTGTGGCAAGCAAAGCGAGCCACCGAGGGGACAAGTTTCTACCCTCACGTCACTTCCAGGTCCTTAGCATGAAGGGGAATTCAGCTCTACCGACATTTTAGTCCGGATTGCCTGGCAACGAAAGGGGTTTACATGAAGCCCCGTGAAACACCATTAAGACTGACTTGTTAGAGCACCAGGTGTAGCACATGGGCTGGGCAGATGCCTCAGGCATCCCATAGAGCATCTACCACAGAATGATTGCACCTCACCAATTATCCTGGTAGCAGCCTGCCCATTTTTTGCCCAGTTACCTAAAACACATTGCCCTCCTCTAATACATGTATGTACGCATATAACCCATAGATCAGCTGCACTCACACCCCCTCCCCCTCCCCCCATCTGCCATAACATTTACACTACACCAGGACAGCGCCACAGACACATCATGGCCCCGCAACCTGCCCCTGCTTACCCCCGATATACCCAGCCGTCAATCACCTGCCGTGTATGAGTCCGCCGTGGACGCGACTTCCGCCCTCCCCGGCAGCTGCAGCTGAGCTCGCCGCTAACTTCCGTCTCTCCAGTAACACGCGTCTTCCGGTATCCACCACGTGACTGTAGGTCACACCGCGAGGGGGCGGGGCCCCGGCTGGCACAACAAACAACAGCTCTGGGGAAGGCGACGGGTGGAGGTACAGAGGCCCTGGTACAACACTGCGTGGCGCCCTCTACTGGCAGCTTGTACAAGTCAGCAGCAGGAGGAGTTACATACATGAGTGTACACAACTATGGCAGGGCTGTATGTGATGTAAAGGCCTCCATACATCAGATATTGATTGCAGCAATCGTGCAATTTGCATTCGATTGTGTATAAAAATCTTTTACCCTTTTTCAATCGATTGTGGCAATATTGCAATCGATTGAAAAAGGGAAAGATTTTTATACACAATCGATTGCAAATTGCACGATTGCTGCAATCAATCTCTGATGTATGGGGGCCTCAACATAAAACACAATTCATTCATTCCTCCGTCTTCTCCAGCCACTTGCAGGGCAGGCAAGCACTCACCCTGACTAACATAATGGCTTCTGGCAGGAGGTACGTTCCAGCACTGTTCCATTTCCATCCAGTGGTGTTTTATAGCCATGATGCAAAGGGATATATGGGGCAAATATATATGAAACATACCATTATCTCTGCGCTATCAGAGCTGCTGCTTCGCCGTTTACTGTTGTGAAGCTTTAGCGCCTGAATGTACTAATGTGCTAGTCACCGAAGCGGGGTAGCAAGAAAAAAAAATTCATCCCCTCCTGTATAATATCAGCACAGTGCTACTTAACGGCTTCTGGGAAGCCCAGTTGCGTAAGTGCGGCATTAGAAAAAAAATGCTGATATGTGTTTGACAAGCTTAGTAAGTGACCATTACATTTCGCCGACATAGCTATGATCGCAACGTTTGCTAAGAGAAACAAAGGGGGAGATGTAAGAAGAGGTGGTAAGTGTCAAATGCGCTATAAACTGCACTATCTGACGCTTACATAGAATCTTAGGGGTCTATTTACTAAGCCATGGATGGAGATAAAAAGTGAATGGAAATAAGGTACCAGCCAATCTGCTCCTAACTGTCATTTGTCAAACACAGCCTGTGACATGGCAGTTAGGAGCTGATTGGCTGGTACCTTATCTCCGTTCACTTTATCTCCATCCAAGGCTTAGTAAATAGACCCCTTAGTATGTATGAAAGCAGATAATGTAGAGAAAACTCACTTTTGTCTACGTTATCTGAAAACATCTAACGATTTAGCCGTTCACATGTTATTAAAAAATGATACGCAGACATTTGTGGCTTATACCCCTTTCAGACATACGACCCGGGAATTTATTCTGTGCAAAATCCCGGGTATTTAGTAAAGACCCCCCTTCACACTACAGCGTCTACCCAGGAAATTCCCAGGTAGACCCCTTTCAGACAAGAGCACGGTTTTTTTAGATTACCTGCCTCTCCTCTGCCGTCTGCCTCTGCCGTATCCCCTCTCCGGCTGCTGCTGATGAGGTCATCAAAATGCAGCAGGCAGCTGGCCAATCCCAATCCAGCCATTTTTTTTTAAATTTAACTTTATGAATAAATTGTTTGTTTTTTCCCTTATTTGCCACCCACCCCCCCCCCCCCCCCCCACCCAATGGGGAAGGGATAGAACCCCTTCCATTAATGTACTGCCCTGGTGGTCCAGCGGAAGTGCGGGCAGAGACCTGTCGGCAGTCTCCAGCACTGCCGGGTGTCCCCGATGTCTGGCTGGAGTCCTCTGTGTCGCGATCTACAGCGACAGAGCCACCGGCGCGGAGGGGGTGAGCGGCAGCGCTGAAAGCAGCAGCGCTGAACGTCCGTGCTGCCAACTCAAAGCAGCAGCACTAAGCGTCCTATAGGATGCTCTGCGCTGCCAACTCAATGTAAAAGCTGCTTGGTGCAGCCCGGGAATAGTAAATTCCCGGGTAGCACCATTCAGACATAAGTAGGGTAATTTCCCGGGACTTAAGTCCCAGGAAATTCCCTTGTCGATTGAAGGGTCAGCTACCCGGGAACGTGTTCCCGGGTAGGTGCCTTTCAGACATACATGTCAACCCAGGAATTTGGCTGAGGCAGGCCAAATTCCCGGGATTCTCGATAAGTCTGAAAGGGGTATTATTGGCTTTCCACTTATTGGCAGATTTACCTGACGGTATGTGTGCTAACCGGTGGTGGTCGGGGGCTCCTGTTGAGGTCTCAGGCTGCGCACAAGATCTTGCATTGTTTGCAAGATCCGTGCATGTGAAGTGGGGCCAGGAGGTAAGACACTGGGTCAGCACTATGCTGGTGCACTGTGGGTCTTGCAGGGATAGCAGGAGGTGGGAGTGTTCTCTCCCCCACTCTGCCGCCTGAGATAATAATTTAGATGTTATTTCTTCTTACTTCGCCTGGATAAGAGGCAGAGCAGATAGAGCTATAACGACACAATAAGTGTAGCTTTAGTACATCTGCCCCCAAAGTCAGAACTGTTTGATTTCTCCACAGGCTGCCTTTTAATAATATTTGGAGAAGCAGTAATCCCCTTTTTTTAATCCCCTATTTTTTTTTCAATAATAGTCTATCAGCCTCGGGTGCAGCTGGGAAACCCCCCTCATGCTGTAGAAGTGTGAGGAGGGGGTTCTATTTCAGCAGAAGCCTGACAATTCCAAGGCCTGGACGTATTCCCACTCTAGAATCCTGTAACACAATCCAGAAGACAAAACTCCATTTTCCAATGGGGCAGCACAGTTGCACAATGATCAGTTTAGCACTGAAGTCCTGGATTAGATTCCCACCAAGCTGTGGAGTTTGTATGATCTCTCCGTGTTTGTGTGGGTGTCCTCTGGGTGCTCCATGTTCCTCCCACAAAACAATGACATGCTGGTAGGCTAATTGGCTTCTGACAAAAAATAATTAACCCTAGTGCGTATGTGTGTCCATGTGATAGGGAACATTGGGCCTGATTCAGACCCGGACGCTAAGCCGCAAAACGAACGCAGCCAAAAGGGGCCGGGTATGCAAATGCCGCAATCGCACTGTCTGGTGGAAGGACGCCCTCTATGCCTTAGAGAGCGATGGCAGAGCGATTGTACGCCAGTATAAAGTCGCCCACCTTTCTCTCTTAGCACACGTCATCTCCAGGAAGTGTGTGATTAATCGGTGACATCGAGACCCATCGGAGCTACATGTAGCGCTTGAGGTAGCCCCTACCCCACTGCAAGCACTGCAGGCTAATAAACAACCAAGTCACATGTACAATGACGCTTCTTTGCTAATTATGCACACCCCTAAAACGCTGTTTAGACGCCCAGACACGCATGCGTCCGCACATCCACTCCCCCGTGTACAAGCACCTTCCCCTGTTACCACCCACAAACGGCGCTATCTGTCACTCAAATTAGCGTCCAGTCTGTGTACTACGAGCGCACAATTCCCGGCCACAGTGACTGGTTCACGTATGAGTATATTGACGCATGCTCAAATGTGAGATAATAGTCCCTGGTGAGCGTCCGGGTCTGAATCAGGCCCATAGATTGTAAGCTCTACTGGGGCAGGGATGTGAATGACTAAATATTCTCTGTAATTGTGTAATATATGTGCCCTTTATAAATAACTAAATAGAAACCCTACTTGATATTTGCTCACATCTCTGTGGGATACAAGTAATATATGTGACTTCACTGTGTCCACAGATGGTGTACTGAAAAGAAAAAAAGTGAAATATAGTGAATGTAATGATCAGCAATTTTTCATATAGAATCAGGCATTAGATCATTTCACACCATTACCTGACGGTGGTTGCGTGGCAGTGATGTGTCATATTGCTTCTTTGGTGTGATATAATCCCTTCCCCCCATGGTCAAGACCATCGCGACCATCGGGGCCTTGCGACAAGACCCTAAGGTTGGGTCTAGGCAACCGCAAGCCCCAGGGAGCTTCCTGCTCTGATCGAGCAGGAAGCTCCCCACTGACATCACTGCTGATGTCAGTGCGGCCGCCCACAAAATGGCAGTTTGTGAAACCACCCCCCCCCCCCCGCCACGCCTACAAAACTGGGCAAGCTGTCGAACAACATCGACAGCCGCCCCTTTTGTAGTGAGTTCCGGAGCGAGAGAATTTCTCACGCTTCGGGGCTTGCGCACGCGCAGTGCGGCCGCTGCGCATACGCAGGGCCTATACATCGATCCGCTTGCGAGCGGGTCTGAATGAGGTCCATAGAGAGTTTGGAGAAGCGCTCGAACCACTCTCTCCTTCCTCACATTCCACCCCTGTCAGGATCACATTGGTCAGTCCCCAATTTCCCAGCTGCACACCCCAATTCTTTGGCAGACTACCCTTTCTGGTGCGGACCATCTATCATTTTGTATTATAAGAATCCGACTTCCCTGCTATTATAGATAATGCGTAAGAAAATTAAATTCACATTCTTTATTTATTCAGGCAAACACTATTGAACAAGGTCATTTGAAAAAATAATAGTACGCCCCTTCAGCTGCTCCTGTCATGATTTATTAATTTATTAAGGTATTTATATAGTGCATACATATTACGCTGCGCTATCCAGGGAATATATTCTTAATTTGTAAATTGTCAGTATATTATGCAGTGCATTACAGCTTATGAGACAGATTCAGAAAAAGTGAGATGCTTCTGCGCCTATTTCCATATTTTAGTGTACGGAAAACATTTCTTATTTTACGTTTTGTGCTAGTAACATTCTTTTGAGACACAGTTGGTAAATAAGCAGTATTCAAAGCTTGTTTACACCCGCCTTAATAACAAAAGGGGGCAGCATGGTCGAATCGGAGTTGAAGTTTCAAGGCAATTAATTAAAACATCATAGCGCAACAACTGTTGGTGTGACACATTTCAGTAATATTATAATATTCCATACCTAGGGGTCAATCCAATTAGGTGCGAATTGCGAGTAGCGAGTTTGTTCCATGAAACTCGACGACTTCACGCTAATGCGCGCACCCGAGAATTCTCCAATCCATAAAGAATACCTATTCGCGGTACTCGCAGCGGAGGTTTGTGAATGACTGCCAAATCCGATGTGAGAGATGTGCATGAACAAGTGGGGAGACCCTCCTGGAACCCCCAAAAATTATAATTTCGTTAGCAGGACCGTATAGAAGGCTGAAGTGATAAAAAGCTAACTTTTTTTTTGTTTAATCTCAAACGAATTAAACAAAAAGTGAAAAAAAAAAAGTAGGAAAAAAAGGTGATTTTGAGGGCACTTTGAAAAATTGTAAAAAAAAATTGGTAAAAAAAAACCACACCATATTTTTCAAGTAAAAAATTACTGTAATTAAATTTCAGGTGCCTAAATTAACGCAAAAAAGTTGATTATGGGGTAATTTGCGTCCTTTTTTATACCCCAAAATATGACATTTAATTATTGGTCTAATTAAGCTAATTGGAAACTTCTAATTGCCTAATTAGTCATTAGGTGGGTCCAAGGGGTTCAGCATGGTAGCCTGATATTTTAACCATAAAATAAAGATTTTCCTATTCATCTCTCACCCTCAGGGAGGTGCGAATGGGAAAAATGTGAATTCACTCTGACTGGTTCAGAGCAACTTGCTAATTGGACTGCAAAATGAATTAGCTATGCAAATTCGAAGAGAAAAGAGCAACTCACAGTTCGCGCCTAATTGGATAGACCACCTTCCCTGTTAGAATAAATGTCCCCTAATGGTGCAATGAGGGGGGTTATCAGTAAATTACAGAGATGACAGCAGAATCCTTCAGTGAAGTGTTTTGTGGTGGGGTTTTTTTTCTTATTTTTTTTTGTTTATTTAGTTGTTGTTTTTTTGTAATTTTTGTTTAGTTTTTGAGTTGACAATCACTTATGCAATACGATGGTAAAGATGGCCAAATCAATCCATTGGATTATGTTGAACATTTTCATCTAAAAAGATTGGTTTGAAGAGTGTGTATTGTAATTGTGTTAAGTTGGGTACACACTTTCCCGACTTTGCGGCCGATTTGGTAAGTTACACACACCCGTCCAATTGTGATGTCAGTGCCAGCGGTCCCTGCAGCCAGAGTACGGGCGGTCGGCGGGTCACCTGTATACACAGGCAGATGCACCGATATATACACACACAGGCAGATGCACCGATATATACACACACAGGCAGATGCACCGATATATACACACAGGCAGATGCATCGGCTGTGCTGCAGGGACGACCTGATATGAATATGAAGAACGACATTGTTCACAGACATATCAGGTGTACACACTCACCGATCCGCTACCAATATATCTACTTTAAAGTGTAGGAGATTTGAAGTTGTATAATACCTGAATGCAAACTCTTCTAATCACTGGGCAATCCCAAAGACAGTGATAGAGGGGAGGAAGACAGGTAATAAATCCTGTAGTGCTTTTCCCTATACATACTAGCTGGTAATGTATTAATGGAATAGTATAATGCTGATATGTTCTCTTGAAGATGCAGAAATTATAATAGCCTTTGATCAACATTATTTGTACTACCAGATAAGTGATTAGTTTGAATAATTCTGTAGAGTAGGGATGGGCAATAAACGGCCCTCCAGCTGCTGTGGGACTACACATCCCAGCAATGCCCTGCCACAGTTTTGCTATGAGGAAATGCTAAAACTTTGGCTGGGCGAGTTGGCATATGTGGTTCCCAAGCAGCTGGAGGGTGCCCACCTCTGCTGTAGAGGTAAGAAACTGCTTTGGTAAAAATGTATGCACCTTGTAATACCAGGATGGATCCAAAAGTCGGTGTCCTGACCATGAATAACAGAGAAATTTAAGTTTAAATGGCATTTATTATTCAATATAATCTCCATTTTATTCAATACATTTCCCTCATCGATGCTCCAACCTCTTGATTCCGTTCAGGAAAAAGGTCGGTGATGGACACTCAAACCAGTCCTGTACAGCAGTCATAACAGCGTTACCACACACAAACGTCTTCCCATGAATGTGCTCCTTGAGCCTGCGTGTGATGTCAGTAGCATCATCTTCTCCATTTACAGATATTTAATGACGGCTAGAATTTCGGTTTTCTCCATTTTTCAACTTTTATTAATCAATATCTGCAAAAATAAAAGAAGAATTGTGCTGTAATTTTATTATTATTATCCTTTATTTATATGGTGCCACAAGGGTTCCGCAGCGCCTCACAAAGTACATATATATGAGCAAACACAAAAACATCGACTTAAGGTGCGTACACACTGGGCGATCAGGAAAGACACACTGGGCGATCAGGAAAGATCGTTCCTGATCCCCTGTAGTGTCTGCACTGAACGATCAGTCGTTCAGTGCAGGCACAGTCCATCATTCCTGAACATGCCAATCTGTCGTTATCAGCAGATAGGCCTGCATGTTCAGACGATGGACAATGTCGGAAACAATCAGCGGGAGCGCGCATCGCTGGTCGTTTGACATAAAAGTGCACGATTACTGAGCGATTGCACAATTACAATGTCGTAATCGTGCAATTACTCAGTAATATCGCCCAGTGTGTACGCACCATTACAGTACAAAACAATGCAGGATAAGGATAAAGTTTATAAACATTGCTGCAATAGTGAACATAACACTCAGAATAAGCAGCAGGGCGTCAGCTACCAAGTGTTAGGTGCACTTGTGGGGAGTTTGGAGTAGATCAGAGATGGGGAACCTCCTGTTCGGGGTCCGTATAAGGCCCTCGGAATCAGTTGGTCTGGCCCTCGGAGCTTTTTCCTGATAGCCTCATCTGGCTAGCAGGGTGTCTAGAATGGCACCCTGCAGCCAGAATCTATGCAGCAGTGCAGCCTGGAGTGTCCTTAGGATACTTCAGACGGTCACCAGCTGCCCTTACAGCTCCCCGGAGCATCCTCAGGATACTCCGGGCATTGCAGTAATCACCGAAGATTGTGGCCCCACCCTCTTGTGACATCACACGGATGGGTGTGGCCTGTACCTGTCCCTCGAATAATGTTTTATATATCAAAATGGCCCTCGGCAGAAAAAAGGTTCCCCACCCCTGGAGTAGATGATCGTATGAGTGAGGGAAGGAGAAGCACATGTGGGAAGAGGGCCCTGCTCGTGAGAGATTACATTATAAAGGGGAGGGGTAGACAGTGAGGAAGAAGCATGGAGCAGCAAGTTAGGATGAGAGTTGGAAGTTGGAAGCCTTTGATGAAGTAGTGGGTCTTGAGAGCTCGTTCGAAGATTTGTAGAGAGGCGGAGAGTCTGATAGGGAGAGAGTTCCAGAGGTAGGGAGCAGCACGGCCAAAATCTTGGAGGCGGGAGTGGGAGGAAGTAATCAGTTGGCAAGAGCGGCGACGCATTTGTTGAGTGAAGTGGGCGGGCATAAGTGTGAAGTGAGATGAGATCAGAGATGTAAGTGGGAGAGGATTGGGTGAGGGCCTTGTAAGCCAGTGTAAGAACCTTGAATTGGGTTCTGAAGGGGAAGGGGAGCCAGTGGAGGGAATTTTCCACAGTGTTCTACTAAGACCTCTAGTAATTACATACAGAAAATCAATAGGGGGCGACAGTTACTACGTCAGGACACTGACTTTTGTATCCACCCTCGTATATAATCAAATGAGGTGACTCGGAATCAGCCTCTTTGCCCTGTCCTGCCCCATTCTGTCCCCTTCTCTAGGTGGTCTATCCTGTTGCTGCAGTGGGAGCCTGCCGCGTTAGGCATGACGTGCTAGAGCGCGTAAACGTGATGACATCATTTTTAACACCTTTCACTTTTATATAATAGATGTAGATTATTCCATGCTAAATCAGACAGGAGGGTGAGGATATAGTAGCTAATTTAGAGTTGCCTGTGAAGTACATTGGTGATGTTTTAGTACCTGAATCAATAAGATTTCAGATAGTGGTTAATCCTGCTCTTGCCCAAACGTGGTAAAGGGTAGCTAGTGCTACAGTAGCTCGTTCTTCCTGGAATCCAATATTACCCAACAGAGAAAGACATAGGGAAGTATTATTATTTAAATTCCATTTAATTGTTATTTTATGCCATGATGACCAAATCAACATCAATAAATTGTCTAAAGCTGGATACACATTAGACGATATGTACCCAGCACGATCTCGTGAGCGACAGGACCCGGCAGCAGCGACGGAGCAATAGGTTAATATTAGGCAGACATTTTTGCTGTAAAAAAGTATATGCATATGTATCCTGTGCATGAATACAATCCTTAATACAGTATACCAGCATATTGCTGCCTGGCTAGAAAGCGCAGTATCCGAGATGATCTAGTCCTTTGTAATATAACCAAGCTTATTGGGAGTGATTCAATTCAGCGCGATCTGAATAGCGCCATAAAGGCCATCTAAAGCGACTTAAGTCAGAGAATGCCGGTTACTGTGGCTAAAACTGGGTGATAAGTCACGCTAACAGGCATTCTCCGACTAAAGTGCCAGCAGCGAGGCTGTTAGCGCCACGCAAGCCGGGAAGCAGCATCGCGACCGGCCCTTAGTCGGATTTCTGCACTCACACTCAGGAGTGTGCGAGAAGAAATCATTTAGTCGGGCTAACAGCGCAGTGAATTGAATAGCTCTGGGAGCTCCGTCACAGGGCTATTCAGCATCGCCCCCATTGTATATTTTAAAAAAAGTCTCCTAAGCTTTAAATATGTTTTTTTTTTGTCATCTGTCTTTGTATAATAGGAAGTTCTTCTAGAGGGTGTAACATTTTCTGGAACATCTTTATAAAATTTGCTCTTCCCAAAAAAATAGAGAGGTAGGTACTGCCGGGATTTTCTATATACGTTAGTAGGTCATCAGCCAGTGCTGTAATTTTTGTATTACTGTCACCTATTTGCTTGTAAGAGCCCGAATAGAGGATCATACTAAATAAAACCTCTTTCCTCATGTGCTTCCCCTATCCTCACTTATAACACCTTCTCCACCTTCCCAAGAGGCGACACCGAACCTTCTGGTTGAACCGGCGCTGCTTCTCTGGGTATGATGACTGTACCTGCAGTAATGTCTATATGGCTTCTGTCCTCCAATGCTCTGCATTGTCTTGAAATGTTTCCAATTGAAGGTATATTGCATTCTGTGGGGGGGAATCAATTAGCAGCAGGTTGTACTGTGTGGCCTCTGCTTCTGGGTAAAGTGCTGGTGGCTATTCAATTAGAGGCCCTCATTCAACTTGCAAGGCGGCACTTATTGCGGATCTCTGCGCGCACCTCCTGAGGTGCTAGCACAAAATCCGTGTTACGTGCTTCCACGGGGCCATTTGCGGGTTGATCGTGGGCTTCTAATTGAAAAACTCTGGACAGTTTATCCTGGAGCGGAGGCCGTGTGGTACAACCCACGGCTAATTGATTCTCCCCCTATATCTTGTTATATTTGCATTGTTTCTGTGATTGCACTATGCTTACCCCTTGTGTTGCGCTGTAACTAATGGATAATAATAGCAATGGGGGGAGACTGCCTTGACTGAAAAAGCACCAGTTTCTATAAGATACCACAAGGTGTCAGTAGTAAATAAAATAAGGCAGTGGCTCGAATTCCTGACTGCTTAACAGACCTTTATGCCAGTAACAGACTAGTTTCTGGAAATCAATCACAGACGTGACAGTTACAGTGCTGCATTGGCTGACACACTTTATATTTATCGGGGAAATTCTAACTTGGCCAGCCACTGGTCACTGATCCCTATAGCTGTATCACTGCTCTGCGGCAAGTGTTCAGTAGCACGCTTTGTCAGAATTGGTGCGGTTAGCTGCAGAGATAAGAGCAAAAACAGAGAATAGAATATGAAAACCATAGTAATGACTTACTAAATATGTACTTGCAAAAAATAGGTTAAAACAACTTGTCCCATCTCTCACACTAGCGTCTTGGTTTTGTATACTTTTTTTATGGCACCAGGAAAAGTTATTTCGTAGTAGAAGCCAGTGAACATGGAAATAGGGCCTGATTAAGAGAATTACGCAAAGCCAATATTTTTACAGAAGGAGCGATCGTTTGCTAGTGCGTATGCGCAAAAGCCACACTGCATAAGTGCATTGCGATTACTCTCGTACATAGGGACCACTCACAATGTGAGTGACAGGTAGTCAGCATTCGGTGGAAGTAACGGGTGGTTAGAAAAACGCAGGCGTGTCGTACCGTTAAAACGCTGTTTCATGGGAGTGCATAAATCAACCATTGCATTCTCCTGCACAGCATGAGAGCTCACTGCGTGTCAGGATAGCTGCGGTGTTTTGACTTACATACTGCATGACTGGCCGATGTGCGTCGATGGTACCGATGTTTACCCTGTTGCACGTCATCGGAAGGACACATCTGCGATCCCATACACAGGAAACAAGGCTACGGCGTCTTATGGTGCATACACACGATCAGATTTTTCCTTCAGATATGAACGATAACGATTTAAAAATCGTTCAGTCGTTCATATCTGAAGGAAAATCGTTCATATCTGACATGCCTGAACGATGGACGATCAACGATGCGCGTTCCCGTTTGTCAGATAACGATATCTGACATCTGATGGGTTTGCAGTCAGACTTGGACGATTCCATTCATTTTAATGCAGTCAAAAATCGTTCAAATCGTTCAAAACTTTGGTAAAATCGTTCAAATCGTTCAGTCGTTCTTCTGACAAGTCTGACAAATCTGACCGTGTGTATGGTCCATAAGATAGCATTTTCCTCAGCTGTGGCAGCAACAGCATGTAACTCTGAATCAGGGCCTTAAGAGTGCAAACTTGCTTACTAGCACTTAAGAGAGTAGAGTACTGTCTGATCATTAGGTTGTTATACAGCGACATGACATGGCTCTGGCGGAATGGTCCTGTTATGTTGACATGTGAAAGACATGGGAGCACGCTCCGGCCCTTAAAAACCACTTTCTTACCTCTTGGGTGCTTGTCCAGGCTAGCACTGTGCATCACGCTCGGACAGCACAGAGGTCTGCTCACGCTGCACAACACTCCCGGCTGGTACTGAGGCCTGTCTGTGCTGCTCCTGCCCCGTCCGCTCAGAGTCCTGTCACTGAGCATGGAGATGGCTGTCCGCAGCTCCTTGCTAACAGTGTATCTTCCCAGCATGATGGCACGCATACTGCACGCCAGAGTTCCCTTCTAAACCACAGCCATGTTGGACTCTGGGCCTGATTCAGACTCGGTCACAAGCGATGAGCACTGAAAACCGGGTCGATGGTGGCCCAGAGCGCATGCGCACGACGGAGCCAGATCCGTCGTGCACATGCGCGAGACCTGGATAGCGACGGGCAATCCGTCGCTCCGGGTCTCGCACCAAAGGGGGCGTGCTGTCGATGTTGAGTGACAGCACGCCCCCTTTGGTAGGCGAGCCGGGGGGGTGGCCGCCCAGATGGAGGCGTTCCCATGAGAACGACTACCGTCTGGGGGCGGCCTCACTGACATCACTAGTCACTAGCCGCTGGGCTCTCTCCAGCAGCTGCCGTTCCCTGCGCTGCACGGACTGTGCTCCAGGCCTCCATGCTCAGGACGGGTAGGTTACTCCAGATAACCCCCTCTCTTCCTGGGCCGGTCCTCTTCATGTCAGACCCCCGCCCAGATCCACAATGTCCGACAGAGCAAGATTGTACCAGGATCGTCTGCAAGGCCACTAACCATGAGTTTGCCCCAAGAAAAAGCACCTGGACTGTGAGTAGCTGCCCTCCTGTGTTAATCGGTGCCCAGTGACTTACCTGGGGCTGCCAGTGTGTGATGGGGCACTCCTTTGATATGCAGTTCCAAAGTGTGTGTTGTTGCTTTACTGTGTGGTACATGGGGGTAGCAGGATGAGACGAGGCCCCTTGTGTTGCACCAGGTTTTCTCCAATGTGTTTTGGGACCTTCATGTCCCAGTGTGTGGTGGGACCCTGCTCTGTTGTGCCCATGTGTGGTGGGACTCATTTGTGCAATGCCAGGGTGGTGCTATTGTGTAGTGGGACCCTTCTGTGTGGTGCCAGGGTGATGTCATTATGTCATGGGAGCCTTCTGTGCAACGCCAGGGTGCTGCCAGTGTGTGATGGGAGCCTTCTGTGCAGTGCCAGGGTGCTGCTAGTGTGTGATGGGAGCCTTCTGTGCAGTGCCAGGGTGCTGCCAGTGTGTGATGGGAGCCTTCTGTGCCGTGCCAGGGTGCTGCCAGTGTGTGATGGGAGCCTTCTGTGCAAAGCCAGGGTGCTGCCAGTGTGTGATGGGAGCCTTCTGTGCAGTGCCAGGGTGCTGCCAGTGTGTGATGGAAGCTTTCCGTGCAATTCCAGGGTGCTGCCTGTGTGTGATGGGAACCTACTGAACAATGTCAGTAAAAGCCCCTAATCCCCTCCTTGCCCCCCAGTACTGCGCCAGCTGCTATCTAACCCTGCCCCCACCCTACTCCCAGCACTGCCTGCCCCTAGCCCCCTTCTTGTCCCGCAGCACTGTTGCAACTGTTGTCTGCACTTATTCCATCCCTCCCCTCCCCCAGCCCTGTCTGCCCTTACTCCCCTTTACCCCCAGTTCTACCCCAACTTCTCTCTGCCTTTACCCACAACTCTACCCCAACTGCTACCTGCCCCCAGCACTGTCCCAACTGCTGCCTGCCCTTAACCCGCATAATATGTGATGGGACCCAGAAACCACAAAGTAGGACCCCAATTTTTTTAAATGAGGGATCCCCGGGACCCACAATTTTTTTCACTCACCGCGATCACTGGTTATGGTGCCATAAATATTCCCTTTTCACTATGGATGTCAAGAATTCACTTTTGTAGTGTACTAAACACACACAAACACACACACACAGCTTGTAAAGTATTTGTCACGTTTGAGTTAGGGAGCTCTCCTACTGAGGAGCTTGAAGTCAAGATCCCGGGTTGGGGAAAGAACCGGAGACGAGGGGCCTGGATATATGTCCTCCTCATCGACAGGTACCGGATGTTGGCGAGACCTGACCAAAGGCGCGGAGTCTAACCTACTGGGAGGTGTTCACCAGTGACCCCTCCAATTGGGATTTGGGTTTAAGCTGCACCCAGCAAGCAGGTTGCGGCCCTTTGGTCAGGTATCCGGTACAAGTGGGAAATGGAGGAACACAATCACAGGAGCGGCACAGGAGAATGTAACTTTGGGACAGCACTGGAAAGATATCCTGAATTCTCACACTGAAGATACAGCACTGGCACAGCAGAAAAGCACTTCGGAGTTAGTACTTGGATAGCATATTGAGTATGCACGCTGCAGCCCCAGATGCAACACAGGCACAGGAGAATGTCACTTTGGAGTTGTACTCAATGGCGCATGGAGTATGCACGCTGTAGACTCAGACACAGCGCTGGCACAGGAGGATGGCACTTCGGAGTTGTACTCAGATGGTGTATGGAGTACGCATGCTGTGGACCCAGACACAGCGCTGGCACAGGAGATTGGCACGTCAGAGTTGTACTTTGATGTGGTATAGAGTACATATGTGAGTAAAAGACAAGGAGTAGCCCATGAAAGAGAGGAGTATGGACGCTGTAACGGCAAATATACACTAGAGGTAACGACGTTGTACATGCAACTTTCTGTTGTCCAGAACCCAGCTAAATACCCTAAGGTAGCTGTTCATTGGAGGACAGTGTCAGCTGACAACTACCAAGCTACCATTGGGTAAAAGGCCAGTCAGGTGATGAAGACTGTCATGGCTGCGCCCATGACGACAACCGCAGGAACCAAGTCACGGGCAACGCATGGATGTCCAAGCAGTCCCTAGGCATAATCCTCAGCGCGTCACCTGCCGCCGCACCTGGCGTCTGACCGCACGAGAAGTCAGGGGAAGCCGGCACTGAGGTGAGTAACGGACGATCCTAGGCCGCAACCTGTCAGTAGTATTGCCTCATGACTTCATGCAGTAAACCAGATGCAGTATTACTGTGCTTGTTGTCGTTATTACCACTAGGAGAGTATACTCTTACTAAAAAGTTAAGTTTTAAGTATTTTGTTTTCGTTCCTTGGATGTCCACTTCTACTAAGAATGACAGAGAACTTTTTATTTTCATCTCCCATATAAGAGTAGCTTACTGCATCTGTATGTTTTTTATTTTCCTGCCAAGAGTTTGCAGTTTTGTGAGACTGGGCTGGACAGGAGCCATGTGGGACAGTTTTATGTTCCTCAAAAACAAAGCTTCAAACAGCACTGCGCCAGGCCCTGGGAATAAAAGGGCCGGCTCCTTTCTCACGGTCCACCCTTGATGACCCTTCTGTCTTTGGTGGTAAACAAAGATTTGTGGTCTACAGGAGACGCCAAAGTTTCGGCCTAACCACTGAAAGTAGTTAGAAATAAGCTACTGACTGCTGCTTCCTCATTTGCCGGGATGGGAACCTGTGATGTGTAAAATCATGTGCTGGGTGGATTCATTATGAGGATAGGAAGGAGTTAAACCACAGCCCTCACGTCTGCTGCTGACCATAGCAAAACCACTTACCAGAGACAACTGTCATGATCATGTCCTTAGCAGGAATTAGGAAAATAATATAACAATGTGGTGGAGTGTGAAATCATGGCAGTAAATAAGGGGATGTGCTTCAGAGGCCTGCTTCTTGTTCTCTAGCAAAGCCTGTTCATGCAGAGATGTCTGTGTGTCCCGACCACCAGTCTGCTGTGGTTTATTTCCCAGCCCCACAGATGTTAAGAGATATGGAACTTCTTTGTAGTCACAAAGGATAATAGCTGTGGCCCTTCCAAGGGCAGACATGTTCTTTATAGGAAAAATCCATCAAAATAAAAGTATATAGAACCCATGTTTTTGGACATCTCAATACAAATTTGTAGTCAGTGCAGCCAACCACGTTCCCTGTGTATCCGTCCATAAGGAAGCTATGGCGATAATGAGACTTCTGAGTTCAACCTGTCTGCAGATCGTAACTTGCATGTCTTCACACTTCACATGCTTTGGAATTCAACAGACGTAAGTATGGGCAGCGCAGAGTCGTAACGCATTTCGATCACATTTATACTTCACGAATAAAGAGGCGTAACTGGGTTGTAATGAAGGGTTCTCATGTCGGCAAAGTTGACTGAGGTTGTGTCGACAGAACTGCGGGCTATGCAGAGTAGTGTAAATATGCCTGTTTCCAGGCATACGTTTTACAACTTGTATAGAATAGGTGCAACTGTGCATCTCACGAGCAGGGCCCTCTTCCCTCATGTGCTTCTCCTTCCCTTACTCATACTATCATCCTACTCCTAACTCCCCACAGGGGCACCTAACACTTGGTGGCTGGCGCCCAGCTGCTTGTGTGAGTGTTATGATCGCTAATGCAGCAATGTGTATAAACCATATCCTTGTCCTGCATTGTTTTGTACTGTATGTCACTGTTTTCTTGTTTGCTCATTTGTTTATGTACTTTGTAAGCCGCTACGGAACCCTTGTGGCGCCTTATAAATAAAGAATACACCACGGATCGCAACAGCGTACTCATATCGGCCGATGGTGCGTACTGCGCGTGCGTGAAGTAGTATTGTTATCGCACTGCAATCACTTAGACACAAAGCCTACGCAGACTGAAGAAAGGGACGGCAGCGTTTGGGGGTGGTGACGGGAGTGGTCGGAGAAATGCAGGCGTGCCTATCTGTTTGAATTCCGTTAATTGAGCGTGCATAAATTAGCCACTGCGACGGCATACGCAGCTTGTGTACTCACTGCCTGCAATGAAGTTAGCAATTTCTGAGTAAGGTCAGCTCTGCTGTAATTCTGCGTGAGGTACCGATGTTACTCAATGTTCCCGATGTATACGCAGGACTGCAAGGTATTACGGATGTAAGATAGCGGTAGTGGGTTTCTCTATCCTGGCTGTGTTATGAATTGCGATTGCATTCATTAGCGTATTTTCGCAGCAGATCTGCATAATCGCAGCTGTAATCGCAATAGCGATCCGTAGTGAATCAGGCCCAATGTACAGTACCCTTTTTATTATCACGTCATCTTGCATCAGGGAATGGCCTAATGCCCTAAGGCCAGTATTGCCACACCTGATGCTTATTATCACAGATTCAGGCCTATATAAGGAGCTTGGTATGAACCACATTTATTGAGCTTGTCTCTGTGAACAACACTCTGGGCCTAATTCAGACCCGTTCGCAAGCGCTGAGTGCTCGCAAGCGGGTCGATGTTGGCCCAGTGCGCATGCACACGAGGGAGCCGGCTCCGTAGTGCGCATGTGCGAGACTCGGATAGCGACGGGCAAGCCGTCGCTATGGGTCTCGCTACAAAGGGGGCGTGCTGTCAATGGTGAGTGACAGGGGGCGTGGCTGCCCAGACGGAGGCGTTCCGATGGGAACGCCTACCATCTGGGGCCGGCCCCACTGACATCAGAAGTGATGTCAGTGGGAGTGCTCTCGGCTCTTAATAGAGCCGAAAGCACTCCAGGGCTTGCGGCAACGAGACCCTACCACAAGGGTCTCGTCCCAGGCCCGATGGTCGCGGTGGTCTTGACCATCGCGACCATCTTTTTGGCCGCTCGCTATAGCTGTGGGTGGTCACCCACAGCTATACGAGCGGCCAGAAGGCCACTCTAAAAACTAAGAGGGACGGCCCTGATTCAGAGCAAGCGCTCTGTCGGAGCGTCCGGCTCTGAATCAGGGCCTCTGTTTCCAGTAACTTCCTGGCTGCCCTACTTTTTTTGACCATTAGCTTTTAGATAATTACCTCTGGCTCCTAACTATTGACTCTACTCTGGACCATATACTATTTTCTGGACTTATTATTCATCTCCCAAACTCAGCCCTGTATTCAAAAGGTACAGTACACCTTTTCTCAATAAAACTATTCTTTCCATTGGAGTCCACCAATTAGCATCAGCCATACAATCCCTGTTTTTGTCCTTACCATCAATCCTAACCAAAACTGCAGAATTACTAATGCTGGGCAAACATCACCAGAGGAAATGCCTCTCAGACCGACAGACATTTTATCTGGCAGCCTGTCACCCTGCAGTTATCACAGGCATACACTGTGAGATGTCTCACAGTCTATTGGCCCCAATATCTGCGCTCCGCCCCCAGGGGAGGAGACATTTATCCATTCTTTGGGAAGGAACGGGAAATGTTTGTCGGCCGCTGCTGGGCATACACTGCCCAATGCGGATGACATTTTAACTCGCAGATATCGTATCGAACTGGCATGCTGGACGATCCGCCATGCCACACACACACTACGATTATCGGGGCAATCTGCAGATATTGTTTTGGCCCGATAATTGTAGAGTGTATGCCCAGCATAATAGTGCTATGAACGTTACCTGTTATTATTTCTTTATTCTTTAATTTAAAAAAACTAGTTTGCATTTATATTTTCTGTATGAGAATTTATCACCATTTGTATTAAATAACCATTTAATAATGTAACTTTTATGTAACTTTTTTTGTCATATTAAACTACATCTAATAAAGAGTTCTGTCTTTGTGTTGTTAAATATTTACCATGTCAGGCTTGATCTTATAACACTACATTTAGGCAGAGAATCATTTCATTTATACTAACTCAGGTTGTGGTCCCAGTTTGGGATCAGTGAGATTAACTGAAAGCTTCTTAAGTGTGCCAGCTCTTGAACTAATACCCTGATTCCTCCAGAAAGCGTTGCATTTGCGTTGCAGAGCGGTGCAGTTTTATACTATTTTAAGTTTCTTTGTGTGGAAGACAAAGCATTAAAAAATATGCTCCACATGCTGCCTAATGCATCAGAGCTTGTGGCTGGGGCATAGCAGCAGAAATTGAATGTCTTTTTTTTGTCATCCCCCCGCCTAACAAGAAAGCTGATACTAGTGCTTCCCACTTTGTGCGCAGTGTCCACGAAGCTTTGCACAATTTTTGGTACACACCGCCTGTAATTGGCTCCTGAAGTGATCCCGCTAGGCTGTTTTAGCGGGGCGCCAAGCCCTGCTCGATTTTAAAAGGGCAAAATGCGCTCTACCCTTTTAGCGGTGCCCTGCTAAAACAGCCTACCCTGAACCTTCCCCAACCGCGGGTGGGAAAAGTTGCGGTGAACTATCACCGCAGTGTGAATAGACGGCGTCCACATGCGCATGGCATCTATTCAACGTGAGGGGAGAGCTTGAGGGAAGCCGAGCACCTCCGTAAATGTGCTGGGCCCACCTCCAAGTGTGACAAATTGGAGGCACATCACAAGAACACGCCCCTCCCGAGCCGAACATGTCCCCTTTTGGGAGTGCCCTATCCTTCCTGCAGCCTAGTGGGAACACTATTGTCTGAAAATATCTCCCAACTAAAACCCTATACTCTACCCATGATCTCATCCACACTCATTATTAGCTCACATATCCGGTTACGTGACTTTTCTCATGCAGCACCCACTCTTTGGATTTTACTCCCTTGTTTAACAAGACTTCTCCCCATGCTGCAAACCATTCCCTAAAAACTAATTTCTTAAGGCAAACCATTCTCCTAACCTCCCTTAGCCATTCTACCTGATCATAACCCCTCCCCCACCCACAATCACCGCAGATGTCAACAACCTGCTCACCCCCAAACTAACATCACAGAGTGGCTGGAGCACATAGTTCCAATAAGCACTTATTACCAGTGCAATGTGGCTCTGCCAAACTATATAATAAGCGAGAAAGCGTGTTTTGTCTGTTTGTCCCTTATGTACAGTCAGAGTTTTGGACATAGCTCCACCAAATTTGACATGGTGGTGTAGTTTGACCAGGATTTGATTTTTGACTAGGTTTGAACTTCATCAGGGCCACACACTGTCACATAATCACTAAAAATGAGGACACTTACATCACACATGTTCTGGGGCTGGCTACAAAAGAATCCTTTTAACCTTACAGTCTGAGCAAGTGCCAAACTTTGGGGTCAATCCTATTCCATGCGAAGGGTGTTAAAACGCCAGCAATGGACTGGTTTCTGCGCACCCTTTGCGGAGCCCTATGGGGCTGCGAGCACTTGTAAGTGAATCCCGGCTGCCGTCAAGCGCAGCTGCTGTCGCAATGTCTTGCAACTGCAAGAACATCGCAAGGAATAACCCCTTTGACTCATGTAAGTTCATATTAAATCGAGTTAGTCCTTTTTAAAGTCAGCCCTCTGTGTTTGTATGCAAGGATGTAACTAGAACTTTGGGGACCACATAGCAAGATTTTAAAAGGGCCCCCCAGAGGTAAAAAACACATTCATGTTATGCCACACAGAGCCCATTCAGGTTATGCCACACAGTAGTACCCCTTATATACATGCCACGTAGTAGTAGTGCCCCTTATACATTATGCCACACAGTAATGCCCCTTACACTACACAGTAATGCCCCTTACACTTTATACCACACAGTAATTCCATTTACAGATTATGCCACATAGTAATAGTGCCCCATAATACATAATACATCTACATAATAGTAGTGCCCCTTATACATTATGCCACACCGTAATGCCCCTTGAATCTGGCACTGGTCGCAAGCCAATCGGAGTTCACAGATTGGCAGCTAATCAGGAGCTGCCGCTGCTGATTGGCTGCCAGTCTGCGAGCTCTGATTGCCTCGCGACCGGTGGTGCTGTCTCTCCATGTCTGCCTGTCGGTCTGTCAACTGGCGGGCCGGCACCACATCAACACCGCTGCCACACGGGCCCTGACTAGAACACGCTGCCACTCCCCCTGACTGGGTGCACGGGGAGCGGCAGTTCACAGAGACAGCTCGGGCACCATAGCAGCGGCACCACTTGCACCCACGGTAGTTACGCCACTGTTTGCATGCATGCTAGTATACAGTGGGGTCCTTTTCAGGATCAATGGAATGGGGTTATAGGTGAGGACAATGTAAACAATTATAGGCTACAGGTGTACTTCAGGGTCCAGTCTTCAACCCTGGCAAGTATGCAACATGTGTCACTTATCCTCATACTCCTATTTCCCTTATAGAATGTACAGCTTACTAACAAAACCATCTTACCTATTTGTCTGTTTGTTAATACTCTATTCTACTTCTGTTTTTTTGTAATTGTAAAACGCAGCTGAGATGACTCCCATAAGCCATTGTCTCACTCTGAAGCTGTGGTTCCCCATTGTAGGTATTTTTGTTTTTTCTTTCCTTCAGGTTCAAAATTATGTGGATCAAGTTTCTGAATCAATCCTGGCCGGGGATTGGGGCAACCCTCTGGACGAATTATTACTACAATCTCCTTTATCTAGAGGAGCTGTCTCTTCATATTATAAATTTCTTCGACCCTCTGTGGAACATTCCTCCTTACGAGCAGGTATGGCCCAATGGTTGGAATGTTTTCCTTCCTTAACTATAGATGATCTCCATGGTATGTTGTTGTACTCTGGGACTGAATCACTACCGTACGCAACTGCGAATATGCAGGCAGTCTGCCAATTGTTTCGCACTGCGCATGTGTATGCATCGCAGTGCGCAAACTGGCCGCTGCGATGGGGACTGCGATCGCAGCAGCTATGCAGACCCATTGCAGAGTGATTGACAGGAAGTGTCGTTTGTGGGTGGTGATGAGGGGGTGGTCGGCCGAACGCAAGCGTGCCACTGCGTTCGCACACTGTTTCAGGGGCGTGCATGAATTATTCACTGCAGAGCCATGCACAGTCTGTGGTCGCATGTGTGGCTGTTAGCAATTTCTGAGTAAGGTCAGGGCTTGTGCAAGCGTGCGTATGGGTCCGATGGTACCGATGGTTTCGCTATTCTGCTAAGTATTACGGATGTGTGTATGTTGAAGTGGGCATCCTTATTTGGTGCTGAGTTTGCATTGCAATTGCAGTGGATTGGCTTGCTATCACAGTTGAACTGCGTACGCAATATTGCAATCCGTAGTGAATCAGGCCCTTTGTTAATGCTTTCCCAACGGCCAAATATACAGAGATGCGCCTCAACAGTTTTCACCGTTGATATAACTCTCCTCATAGGGGATCTCTAATGGGCATATTAGATAGTTGTAATTGCCCTAAATGTAGACAATCCTCCGATTTGTATTATTGTTTGCGGGCCTATCCCTTTGTAAAACGGTTTTGGCTGGGGGTTTGGCGTTTCACCACTGCTTACTTAGTTAATTATGCCCCACTCTCCCCAGAATGGGCTATATGTGGGATTCTACCCACAGGTGTTAGAAATTCCTAGAGACGTTAGGAAGTTACTTTTAGCGATATCATCGGCTGCCTGTAAAATATCCTCCACCTCTGGATTCAGAGTTCTCCACCAAACCTTAAATTGTTTAAAGAGAAACTATATTTTTATTTTTCATATGGTTTGGCTGGAGGCCTCTCTCCACAAAGAGGCACGAACTGAAAAGTTCTTTACAACATGGGAGAGTTTTACAGAGGTTTTACCTGCTTCCACTAAGGAGGCTATATCTCAATGCTTCCGTAATACCAAGTGGTATGAAACCTGTATCCTTCTTCAAGACCCCCCCTTTCCCCTCCCAATTCCCTCTAAGGATTTACCTATGTTTAGCTCGGTCCAGGTTTTCTTTATTACATGTATGACTCAATGCAGTTATCTTTTTAACATTTGTATTCCAAGTTATTGAAATACGTATGGAATATATGTCTTTATAATATTTTGTATGCATCTAACTGTTATTTTTCTTTAATATCGATGCTGCAATAGAGGAAAAAAAATGCAGCAGAGAGAATGTTGGCTCTATATAATAAATGCTAATAACAACTGCTATTATATAGCCTTTATATGCCCCAATAATATCTTAAGTGCCTCTATACAACCTATAAATATCAGTGTAGGATCATGTGCCCCCATAGCCCAAAGTGGTCACCCCACGTCCCATGCCCTTACTATCTGCAGCAAATGCCACTGATTTAAATGTTCCATACCGTAGGCCATCTTGAGTGGAGTGTCGACAGGTCAAATATCCCACTGCATTTGAAGCCCAGTCAGAGCGATGCCTCTGATAACTGCCAGGCCCGTCTGCTGATTGGCCAGTCCAAAAGCAGAGGCGCAGAGTGAATGGTCCATCCATCTCCCACTAAACTACAAAATATTTCCACTGTACTGTAAAATGTCCTACCGGTAAGCACTCCACTAGAGGTAATATTGTACAGTGAAACTATTTTGTAGTTACTGGGAAATAAATAAGGATCTGAGTGCTGTCCCGTCCCTTGGTACGTGCTCACATGTCTAATGGGCAATTTGCCTCTGATGGAACACACATATCATCCTATACATTTGTTTCTTTAAGTTCTGCTTTTTATTTGTTTACTCCCTTTTCTTTTTGTAAAGTTTTCCCTGATGCTACTGGCATTGTAGCATCATCAGCAGCGTAGTGGTATATAAAAGTAAGATGACTTTTGTCTGTATATGAACAATCTACTGACTATACTGTGTTTAATGCGATAAAGGTTCAGCCCCGTGTAGGAACTGCGTGACCTAATGCCAGTGACATGTTTAATGAGTTAAAGGGTCTGGCCCATGTAGGAACACAGTGATCTAATGACAGTAGCAATGCGGTAAAGATTCAGTCCCATGTAAGAACATAGTGACCTAATGACAGACACATGATTAATGAGTTAATGATTAGTCCCATAGAGGGACAAAGTAGTCTGATCAGTCACATGTTTAATGGGTTAAAGGCTCCGATCGTGTAGGAATAAAGTGATCTAATGAAAGTGACTTGTCTAATGTGTTAAAGGATCAGCCCCAAGTAGGAACAAAGAGGTTTAATGACGGTGACATGTTTAAGGAATTGAGGGGTCAGTTCTGTCTAGGAATAAAGTGATCCAGTGACATGTTTTCATGTTGAACAGATCAAACAAATAACACAGACACAAACCCTCCCAGCGACACCCTGCAGCCGCACCGAGCTACCCTATTCCTGGCAGGTCTCTGGGTTTTGCAGCATCAGGCAGTAAGGTACATTTGTGTTGTAGCCTACGAGATGCTGAGCTGCAGTAATGGGATTATCCTAATTAGCTCTGATTCCTGAACAGGCTAATCTGCTGCAGAGACACAGACCTTGGTTGCGAGGCAGGCTAAACCCTGATTGGATGCCAAGGGGCCCCCTCCAGCCAATCATAATCCAGCAATTGGCCACACGTACACCTGGAGGGATGTACACTGGCCAATTACAGCAGAACTACAGAGAGAAAAGGGATGCGATTGGATGCAGAATTTCTGTAGTGATAGAGATAAGTTCAGTGGGAGAACTCGCAACAAACACATACAAAATACTATATGCATTAGATATGTAAACACACCATATAGGAAAGGCGCAGCAACGCATCTTCAGCAAACAGCTATTAATCAAATGAAAATGTATTCCCAGGACAGAATATATTCCCATTAGAGCACAGTTCCTGCTGAGCAGTGTTTGTTTTCCCCATTTGCTGATGCCTGTGCCCACAGTGCCTGGCAGTGAAGGGGTTAGTGCCAGTTCTGTAACAGAGGCGTCTTCTGCGCCCGGCTCTGCTGAGTCCCAGAAGAATACAGCCAGGTCACTGGTATACATAATAAATACACAGGCATTTTCTGTACCATAAAGGCAACCATTAAATGTGTCATTGGATTACTGCGTCCTTTCACAGGATGGAGGTTTTAACCCCAAAAGACATGTCAGAGTCTTCAGATCATGAAGTTGCTACACGAGACTGACTTTAAAAACATGTCACTGTCTTCAGAACATGAAGTTGCCACACAAGACTGACTCTTTACACATCACTGCCAGTGGAGCATGTAGTTCCACTGACACCCATTAAACATATCGCTGCCATTACATCACTGTATTTCTACATGGGATTGAACATTTAGCCCATTTAGAATGTTACTGTCATTAGGTCACTCTGTTCCCCTACAGGATAGACCCTTTAAACCCTTAAATCAATGTGCGCCTAAGTTTGCAGGTTGGAGGACATTCTAAAAAGTAGAAACCATAAAAACATCACATCAGCACCCAGCCATCTTCCTCTGTATGATCGACCAATTCACTTATACATTTATCTCCTTACACACAGCTTGGTCTAGCCTTATTTATGTCTTAAATGAATCCTAGAGCGAGAGGACATGTGTCACTACAGTAGGACAGGTGCACTTGGGCGTGACATCCCAGCAGTAAATGACCCTTTAGATCATGTATGTCCTTCACAGGACAGAGCATTTTACCCAATAAACATGTCCCTGTCATTAGGTTCCCTTAAATGGAAAATATTCCATGCTGACTAATGTTATCACTAATACCAAGTCATCAGCGAAGAGGTTCTGTCCCAGATCACCTTATTGAATTTATTACATTCATTTAAATGTACTAATGATTTAATAATAGGAACCAAAGTGTAGGTTCAGTGGTTTATATTTTGACACAAAGTTATACAAATTCTCTTATAGATAACTCGGCAAGATTATAGGTGGAGTAATGGGGCCCTAAACCTCCAGAAAACAGAGCCCCCCCCCCCCCACCAATAGATTGGCTACCTTGCCATGAAACACATCCCTCTATAGTTATGGTGTGGCATGCTCTGTTCACAGAGAATCGTGTGTGCCGGCCGCTTGGCACTATGAAAATCCAGACCGCATTAACTATTAATGTGTTTTCCCGACCTTTGCCTGCATAGTCATGGTGGGGGCACAGACGTGTGCTGTAGATGTGCATGTGTGGGTCAAGCAAACTCTTAGAACAGTGAAATCCTAGAGACAGGGTCCCTAACCAGTCCCTCGTTTATAGCCTAGGTTGCATTGTGGTAATTACCCCCTGTATTTCTAGTTTTTGACCACCTGTGTCACCCTATGGTTTATTTATTATCAGGTTGTAGACAGAATAAATGTCAATTCTTATTGCGGAAATAAAAAATGATGGTGGTAAATTACCACGGGCTAATTGATCCCCTAGGGCTATCCTGTTAGCCCCGAAGCCAGGAGTCATCAAGGATTTTTTTTTCACTTGCTTAAGTGTGTCGGGGGTTAACGGGTGCTGCGACCCTATAAACACGCAAAACCGTGAACTTTTCACAGATTCTGTGATTTAACGCCCGTTAGCCCGTGTTTACGCCCGTTAACGGGTGTTAACAAGGCCGAAGGGCAAATTCAGGGGACTAATTGAATTAACGTGTGTTAACAAGGCTGTGGGGTGATTTCAAGAGGCTAATTGAATAGTACAGCGTGTTAAAGCCTAAGGCTTTCTCCCTTTATTGCCCAGGGTAATTTACAGTGGGTAATTGAATTCCATCCTATGTACCACTGGGATGTATTAAAATACACATGCAGGAATGTGTAAAAAGTAAAAAAAAAAAAAAGCTAATGCGATCACTTCACTTTCAGTTTTTGGGGGCCCTCTTGTACCCCTTTTACACCAGAGCTAAAACTCGGGTTATCGCAGGGTTAACCTGGGTAGCGCCTTGTGTAAAAGGGGAGAGGGTTGGATTGCCGGGTCGAGTGACCCAGCAATCCAACCCAGGTAACTTGCAGGGTTTAACACGGGAGTGACCCGTGGAACCCTGCAGTGTGAACGGCGCGCTCAGTGTCACGATGACCTGGAGCGCACCGCATGCTGTCCGATTGGCCCGGCTTCAGTGGCGCTTGGAGATTACGTCATCTCCAAGCATCCACTTCAACGCCGGAAAAGCCGGGTCAATGCAGACCCGACTCCGGTGTGAACGGCACTGACTCAGGTATATCCTGGGTTGGTGCCGAGGAAATTCCGGGTCTGATCCGGATTGGAACTCTGGGCCTGATTCAGAGCCGGACTCTCTGACCAGAGCGCTCGCTCTGAATCAGGGCCCTCCTACCTGAAAATGGAGCGGCATCTTGGACGCTTGCATAGCTGTGGGTGACCACCCACAGCTTATGCGCGCGGCCAAAAAGATGGTCGCGATGGTCAAGACCATCGCGACCATCAGGCTTGCGACGAGACCCTGCGGTAGGGTCTCGCTGCCGCAAGCCCAGGAGTGCTCTATCAGAGCCAAAAGCACTCCCACTGACATCACTAGTGAAGTCAGTGGGGCCGGACCCAGATGGTAGGCGTTTCCATGGGAACGCCTCCGTCTGGGCAGCCACGCCCCCGGCACGCTCACCAAAGGGGGCGTGCTGTCACTCACCATCGACAGCACGCCCCCTTTGGTGCGAGACCCATACTGTCGCTATGCGGGTCTCGCGCATGCGCACGACGGAGCTACCTCCGTCGTGCGCATGCGCATTAGGGCACCATCGACCCGCTTGCGAGCGCTCAGCACTCGCGAGCAGGTCTGAATTAGGCCCTCTGTTCCAACTCCGGGTCAGACCCAGAATATCGGTGTAAAAGCGGTATAAGTGACTTTTGCAGAGTTTAGCCTATAAGATGGCAAAGCTCCAGAAGGCTTTGCAAAGCATTCCAGTTTGTTAAATTCGGCAATAAAGTAGCCCTCATAGAAACCTATGTGTGCTGCTTTTGTGATTGAAAATGCGGGACATCTGCTGTGGTTTCCCTTAGATACTTTCAGGGGCTCCTCAATATTTGCGAGTACCCCTCCCGAAACCGGGGGTTTATGGGGATATCCCACAAAAATTGTTTAATAAATAGGCCCCTGCAGGGCCGCCATCACAAATTGTGGGGCCCGGGACTGAAAAAATAGGCAGGCCCCCCCCTCCCAGTGCCCCCAGTAGTGGTGCCCATTATGTAGTGCCCCCAGTAGTGCCCTTTATATAGTGCCCCTAGTAGTAGTGCCCCTTATATAGTGCCCCCCCAGTAGTGCCAGAGCCCCCAGTAGTGGTCCCCCATATGCAGTGCCCCCAGTAGTTAGTAGTCCCCCCTATGTAGTGCCCCTTATTTAGTGCCCCCCCAGCAGTGCCAGTGCCCCCAGTACTGCCTCCCCCCAGCAGTGCCAGTGCCCTCAGTAGTGCCTCCCCTCCAGCAGTGCCCCTTACATATACAACGAAAAATACACACAAAAAAAAACAAAACACTTACCTGAATCCCCGCTGCCGTCCGTGAGCAGAAGGTGGAGCCTGGCTCCGGAAGTGTCTCCCTTTGTCTAGCTCCCTGTGGGAGGGCTGTGAGCATGGCGCACAGCCAGTTCCCTGCCGATTCAGGTGTCAGCGCTTCCGCGTCATGTGGTATGAAAGCCACCTGACACGGAAGCGCTGACATCTGAACTGGCCGGGCAGCGCTGTGCCGCCGATTATGGGTCACCCGGGGATGGTGCAGAGATGGAGATAAGGCTGTCTCCATCTCTGGAAAAAAAAAATTGGTTGGGGGGGTTCTGGGTACTTAGAACCCCCCCCCCCTCCGTGCACTAGTGGGTCACCGGCAGCTGGCATTTTTCTTGGGGTCCCCCAGTGTTACAGCGCTGACATTGCCGCCGGACGAGGGAGGCCAGCAGGGACAGACAGGTGCGGATGGCCACTCATGTATTTGTAACAGAGGGCACCCGGCACCTGTAGCCAATTAGCTATGCAAAGAGGCTGTTTAGCCTCTTCTGAGCGTCTGCGCATGTGCAGAAGCAGGGCTGTAGCAAGAACGCTCCAGCCCTGCTTATGCACACGAACACAGCCACGCTCCAAAGAGGCTAAACACTGCCCGAACGGAGCTCTGCTGCTGGCCCAGAGGGTAAGTTGTCTGAGTGTGCGGGCCCCGGACTCCAGGCCCGGCTGTCCCCCCCTGATGGCGGCCCTGGGCCCCTGTGTCTATTGCCTGCCCTCTGTATTTGTCTTATCTCTTATTTGCTTACTTTACCTCCCATATGTTTTATTCTCCTATGTTTCCACTGCTCCATGTCTTTTGTTCACCAAATCCCCTCCCTCCCATTATTTTCCCTATCCTCTCTGGACCCCTGTATTTGCCCCTTGTCCCTTATCTGCTCTCTGGGCGTGATTCGGAGCCGCTCGCAAAAAGCGAGCGCTTACTCTGAATCAGGGCGGCCACTTTTTAAAAAAAACCGGCCTCCTGGCCGCTCGCATAGCGATGGTCGCGACCATCGGGCTTGCGACGACACCCTTGTGGTAGGGTCTCGTTCCCGCAAGCCCCAGTGAGCTTTCTGCTCTAATAAAGCAGGAAGCTGAACTACTGACATCACGAGTGATGTCAGTAGGGCCGCCCTCAAGCGGCAGGCGTTCCTTCGGGAACGCCTCCGTTTGGCCAGTCACCCCTCTCCCCGCCTACAAAACGGGGCAAGGTGTCCATCAACATCGACAGCCCCCATGTTTTGTTGCGAGCCTCGGAGCGAGTGATTTCTCACTCGATCCAGGGCTCGGGCACGCTGCCCCTGCGCACTGCCCGGCCATCGACCCGCTTGCGAGCGGGTCTGAATCGGGCCCTCTGTGTTTTGTCTGAGGTGCTGAGATGGGTAGATATTACCTTTCTCGCTTTTATCAAGCCTGGAACATCAGGGATGGGTACGAGATGCCGGCGCTTGGGATCCTGGCGGTCAGAATCCCGACAGGGTTAGAATACCGACACTTGCCGGTCAGTATTCTAACCCGCTCCCTCCCCTAACCCTCCCTCCACGGGGCCTGACCCTAACCTCCCCTCTAGTGCCTAAACCTAACCTCCCCCTCCCTGCACCCTAAACGTAACCCTGCCCCCTTAGTGACTAACCCTCCCCTAATGCTAACCCTCCCCCCAACCCCGCTACTTACCTTCTGGATTCCGTCGGTCGGGATGCCGGCGCAGGGATTCTGACAAGTGTCGGGATTCTGGCATCGGCATTCTGAGTGCCGGAATCCTTGCGGACGGGGTATTGACCGCATCCCGGACATCATTTACATTATTGTTGCAATTATCTTGCAAGGGAGGATGAGAGCAATAGTAAATTCAGGGGCTACATTGTGTCTCCTTTACAGAGAAGAGGTCAAGTGAGAGGACCCTAAAGTTGCATCCTTTTCTATATTGTGTATTTCTATCTCATTCCTGCATTACCCTGACCTAATATCCTCCCTGACTGACAAGTACATGTGTGATCTTCCCCATATTCAACTCTTTTCAGGAACATGGGAATGCCCCGACATCCAGGACATTGCAGCAAAAAATAGAGAGACGTGAAACCACTAACTCCTCCACATTCCCAGGGAGCCAAGGTGCGGCTGGGGCCATCAGCTGTGCGCGATAGCAACACTTAGCGGAAATGATTCCCCATGTCTGCCAGCTGTGAGCGCTCTGAAAGCAAATGACACTGGGTAATTATCTATTTTACCTTCTAATTATAACATATCAACCTCCCTGTATTTCTATCCAGAAATGAGAATTGTAAAGATTAGACACTCATGTCAGCCTCAACGACAAGACAATTCTCTGACAGCGCTACTCACTCAGATCTACTTTATATGTATGAAAAGTATTGGTCGAGGTCTTTCAAATATCCATTCATATGGTTTAGTTTCAACTTCTCCCACTCAGAAGTGATTCCATGTTTTATATATGATTTCAACTTGCATACCAAGGGGCTGATTCAGAGCCACTCGCAAGCAGCTCGATGTTACCCCACTGCGCAAGCGCGAGACCCGTCCAGCGACTACAGCTCAGACGCTACGGGTCTCGCTACAAGACGCGGCGGCTGTCGATGGTGAGTGACAGCTCGCCCCGTTTTGTAGGCGGAGAGGGGGGGTGGCTGCACAAATGCAGGCGTTCCCTTAGGAACGCCTGGCGTTTGTGGGCGGCCCTACTGACATCACTAGTGATGTATTAGTAGTGTATCACTAGTGATCTATTAGAGCAGGAAGTCCACTTGGGCTTGCGGGAGCCGAGACCCTACCACAGGGTCTCGTCGCAAGCCCGATGGTCGCGATAATCCCGACGGACTCCCGACCGCTCACCCACAGCTTTGCGAGCGGGCTGGAGAAAAAACAAAACACGCCCTGATTCAGAGCGAGCGCTCACCAGCAGCGAGCGGCTCTGAATCAGGCCCAAAGGGCTGTACTTATCATTGGTGGCTGGTGGGTGCCGGTGACTATCATTATGCATCACTGCATATAACAGCAATACATAATTTAGCACTGACGCTATTTACCATGCCGGGCTGGTAAAAACACCTCCTCGGCAAGCATCTGCTCCTTTTCTCCCACACCCTAATGCACGGGAATTTGATGCGCATGCTCGGTTTATGGGCCTGATTCAGAGCTGAACGCTCTGAATCAGGGCCCTCCTCCCTGAAAATGGAGCGGCCTCCTGGCCGCTCGCATAGCTGTGGGTGACCTCCCACAGCATATGCGAGCGGCCAAAAAGATGGTCACGATGGTCTTGACCATCGCGGCCATCGGACTTGCGACGGAGACCCTGCGGCAGGGTCTCCCTGCCGCAAGCCCTGGAGTGATTTTGGCTCTGTCAGAGCCAAAATCACTCCCACTGACATCACTAGTGATGTCAGTGGGGCCGGCCTCAGACGGTAGGCGTTCCCATGGGAACGCCTCCATCTGGGCAGCAACGCCCCCGGCACGCCCACCAAAGGGGGCATGCTGTCAATCAACATCGACAACACGCCCCCTTTGGTGTGAGACCCGAAGCGATGGTGAGCCCGTCGCTCGCCGGGTCTCGCGCATGCGCACGACGGAGCTCCCTCCGTCGTGCGCATGCGCAGTGGGGAACATCGACCCGCTTGCGAGCGTACTGCCGCTCGCGAGCGGGTCTGAATGACCCCCTATGTCCGCGGATAAACATAGGGCCTGACACAATGCTAATATTCACGCAAATGGTCGATGTTTTTTAACTGCACATGCATCTAAGTAGCTAAAAGATCTCACAGCGCACGTGTCCCACGGAGTGTAACGTATAGAGTCGCAGCAGCTATAGAAACACATGGTCTTAGAAATGTATTGGAAATGTATTGGGCGTTCTTGTGGGTTACTAGGAGCTGGCTATTCAGACGCACGTAGATGCACCGTCTTGTGGGCGTGTGATGCCAGTGTTGTATAGCTGGTTCCAAACTGAGAAGCTTAATCGCTTACCTTGGAGGCCGGACTCTGCTGGAGAGTCTGCACCTAGCATGGGGCTGGTGCAAGAATTGCTTGTGCGTCCAGTAGTTGCGTCTAAGGATGCACAAAGTGGTGGTCTCAGGCCTAGCAGAGTCAGACGCACGGCTGTGCACCAGGGGAAGGGCTTTTACTAGCATTAGCATGAAGTCGCAGACGTGACTTTGGCAAACGCCGCTATAACAGTCACAGCAGCATGTGACTTGGTGATCTGACCCTGAGGAGGTTTCAGTGAAGCCTCTATGGCTTTGCTGGACTCCATTGACAATTAAAACTTACACCATGCTGAGATGGGGTTAGTTTGCATTTGGCTGATATAGGAATTTCTCACAGAGCTCTATGGAGAAGGTAGTAAACTTTGGTAACAAGGTAAATGATGCAAAAATCTCTGATTAATCCTTTGTTAAATAGCAAAAAGTTTTTTTTGCTCTTCATAAATAAGCCCCCAAAATCCTACACGTGTGTTTTAGAGACAGTTCTCATAGTGACCACGCAGGCTGTCAGATCCTGACTGTAGCCCGGAAGTCAGTGGAGAAGGAGAGGAGAATGCAGCTGCTCAATCCATACATACTTCTGTACTAAGGAGTATAGCGGATATGCCATAGGGTGTACACTGGTGGTGGGCGAGTTTTACTGCAGCTTGTCATGGGATGTAATGGTGCCACCTACGTCTATGGAGCCATCTGCTGGGTTTCTGGGATCATTTCCTTTCATTCCTATAGTCGCCAAGTGTCAGTACTGTGCAGAGACAGTCCCAGGTTTTACTAATATGTCCAGAAAGATTGATTTCCCAAACATAGCCTTAGTTTTTTCTTTATAATAACCAAATGAATATGAGTTTATCTCTTATTAATTATATTGGATACATTTAAATTCTATTCATATGTTGGCATTGGAAAGCAATGTATTTATACATTAGCTGTAATCTGCGGTTAGCGGGTTACTAATTGTAACAGCGTTACGTATTCCAGGTGGGTGACAGTATGTTCTATAAGCTCAGTGGCAAACGGAGGATTTTGAAAGGGGGGTTTCCAAATCCTTGGTTACCGAACCAATGAAAAAACATCTAGCCACAAATAGATAGATAGATAAATAGATATGAGATAGATAGATAGAGCTTACACAGGATTTAGGACCACTACAGTAGAATATACCACTCAGCCTATAACAGGGTACACACACACCTCTATCACTAAAAAACATGAATGCAGCAGGCAAATAAATACAGCCAGCATGATTTATTAAAGACCCCCTCCCCCCCAGTAGTGGTCCCCCCTTTGCAGTGCCCCCAGTAGTAGTCCCCCTTGTGCAGTGGCCCCAGTAGTACCCCTTATAGAGTGCACCCAGTAGTAGTCCCCCCTATGCAGTATCCCCAGTAGTAGTCCCCCCTTTGCAGTGCCCCCAGTAGTGGTCCCCCCTATGCAGTGCCCCTTATACAGTGCCCTCAGTAGTAGTCCCCCTTATGCAGTGCCCCTTATATAGTGCTTTCAGTAGTAGTCCACGCTATGCAGTGCCCCCAGTAGTACCCCTTATATAGTGTACCAAGTAGTCCCCCAGAACGGGTCACCCCCTATTCAGTGCCCCCAATAGCGGCCTCCCCTATACAGTGCCCCCAGTAACAGCTACCCCTCTATACAGTGCTCCCAGTAGCCCAGTAGTGGCCCCCCCTATACAGTGCCCCCAGTAGAGCCCCCTCCCTATGCAGTGTCAGTGCTTGTGCCCCTTACATATACACACACAAAAAAAACAACTTACCTGAATCCCCGCTCCTGTCCGCTCCTCCTGGCCTGCTCTGCACTATGGGAGAGACCTCTCTCCCATCACCCGATGCGGGGGAAGCCGGAAGGCGGAGCTCATGAGTGAGCTCCAGCCGGCTCCCTCCTTGGACGCAGCAGCTAATGAGAGTATGTCTGACTCTCATTGGCTGCTAAAATAAACACACTGCTGCCGGGTAGTATGAGCGTACTACCCGGTGTCGGCGGCGGTGTGTTTGTTAGTGTGTAGTGCGAACCGCACTCACTGCGGTCCACACTACACTATCGGCGGGCAGGGTAGGTTTCTGGATACTCAGAAACCCCCCCTCCATGTGTGCCTAGAGCTCTGACTTTGATTGTGCGGCACCTGTGTTACCTGCTTTGTTGGTATATGAGCAGTGCAGTTTAGAGTTATCTGACACATAAAGCACTAGCAAAATGTAAACAGTTATGGGATTTATTATTATTAACTTTTATAATTGTTGCGCCACCAGGGGCCATTCAAATGTTTTGGGTGCCATGATAATTAATGGGTGCCCAATGTAGCAATACAATTGTTTTGGGCGCTGCGATAATTAATGGGTACCCAATGTAGCAATACAATTGTTCTGGGTGCCCATTAATTATTGCGCCTAATTAGACAGAGTTTAGCCGCGATCCGGTCTAAAGTCCTGGTTAGTTATTTGTGTAAATCTAATATACAGTCAGGTGCATAAATATTGGGACATTGTCAGAATTTTCATATTTTGGCCTCTATTCACCACCACAATGGCTTTGAAATGAACAAACAAGATGTGCTTTAACTGCAGACTTTCAGATTTAATTTGAGGGTAATTACATCCAAATTGGGTGAACGGTGTAGAAATTACAACGGTTTCTATATGTGCCTCCCACTTTTTAAGGGGCCAAAAGTAATGGGACAAACTAAACAATCCTAAATCTAACTTTCACTTTTTAATACTTTGTTGCAAATCCTTTGCAGGCAATTACAACCTGAAGTCTGGAACGCATAGACATCACCAGACACTGGGTTTCATCCCTGGTGATGCTCTGCCAGGCCTCTACTGCAAATGTCTTCAGTTGCTGCTTGTTCTTGGGGAATTTTCCCTTCAGTTTTGTCTTCATCAAGTGAAATGCATGCTCAATCGAATTCAGGTCAGGGGATTGACTTGGCCATTGCATAACGTTCCACTTTTTAGCCTTAAAAACTCTTTGGTTGCTTTTTTGCAGTATGCTTCGGGTTATTGTCCATCTGCACTGTGAAGCGCCGTCCAATGAGTTCTGAAGCATTTGACTAAATCTGAGCATATAATATTGCCCGAAACACTTCAGAATTCATTCTGCTGCTTTTGTCAGCAGTCACATCATTAATAAATACAAGGGATCCAGTTCCATTGGCAGCCATACATGCCCACGCCATGACACTACCACCACCATGCTTCACTGATGAGGTGGTATGTTTTGGATCATGAGCAGTTCCTTTCATTCTCCATACTCTTCTCTTCCCATCACTCTGGTACAAGTTGATCTTTGTCTCATCTGTCCATAGGATGTTGTTCCAGAACTGTAATGGCTTTTTTAGATGTTGTTTGGCAAACTCTTATCTGGTCTTCCTGTTTTTGAGGCTCACTAATGGTTTACATCTTGTGGTGAACCCTCTATATTCACTCTTGTGAAGTCTTCTCTTGATTGTTGACTTTGACACATATACACCTACCTCCTGGAGAGTGTTCTTGATTTGGCCAACTGTTGTGAAGGGGTTTTTCTTCTCCAGGGAAATAATTCTTCTGTCATCCACCACAGTTGTTTTCCGTGGTCTTCCGGGTCTTTTGGTGTTGCTGAGCTCTCCGGTGCGTTCTTTCTTTTTAAGAATGTTCCAAACAGTTGATTTGGCCACACCAAATGTTTTTGCTATCTCTCTGATGGATTTGTTTTGATTTTTTCAGCCTAATGATGGCTTGCTTCACTGATATTGACAGCTCTTTGGATCTCATATTGAGAGTCGACAGCAACTGATTCCAAATGCAAATGTCACACCTAGAATCAACTCCAGACCTTTTACCTGCTTAATTGATAATGAAATAATGAGGGAATAGCCCACACCTGTCCATGAAATAGCTTTTGAGTTGATAGTCCCATTACTTTTGGCCCCTTAAAAAGTGGGAGACACATATAGAAACCGTTGTAATTCCTACACCGTTCACCTGATTTGGATGTAATTACCCTCAAATTAAATCTGAGAGTCTGCAGTTAAAGCACATCTTGTTGTTTCATTTCAAAACCATTGTGGTGGTGAATAGAGGCCAAAATATGAAAATTCTGTCAATGTCCCAATATTTATGCACCTGACTGTATATTAGATTATAGACAGCACCTGAGTTGTACAAAAAAAAATTCTTTCAGAGTATGTCTTTTTTTTCACAAAAAGAAAAATCATTTAAAAATGCATACAGTGCATCCGGAAACTATTCACAATGCGTCACTTTTTCCACATTTTGTTATGTTACTGCCTTACTCCAAAATGGAATAAATTCATTTTTGGCCTCAAAATTCTACACACAATACCCCATAATGACAACATGTAAAAAGTTTTTTTGTCATTTTTGCAAATTTAAGAAAAAAAACAAAACACTAAAGCTGCATACACACACAACGATTTTTTTAATGAACGATTTGAGTAAACGATTTTTTCCCTTGAAAAAATTTACTAAAATCGTTTACTAAAGTTGTTCATTTACTAAATGTCATGAACGATTTTTATGAACTACAAACGATTTTTGCATATTCCCTTAATGAAAATGGTTGAGTTGACAAGTCTGACTGAACGACAAACTACAAACGTGAACGCGCATGAACGATAATCGTTCATCGTTTGACTCAGAAAGTGAACGATTTTTGCCATCAATTATCGTTAAACGATATCGTTTAACGATAATCATTAAAAAAATCGTTGTGTGTGTATGCAGCTTAAGAAATCACATGTACATAAGTATTCACAGTCTTTGCTGTGAAGCTCAAAATTGAGCTCAGGTGCATCCTGTTTCCACTGATCATCCTTGAGATGTTCCTACAGCTTAATTGGAGTCCACCTGTGGTAAATTCAGTTGATTGGACATGATTTTGAAAGGCATACACCTGTCTATATAAGGTCCCACACTTGACTATGCATGTCAGAGCACAAACCAAGCATGAAGTCCATTGTTTGTAGACCTCCGAGACAGGATTGTCTCGAAGCACAAATCTGGGGAAAGGTACAGAAAAATATCTGCTGCTTTGAAGGTCCCAATGAGCACTGTGGCCTCCATCATCCGTAAGTTCGGAACCATCAGGACTCTTCCTAGAGTTGGCCGGCCGTCTAAACTGAGCGATCGGGGGGAGAAGGGCCCAGGTCAAGGAGGTAACCAAGAACCCTATAGTCACTCTGTCAGAGCTACAGCATTCTGGAGAGAGGAGAACCTTCCAGAAGGACAACCATCTCTGCAGCAATCCACCAATAATGCCTGTATGGAAGAGTGGCCAGACGGAAGCCACTCCTTAGTAAAAAGCACATGGCAGCCCGCCAGGAGTTTGCCAAAATGCACCTGAAGGACTCTCAGACCACGATGAGACAAATATTGAACTCTTTGGCATCAATGCCAGGTGTTATGTTTAGAGGACACCAGGCACCGCTCATCACCATGCCAATACCATCCCTACGGGAAGCATGGTAGTGTCAGCATGATGCTGTGGGGATGTTTTTCAGCGGCAGGAACTGGTAGACTATTTAGGATAGAGGGAAAGATGAATGCAGCAGTGTACAGAGACATCCTGGATGAAAACCTGCTCCAGAGCGCTCTCGACCTCAGACTGGGGCGACGGTCATCTTTCAGCAGGACAATGACCCTAAGCACACAGCCAAGATATCAAAGGAGTGACTTCAGGACAACTCTGTGAATGTCCTTAAATGGCCCAGCCAGAGCCCAGATTTGAATCCAATTGAACATCTCTGGAGAGATCTGAAAATGGCTGTGCACTGACACTTCCCATCTAACCTGATGGGGCTTGAGAGGTGCTGCAAAGAGGAATGGGCGAAACTGCCCAAAGATAGGTGTGCCAAGCTTGTGGCATAATATCCACAAAGACTTAAGACTGTAATTGCTGCCAAAGGTGCATCAACATAGTATTGAGTAAAGGCTGTGAATACTTATATACATGTGATTTCTTACTTTTTGTTTTTTTTTATTCAATCTCAAAAAAACTTTTTACACATTGTCATTATGGGATATTGGGCCTGATTCAGAGCCGGACGCAATTAGCGCTCGCTCGTCCAGAAAATAGGGGTGGCTATTCCAATGAACCGTTCGCCCTTTGCGGTCTGTTCACGCCTCTAGGTCTGAACGAGCGAACAAAACTTGTGGTCGTTTTTTGGAAAAATACGCCCCCTGGCCGCTCGCATCCTACGTCATGTCCGCTATTTATTAGATTAATCGAGTACATCGACCAGCGTATGAACTGCTCGCTATTCTTGTGGTTGGTTTTTGCTACCACAATCTTGCGAGCAGTTCTGGCTATAAAATAACCCAGTGACGTGGTCAATGACGCTCCTGTATTAATTATGCACACCCTTAAAACGCCCGTTTTGACCTTTAAGCACGCCTGCGTTCGGATCTCCACTCCCAGTTTTCAAGCACCTTCCCCTGTTACCACCCACATACGCCTCCTCCTGTCACTCAAAATAGCAGGCATTCGCTATTTAGCGAACAAACGATTTTCGGCCGCACTGA
This sequence comes from Taudactylus pleione, assembly GCA_031769625.1. Lineage (NCBI taxonomy): Eukaryota > Metazoa > Chordata > Amphibia > Anura > Myobatrachidae > Taudactylus > Taudactylus pleione. The sequence continues at coordinate 623,918 of JAUIMM010000808.1, read as the reverse complement.
CTGGTTCGCTCATGCGTATTACGATCCGTACGCATGCGCAGTTGGGCAAACATCGCTCTGAACGAACGAGCGGCCGCTTACGAGCGGCTCTGAATCAGGCCCTTTGTGTGTAGAATTTTGAGGACAAAAATTAATTTATTCCATTTTGGAATAAGGCTGTAACATAACAAAATGTGGAAAAAGTGACGCATTGTGAGTACTTTCCGGATGCACTGTACATACCAATGACCACCATATAGAGCAAACAGCCATCATCCCACCATTACTAGCCATGTTTCACATAGAAAATTATCTCCCAAATGCCAATCATATAGTACACAGAAAACCTCCCTGTGTCAGTGATATATTACACAAATATTCCCCCATCATATTGAGGTTCATACCATACATAGAAGAGCTTAGTACCCATGAGCCTGGCACAGATGGAGTGGTGCTGTATATTATTTCAAGGGCACCTGGTGACTCTACAGTCACTTGTAGTAGTCAGCGCATGGATTCTTGCAGCCTGTAAAATGGGATGATGTTGCGTACAGAGGGCTGTTGATTGTGGTTACACAGTGTTATATGGTGTTGTCATTAAGTAATTCAAGCTGTATTTAAAATATATCATGAAACTCTAATTTTACATATATTGCATATATTGTATGGTGTCCGGATGGGAGATCTATAGTGGCCAGATAGACAGACAATAGGTTGATGGTCAACAGGCAATAAGTAAACAGGGTCAAATAGTCGACACAAAAAAGATCGACACATTTTTACATGAGGGTTAGGTTGAGAGTTAGGTTTAGGGTAATGGTTAGGCACTTGGTGGAGAGTTAGGCTTTGGAAGGGGACGGTTAGGCACTAGGGGAAGGGTAAGGGTTAGACGCTAGGGGGAGGGTTAGGTACCAGGGTTAGGCACCAGGGGGTGAGTTAGGGTAAGGCTCATGGGGAGGGTTATAGGCACCAGGGGGAGGGCAGGGCTTAGGCACTGGGGGAGGGTTAGGGTTAGGCACTAGGGGGAGGGTTAAAGTTAGACACTAGGGGGAGGGTTAAGGCTAAACAGTAGATGGAGGGTTAGGGTTAGGCACTAGGGGGAGAGTTAGGGTTAGGCACCAGGGAGAGGGTTCGGATTAGGCACTAGGGTAAGGGTTATGCACTAGGGGGAAGGGTTAGCTAACAGGGGGAGGGTTCGGATTAGGCACTAGGGTAAGGGTTAGGCACTAGGGGGGAGGGTTAGATACCAGGGAGCGGGTTCAGATTAGGCACTAGGGTAAGGGTTAGGCACTAGGGGGGAGTGTTAGATAACAGGGGGAGGGTTCGGATTAGGCACTAGGGTAAGGGTTATGCACTAGAGGGGAGGGTTAGATACCAGGGGGAGGGTTCAGATTAGGCACTAGGGTAAGGGTTAGGCACTATGGGGGAGGGTTAGATACCAGGGGGAGGGGTCGGATTAGGCACTAGGGTAAGGGTTAGGCGCTAGGGGGAGGGTTAGATACCAGGGGGAGGGTTCGGATTAGGCACTAGGGTAAGGGTTAGGCACTAGGGGGGAAGGGGTAGATACAAGGAGGAGGGTTTCGGATTAGGCACTAGAGTAAGGGTTAGGCACTAGGGGGGAGGGTTAGATACCAGGAGGAGGGTTCAGATTAGGCACTAGGGTAAGGGTTAGGCACTGGGGTGAGGGTTAGATACCAGGGGGAGGGTTCGGATTAGGCACTAGGGTAAGGGCTAGGCGCTAGGGGGGGAGCGTTAGATACCAGGGGGAGGGTTCGGATTAGGCACTAGGGTATGGGTTAGGCACTAGGGGGGGAGGGTTAGATACAAGGAGGAGGGTTCGGATTAGGCACTAGAGTAAGGGTTAGGCACTATGGGGGAGGGTTAGATACCTGGGGGAGGGTTCGGATTAGGCACTATTGTAAGGGTTAGGCACTGGGGGGAGGGTTTGATACCAAGAGGAGGGTTCGGATTAGGCACTAGGGTAAGGGTTAGGCACTGGGGGGAGGGTTTGATACCAAGAGGAGGGTTCGGATTAGGCACTAAGGTAAGGGTTAGGCACTGGGGGGAGGGTTAGATACCAGGGGGAGGGTTCGGATTAGGCACTAGGGTAAGGGTTAGGCACTATGAGGGAGGGTTAGATACCAGGGGGAGGGTTCGGATTAGGCACTAGGGTAAGGGTTAGGCGCTAGGGGGGAAGGTTAGATACCAGGGGGACACTGTCGATCTTTTATACCTCACCTATCTTGTATATTTCATATAAGTTGTACTTCAAGGCTTGATTCAGAGTTAGGAGCAAATTTAAAAAAAAAGGAGCAACATAGAAGCAATATGTTCCTACAACAAACCACGTTGCAATTTAAGGAGTTATATTTTTGCATGCAGGAGAAATGCTGTCTGCTTTTGCATGTAGTGAACACATAGTGGGCTGCTTTGTTTTTAACGCTGAAATTAAGAATTAAATTAGGACTACCCCCTTTCAGATTCTCTTTGTACATTATTAATCTACCCCACCTGCAGTTAAATATGGCTGTGCCAAGGTGCATATTGCTCCTTTTTTAGCCTTTTTTCACTTTCTCTTACCGCTGAATGAGGCGCTCAGTGTACGATGTATGCTGTCATGAGAAAGCATTTAGCTTGTGTAATTATTATTCCTCATTTATATTCCACCAACATATTCACAGTAATAATCTTATGCAGGGACGTTATTGCTATTAACATTATTGTTAACATTTATGTCTTTATGTCTTTGAACTATAACAGGGGTTCCCAACCACGGTCCTCAAGGCACACTAACAGTCCAGGTTTTAAGGATAACCGTACTTGAGCACAGGTATCGTAATTAGTACCTCAGTTATTTTGATTTAACCGTCTGTTCTCAAGCATGGATATCATTAAAACCTGGACTGTTAGTGTGCCTTGAGTACCGAGGTTGGGAAACACTGAACTATAGGATGAAACCTGATCACTCAGAGGAAACTCAGGCAAACATGGAACCACCCTGCAGATAGCGCAGTTTATGCCTTATCAGTTAGTGTAAGCCATTTTGGGGTATGCGGTCTAGTTATATCTCATTCGCTTGTGTAATTCATGAGTGTCCCGGTTTAAAGGGATAGTCTGGTAAGCCTAGCTATAGGCAAATTATAAAGTAAGTTTGTCCTCTCTGCTACAATACGTTACATGGAATAGCTGTAGATAAGATCCAACCCCTATGCTCACACACCTCTGTCTTATAGACATGTCCCTAGCAATGTCCTTGGCATTCAATACAGTTAAATTGTACAAAATTGATTTTTATTTTCAGTATGTACAGAAATCTCAGTATCTATTCATCCTCGTTATGATGAGTTCTATTTAATGTGTATTACAATCAAGGGAAACATTGTATTTTTCTGTTCATACACAGTGTATAGGTAGACCTGAACTGACCTGGTAACATGTCCCGCACACGGGTCATGGCTTATGAGAACAAGATTGCCAGGACAGCAAACCAGCCAAATGTTTAAGGATATTGCAGCAGATATTTTTCAGTTCCTGTCTATTCCAGCTACTGCGAGTGCTACTATATATGTACCTGAAATGTTGTTTAAGCCCAAGGTGATAGTTACTACAGGATAGATCAACACTATGCACTTGCTTTTTAGTTACAATAATTCTCTATTGTAAATGGCATAGATCATTGTGACACTATTTTACTAACATGACTGTGAACTACCTATCTAGGTGAGAGAGATGAACGCAGTGTCGATTCCATACGCAGATCGAGCGATTGCATCGCGCATGTGTATAAGCCGCACTGCGCATGTCCTCTGCGATCGCATTGCGATTACGGACGCACTTAGGAATACATGGCACAGTGATTGACAGGTTGTCAGCGTTTGGGGGTGGTCAGAACAACGCAGGCGTGTCTGACCATTTAAACGCCATTACGTGGGCGTGCATAAGTTAGCCCTTGCAATCTTCTACACAGCATGAGAGCCCTCTGCATGAGAGGAATGCTGCCGATTCTGCGGCTGGTCAGACCTGCTGCAAGGACAAGATGGCCGCTCGATCTGCGTCGATGTTACCAATATTCACGCAGGTATGCGTCGTCGCACGCAGATAAGAAGGCAGCAGTGGGCGTCTTTATGCTCAGGTGATCTTTGCAAACATTAGCATATCAGAAAACACAGCTGCGATCGCATTAACGTCCATCTCTGAATCAGACCCACAATGAGCCACTGGCCTCTTACACTCTACCATTATTACTCTTACTCTCTTACATTACTGTTACTCTTGTCTGTGATTTGCTTGTGGTTGTGATTTAAGGGGTTACCCACTATGGGGGTAATGTAATAGGTTCCATGATTACGGTACCAGCGTGATTTTGGCGAGATTGCTGCTAAATTTAAAGCGGTAATCAGTTATTAGGCAAAACCAGGCATATAACTTATTGCCGCTTTAAATTTCACTGCGAACTCGCCGAAATAGCGCTGGTTCCATAGTCTCGGAATGACTGTGATATTCCAGATTGTCATGCAGCAAAAATCTTTGCTGCTGTGTTTGTCCACCAGTGATCGTAACATTGCTGCTATTTTATAACACAATCCAGCATACTGTGGGCCTGATTCAGAGCCGCTCGCAAGCGGCCCGATGGTATGCGTACGCGCATGCACACGCTTCGTTCTGTGCGTGCGCGAACTACTCTGTACGATCGCAGCCCACTCGCTCGCCCAGCAAAGACAGCCCAGTGAAATGAGTGACAGGAGAGGCCGTTTGTGGGTGGTAACAGGGGGCAGGACACTAATAACGGGGGAGTGGAGGTGCGAACGCAGGCGTGCCTGGGTGTTTCCACGCCGTTTTAAAGGCGTGCATAATTAACAGGCAGCGTCACAGTACACGTCACATGCTTGGTTTTTACACTGAAGTCCTCGCATTGCTTGCGGTAGGGTAAGGCAACCACAAGCGCTGCGATCGCGTCTGATGGTGCTCGATGTGCCAATGTTTTAAAACACTTCCCGGAGATGACGTGCACTAGTGGGCGTCTCTACATACGCTAGTGGGTGTCTGCACACACAGAGCGATCGCTCGCACCGCCAAAGTGGGTGTGCTTATGCCTTGGCGAGCGAGCGCTTCCCATGGCGTCACTTTGAAAAATTTGCATACACTGGATGCGAGCGATCGCATCTTGCGAGCAGCTCTGAATCAGGTCCTGTATCCAGTATTCTGCCCCTGGTAGCTGATGCAGCACCTGATTGAACAGGAGCCTCAGTTAGTCCAGTTAGGTCCCTTATCTTCTGTGCAAACTGTTAAGGACATTCAGCTCTGTGTAAGCCTCTATTAGAATTATGTTACAGTCTGCGAGATGCAGGCATGGGCGAGATTCCCATGAGTCTGCCTGCAGTTTTAAGGCAGCAGTCATTTAAAAGGCAAAACTAGCTTGGCTTTGCATTTTAAATGATTGCCTCTTTAAAAATAAGGGCAGAGTCACAGAGATTGCATCCGTACCTGCATCTTGCCGTCAATTTAATAAGCGCCTATGCCTCTAAACAACAAAGCTCAACCTCTCTGTCCATTAAGATCTGTCCTTCTCCAGCAGCAGACCAAAGGACATTCCAGCCTAAATAATGGGGATATGCTCTGTGACAAGGTATATATGTACCTGCATAGAAGTTACATTGAAGCATTTTCAGCAGTATAACTGGCCAATGTACTAGTCAGCTCCTTCCTTGTTCTTCTGAACAGATTTAATCCGCTTTGCTCCCCTATCACTCCTCAGATCAGTTTGCGATAATCTCTGAGAGTGAATGCCCTGATTATCCCCATTCATGCCAGAGACTGCTGCTTGATACTCTCCTATGTGCAGTATCTCAGCTAACGCCAGCTAGGAAACAGCTGATCAGAGGGGAAAAGGGATCTGGATTAAAACATTTTTTATATTAAGCTTCCTTAAAGGAGAGCAAGAAAACTAGTGCTCCGTATTGTAGTTTACAGCAAAGTAATGTATGCAGCTCTACAATTCTATTGGTTGTCAGAAGAATCTTCATAGCCAGAATATTATAGTAGCTAAAGGTGCCTACACACTTAGCGATATTTTACACGATTTGCCCGATTCCGACACATCGTGATGACAAATCGTGTAAAATATGCCAAAATCGTGCATTCCCGCAGGTCGCACATCGCATCTTCTGATCTGCCGTGCTGTAGGGCAGTTCTGACAATCTCAGTCACAATGCACTGGAATAGGTAGGAGGCACGATAGATCGTTTGTCACATTGCACAGTTTTTAACACCAAATTCTGCCCACGACTGTCGGGGAGCTGCTGGGGAGAGTTCAAGGGGAAATCGGACACAATGTCGGATCGTGAGCACATCGCCAAGTGTGTAGGCACCTTAAGACTTAGCAAAGCAACTTCAGTGTATGGGTTTAGTTTGCTACTCTTAGAATTCAATTGCCATATGTGATAGCGAGGGGACCTAAAAGAAAAGGAAAGCGTAAATAATAGGAAAACATAAAATGTGGGGATATTTATAATAATAGTGACATACTTCCCATCCATCCTGGTTTTGGCAGGACAATCCCGCGGGGAGAGGAGAAGGTTGGGAGGAAGTTCTCTCACTGCAGAGCAGGGGTGAGTGGGTTGCACGGAGCATTGGAATACTATGGAGAGAGGCTAGGGGGCAGCCCCAAGGGACAGGTAATAGGGGAGTGATGTGAGGCCACACCATATTTTTTGATGCACATATACTACATCCCGACTCCCTGGTCCCAAATGGTATGTAGTGCCCTACGGCATGGGTGAGGCTACAATCATTAGATAGCACAAATTGGCATCTTTGCTTTGAATGCCCTATTAAAATGGTTGGTAATGGTTAATTGACAGGAGAGGAGTACACCCTAATAACAAACAAGGACCCAAGGTAACAAGGCAAGGACAGATTGTATCAGCGGGCACACAGTGACTAGGGCCCAGTACACATGTCCCCATTGTACCCACCGCCAGGCCTCCCTTAGTCATTCCTTTTATCAATTATAGAACTGTAATGGAGATCATTCCTAGCTGTGTGCCATCACCAAGGTTAAAGTAGGGTGGAATCCCAGCCTCATTGCACAGTTTACCTGCCCCGAATCCTTACCCTCCCGCTAGGTTAGAAAGCTCTCCGGCCAGTCATTATTTGTTTTTCTGCATTTAGTGTGAGACCGTGTGACATGATGTTAGTACATTATCCAGTGCGCGGAAATGAACAGCTCACCCCCCCCCCCACTGACCTGTTCTCTGACTGACACCAAACTCTTCCCACGTCTGACCTGGTGTGGAATCCACAGGGAGGTGTGTGAGCTGTATGTGAGTTGCTTTCTCATAGCTCAGTAAGACAGACATTACTATGAGACAAGAAGGTCTGCAATAACGTAATAGCCTGGCCTGTGTGTCTTATCATTCACAAGGATTAAGGACCTGATCCAGACCCGCTCGCTAGGATGCGTTCGCTCGTAGCTGGTCGATTTTCGCAATCAGCGCATGCGTACACATCGCAGTGCGCATGCGCGAACCAGTGCGAGAGATCGGGAATCGTTCGCTCGCTGCACATAGACAGCCCAGCAGAGTGAGTGACAGGAGAAGCCGTCTGTGGGTGGTGACAGGGGCTAGCTATTAACAATGGGGGAGTGGAGGCGGGAACGCAGGCGTATCTGAGCGTCTTAACTTCGTGTCAGAGGCGTGCATAATTAACAGGCAGCGTCATAGTACACGTCACCTGGTTGTATTTCACACTGAAGTGATCGCAGTGCTTGCGGTAGGGTATAGTCAACCTCAAGCACTGCGTTCGCTTCTGATGGTACCCGATGTACCGATGGTTGCATACACTTTTTGGAGATGACGTGCGCAAGTGGGCATCTTAAGACTGGCTGGTGGGCGCCTGCATACACAAAGCGATCGCACGACAAGACATAGTGGGCGTGCTTATGCCTTGCCATGCGATCGCCTGCCTTGCTGGGTGTGTGCCGGATTTGTATACACTGGGTGCGAGCGTACACATCTTAACAAGCGGGTCTGAATCGAGCCCTAAGATCTTGCAATGGAGCATCCCTGTCCAGTCAGTAGATCCTTTAGCTGTGTTTGGTAACATAGAGCTCTATGTAACATCATATACACAGCCGCAGAGCTCTGTTTTTGGACCAGAGTAGTAGTGATATATGTAATATTTAGTTATCACATACAACACAGCTCTGCTAAAAAACAGCAATTTACTCTGATGTGGCAGAGGATTTTGGTGCAGGGAGAGCACAGTGCAAATTCCACAGGTGTGGAATCTGCCCTGAATCCTCCTCTGGGGACTATCCCAGCAGACGGCCATGCAAGGCAATAGTGAGGAAGTATATATTGAGTGGGAATGCGCAGTTTTTTTCCGCCACATTTGCCTTCGTACTTAAACTACATTGTAGGTAAGTGTCTAGTTACCTAGAGCATGTCCAGGGTAAGCCATGTATATGATTTCCAGCTAGCTCCTCATTCTACACTATGGATTTATCAATATATTTGTCCCCAAAACGAGAAAAAGTTAATTCATCAATTTATTTCTGAATTGTGATTTGAAACAGAGATACGGCCAAGTGTACGTGAGGGCATACCTGTGTGATGGTATGTGTAAGTAATGCCATGTCACTACTAATACAACCTATTCAGTGTGCCAAAAGCACCTGTTATACTCCAGATGTCATAGCTGTCATGCTGTCTTTGGGCCTGATTCAGAGCTGAACGCTCTGACCAGAGCGCTCGCTCTGAATCAGGACCCTCCTACCTGTTTTTGGAGCGTCCTCACATCTTATGCGAGCGTCCATGATGATGGTCGCGATGGTCTTGACCATCGGGCTTGCGACGGAGACCCTGCGGTAGGCCGGCTTGAGACAGTAGGCTTTCCCATGGGAACGCCTCCGTCTGGCAGGCACGCCCACCAAGGGAGGCGTGCTGTCAATCAACATCGACAGCACGCCCCCTTTGGTGCGAGACCCGGAGCGATGGAGAGCCCGTCGCTATCCGGGTCTCGCGCATGCGCACGACGGAGCTCCCTCCGTCGTGCGCATGCGCGGTGGGGAAACATCGACCCGTTTGCGAGCGTCCTTTGCTCGCGAACGGGTCTGAATGACCCCCTTTGTCTGCCCGTGATCCCACTTCCCTGGGCTCATGCTGCTGTTTCCAGTACTCCTGGTAACTAATGCAGCACCTGATTAAACATGTTAACACACTTAGCGCTCGCAAGCGGGTCGATGGTGGCCCAGTGCACACGCGAGCCCCAGAGCGAGTGAGACCTTCACTCGCTCTGGAGCTCGCATCAAAACGGGGCGGCTGTGGATGTTGATCGACAGCTCGCCCCATTTTGTAGGCGGGTGGGGGGGTGGTTGAACAAACAGAGGCGTTCCCGAAGGAATGCCTGCCGTTTGTGGGCGGCCCTACTGACATCACTCGTGATGTCAGTAGTGGACTTCTGGCTGAGTGCTGAGTCCCTACCACAAGGGTCTCCTCGCAATGCCGATGGTCACCCACAGCTGTGTGAGCGGCCTGGAGACCGGTTTTAAAAAAAATGGGGACGTCCTGATTCAGAGCGAGCACACGCAAATAGCGTGCGCCTCTGAATCAGGCCCTGTGTCCGCAAACTGGACAAGATCATTCTCATGTGTGGGATACGCAGGGGGATGACAGTCCGGGAATACTGATCCATGTAATAGGTTTAGTATTAGCAGAGGGCAACATTACAGCAGCAATGGTGCTACTAAATCAGTTCCTCTCTGTCCAGCTGACCATCACTCTTTGCAGGTACCCAGACAAGCGGGTCGATGGTCGGTCAGTGCACACGCGCGAGCCCCGGAGTGAGTGAGAACTTCACTCGCGCCGGGGCTCGCTACAAAACGGGGCGGCTGTCGATGTTGATCGACAGCTCGCCCTGTCTTGTAGGCGGGGAGGGGGGGTGGCTGGACAAACGGAGGCATTCCCGAAGGAACGCCTGCCGTTTGTGGGTGGCCCTACTGACACCATTCGTGATGTCAGTAGTGAACTTCCTGCTCTATTAGAGCAGGAAGTTCACTCGGACTTGCGGGAACCGAGACCCTACCACAAGGGTCTCGTCGCAAACCCGATGGTCGCGATAATCGCAACCATCGCCAGGACACTCGCAAAAGCTGTGGGTGGTCATCTACAGCTATGCGAGCGGCTTGGAGGCTGATTTTTTTAAAAAGAAATCCCTGATTCAGAACGAGCCATCGCAAATAGCGAGAGCCTCTGAATCAGGCCCTATATCCTTTGTTCTGGGGTAAAGGGAAATTGGAACGAACATTGCGTCATTTGGACGTCTTTCATATGTGAACCCAGCCTAACAGGTTTCTATACGGTCCTGCTATCTCAGTTGTCTTTTTTGGGGGGGTCCAGGATGATTTCCACACTACTTAATGCACTTCTCCCAGGTCACATTATGTAGAAAAGTCGTGCACCCTTTTCATGAATACAGCAAATTGGCATTTCTAATTGGATCTCGCATTTCTAGGGTGCGCACATTCGTGCCATGTGTGTGAGTTTCATGAGACAAACTCGCTTTTGCAAACTTGCTCCTAATTGAATTGAGTCCACTGAGTCTCAGCGCTTCTCCTACACACCTGGAAGGAAAGTGGGACAATGCAGGTGACTGACGTCTGCGAGTCCTTCTCCTGCGCTGCTGCCAGTGCTGGGATTGGGGCTCAGTGGAAGGGGGAGGTGGGGTATATCTGTGTGACCGCTGTGTTGCGCAGGAAGAAAGCCTGGAAGACTCTGCAGTAAAGTGAGGAGTGTTGGATTCTCTCTCTGATAAATCTATGGCCCTCATTCAGAGCCACTCGCTAGCGGCAGTACGCTCGTTCCGAGCGATGTTCGCACATCTGCGCATGTGTACGGTTTTTAGTACGCATGCGCGAACCAGTCAGTGCGGCCGAAAATCGTTTGTACGCAATATAGCGAGTGCCTGCTATTTTGAGTGACAGAATGAGGCGTCTGTGGGTGGTAACAGGGGAAGGTGCTTGAAAAGGGGGAGTGGAGATCCGAACGCAGGCGTGCTTAAAGGTCAAAACGGGCGTTTTATGGGTGTGCATAATTAACATAGCAGCGTCAATGACCACGTCTTTTGATTTTTTTTAACTCAGAACTGCTCGCAAAATAGCGGTTGAAAAAACCAACCACAAGAATAGCGAGCAGTTCATATCCTGTTCGATGTACTCGATTAATCTAATAAATAGCGGACATGACGTATGGTGCGAGCGGCCAGGGGGCGTTTTTTAGAAATAAAAGAGCGTATGTTTTGCTCGCTCGTTCAGACTTAGAGGTGTGAACAGACTGCAATGTGCGAACGGATCATTTGAATAGCCACCCCTTGTTTTTGAACGAACGCAAATAGCGAACGGCTCTGAATGAGGGCCTATGTGCGGCAGTGCCTGCAGTGGATAGTGATCTGAAATTAACAGTGATAATCAGTCACTGATTGAATACAATACAGACAGTAGTATTATATTATATACTACTATTCACTGTGTGTGTGAGACACTGCTAATAAAAATGTAACTCTTTCTGTGTACTAGAACTTAATAACCTGTGTTTGTGGCCTGCCCACCCCTTATGAAGACACTGCGCAGACCTATGTTGATTGCAGGTTTGCAGATGATATCTTGTGTATATATGCACTCCGCGCACTGCGGAACTGAGCGCTGCAGGTACTGGTGATGCAGAACCGTACGCAATCCGAATGCGTCTCACAGCGGAAGATGCATTTACATATAAGCCGTGTACAGTAAATGTGTGTTCATGTAAATGCATCCTATGCAGACTTGAATTTGTCTAGATAATACAGTGTGCATCTGTTACATGGCAGGGTTCACATCCAGAATGATAATGATGACAGATGGCAACGTCACCTCGTGGAATCCCATTGGAGAATTGCTGACACACCTCCACACCTGACAGCACTGCTCTTACCTGTATGACATAATTGAGAGAATACAGGTATATGGGAGTTTCTACAGAAGGCCAGTACACAAGAGCAGGTATTCCAAATGTATATGCTTCTGTTTACATTTATTCACGCGCATGTGTGTGTGTGTGTTTCCAGGAGTGAGACAGTCCACAAACAGTAATTATTTCACTATTGCTGCCTCATTTTATTGTGTTACACTTATACCTATTTTACACCAAAGTTCCGGGTCTGATCCGGGAGTTGGAACACTGTACCAATCCGGATCAGATCCAGCACAGACCCCTTTCATATTGTGGCACCCACCCAGGATATTCCCGAGTCGGCACCGTTCACACCGGAGCCAGGTCTGCAGTGACCCAGCTCTTCCGGCATTGCAGTGGACGCTTGGAGATGACGCCATCTCCAAGCGTCACTGAAGCCGGCCAATCGGGCGCCAAGCGTGACGATCCAGGTCATCGTGACCCGGATCGCGCCGATTACACTGCAGGGTGGAATGGGTACGACCCGTGGCCAACCCTGCAAAATACCCGAGTTGGATCCCCGGGTGGATGCGATTTTTTATGTTGGTGTAAAAGGGGTATTATTAACAGGTTTAAATGTGTGTTTTTGCGTGATTTTAACCAATTTTTTTTTTACTTTTTTTTTTAATATATATATATGAATCATAATTTTTTCATATATTCCTCTCCTTTGGCAACAAATTGAAGAGAGAAAAATATATTTGTTACCATTTATGGAGCCATGATAAATGATTTTTTTTTAAATTTAGTTTTGTTTTATTATTAATGTTTTTCTGTGTAGATATTAATTAATGGTTCTATATTATAAGTTAATCAGGGTTAATTTATTATATGGTGGTATGAAACCCTTTATAGTGGTCTTTTATTTATATTTATATAAAAAAAATGTGGTTAAAAGTTATTATCCTAATGAGTATAGACCCCCCCCCCCCCCCCCCCCAAAAAAATAGGTGTAAAAAAAATCTTTTAGGAGTGGTTTTAATTTTAAATAGTGCTTTTTAATGCATAATAAGGTCGCATTTGCATATAAGTTTGGCTGGGCATTAATTATGCCAGAGTGTTACGCTGAATATGTAAGTATTTACGCATTTTTTTGTGCTTGGCTTAATGTGACGTACGTGCTGTTCAAGCTGAGTGCTTTGTATCTTTGAGATGCGTTCAAGTCTGCATACTTGTGGATATACGCCAGAGTTGCGTCAGCTTATTTCGAGCACAAGATGCGCCCGATTTGAATGGTTCTCTGCATGGAGCTATTGTGTTCTCTTTGTAAATTATAATGTGCTATAAAACAGGATGCATAGATGTACATTTCATATAAAGTATTTAACACCAGAATCTTCCCGAATAGGCAATATTACTACTCTGTACTCCGGGAAGACCCAGCTTTTACCACGATCTAATATAAGAGCGTGGCTTCTCACATACCTCATTCCACTTCTCACATCATAACATTGCCCCTGTTACATCCAGCCTTGTCCTCGCCAACATAATCACACTAGTGTACAGGCATACAGGCCACTCACTGCCTCTCACAGGATCAACATACTCATCTGCTGAAATACTTTGTGCTGCTGCGCAAACCGTCTAATGTAGTCTTGGGGACACACAAACGGTGAATGTTTTCCAGGTCTCCTCACAGAATCACAAGTGAAATAATTAGAACCACCTGCTGTTCTTTCAATATGTGTCAGTCAGAAGGACTGGATTTGAAAAGCATTGTCTATTGATCTGATTGGCTCCAGGCTATTCTGGCCCTGTCTAGACTGGAAGATGATGATTGATAACAAAAAAGTAACGTGACCCTAGTTGGAACCTTTTTTAAATTCACATGACTTAACTAATGGGGCATTTCTATGTTTCCCAAATGATTGTGGAAAAAAAAAAATTGACAATGTATGAGGTTCACCGATTGCCAATTTCGACCAAAAAATTGATCGGAATCAGTGAATCATGTTTTCAAACATGTTGGTTTTTACCGACCTGTCAAGGATATAGATTGCTATTGTATGGTAATAATCAGCCGACTTGCAGACTGTTACTAGTATCTTACTAGTAAAATGGGCACTTTTATGATTCGCAGATCTGATCATTGGATGACAATGATCTGCAAATCACTGAAAAATATCAGCAATGTATGGGCGCATTGTGGTGGATTGGCAAATTGTTAAATTGGGGGGGGGGGGACAATGCAGAATCTGTGAATCTTTTTTGTGATTGCTGATGTATGAGACCCTCAAGCAAATAGAAGACAACTAAGGTTTAGGTCAAATATATATATATATATATATATATATATATAAATAAAACACATACATACAGGGCTATTTTTCTGAAAAATAGGTCCAGGAACTGTGGGTAGAGCTATGGAAAAACATATATATAGTATGATGAAAAAATACACTCAAAAGCGACTTTAAATAAAACTTATCTTATGAAAAATAAATTTTATTCCAGGACATTATGTCATAGTTAATGAGAGGTTCAGGAATTGAGTTCCTGCTGAAAAATATCACTATAAATATATGTGCGGTGTAATGTGAATAAGATTGTGCTACTGTGTGGTGTAATTTGAATTGCAAATACTATTGAGGTGGTCTTTCGAGACCACATCCCTTTATTAAGATAGCGCTTGGGATGGGGGTATGAGTTCCATCACATCTCTAGGACCACTTTAAGCACTGATATATATACATATACATATAGTATATGCACGTCGGAATGGGGGGGGACTAGAAGGCGACTCACTCCCCCAAACATGTGAAAGGTGCGGCGGACGGTAAGGGGCTGTGCAGCCTATCTCTATAAAGCACAGCCCCTGACCATCCGCGGTCACCACTACAGTCCCTGTGCAGTGTGCGAGCCCATATAGGAGAAAGGAGGGGAGGGGGCGGGCTGGAAAGATTTTGTGTTGCCCCCCAGCATAAAATCTTTCCGATGCCCATATGTATGTATGTGTGTGTATATATATATATATATATATATATATATATATATATATATATATATATATATATATTTGTATGGCAAAGGTCCGGCACTCCCTCTGTAGCTAAGTGCAGCTGCCCTGGTGCCAGTGTCACTGATGCATATGTGTCATAGATGTGGGTGCTTCCAAAGCTGTCCTACACCACACACTGCACTCCGGGACATTTGTTTATGTATACCTGAAGACGGGGCGCTAGCCGCTCCAAAACGCAGTAGCAATAAATCTTTTTGTATCAAGTCCCTGAGTGCAATTTGGTGTAGGACAGCTTTGGAAGCACCAACACCTATGATATATATATATATTGTTCTGGTGACTAGATCTGTCTCATACCGGTGCCTGGTGCTGCACAGAAGGGGATTTCTCATTACGCTGACAAAACATGAGGCACATGGTGTAAAAGAGCTGTGATGCCACCACATCACATTCTCACCCAAACCTCAAGTGTGAGTCAATTTCCTTCTGCCTGCATGATGTAATGATCGGCATGAGGGCTGCAGAGGTTGAATGCAGGAGGTTATCAGCCAAACAGGAGAGTCAGAGGCCTATTTCTAAAGGTGCATACACACACAACGATTTTTTGAACGATTATCGTTAAACGATATCGTTTAACGATAATCGTTTGAAAAAAACGTTCACTTTCTGAGTCAAACGATGAACGATTATTGTTCATGCGCGTTCACGTTTGTAGTTTGTAGTTCAGTCAGACTTGTCAACTCAACGATTTTCATTAAGTTAATATGCAAAAATCGTTTGTAGTTCATAAAAATCGTTCATTACATTTAAATGAACATAGTAAATGAACAACTTTAGTAAACGATTTTAGTTCATTTTTTCAAGGTAGAAAATCGTTTACTAAAATCGTTCATTAACTCAATCGTTGTGTGTGTATGCAGCTTCAATCATTTTCCTAAATCTATCCCAAAAAATCCACAATCATATACACTGCTCAAAAAAATACAGGGAACACTTAAACAACACAATGCAACTCCAAGTCATTCACACTTCTGTGAAATCAAACTGTCCACTTACGAAGCAACATTGATTGACAATCAATTTCACATGCTGTTGTGCAAATGGAATAGACAACAGGTGGAAATTATAGGCAATTAGCAAGACACCCCCAATAAAGGAGTGGTTCTGCAGGTGGTGACCACAGACCACTTCTCAGTTCCTATGCTTTTTGGCTGATGTTTTGGTCACTTTTGAATGCTGGCGGTGCTTTCACTCTAGTGGTAGCATGAGATGGAATCTACAACCCACACAAGTGGCTCAGGTAGTGCAACTCATCCAGAATGGCACATCAATGGGAGCTGTGGCAAGAAGGTTTGCTGTGTCTGTTAGTGTAGTGTCCAGAGCATGGAGGCGCTACCAAGAGATAAGCCAGTACATCAGGAGACGTGGAGGAGGCCGTAGGAGGGCAACAACCCAGCAGCAGGACCGCTACCTCCGCCTTTGTGCAAGGAGGAACAGGAGGAGCACTGCCAGAGCCCTGCAAAATGACCTCCAGCAGGCCACAAATGTGCATGTGTCTGCTCAAACAGTCAGAAACAGACTCCATGAGGGTGGTATGAGGGCCCGACGTCCACAGGTGGGGGTTGTGCTTACAGCCCAACACCGTGCAGGACGTTTGGCATTTGCCAGAGAACACCCAGATTGGCAAATTTGCCACTGGCGCCCTGTGCTCTTCACAGATGAAAGCAGGTTCACACTGAGCACATGTGACAGAGTCTGGAGACGTCAAGGAGAACGTTCTGCTACCTGCAACATCCTCCAGCATGACCGGTTTGGCAGTGGGTCAGTAATGGTGTGGGGTGGCATTTCTTTGGGGGCCGCACAACCCTCCATGTGCTCGCTAGAGGTAGCCTGACTGCCATTAGGTACCGAGATGAGATCCTCAGACCCCTTGTGAGACCATATGCTGGTGCGGTTGGCCCTGGGTTCCTCCTAATGCAAGACAATGCTAGAGCTCATGTGGCTCGAGTGTGTGAGCAGTTCCTGCAAGACGAAGGCATTGATGCTATGGACTGGCCCGCCCGTTCCCCAGACCTGAATCCAATTGAGCACATCTGGAACGTCATGTCTCGCTCCATCCACCAACGCCACGTTGCACCATAGACTGTACAGGAGTTGGCAGTTTAGTCCAGGTCTGGGAGGAGATCCCTCAGGAGTCCATCCGCCACCTCATCAGGAGCATGCCCAGGCGTTGTAGGGAGGTCATACAGGCACGTGGAGGCCACACACACTACTGAGCCTCAGTTTGACTTGTTTTAAGGACATTACATCAAATTTTGTGCAGCCTGTACTGTGTTTTTCCACTTTAATTTTGAGTGTGGCTCCAAAACCAGACCTCCATGGGTTAATAAATTTGATTTCCAATCATTTTTGTGTGATTTTGGTGTCAGCAAATTCAACTATGTAAAGAACAAAGTATATTTCATTCATTCTAGGAATGTGCAGGCTCGGATAGGTTTGAGTTTGCACGTTGAGTTCGGATTTTTCCCTCAAAAAAAACGGAACTCAGAAAGAGGCAAAACGTCATCTTGCATTGACGAACATCATCATTCCTTGACAAAAGTCCAGGAATGATGATGTTCGTCCATGCAAGATGACGTTTTGCCTCTTTCTGAGTTCCGTTTTTCTGGAGGGAAAAATCCGAACTCAACGTGCAAACTCAAACCTATCCGAGCCTGCACATCCCTCATTCATTCAGATCTAGGATGTGTTATTTTAGTCTTCCCTTTATTTTTTTGAGCAGTATATATTCAGCATTATATATTAAAAAAAAAATCTTAAAAAAAAAAAAGGTTAATACTTAAGGAAAATGATATAAGTAATAGTGTATTATGAAAAATGCACCAATGCAATACAAGCTCCTGCATACACACCTAACACCGGTGTGGTCACCCCATAAGTATAGTATTGCATTTTATCCCCCCTTAGACAGGCAGACCCCTCTAGTCATTGTCTAGACACAGTACTGAAGCCTCAGCCAGCAGGCCCAGGCTTCTACAGGAAATTCTAGAATAGAACCTCAGCGAGGCAGAGCTGTACTGGATCTCTAGATCAGAACCTACCACAGAACTGACAATCATTAATAGGAACACCTGACTCACAATACCACCAAGCAGACACAGACATTGGCAGGATCACCTACGGTATACAATCGGGAAGCCGTCTGCCTTAATACCGGTAGCCGGCTTCCCGACTGTCATATCCAGGCGAGGGTGAAATGCCGGGCGTCTAGATGTAGACGCCTGACATTTCCCCGACGCCCGGCATCCCGATCGAAGGGATGCCGGGCGCCGCGAGCGGGCAGCTGCGGGGGGGGTTAGTTTTAGTGCACCAGGGGGGACTTAGGGTTAGGCACCCCCCCGGGAGGGTTAGGCTAGGGGGTGGGAGGGTTAGGGTTAGGCACCCCCGGGGGGGACTTAGGGTTAGGCAGCGGGGAAGGGGGGGGTTAGGGTTAGGCACTTAGAGGGGAGGATTAGGGTTAGGCACTTGGGGGGGGGGGAAGTTAGGGTTAGGCACCCCTAAGGAGGGTTAGGGGGTTAGGTTAGTCAATACTTACCTATCGACGATCGGGATTTCCAGTGCTGTCTGGCTTCCGCTGCCGTGAACTCTGCTTTGGTTGGCCAGGCACTGCCGGGAATCGAACCGGCGGTATTTCATACCGATTCCTCACCTACTGTATACCAGAACCTCTGCCAGATAGTGCTCTTATTGACGGAAGAACCTCCAACCAAGTCAGTTGTCTCTGCACATACAGGTTTAGTAGCAAGTACGTTATGGGGCAAAGTTGAACGTATGCCTGCTTGTGGAGGGTATTTTGTATGTTATCACACTGCACCAAAACTGTAGTACACATTTCAGTCGGATCCACACTTCCGACTGCATAGACGGAAACAGGCAGAATACAGTGAGGGCTTTCTCTTCCGAGGATGACTTCGGTGCAGATAGCCAAGCTCCTAACACTCTTACTGGCCCACTTCACCAGTGGTTCCATTCATCCTTATCACTCCGGGGTCTCATGCATACTTGCCAGCTCTCCCGGAATGTTCGGGAGTGTCGTGTATTTCGGGGGACTCTCCCAAACTACTGAAAGCATGAACCGTGAATGGTTTGGTGACATGATTCGCATTGAATTGCGCCAGTGTGGCTCTGCCCCTGCTGTAAAATGTAATGAATTGTGGCTTTGAACAGCGGGAGCTGGAGCTACCGGGAAATGATGATGGTATCACTTCCACCCGGCATCTTGGACAAGGTTGCACCCTCAGGGACTCTCTATGGAGGGCTTATTAAAAGTCGGTAAGTGCAATATGCTTTAATACAGTATTAGGTGATTAAAGACTTGGATGTTAAAGTCGTGTTTGACATCAGTGTATGTATTTTTGTATTTTTTTTATTCAATTTTAAGTTGCTGATTAAATAAAAAAAATATCTGCTTTACATATAGTGACCAGTCAGGTGATCTCTCTGTATTAGATACAGAGACCCAGCGCTGTCTGATCCCGTCCTGATAATAATGACCAGTCAGGAGATCTCTCTATATTAGATACAGAGACCCAGCACTGTCTGATCCTGTCCTGATAATAATGACCAGTCAGGAGATCTCTCTGTATTAGAGACAGAGACCCAGCGCTATCCGATCCTGTCCTGATAATAATGACCAGTCAGGAGATCTCTCTGTATTAGAGACAGAGACCCAGCGCTATCCGATCCAGTCCTTATAATAAAGTGCAGTCAGGAGATCTCTCTATATTAGATACAGAGACCCAGCACTGTCTGATCCTGTCCTGATAATAATGACCAGTCAGGAGATCTCTCTATATTAGATACAGAGACCCAGCACTGCCTGATCCTGTCCTGATAATAATGACCAGTCAGGAGATCTCTCTATATTAGATACAGAGACCCAGCACTGTCTGATCCTGTTCTGATAATAATGACCAGTCAGGAGATCTCTCTATATTAGATACAGGGACCCAGCACTGTCTGATCCCATCCTGATAATAATGACCAGTCAGGAGATCTCTCTATATTAGATACAGAGACCCAGCACTGTCTGATCCCGTCCTGATAATAATGACCAGTCAGGTGATCTCTCTGTATTAGATACAGAGACCCAGCGCTGTCTGATCCCGTCCTGATAATAATGACCAGTCAGGAGATCTCTCTATATTAGATACAGAGACCCAGCGCTGTCTGATCCTGTCCTGATAATAATGACCAGTCAGGAGATCTCTCTATATTAGATACAGAGACCCAGCGCTGTCTGATCCCGTCCTGATAATAATGACCAGTCAGGAGATCTCTCTATATTAGATACAGAGACCCAGCGCTGTCTGATCCCGTCCTGATAATAATGACCAGTCAGGAGATCTCTCTATATTAGATACAGAGACCCAGCACTGTCTGATCCCGTCCTGATAATAATGACCAGTCAGGTGATCTCTCTGTATTAGATACAGAGACCCAGCGCTGTCTGATCCCGTCCTGATAATAATGACCAGTCAGGAGATCTCTCTATATTAGATACAGAGACCCAGCGCTGTCTGATCCTGTCCTGATAATAATGACCAGTCAGGAGATCTCTCTATAATAGATACAGAGACCCAGCACTGTCTGATCCTGTCCTGATAATAATGAGCAGTCAGGAGATCTCTCTGTATTAGAGACAGAGACCCAGCGCTATCCGATCCAGTCCTTATAATAAAGTGCAGTCAGGAGATCTCTCTATATTAGATACAGAGACCCAGCACTGTCTGATCCTGTCCTGATAATAATGACCAGTCAGGAGATCTCTCTATATTAGATACAGAGACCCAGCACTGCCTGATCCTGTCCTGATAATAATGACCAGTCAGGAGATCTCTCTATATTAGATACAGAGACCCAGCACTGTCTGATCCTGTTCTGATAATAATGACCAGTCAGGAGATCTCTCTATATTAGATACAGGGACCCAGCACTGTCTGATCCCATCCTGATAATAATGACCAGTCAGGAGATCTCTCTATATTAGATACAGAGACCCAGCACTGTCTGATCCCGTCCTGATAATAATGACCAGTCAGGTGATCTCTCTGTATTAGATACAGAGACCCAGCGCTGTCTGATCCCGTCCTGATAATAATGACCAGTCCGGAGATCTCTCTATATTAGATACAGAGACCCAGCGCTGTCTGATCCTGTCCTGATAATAATGACCAGTCAGGAGATCTCTCTATATTAGATACAGAGACCCAGCGCTGTCTGATCCTGTCCTGATAATAATGACCAGTCAGGAGATCTCTCTATATTAGATACAGAGACCCAGCACTGCCTGATCCTGTCCTGATAATAATGACCAGTCAGGAGATCTCTCTATAATAGATACAGAGACCCAGCACTGTCTGGTCCTGTCCTGATAATAATGTCCTGTCAGGAGATCTCTCTATATTAGATACAGAGACCCAGCACTGTCTGATCCTGTTCTGATAATAATGACCAGTCAGGTGATCTCTCTGTATTAGATACAGAGACCCAGCGCTGTCTGATCCCGTCCTGATAATAATGACCAGTCAGGAGATCTCTCTATATTAGATACAGAGACCCAGCGCTGTCTGATCCTGTCCTGATAATAATGACCAGTCAGGAGATCTCTCTGTAATAGATACAGAGACCCAGCACTGTCTGATCCTGTCCTGATAATAATGAGCAGTCAGGAGATCTCTCTGTATTAGAGACAGAGACCCAGCGCTATCCGATCCTGTCCTTATAATAAAGTGCAGTCAGGAGATCTCTCTATATTAGATACAGAGACCCAGCACTGTCTGATCACGTCCTTATAATAATGACCAGTTAGGGGATCTCTCTATATTAGATACAGAGACCCAGCACTGTCTGATTCTGTCCTGTCAGGAGATCTCTCTATAATAGATACAGAGACCCAGCACTGCCTGATCCTGTCCTGATAATAATGACCAGTCAGGAGATCTCTCTGTATTAGAGACAGAGACCCAGCGCTATCCGATCCTGTCCTTATAATAAAGTGCAGTCAGGAGATCTCTCTATATTAGATACAGAGACCCAGCACTGTCTGATCCCGTCCTTATAATAATGACCAGTCAGGAAATCTCTCTATAATAGATACAGAGACCCAGCGCTGCCTGATCCTGTCCTGATAATAATGACCAGTCAGGAGATCTCTCTATATTAGATACAGAGACCCAGCACTGCCTGATCCTGTCCTGATAATAATGACCAGTCAGGAGATCTCTCTATAATAGATACAGAGACCCAGCACTGTCTGGTCCTGTCCTGATAATAATGTCCAGTCAGGAGATCTCTCTATATTAGATACAGAGACCTAGCACTGTCTGATCCTGTTCTGATAATAATGACCAGTCAGGAGATCTCTCTATATTAGATACAGGAACCCAGCACTGTCTGATCCCATCCTGATAATAATGACCAGTCAGGAGATCTCTCTATATTAGATACAGAGACCCAGCACTGTCTGATCCCGTCCTGATAATAATGACCAGTCAGGTGATCTCTCTGTATTAGATACAGAGACCCAGCGCTGTCTGATCCCGTCCTGATAATAATGACCAGTCAGGAGATCTCTGTATATTAGATACAGAGACCCAGCGCTGTCTGATCCTGTCCTGATAATAATGACCAGTCAGGAGATCTCTCTATATTAGATACAGAGACCCAGCGCTGTCTGATCCTGTCCTGATAATAATGACCAGTCAGGAGATCTCTCTATAATAGAAACAGAGACCCAGCGCTGTCTGATCCTGTCCTGATAATAATTACCAGTCAGGAGATCTCTCTATATTAGAGACCCAGCACTATCTGATCCTATCCTGATAATAATGACCAATCAGTAGATCTCTCTATATTAGCTACAGAGACCCCGCACTGTCTGATACTGTCCTGATAATAACGTCCTGTCAGGAGATCTCTCTATATTAGATACAGGGACCCAGCACTGTCTGATCCCGTCCTGATAATAATGACCAGTCAGGTGATCTCTCTGTATTAGATACAGAGACCCAGCGCTGTCTGATCCCGTCCTGATAATAATGACCAGTCAGGAGATCTCTCTATTTCTACTTCAGGGTCCATAGGGGGTCCACAGGGTTGACCTTGGGGGTATAGGTTGGGAACCAAATCCGGGCACCACGCAGTTAAAGCTTTTAGCTCCCAGGATGCACTTGGGTCCACTCTCCCTATAACCCCACCCCCAAGCCAGAGGCACCTCAGTTTAAGTTGTGCCCGGCCGGAGTCGGGTCACCGTTTAGTGCAGGGGGGAGCTGATTAGCAGCCCCTAAGCTTTATTTTTTCTAAAGGACAGAGTTTTTTATTTTTCCTTTGGATTCTTCAGAGCGGCAGCGTCAGACTGTCCATAGGACGTCTAAGCTGCCGCTCCGTCACCCCGCTGGCGCTGAGACGCCAGTACAGATCTGGGGATCTCAGCGGGACCCCAGAGTCTGTACTAGCCGGACTCTGCGGGCGCCCAGGACTGCTGCCGGATCCACGGGGAGCAGGTAAGGTCGCGGATCACCGCTTGCGGTGATCCGCGCATTTGAAATGCAGTCCTGTGCCTCCGGTCTCTGGGGACAGACCGGAGGCGCCGGCAGTGGCGGCGGGCCCCCCATACCCCGTGTGTCCACTAGACCACCAGGGACTTAGTGTTCGGTGCAGGGAGCCGGCGTCCCGGGGGTTAATAGCCGGCCAGGGGAGACAGCCTTCCCTGTTACAGCGGCTCCTCCCCTCAGCTCAGCGCGCCTTTCAGTATCTATAGTCTGGCGTCGCTGAGCTGCTTCCTCCGCGGGCCACGCTTCTTCTGAGGTCTCCAGCGGCCATTTTCTCTGTGGTGCAGCAGAGATCTCTGGAGATGGCAGTTGGTCCAGTCCCCCTGCGTACCTCACCATCAGGTCAGTATACACAGCGCTGTAGCCTTCCCAGACACTGAATCTGGGTAAGTTGCATGCAGTGTAATAGTGCAGTATATTATATGACATGTTTATGTATATATGTGTATATCTGCATTGTATGTGACTTATGCTAGTGCTGACTGTCTGTATTCTCTCACCTGTCAGTGTATATCTATCCCTTTCCTTATCTGCCCTAATACAGCTGTACTTGGGGTGGTTCTGAGACCTCACATTTATATACTTGTTAATATTTGTGAGGTTTGTCACATACTGTTGCGTGCTGCACGTTGCCATATTTTGAGTGGAACTGTGTGTTGCATACGCTGAAAATGGGTCCCTGCAGCTAATTTTTAGTATCAGTCAGGACCAGTATAGCGCTGCTTGATCAAGAGCGTTATGCTGCACCCATTTTTACTATCCTGCAAGCCATGTGCTGCAGGTGTTAGTGCGGAGGATTTAACTCTTAAAGGGTTCTGTATGTGGCGTCATCGGGTGCCGGCCCCTTTCACGACCCCCTTGGGCGGTTTGTTTTCTCGGGATCCTCTTAATTGCGGATCGCCGGGCGGGCCCCATTGTTGTACCTCACTTGGGGTTACTTCACCATACTACCCCTTTTTCATCTCAGGGTATCTCGCAGTTTCTTGCACTCTTCCCCAGTGACACAGACTACCGCTCCCTACAGGGGTTTTTCGAGTATATGAATTCCCCCTGGTGCCACAATAGTCTGTCATGCCCCTTGCAGGGATTACCACAACAGCCACACTGGGTGGATGTCGTTTTTCTATGAAACGCAAATTGGCGTGGTTGACGCCCTGTGGTTACTTCCCAGTTGGCTCTACCGTGAACTGGATACTGTTTTGGGCTCTTTCCCTCTTACACGGGGGGAAGCCTATCTCAAGTATTATTATCCCTGCTTTGGGCTGGTGGCAGGTCCATTCTGGTTAGAGTGAATGTTGACCTGCACCTGTATCATACACCCTCAGTATGGCGTGCCTTCTGGTTCCCTGTTGCTGACTAGCGGGTGGATCGCATGGCGGGACTCTGGCTGTTGCCAGATATGAGGTATTACAACAGTGTTTGGTCTCCTGTCCCAAATTCCCTGAGGGTCATCATGAGCCCCTCCTGGGGTGGATGGACATGTTACTCGTCTGATTACAGACGTTACTACGCCTCCCATTCCTGCGTGGTCGGATTCTTCTGATCCGTAGGTGGTAACTCTGCCTGAAATCAGTATACTCGCTTTCAGGGGTTGTTACCCATCCTACCATGGCTATAGCATGGTTGGTTAATACTATTGCATACTGAGCTGATACATTTGTAATGTTTTTTCCCCTCCAACACGTCTGGGGTTCAAATGTATTTGGTCGCTCTCGTAATATATGCAGTTGTCATAGGTGGACATGCCTATATTGGATACCAGCTCCTAACTTTCAGAGTTCCGGCTGCGACGGTATCCTCCGTAATACCCTATGGCTGCGCTCTGGGAATGCAGAGGTGCAGATACCATCTATAGGGTATATCTTGTTGGGTCCTGACCTTGACAGTGGCAGTACAAATTTCCCGCCTTCAGCTATGCTCACTATAGGGCCTCAGACTATTAAGTCTTTTTGTCCTCTGGGTCAGCCTAAAGGTCTGTTTCTTCATAGACTGTCGGCCTTTACAAGGGCCGACATATCCAGTTCCGAGCAGGCCTGGACTGCCAGCCGATCCTGCTTCTGAACCTACGGATATATCGTCAGCCTGACGAGACAGGCCTACCACTGGGAGATGGCGATTTTCTCAGTTTGCCTGGTACTAGTGTCTAGTTGCCGCGGCTACGTGGGTAGGAGGGTACGCACTCTCTTTGCTCAGGCGGCCTATTTCCATGTGATGGTACTCAGGCCCTTATTCGGAACAGGGCCTTACAAATTGAGAAAGCTATACAGTTGTTGCGGTAAGCGGAGCTAATTGGGCCATCCCCACTTTCTCAGCGAGGGACTGGTTGTTCTGCTTTCTTTCTGGTGCGGTGGCTGAATGGTCCTCTTTGGCCTATTCTCTGTCTCATTTCCCTGAACCAGTTCCTAAAGCTACCTGGGCTCAGGAGGCAATCCCTATGCTCCATCATACTATGTTTGGAACCTGGGGACTTTATGGTATCACTGGAGATACAGGACGCGTGCCTACGGGTACTTACAGAGACCTTACCTCAGCATGGACTGAGGTTTGCTGTATCACAGCACTTACGATTTTTCGGGCTCTGCCTGTTGAGACTGCTCTCAGCCCCACAGGGGTTTACCAGCGTTTTGGATTTTCTGACAGTTCTTCTGTTCAGTATATCCCAATGCTCCTGTACCTGGATGGCCTCCTGCTCTTAGCAGGATCACCGGGGTACTTTACAGCCGGGTCAGGTTGACTGTGGCTTCTTCAGGGTGCAGACGTTTAATCAATGGGGAAAAAGTCCTCCCTGCATCCCTTTCTGGGTATTCTTCACCTAGGAGCCCTGCTGGATTCTCAGAATCTGAGAATTCTTCTGGCGTAAGACGGCATCTCCACTCTTCCATTAGGAGTACATGGATGTCTGCGCAGTCGACATATGTCTTTACACTCTGGGATGCATGGTCCACTATTCAGTGTCTGCCTTTGGAAGGGTGGAATGGGCTTAGTTCCATTCCAGGCCTTTCCATAATTGGCTTATCTCCAGATGGAACAAGTTTTTTCTGTCTGATCACTGTTCAAACGATGATGCTCTCCCCGGAGGCAAGTCGGTCCCTTTTCGGGTGACTATGGCCATCTCGTCCAGGGTATTCTTTGCTAAGGACAGTGTCTGGTTCGCATCCATTTCAGTGCAGTTGGATGTCTGTCGATTCCACCCTGTCAATTAACTTGTTGAAACTTTAGCCTGTCTTGGGCCTTCACTCTGGCATAGCCCTTGTTTCCCGGTGAACCTGAAAAAGTTCAGTCCGACAGGGTCAGAACAGTGGCTTTCTTTTTAGCAATACTGTTCGTTGGGTGGCAATGTCAGGTATGTCATACATTCGGACATTGTCTAAGGGTCTCCTCCCGACCATCTCGACAGTGTTCATTTCAGGTGCTCTCCATTGGGAAGCGGGAGTCCTCAGCCGTCACGACGTGCATCCAGGGGACTAGTCTCTTCCCCAAGAGAGGTTTCATCTCCTGGTGAGCAGGGGGGGGGGGGGTCCTCCTGAGGTGACCCTCATGGCCTTCTGACTCTATCACACTATGGTGTTACAGTCCAACTCTGGGGATTCTGAAGCAACCTTCAGTGACTCTTTGTCGGTGAAGTGGTTCTTCCAATTTGCGTACCTGTGTTCTCCGGTCTCCATTCTTCCTCGAGGGAAGTGTTTCAATCGAGACGGAGATGCTTTCCTGCTGGTGGCTCCTGATTGCCCCAGATGTCAGGGGTACTTGGTTTTTCGGAGTCTCTCCATCGATACTCCATTCCTGATGCTTCACTGCCCAGACCTGTTGTCTCAGGGTCCTGGGGTTTGCCTTGGACCTGGGTAGTTTGTCTTTGACTGCGTCCCTACAGTGGTCTTACGGCTTCCCTGGCTTTGTCATCGTTGGAATGATTAGAGCACATGGATCAGCTTTTGCTGGGACCTACCACAAACTGTGGCAACCATAATTCTTATGGTATTATACCTGTCGATATGATCCTCTGGGGGGATTTCCAGATATTCTGGCATTCCTTCCGGCTGGCTTGGGTTTCACCCTCGGCCTGGCCTTCCTGACAGTGCGGATCTCTACACTGTCAGTATGATTAAGATATGGAATTGCTCCGCTCTGATATCCAGTTCATCCTTTGGAGTGTTTTCTGGATTATGCCTCCATTTGTCCTCCCTAGGGACTCCTTGGGAGTTAGTAGTGGTTCTTCGTTAACTCCGGGGAAAGTTAATGGAACCGCTGGTTGTGATAGCCATTACATGGTCTATTGCTTTGGCTTTCTCTCTTTCTCTCAGGGAGTTTATATCACCCAGGTGAGTGTCGGAATTGGGAGCGTTCTCATGTGGCTCCCTCTTCTGGAGGGCATCTTGTCAGGGTGTGAGTTGCTCTCACCCTGTGTTTCTTCTTAGTGATTTTTAGGTTCCATATTATTCTGGAACTTATGGTGAGGCCATTCAGTCCCCAGTCCTCTCGGCTGGTGTGGCCTCATTGACTGTAGTCCGGCCTCTGTGGATTTATGTGATCCGTTAATCGGACTCCTTATTGGTGGTCTGAAATTTCTGGTTTTAACAGGAAAGGATGGCCGGCCTATGGCCAAATGTTGGCTGGACGGCCTCGTATGTCTTCTTCAGGGGCCTACCCATGGGTAGGCCTTTCTGTTATTGATGCTTGTTTTTTCTCGGGCCATGTAACCCTCGTGGGTGGCTCGCTGTGGCGCCTTGGCTGTTTTGCCTTGCTAGATGGCCACGTGGTCTTCTGTCCACACCTTTTTAAGGTTCTAGGCATTGGTTTCCTTTGCCTCTCCGGATGCTTCCTTTTTGGCGGCGGATTCTCCTCTCAGCACAAGAGCGTCCCCTCCCTTGGTTGAACTGCTTTGGGACATCCCCAAGGTCAACCCTGTGGACCCCCTATGGACCCTGAAGTAGAAAACAAGAGATATGGTAAGAACTTACCTTTGTTATCTCTGTTTCTACGAAGTCCATAGGGTCCACAGGGCGCCCGCCCTGACGCACCTGGCTTCGAATGGGCTGTGTGGCTGGTCACCGGTTTTCCGTCTCCCATTTCTGTGAGTATGGTTATCGAGTGTTCCAGTTTTCTCTCTCTTTTTCTCTCCTCCTCCGGCCTTTGGCTACTTACAAACTGAGGTGCCTCTGGCTTGGGGGTGGGGTTATAGGGAGAGTGGACCCAAGTGCATCCTGGGAGCTAAAAGCTTTAACTGCGTGGTGCCCGGATTTGGTTCCCAACCTATACCCCCAAGGTCAACCCTGTGGACCCTATGGACTTCGTAGAAACAGAGATAACAAAGGTAAGTTCTTACCATATCTCTTGTAATTAGATACAGAGACCCAGCGCTGTCTGATCCTGTTCTGATAATAATGACCAGTCAGGAGATCTCTCTGTAATAGATACAGAGACCCAGCACTGTCTGATCCTGTCCTGATAATAATGAGCAGTCAGGAGATCTCTCTATATTAGATACAGAGACCCAGCACTGTCTGATCACGTCCTAATAATAATGACCAGTTAGGGGATCTCTCTATATTAGATACAGAGACCCAGCACTGTCTGATTCTGTCCTGTCAGGAGATCTCTCTATAATAGATACAG
Organism: Taudactylus pleione; assembly: GCA_031769625.1. Lineage (NCBI taxonomy): Eukaryota > Metazoa > Chordata > Amphibia > Anura > Myobatrachidae > Taudactylus > Taudactylus pleione. Next base: position 594,771 of record JAUIMM010000808.1, on the reverse strand, counting down.
AGACCCAGCACTGCCTCATCCTGTCCTGATAATAATGACCAGTCAGGAGATCTCTCTATATTAGATACAGAGACCCAGCACTGCCTGATCCTGTCCTGATAATAATGACCAGTCAGGAGATCTCTCTATAATAGATACAGAGACCCAGCACTGTCTGGTCCTGTCCTGATAATAATGTCCTGTCAGGAGATCTCTCTATATTAGATACAGAGACCCAGCACTGTCTGATCCTGTTCTGATAATAATGACCAGTCAGGAGATCTCTCTATATTAGATACAGGGACCCAGCACTGTCTGATCCCGTCCTGATAATAATGACCAGTCAGGTGATCTCTCTGTATTAGATACAGAGACCCAGCGCTGTCTGATCCCGTCCTGATAATAATGACCAGTCAGGAGATCTCTCTATATTAGATACAGAGACCCAGCACTGTCTGATCCTGTCCTGATAATAATGAGCAGTCAGGAGATCTCTCTGTATTAGAGACAGAGACCCAGCGCTATCCGATCCTGTCCTTATAATAAAGTGCAGTCAGGAGATCTCTCTATATTAGATACAGAGACCCAGCACTGTCTGATCCCGTCCTTATAATAATGACCAGTCAGGAAATCTCTCTATAATAGATACAGAGACCCAGCACTGCCTGATCCTGTCCTGATAATAATGACCAGTCAGGAGATCTCTCTATAATAGATACAGAGACCCAGCACTGTCTGGTCCTGTCCTGATAATAATGTCCTGTCAGGAGATCTCTCTATATTAGATACAGAGACCTAGCACTGTCTGATCCTGTTCTGATAATAATGACCAGTCAGGAGATCTCTCTATAATAGATACAGGGACCCAGCACTGTCTGATCCCATCCTGATAATAATGACCAGTCAGGAGATCTCTCTATATTAGATACAGAGACCCAGCACTGTCTGATCCCGTCCTGATAATAATGACCAGTCAGGTGATCTCTCTGTATTAGATACAGAGACCCAGCGCTGTCTGATCCTGTCCTGATCATAATGACCAGTCAGGAGATCTCTCTATATTAGATACAGAGACCCAGCACTGTCTGATCCTGTCCTGATAATAATGAGCAGTCAGGAGATCTCTCTGTATTAGAGACAGAGACCCAGCGCTATCCGATCCTGTCCTTATAATAAAGTGCAGTCAGGAGATCTCTCTATATTAGATACAGAGACCCAGCACTGTCTGATCCCGTCCTTATAATAATGACCAGTCAGGAAATCTCTCTATAATAGATACAGAGACCCAGCACTGCCTGATCCTGTCCTGATAATAATGACCAGTCAGGAGATCTCTCTATAATAGATACAGAGACCCAGCACTGTCTGATCCCGTCCTTATAATAATGTCCTGTCAGGAGATCTCTCTATATTAGATACAGAGACCTAGCACTGTCTGATCCTGTTCTGATAATAATGACCAGTCAGGAGATCTCTCTATAATAGATACAGGGACCCAGCACTGTCTGATCCCATCCTGATAATAATGACCAGTCAGGAGATCTCTCTATATGAGATACAGAGACCCAGCACTGTCTGATCCCGTCCTGATAATAATGACCAGTCAGGTGATCTCTCTGTATTAGATACAGAGACCCAGCGCTGTCTGATCCCGTCCTGATAATAATGACCAGTCAGGAGATCTCTCTATATTAGATACAGAGACCCAGCGCTGTCTGATCCTGTCCTGATAATAATGACCAGTCAGGAGATCTCTCTATATTAGATACAGAGACCCAGCGCTGTCTGATCCTGTCCTGATAATAATGACCAGTCAGGAGATCTCTCTATAATAGATACAGAGACCCAGCGCTGTCTGATCCTGTCCTGATAATAATTACCAGTCAGGAGATCTCTCTATAATAGATACAGAGACCCAGCGCTATCCGATCCTGTCCTTATAATAAAGTGCAGTCAGGAGATCTCTCTATATTAGATACAGAGACCCAGCACTGTCTGATCCCGTCCTTATAATAATGACCAGTTAGGGGATCTCTCTATATTAGATACAGAGACCCAGCACTGTCTGATCCCGTCCTGATAATAATGACCAGTCAGGAGATCTCTCTATATTAGAGACCCAGCACTATCTGATCCTATCCTGATAATAATGACCAATCAGTAGATCTCTCTATATTAGCTACAGAGACCCCGCACTGTCTGATACTGTCCTGATAATAACGTCCTGTCAGGAGATCTCTCTATAATAGATACAGAGACCCAGCACTGTCTGATCCTGTCCTGATAATAATGAGCAGTCAGGAGATCTCTCTGTATTAGAGACAGAGACCCAGCGCTATCCGATCCTGTCCTTATAATAAAGTGCAGTCAGGAGATCTCTCTATATTAGATACAGAGACCCCGCACTGTCTGATCCTGTCCTGATAATAATGAGCAGTCAGGAGATCTCTCTGTATTAGAGACAGAGACCCAGCGCTATCCAATCCTGTCCTTATAATAAAGTGCAGTCAGGAGATCTCTCTATATTAGATACAGAGACCCAGCACTGCCTGATCCCATCCTTATAATAATGACCAGTTAGGGGATCTCTCTATATTAGATACAGAGACCCAGCACTGTCTGATTCTGTCCTGTCAGGAGATCTCTCTATAATAGATACAGAGACCCAGCACTGCCTAATCTTGTCCTGATAATAATGAGCAGTCAGGAGATCTCTCTATATTAGATACAGAGACCCTGCGCAGTCTGATCCTGTCCTGATAATAATGACTAGTCAGGAGATCTCTCTATATTAGATACAGAGACCCAGCACTGTCTGATCCTATTCTGATAATAATGACCAGTCAGGAGATCTCTCTATATTAGATACAGAGACCCAGCACTGTCTGATCCTGTCCTGATAATAATGAGCAGTCAGGAGATCTCTCTGTATTAGAGACAGAGACCCAGCGCTATCCGATCCTGTCCTTATAATAAAGTGCAGTCAGGAGATCTCTCTATATTAGATACAGAGACCCAGCACTGTCTGATCCCGTCCTTATAATAATGACCAGTCAGGAAATCTCTCTATAATAGATACAGAGACCCAGCACTGCCTGATCCTGTCCTGATAATAATGACCAGTCAGGAGATCTCTCTATAATAGATACAGAGACCCAGCACTGTCTGGTCCTGTCCTGATAATAATGTCCTGTCAGGAGATCTCTCTATATTAGATACAGAGACCTAGCACTGTCTGATCCTGTTCTGATAATAATGACCAGTCAGGAGATCTCTCTATAATAGATACAGGGACCCAGCACTGTCTGATCCCATCCTGATAATAATGACCAGTCAGGAGATCTCTCTATATTAGATACAGAGACCCAACGCTATCCGATCCTGTCCTTATAATAAAGTGCAGTCAGGAGATCTCTCTATATTAGATACAGAGACCCAGCACTGCCTGATCCTGTCCTGATAATAATGACCAGTCAGGAGATCTCTCTATATTCGATACAGAGACCCAGCACTATCTGATCCTATCATGATAATAATGACCAATCAGTAGATCTCTCTATATTAGCTACAGAGACCCCGCACTGTCTGATACTGTCCTGATAATAACGTCCTGTCAGGAGATCTCTCTATAATAGATACAGAGACCCAGCACTGTCTGATCCTGTCCTGATAATAATGAGCAGTCAGGAGATCTCTCTGTATTAGAGACAGAGACCCAGCGCTATCCGATCCTGTCCTTATAATAAAGTGCAGTCAGGAGATCTCTCTATATTAGATACAGAGACCCAGCACTGTCTGATCCCATCCTTATAATAATGACCAGTCAGGAGATCTCTCTATAATAGATACAGAGACCCAGCACTGTCTGATCCTGTCCTGATAATAATGACCAGTCAGGAGATCTCTCTATATTAGATACAGAGACCCAGCACTGCCTGATCCTGTCCTGATAATAATGACCAGTCAGGAGATCTCTCTATAATAGATACAGAGACCCAGCACTGTCTGGTCCTGTCCTGATAATAATGTCCTGTCAGGAGATCTCTCTATATTAGATACAGAGACCCAGGACTTTCTGATCCTGTCCTGATAATAATGTCCTGTCAGGAGATCTCTCTATAATAGATACAGGGACCCAGCACTGTGTGATCCTGTCCTGATAATAATGACCAGTTGGGAGATTTCTGTAGTAGTTCTGCTGTGTACAGGTGTATCTATAGGACTATATGCACCTTTGCTTAAACTATGACTCATGCGGTATAAGAAAGCAGATTACATCACGGTCAGTTAGCAGCATGGGAACTGTACCAGCAGAAGCATGATGTCACCGTCCTTCCATACATGGTGACTAAGCCATTCTGTGTCTGTGGGAGGGAGCCTCAATAGATGCTGCAGCCAGTAGCAGCTGAATTTTCATTGACAATGACTCCGGAGACCAATCCCTTGCAAGCATTGGGGTCTTTTTCAGCTGAAACCTTGACAACACATGGGTGGGCTGGACTTGTGAGCAAGCTGGCTGTACCTCCTGTGATTAATGAAGGGTTAACAGAGGCTCCAGGCTCCCACGCGCCACTGTTCGCTTACTGAATTCCTTCCTGTTATGGTTCTACCTTAGCAACACGAGCGGTGGACGCAGGCCAGGCAGGTGCACCTAGCACTGGTGTGCGAGCACATGACTGGGAGCCGTGCCTCGCACACACTGGAGAATTTTGCTAATTCACAAACCCTGATGTGATCTGTATATTAACTCCATTTCCCTAGAAACATAGCTGCTAAGATCTGAATGCATGAGGTCATTTACTAAAGTGCTAAACATGCAGAGCTGTTTACACAATTGCACCTATTTGTCTACAGCAGTAACTCTTATCCGTTTAAGTGCTCGTACCCCTTCAGTTTTCAGATTTTATTTTCTCATACCATTGTCAATTATTTTTTATTATTATTCATATTAATATTATTATTATTGTTATCTATAAACGTTTTCTAGTATGTCCATGGGATGCAATCCTTCATGGGAGCAATGCGAATGCACAGACAGACAGGTGGCAGACAACAACTAAATACAAATAGTCAAAGTGCTGTAATAGCCCTGGAGTGAAAACTTCCCAGCAATACTGTCACCTTACACTGCAAACACCACACAGTAAATGTAACTCAGCACAACACTACTAACACCACATCTTCACCCTGCAAATCCTCGTTTAGCACAACCTCCTTTACATTAATACAACATATTTATCCCAATGCAGCACCAAAGTAAAAAAGGAACACGTGACAATATCAGTACGAACCTGTTTCACCATTATCCAAAACGCCCACTTATTAAACGTTCTTGGAACGTAACCCTGGTGCCAGTGCTGGAATGTAACACACTGCACAAGTAAAAATTACAGTGTATGAAAATGTGTGGGTTTTCATGTCTCATATCCCAAGGTTAAACATTTAGTACCCCCAGGACGGGATGCAATCGGGAAACCAGCTGACATGATTCCGACAGCCGGCTTTCCGACTGCTTTATCCCGGCGTGGGTTAAATGACAGGCGTCTATATCTAGACGCCTGTCATTTTCCCAATTCCAGGAGACAGGCGCCCGGCATCCCAAACCAAAGGGATGCCGGGCGCCGCGAGCGGTCAGCCGCACGGGGGGGGGGTTAGATTTAGCGCACCCGGGGGGACTTAGGGTTAGGCACCCCCCCGGGAGGGTTAAGGTAGGGCTAGGGGGAGGGAGGGTTAGGGTTAGGCACCCCCGGGGGGGACTTAGGGTTAGGCACCCCCCTGGGGGACTTAGGTTTAGGCAGCGGGGGAAGAGGGGGTTAGGCACTTACAGGGGGGAGGTTAGGGTTAGGCACCCCTAAGGAGGGCTAGGGAGGTTAGATTAGGATAGTGATCACTTACCTTAGGACGATCGGGATTTCCAGCGCTATCGGGCTTCCGCTGCCGGGATCTGTTCAGCTGTCGGGCTGCCACTGCCGGGAATCGAACCACATATTTCATACCGATTCCCCCAGGACAGGCCTGGCCAACCTGTGGCTCTCCAGCTGTTTTGAAACTACAAATCCCAGCATGCCTTGAACAGCAAAATAGCAAAACTAATAGCAGGGCATGCTGGGGCTTGTAGTTTCACAACAGCTGGATAGTCACAGGTTGGCCAGGCCTGCCCCAGTAGGTACAGGTACCACTGGTTAAGAACCCCTTATCTAATGTATTACCTATCTCCTTCTTCCTTATTTACCCCCCACCCCCGCCCCCTTCTACTCTACTTTGTATAAACCTAATAAACTGAATTTTCAAAGTTAAAAAATCATTGTAAATCACTCGTCTAAATCATTGTAAATGCCCACATCCCAGATTTCAGAGCTGCTCCATAAAAAAATCAATCTGCTTAGACTGGAAATGGTAAAACATCACTGCAAAGACCATCATAGTAACCCTTTAAGTCCCTTTCATTAATTTCAGCTGTTCCATTTTACTCCTAAAATGATGTTCAGTTAAGCTTCATTTATGTCTTTTAAATTAATAATAAGAGGCACTGATTTATTACATGTGTCTCTTTTGTGTGGAAATTTGTATGACGTTGGGAAAGGCGCACATGAAAATGCTATTTGTTTGTTGAGTGCAACTCTGATGCAAGTTGCATCCAATTAAAAATATAATACTAGACCTGATCTCGGCCACCTAAGAGATTGTGCAAAAGTCAAGTCCTCTTATGGAGTGGAAATGTAGAGTGTTTTTTTATTACATTATGTATTATTTATGTATTAACAGTTATTTATATGGTGCACACATATTTTGCAGCACTTTACAGAGAATGTTTCAGTCATTCACATCAGTCCCTGCGCCAGTGAAGCTTACAATCTAATATTCCCTGCAACATGGAAACGCATACACACTAGGGTTCATTTATTTCTCAGAAGTCAATTCATTTACCAGTATGTTTTTGGACTGTGGGAGGAAACCTACAGAAACATGGGAAGAACATAAAATCTCCAACCATAAATTGATCTATGATTTCAGTGCTGTAATGCAGCAATGCTAAACACTGCACCACTGTGTTGCCCCAAATTAATCAACAAGAAATTTGCCTTAAATGTGTTTTTCTATATAAAACGCACCTGTAAGGTGCAAAAAAAAGTCTAATTGGAAGGTTCACCCATCTCTGAAAATCCTCTGCTAATTCCACTATAGAATCTAAATTAAATTATTTAGGGAACTGTTTATCAAGCCAATTTTTCATAAAATAATGCAGAAACAGTACTAATAGACTAATGCAGGATATTTCACAGAAATCTCCTACAAAAGGCTCATTAGCACTGCAGATCGTATCAATGGGGATTAAGGGGGTCATTCAGACCCACTCGCGAGCGCAGGACGCTCGCAAGCGGGTCGATGTTGCCCCACTGCGCATGCGCATGACGGAGGGAGCTCCGTCGTGCGCATGCGCGAGACCCGGATAGCGACGGGCTCTCCGTCGCTCCGGGTCTCGCACCAAAGGGGGCGTGCTGTCGATGTTGATTGACAGCACGCCCCCTTTGGTGGGCGTGCCGGGGGCGTGGCTGCCAGACGGAGGTGTTCCCATGGGAACGCCTACCGTCTGAAGCCGGCCCCACTGACATCACTAGTGATGTCAGTGGGAGTGATTTTGGCTCTGATAGAGCCAAAATCACTCCAGGGCTTGCGGCAGCGAGACCCTACCGCAGGGTCTCCGTCGCAAGCCCGATGGTCGCGATGGTCTTGACCATCGCGACCATCATCATGGACGCTCGCATAAGCTGTGGGTGGTAACCCACAGCTATGCGAGCGTCCATAAGGCCGCTCCATTTTCATGTAGGAGGGCCCTGATTCAGAGCGAGCGCTCTGGTCAGAGCGTCCGGCTCTGAATCAGGCCCTAAGGTCTGACCTCTATGTGCCAGTTTGGTTCCATTGGTTTACGCCATCTTCAGATGCAGAGTCAGTTTCTCAGTACGAGTCTTCAATAAATGCGAAAGATTCCTCCAATAGGGATGTAACTCGCAGGGACAGCGGTTATCACTACCGTTGTCTCTGCGAGTTACAATTAGTACATAGCCGTGGCAATTTTTGTGGAAAAAATGAGTCAGTTGTGAGACTAACAGTTAATAATCGCGGCACTGCCACGACTAATAATACATAGGCCTCTTAATCTGGCAAAATGAAATCTTGTTTTTGGTTGTCGGTATTAAAGTAAGCACATGCACCTAAGCCATACTCCGTTCTCTCCAGCTCCTCACATCCATAATTGGCCTGCAAGCCCATATGCTGTAAAATAGGTACATTCTAAAAAATGTATGCATAGTTGTTATGTATAGCAGGGGGTGCATGTTTTGCAGTTTTGTTCATTACTTTTCATTGTCTGTTACAATTACATGTCACAAATTCATTTAGGTAGCCCAGAGGTTCCCAAACTCAGGGCCTGATTCAGCAAGGATCGCTATTGTGATCGCAGATCCGTAATCGCACGCAGGTCTGCTTTTGAAAATATGCCAGCATAGAGACGCCCACTGCCTCCCACTACCGCTATCTCACATCGTAATACTTTGCAAACCTTCACAAACATCGGTAAAATCGAGTACCATCGGTCCCTCACACAGAATTAAAGCAGCCCTGACCGTACTTAGAAATTGCTAACTTCGTTACATGCGGTATGCAATCGCAATGGCTAATTTATGCACGCCCCTGCAACGGCGTTCAAACAGTCAGGCATGCTTGCGTTTCTCCGACCACCACCCCCGTCACCACCCCCGACCGCTCACTCCCTGTCAATCACTCTGCGATGGCTCTGCGTGGTCTCCGTGATCAGAGTGCGATCGCAGTGGTGCCTTCGTGTACGTGCAGTGCGATCCATATGCATGCGCAGAACGCAACAATCGGCCGTCTGCGTACGCTTTAGCAATAGCGATCCTTGCTAAATCAGGCTCTCAGTCCTCAAGGCACCCTAACAGTGCAGGGTTTAAGGATATTCATTCTTGACCACAGGTGACTTAATTAGTACCGCAGTCAATTTGATTTAACCACCTGTGCTCAACCATGGATATCTCTAAAGCTGCATACACACACAACGATTTTGTTACCAATGACTTTATGAACGATTTTCTGTCAGATTATCTGTCAGATTTTTTAAAGTGTAATGAACAATTTTTTTGAACTACAAACGATTTTTGCATATTCCCTTAATGAAAATCGTTGAGTTGACAAGTCTGACTGAACTGCAAACTACAAACGCGAACGCGCATGAACGATTATCGTTCATCGTTTGACTCAGAAAGTGAACGATTTTTTCAAACGATTATCGTTAAACGTTAAACATGTGTGTGTATGCAGCTTAAAACCTGAGCTGTTGAGGAGCGCTTTTGGGAGACTCTGAGGTAGCCTCCAAAACGTTTTGAGCTCTGCAGACATTACTATACAAAGATTGATATACTGATTTATTTTTTATATTTTTATTGAAGCAATAAGTGTAAGGGTGCATACACACCAGGACGATATCGGCACGATTAAGGTAATTGGAACGATGAATCGTGTAAATCGCATAGTGTGTATGCACAATTGCGCGCTCCCGCTGGTCGTATGCGACGTCTTATGATTGTCTGTGCAGCACAGACAATCATAAGATAACGCATACAATAAGGTGCCAATCGCACAGTGTGTACGGACAACCGGTCGATCAGACGATTTGTTGTCCAATTAGGGCAATCTTGACGTCTTCATATAGCCACTCCCATTTCCTCCCACAATTCTCTGCCTTCTTCTTGGTCCAGCAGGCCCTCTCCACTCTCCTCCTCTTGCGAGCCTTCTGGATACCAAGGAGTGATGCCACAATAACAGAATAGGCAGCCACAGCTTGATAGCGATAACTATCCATACTTTATGCACCAAATAATCACTTTGTAGAACAAAGTAGAGCAGTAAGCAATGAAGAGCTTTCAGCAGGATAACCTAACCTCAGCAAATACAGAGCAATACTGCACAGCTAAAATGGCGTTTTTCCTATTTCCTTTTTTACAGGACAGTACACTGTACAGCCCATTATTCTAATTTCCAGGGATCCTATGGACGGTTGTTCTAGTGTGTATGGTAGCAACGATAAATCGCATTCGATTTGACGATTCAACAAATCGTCAAATCTTATGCGAAATTGGACAGTGTGTACGCTCAATTTAGGAAGTTCTGCCTTCAAAGGAAATTGGATAGGAAATCGTAACGATTACAAATCGTTCAGGTGTGTACCCTGCCTTACATTGAAGCGTACAATTAGAACAGTAGGCTGGCCAGCAGTTTACACGTTTCTTGAAAGTGAGAAATAACATGAAATATCTTCGAAGATTCTGCCTCCAGCATTAATTCTACTACACACACAAGGTTATTTATCAGTACTCACTAGGCGTGTACAGTATAGCAATCCAACAATACATGACCACTGGTTATGGAGATATTATACCATCATTTAGTTTTATAAGGTATATACTTACATGCAGTGAATATTAATGTAAGCACACGGTACAGATGCAGACCTGGAACAGAGGGATGCAAACATTTGTCAGCTAATCTCTCACAAGTTTGTGGAGATGCAGAGGAGAAGGTGATCATTCGCCTGCAGGGTTTTATATTGAACGTGGTGCTGAAGTGATGTAGATGCTGGGGAGCTCTTGCTATGGGGCCTGTCTGTTGCACAAGAGCTAGCAGCATGCCACGCAGATTACACCAGCAAATGCCGGTACACCCTAGTGAGCGCAGGCACAGTGCATCATGGTGTACATTTATTCCCTGGTGCGCCAATTGAATATTTTTTTTCTATTGCTCTACATATAGCACTTTGCATTCATCTGTATAGAATAAATATTTTGTTAAAAACCGGCTTAGTAAATCGGCCCCCGTTGCACACATACAGGGTGGCCATAATTAAACTTTCCCTATTCGGAGTCGTCTGATGATCCAGCAGAGGACGGAACTGCACAGCCGCACACAGGCAACTTTGCAATTCCGCCCTTGCTAAAACGTCCCACCGCACACCCCTCTGCCTGTCCATCAGGGGGGGATTAGTGCAAAAAGTTGCCAATAGGGGGAATATGGCGCTGTACAAAGTTTCATTATGGCCATCCATACCTACCCATTACTTCTCTCTGCTGTGTTCTTCCTTTCCTAGGCATCCTCAGCAGCGTTGTCACACTGATGTCACAACGTAGGGCCTGGCTCAGAGGGGCAGGGAATGCTGATGTTCTTGTAGTTGATTGTTTATTTTCTACTGCGCATGTGCGAAATATTCTGAAACTTCCTATTACGCATGCGTTGTCTGAGTGTATACACAAATGCACTATTGCGTACAGGACTGATGGGCTCAGAACGGTCCAAGGTAAACCAGGGGCTTTTCTGGGTGGTGACTGGGAGGTGGCCTGAAGTAATCGCAAAAAAGTCAGTTGTGTGGGCGTGTTATGGGTGTGACGTGGGAGTGTTATGGGTGTGATGTGGGCGTGTTATGGGTGTGACGTGGGCGTGTTATGGGTGTGACATGGGCGTGTTATGGGTGTGACGCGGGCTTGTTATGGGTGTGATGTGGGAGTGTTATTGGTGTGACACAGGCGTTCTGCGTTCTCAGACACAGAGCTGCAGCCACAGAGGCCATGTTCACACACTGCAACTGCCTTAGGGTTGGTTGCATCACTGGGTGAAAATTACCATGTGTATGTTATTGCTTCCGTGACTCCGCAAACATATGTACCGGTGGCTGCAACTGCGTGCACCCCTGAATCAGGCCCTTGGGCTCCACCACTGTTCAAACCATTACCTGCACTACAGTGCTGCAATGGGCTTTCAGTGGCTCCTGCAGCAACTCACAAGTGTTGTCAGGGCTTTCTTAACGGGCCCAGCCATATAGCTATTCTGGCCCTGGGGTCCACCATATTCCTAGTATCCAAGTGGGTCAGTCTGACGCATGTAGAATCCTTGAAAATCAGAGAGTTACTAGCTTAGTTGTGATCCCACCAATGACTCGCCACTGTATGCACCTGTTAGCTTGTGAATTGCCCCACCCTTCCCTGTTATGTGCCCTACCCAGTCTGTGATGTTGTTTCAATGTTTATGATATGGTCTACTGTTGTGTATTGTACACATTGTACTTAATGGGGAAGGGGGGGCACAAAGGAGAGGAGGGTGTTGCTAATGCTGCGCTGCCACTAAACTGGCACAGGCAGTACAGCAGGGGAAGTCCGTCACACTACGGAGTAGAGATGACCTTCAATGTTTACCACTGATGGCCGATAGTTTTGCAATCACTGTCACAGAAACTCACAATGTTTTTTTATCTCCCTGGTGCCGTGACACTGTGTGGCCCCGCCCCCTGTTCTGATTTGTCCGGTGACTAATAGAGCAGGGCTGACCATCTCTGGCCGAAACCATCGATGGTTCCCCTGCCACTGATTACACACCACCGATGGTACCATAGATGATGTCCATGAATGGTTAACTTATAGATGCCCATCCCTACTACAGAGAGCAGAGGACATCCCATCAGGCTGAGCTCCATCAGGGGACAGGGAAGCTGAGTCCTGATTGGAAGAGCTCATCACATGCTTCTCTGACCCTCCCTGGTGCTCAGCATCATGGGACTGATTACACCAGTGTCTGGCTGCAGCTGAGATCGGGACTGCTGCAGGGACTGGGAATAATCAGCCAATCACTAAGTTAAGGTGCCTACACACTAGACGATGTGCTCACAATGCGATATCATGAACAATTTCCCTTCAACTCACCCGGCAGCTACCAGGCTCTCCAGGACACGATATGCTGCTAAAAAGTGTCCAATCTGGCCAACGATCTATCGTGCGTCCTTAACGATTTCCAGTGTGTCGTGTACGAGATTGGCTGATTTTGCCTACTGCAGTCAAGATCTGAAGACACGACGGTCGATTCGCGGGTACCCGCGCATCAGCATCGTTATTGCAAATATTTTATATTTATCTGTCTTTCCAATTCGTTGAAATCGGGCAAATCATACAAAATATCATTGTGTGTACGCCCCTTCAGATCCCGCGTATTGGAGCAACATGTCATACACATCGTCTCATGTGTACGCAGTACCACGAGCTCCCGTTCGCCGACATCGGGGTCGGCCCATCTGCTGTGCTGCACGGCAGATGGGACGACCCGGCGGCCGACAGAATACAGCTGAATGCGGCCATAAACGATATAGCGCACTAGCATGTCTAATATCATTCATTGTGTACAGCCGACCGACATCTCGTCCCGTCGGTCGTGTCGTCAGCCAAGATAAACATCATCTCAATGTGTAGCCGGCTTTAGTAAATGTGACCTTTTTTTTTTTTTACATATGTTCTGCATATGTTTTTTAACTACTGTACTGGTACCTTTGACATTTAGTCTCCTGACACCTGTACCCCGTGTGTGTGTGTTTGTGTGTCAGATATATCTGCAGATGATGGTTGTTCATACACACTGAACAACCATTATCTTCCATCTGTCCGCAGGTCCCGCTGGCTGGGGGTCGCACCGTGACCCCCTCCAAATGGCTGCCGCTGCAAGTGTGTGGGCGGTCGGCTGATCGCCCGTACGCACAGCACGATGGACAGATATATCTGCCATCTACTGTGCAGCACAGCCGATGCGATATGTCTGTGAACAACGTCATTCACAGACATATTGCTGGTACACACTGGCCGACGGGCATAAGATATATTGGCCGATCAACTGATCGGCCAATATATCTACCAGTATGCACCCAGCATAAGTCAACAGGATGACATAGAGAACGGGTATGTACAATGTAAATATCGATGGATTGGAGGGGAGGGAGCAAAACTGTTACCTTGCCTAGGGCCCTGGGGGATCTTAATCCGGGTTTGATCTGGAGTCTGCCTGCGCTGCTACACACGCACAGCCAGGCAGGCGGCGATGACAAGAGGGCGCCTGCCCCCTTTCTTAAGTGCCCGGGCTCCTCAAAGGCTTAATCCAGTCCTGATTGTACTGATACTCAGTTATGTGAAATGTTTTTATGTTTACCCTGTATGGCATTGTAGACACTTTGTGGAGCCTTATAAATAAAAATGAATAATAACTATGTGGACATTGCACTCAGTGGTTACTGAATAAACTGGTTGTGCAGAAATTTGTTATTAAGGTGAACTCCTCACCTATGCACAGGGCGGGAGGAAGCCATTTTGCAGGCTGAACCAACATTTAGTCTCAAGGACTAGGAACTTGTGAGAACGAGGCAGTTTTACCGGTTCCTAGTTAATTGACAGGCTGCGTTCTCATGAACTAAGCATTGATTCTGTCTGTCTCTACCATGAGTAGCCGGAAACAAAAATACATCAGGGTCTATGGCTCAGGCGGTGACTGTGCTAAACAGCCTATCAAGTTTAGCATGCTAAGCAGTCCGTCTAACATGGTAATTCTTACCATACTGCCCCCTGCTGCACATCAGTATTCTAGAAAAGGGGAGGTACTTAGGCCCTGATTCAGAGCCGCTCGTAAGCGATGTTCGCACTTCTGCGCATGCGTACGGTTTATAATACGCATGCGCGAACCAGTCAGTGCGGCCGAAAATCGTTTGTTCACTATATAGCGAATGCCTGCTACTTTGAGTGACAGAATGAGGCGTTTGTGGGTGGTAACAGGGGAAGGTGCTTGAAAACGGGGAGTGGAGATCAGAACGCAGGCGTGCTTAAAGGTCAAAACGGGCGTTTTATGGGTGTGCATAATTAATACAGCAGCGTCACTGACCACGTCACTGGGTTATTTTATAGTCAGAACTGCTCGCAAATTTGTGGTAGGAAAAACCAACCACAAGAATAGCGAGCAGTTCATACGCTGGTCGATGTACTCGATTAATCTAATAAATAGCGGACATGACGTAGGATGCGAGCGGCCAGGGGGCGTAGTTATCCAAAAAACGACCGCAAGTTTTGTTCGCTCGTTCAGACATAGAGGCGTGAACAGACCGCAAAGAGCGAACGGTTCATATGAATAGCCACCCCTTTTTCCTGAAGACCGTCCGCAAATAGCGTCCGGCTCTGAATCAGGCCCTTAGTGTTTCTTGATATGCATATTGGCCCTCATTCAGAGCCGTACGCTCTGAATGAGGGCCGGGCTCCATGAAAATGGAGCGTCCTCCTGGACGCTCGTATAGCTGTGGGTCACCACCCACAGGCTATACGAGCGTGCATTTTGATGGCCGCGATGGTCGTGACCATCGCGACCATCGAAATTGCGAGCCGGAGCCTGCGGTTGAGGTTTTCAACCGCAAGCTCCGGAGTGATTTTGGCTCTATCAGAGCCAAAATCACTCCCACTGACATCACTAGTGATGTCAGTGGGCCGTCTTCTGACGGGAGGCGTTCCCATGGGAACGCCCCCGTCAGGGAGGCACGCCTACCAAAGGGGGCGTGCTGTCAATCAACATTGACAGCACGCCCCCTTTGATCGGACACAACGAGCGAAGGACTTTCCTTCGCTCGTCGCGTCTGGCGCATGCGCACGACGGAGCTCCCTCCGTCGCGCGCATGCTCAGTCCATAACATCGACCCACTTGCGAGCGGACAGCCGCTCGCGAGTGGGTCTGAATCAGGCCCATTATGTCTCACTCTTCCTCCAATAGAATGTTTCCTACTGGACAAAACTCTCTGGGGCTAATTTAGAGTTTGGCGTACATTGGGTTTGGGGGGATTTGTTTGCGTAGAAACACATTTTCCTGCATTCTTGCTTTTGCTTCAAGATTTTTCTGTATCTTTGACGTATGACTCACAAGGGTGGGTGGGGAAGACAGTAAGATGCAGATATACTTTGCAAGAGGAATATCTCATGCAGGTGCTAGAGGGCTAGTGCAAATATACACAATAGTGATGACGATGACTATGGCAGCTGCACTTTATCTAGACGGTTTTTATTTTTTCCAGTGATTGTAAGTAAGTACTGCAGTTTGACCTCTGAAGGTCTCTTATGGAGCTTTTGTGTACTGGGGCTAATCATTGACAAGGGCGACCATATCCAGAGTGAGTGGGAATATTGTTGTAGTGGGCAGCAATTGCTATAGTGTTGCGAGTGGGAGTTATTTTATTTCCATCTTGCTTTGTAAAAAAGTGGGGAGCTATGCTAGTCTCTACATATATTTCAGCCACATACGTAGAGAGATTGAGGGCTAAATTAACTAAGTGGTGCTTTCCACAGCTGTCGCATCTTTGGCGGTGTTGCCCACCAGATTTAAAGGGGGCAATAATATTGAATACAAAATCAATTGTGTTTTGCTTTTGATATTATTGTCCCATTTTAATCCAGCATCCAAAACCACCAAAGACAGCCCCAAGATTCTAACAACCTTAAAGTAGATTTTCTTCCAAGGAAACTTAGGACCTCATTCAGAGCCGGACGCTATTTGCGGTCGTTCGTTCAGAAAAAAGGGGTGGCTATTCAAATGAACCGTTCGCTCTTTGCGGTCTGTTCACACCTCTAGGTCTGAACGAACGAACAAAACTTGCGGTCGTTTTTTGGAAAACTACGCCCCCTGGCTGCTCGCATCCTATGTCATGTCCGCTATTTATTAGATTAATCGAGTACATCGACCAGCGTATGAACTGCGCGCTCTTCTTGTGGTTTTCAAGCACCTTCCCCTGTTACCACCCACATACGCCTCCTCCTGTCACTCAAAATAGCAGGCATTCGCTATTTAGCGAACAAACGATTTTCAGCCGCACTGACTGGTTCGCGCATGCGTATTACGATCCGTACGCATGCGCAGTTGGGCAAACATCGCTCGGAACGAACGAGCGGCCGCTTACGAGCGGCTCTGAATCAGGCCCTTAAACCCATCTAGAGTGCATGAAGTTACAGTACAGTAAGTGAAATGCAGGGACAAGTTCCATACACCCTTGTAGCCAGGATGATGACAGGCGATACTTGCCCACCTCTGATGTTCTCTGTCACAGGGGACATTTCATTAGAGGACAGCGGTGTTGTTGGGATGCTCAATGACGGAGGTGTAATCTCCAGGCAAGAGGCAAGGAAAGAAGTCGGGCATATTTACTGTCTCGGAATTGGGTCAACTCCAGCAAGCGAGCCAGGTGCAATATTACACCTAAACATATACTTATTATTAGAGCTGAGATTTATTTCCTGGCTATTTTGATTCAGCTACATATTTCACCTGATATTGCTATATATTTAGGTACATATTTTGCAACATACTACATAAAATTCCCAGCTCTACTACTTATACACTATTACAGTTTCAATATATATTGTTCTGGTCATCGTCCATTCATCTTCCACTTATGTTCTCATATTGTTACAGAGGCCTCATCCCAAGGTGCCTAAACCAGTTCAATGATTGCTTCCTGTGCTTTTTCTTTGTTCATGATCGTGGCATTGCGAAGATGCTAAAAGACTAAGGGCCTGATTCAGAGCCGGACGCTCTGACCAGAGCGCTCGCTCTGAATCAGGGCCCTCCTACCTAAACTTGGAGCGGCCTCCTGGCCGCTCGCATAGCTGTGGGTGACCACCCACAGCATATTCGAGCGGCCAAAAAGATGGTCGCGATGGTTAAGACCATCGCGACTATCGGGCTTGCGACGAGACACTGCGGTAGGGTCTCGGTGACCGCAAGCCCTGGAGTGCTTTTGGCTCTATCAGAGCCAAAATCACTCCCACTGACATCACTAGTGATGTCAGTGGGGCCGGACCCAGACGGTAGGCGTTCCCATGGGAACGCCTCCGTCTGGCAGCCACGCCCCCGGCACGCCCACCAAAGGGGGCATGCTGTCACTCACCATCGACAGCACACCCCCTTTGGTGCGAGACCCGGAGCGACGGCTTCCCCGTCGCTAGCCGGGTCTCGCGCATGGGCACGACGGAGCAGCCTCCGTTGTGCGCATGCTCACTAGGGCACCATCGACCTGCTTGCGAGCGGTCAGCGCTCGCGAGCAGGTCTGAATCAGGCCCACAGGCCCCAAATAAGCAACACACTGACTACAGTATATGCCACTGAGGTTAGAGGCTGGGATCTGGGACTGCTGGTGGCTGTCCAGTTCTTATCCTACAGGGGTTGTGCTTAGATCTCCATTGGTGGACTCTCTCGCTCTCTCCCTCTCTCCCCTTGCTCCTGCTAGGAAAAGTAAGAACAAACAGGGATAGAGGAATATTGCCTGTAGACGGCTGACATCATGACAGGTTTAAGGATCCACAGTCTTCCCTGTTGCAAGTAACACATTCCCTTTTTTTGTGGTTATATATACACCCTTTAGGTTAGGAACTTGTGATCTGTCACTTGCCATTACACAGTGTATTGGCCCCCCGCAGGGGGATTACCTTACTGAGACTGTGGACCTCATTCAGAGTCGGTCGTTGCGGCCGCACGGTCGTACGCCACCGATGTTCGCTATACTGCGCATGCGTAAAATTCGCAATGCGCGTGCGCAAACTAGCCGCTACGATCAGAAATTTCTCTCTCCTTGAACACAGCCAGGTCGTTAGTTTGAGTGACAGTTGGAGGCGTTTGTGGGTGGTAACAGGGGAAGGTACTTGAAAACGGGGGGTGTAGTTCCGAATGCAGGCGTGCCTCATTATGTGAACAGCGTTTTATGGGAGTGCATACGGATTATGGGAGTGCATAATTAACAAAGTAGCGTCATGGCACATGTGACATGGGAGGTTTTTACACTGACATGATCGTAGAGCTTAAGAGAGGGTATGGTCAACCTTAAACTCTACGACCAGTTCCGATGGTTCCCGATGGTCTCGATTAATCCTTATATGCCCGGAGATAACGTGCAATGCGTACGAGAAGGGGGCGTATATTTTTGTCTTCCTACTGCTTCCTCGGTCGGCCAACTACCGATCCGAACTTAGGGACGCAACTTGCGAGGGAATCATTTGCATATCCGGACCCTTTTTCCGTACGACCGTGCGGCCGCTTCGACCGACTCTGAATGAGGTCCTGTGTCTCTCTGGTGATTGATGGTCAGTGAAGATGGAGGTTGTTCCTCTTCTTGTTGTGTCTTTAGCCACTGATTTTTGCCCATACAGTAGCAGCTTTGGAAGCCGTTTTCCCAGTAAAAATAGTACTCAGCATTCCTAGTAACTGAAGAGGTGGCAGATCTGTCTTTTTTTTCTAATGAGTGTAGAAGTTCACACGCTCTACATGCCCAACCCCAAGGCTGGCCTCATAAGCTGTGATGCCGCAGATGATCCGATATTGGGCAAATGAATCGTGGAACAACTGCGATGCCCAAAATGATGCTGTAAAAACTGATGGGATCATTATCAGGAATGATGGAAATTATGGGAAGAATAATTAACTGCAGCGAGGCCAGAGCCATGTAGCACAAGCTCTAAAAGATGGCATCTAATCCAGTATTGGCACTTACATGTGTCTCCACATTGAAGTGGCAGTATCGCCCTGTCAGCTGAAGTTTCTTTTATCAATCCCGAACATAGATCCAGCAGCCATCTACTAACATCACTCATTAGAGGCGCTGTGGTTTCCTGAAATCTTTACATTTATTGTGTATAATGATTCAAATGTATCACTCACTTAAAAGCCACCATGCATAAAATCCTACTCCTATTACATAAACACATTATTATAATAACAACAAAAATATGTACATTAAAACGTAAATGCAGTCAAATATATTATATTCTAGAAGATATATTCGCTTATTATAATATTTGATATGTATATATAACAATCTTCAACAAATACAAAACAGTTATAAGATAGACCCAGACACTCCATAACTCTTGTGAAGAGTCTGAAATACTGGACCTTTATATTCCTGACTAGGTAGCAGCCGGTCAAAATGACAGGACATTGTCGGCGCCGGTGAAAAGTCCCGTTTCAGCTCTGAAAAGGGTCACTTTTTGGTAATTTCTGCTCGCCAGCTCGGGGGGCTGGGAGTAGAAATGTTAGCGCCGGTGGCTGTGCGCACCCGAACGGAGCTACAATTGAATTGCGCTGTCCCCTGTATAGTGCTGCCCACTGTATGGTGCTGTTCACCTAATAGACCTGTCCTCTGTATAGTGCTGTTCCTTGTATAGTGTTGTTGTCCTGTATAGTGTTGCATCCTTGTATAGTGCTGCCCCATGTATGGTACTGTCCCCTGTATGGTGCTGTCCACCTGATAGACCTGTCCTCTGTAGAGTGCTGTCCTTTGTATCGTCCTGTCCGATTTCAAAAGGGCAGAATGCGCCCTTCTCCTTTTCGAGGCGCCCCGCTATAACAGCCTGCGGGTGCCGTCCCCACCCTCGGGCCTATAGTGCTCCCAATATAGTGCTGCCCTTGTACCATGCTATCCACCTAATAGACCTGTCCGTGCACACCTCAACGGAGCAACAATTGAATTGCTCAGTCGGGCACTATCTAGTGGCCACCAGCGTGCAACACACTTGAATTCCCCTATAGAGGTGAGGAGCAGCGCTAGCCTCTTATATAAATATATAGACTCAGATTGTCAGAGCCATTGGGAAGAGCTCCCTCTCTTTACGGTAATAAACTCTTCGCAGTTCTCTAAACCATATTCATCACCATGCAATACATTGTATACATGACGTTTTTACCATGGATCCATTATTATTATTATCATTTATTTATATGGCGCCACAAGTGTTCTGCAGCACCTTACAAAGTACAACAAATAGGTGACCAGTGACTTACAGTACAATACAAGGCAATGCAGGACAATACAATACAAGGATATGGATAATATACATTGCTACATTAGTGACCATAACACCCAGATAAGCAGCAGAGCATAAGCAACCAAGTGTTAGGTGCCCTAGTGGGGGGTAAGAAGCAGATGAAAGTAAAATAGGGAGAAGCACAAGAGGGTAGAGGGCCCTGCTCGCAAGAGCTTACATTCTTCCCTTTTGTTCCCCTTTTTTCTTTTTGAAGAATATCTGATTGTGTTTCATTCTTTTTTTTTTTAACTTTGATTTGATACTTTTTAATTTTATAGTTTTTAAAAATAGTTTTGATTGATCATTTCAGATGATCACTATACATGCTGGCATAAATACTTAGGGCCTGATTCAGACCCCTCGCGAGCGCTGAGCGCTCGCAAGCGGGTCGATGGTGCCCTAGTGCGCATGCACGAGACCCGAATAGCGACGGCCAATCCGTCGCTATGGGTATCGCACCAAAGGGGGTGTGCTGTCGATGGTGATTGACAGCACGCCCCCTTTGGTGGGCATGCCGGGGGCGTGGCTGCCCAGGCGGAGGCGTTCCCATGGGAACGCCTACCATCTGGGGCTTGCCCCACTGACATCACTAGTGATGTCAGTGGGAGTGCTTTTGGCTCTGATAGAGCCAAAAGTACTCCTGGGCTTGCGGCAGCGAGACCATACCGCAGGGTCTCGTCGCAAGCGTGATGGTCTTGACCATCGCGACCATCTTTTTGGCCGCTCGCATAAGCTGTGGGTGGTCACCCACAGCTATGCGAGCGGCCAGGAGGCCGCTCCAATATTAGGTAGGAGGGCCATGATTCAGAGCGAGTGCTCTTGTCAGAGTGTCCGGCTCTGAATCAGGCCCTTAGTTTTAAATGAATAATCAGGAAATAGTATAGAGAGTTACAAACACACCAGAAACTCAGGCCCTGATTCAGAGCCGGACGCTATGACAGTGCGCTCGCTCTGAATCAGGGCCGTCCTTCTCTTTTTTAGAGCGGCCTCCTGACCGCTCGCATAACTGTGGGTGACCACCCACAGCTATAGCGAGCGGCCAAAAAGATGGTAGCGATGGTCAAGACCATCGCGACCATTGGGCTTGCGACGAGACCCTTGTGGTAGGATCTCGTTGCTGCAAGCTCTGGAGTGCTTTCGGCTCTATCAGAGCCGAAGGCACGCCCACTGACACTGATGTCAGTGGGGCCAGCCTCAGACGATAGGCGTTCCCATAGGAACGCCTCCATCTGGGCAGCCACGCCCCCGGCACGCCCACCAAAGGGGGTGTGCTGTCACTCACCATCGACAGAACGCCCCCTTTGGTACGAGACCCATAGCGACGGCTTGGCCGTCGCATTCCGGGTCTCGCGCATGCGCACGACGGATCCGGGTCCGTTGTGCGCATGCGCACTGGCCCAACATCGACCCGCTTGCGAGCGCTCAGCGCTCGCGAGCGGGCCTGAAGTAGGCCCTCAGTGCAGCCCTATGTGTGGCGATAGTAGTACAAGAGAACTTTTACATTCTTCATCACATTCTTCATCAGCAGATTTCACCGTTTACAGAGACACTACTATACAAATATGTCCCCATACACCTAGCCACAATACACCACGTGGGGCGAGATGCCTGGCGCGAGTGAGCCACCATATCCCATGCACCTCTGCTAGCATCAGGCATCTTTTTGTGTCTTGTTTATGATGTACTGGGACGCTCCAGGAGACTGCCGATTAATTTATTATGCAACACTTGTATATCTGTATGCGACTGTACCTGAGGTTGGAGCAGACGTGAAAACAGGAAGAAAAAGGGACCTGGCTTGTTAGTGTTTACTATCTAATGGGATGATAAAATGTGTTTTATTTACTGTACTGTTTTATTTACTGTACATGTTTTTGGGTATACCCAGATTTTTTTATGCTAATGATCTGTATACAACATGTGTCTGAGGCTCTGATTGTTATGTTTAGCAATGATTCCTTTCACAAGCGTTAGAGCCCTTTACAAGGAGTTGTTACCAATTGTTTTTCTGGCAATAGCTTCTCCACATACTTACTGACTTTTCAGCTCTCCCCTCTGAATGAAGCTCAGAGGAGAGATGGCGGCTGACTGGAGGTGGGGTGCGGGGCCCGGCACTACACATCATTAGGCCAGTCCCCTCACGTGGAATGTGATTTGATCTTGAGGGGGCGGGGCAAATCTGGTGTAATTTGCATAGAAACACGTCATGTTGACGCCGCTACCTCCCCATTTACCCACGATTGGCTGCATTAACCTCCCCATAGTGCCCACTTTGTTAGGAAGTGGGTGCTGGATGCAGGAGGAGCACCCACTCTTCCGGGGGTGCGGGTGAATGTCTGCAAATTCAGGTGTCTCCCGCAACATCCGAGAGAGTATTAACATCGCAACTAGCTAGACAGCTCATGTACGTGCACAAGGACTGACCTGCCAAAGCCATAGGCTAACCCTTACTGTGCTGGTCCCTGAGTATCACTCAGCTGTCTCCGTGAGATTCTTCTGACTAATTGCAAAGATAACAGGTTTCAGTGATCGCGCTGAGTTGAAAAATATGAGTCCCAGGGATTACAGAGTCTAAAGAAGCTGAAAGTAGGTGTCTCACTCACATTCATATGCACGGCTCTACACATGGGTAGGGATTGTACCGGTATTAGTATAAAGTCGTAGAGGCTACAGCAGCAAAAGACACATACGGAGTACGACTCAGAATAAGGCTCAATTTGTCTATTTTATATATATTTTCAATGCATACAGCAAATTGAGAGCACTGTCTGTATATAATATTGTGGTGCTATACACACACAGCATTTTTTTTATAAGGGGGAGAGATGTCCCATACCCCATAAACAGTTCGTAAACATGACAGGCAGCACTCTGTTCGCTCTTCCCTCCTCCTACACCCTCAAAATCAACATGTACTGTACATATAAGTTTTATATTTAAAGCCCTTACATGATTATTGCAGGATACAGAGGTCCAGGCAAACATACACTGCCAGCAGCTAGAGGTGGAAGCCTCTTCTCCTGCTCTATGCTCTGGATGCCATGGCTGAGCCTATCTCTCCGCACAGGTGATGCTGAAGAGACTGACAAGCGCAAACACCCAACACCTCCTCTTCTTATAGCATCCGCAGCTGATGACTTACCGCCAGCTATTGCTAGTAATCTGTAGCACATCATTGGCAGAGAGTGATTGGCCGCGGTCACAGGCAGGTAGTGATTGGCCGAGGGCACAGGCAGGTAGTGATTGGCCGCGGTCACAGGCAGGTAGTGATTGGCCGCGGTCACAGGCAGGTAGTGATTGGCCGCGGTCACAGTGATTGGCCGCGGTCACAGGCAGGTAGTGATTGGCCGAGATCACAGGCAGGTAGTGATTGGCCGAGGGCACAGGCAGGTAGTGATTGGCCGTGGTCACAGGCAGGTAGTGATTGGCCGCGGTCACAGGCAGGTAGTGATTGGCCGCGGTCACAGGCAGGTAGTGATTGGCCGAAGGCACAGGCAGGTAGTGATTGGATGCGGTCACAGGCAGGTAGTGATTGGATGCGGTCACAGGCTGGTAGTGATTGGCAGAGGGCACAGGCAGGTAATGATTGGCCGTGGTCACAGGCAGGTAGTAGTGATTGGCCGCGGTCACAGGCAGGTAGTGATTGGCCGAGGGCACAGGCAGGTAGTGATTGGATGCGGTAACAGGCTGGTAGTGATTGGCCGCGGTCACAGGCAGGTAGTGATTGGCCGAGGGCACAGGCAGGTAGTGATTGGATGCGGTCACAGGCAGGTAGTGATTGGATGCGGTCACAGGCTGGTAGTGATTGGCCGCGGTCACAGGCAGGTAGTGATTGGCCGAGGGCACAGGCAGGTAGTGATTGGATGCGGTCACAGGCAGGTAGTGATTGGATGCGGTCACAGGCTGGTAGTGATTGGCCGTGGTCACAGGCAGGTAGTGATTGGCCGCGGTCACAGGCAGGTAGTGATTGGCCGCGGTCACAGGCAGGTAGTGATTGGCCGAGGGCACAGGCAGGTAGTGATTGGCCGAGGGCACAGGCAGGTAGTGATTGGCCGAGGGGGCACAGGCAGGTAGTGATTGGCCGCGGTCACAGGCAGGTAGTGATTGGCCGCGGTCACAGGCAGTTAGTGATTGGCCGAGGGCACAGGCAGGTAGTGATTGGCCGCGGTCACAGGCAGGTAGTGATTGGCCGCGGTCACAGGCAGGTAGTGATTGGCCGAGGGCACAGGCAGGTAGTGATTGGCCGAGGGCACAGGCAGGTAGTGATTGGATGCGGTCACATACTGGTAGTGATTGGCCGCGGTCACAGGCAGGTAGTGATTGGCCGAGGGCACAGGCAGGTAGTGATTGGCCAAGGGCACAGGCAGGTAGTAATTGGCCGCGGTCACAGGCAGGTAGTGATTGGCCGCGGTCACAGGCAGGTAGTGATTAGCCGAGGGCACAGGCAGGTAGTGATTGGCCGAGGGCACAGGCAGGTAGTGATTGGCCGAGGGCACAGGCAGGTAGTGATTGGCTGCATATAAGTGAGTCCTGGATCCTAATTTTAGGGTAAAATACACACTATAGCGGGTTAATGCAATTCCTGATTTTATCTCTGCAATAAGAGTATAAACCATTCTGCCGCGGTAGCGACCAGCACGGTTCTGATTATACTGCGCTACATCGCATGCAACTATTTATGGTAGTGTTGCTTGCTGTACACAGGTGTACAGTTTTCCTGGGTACATAATATTTCCATGATGACTAGTGGTGTTATGACAAATACAGTATTTTTATCTCTGTGACAGTTACAGGTTAGTTTTGTCTAAGAATTTGTGTATGTTTTGACTCGGCGAGTCGGACATTCGAATGTCAACTGGCGCCTGAACTGTTTTGTAAACTTATTGCCTATGTCCAGGAAAATACCGCTGTGTTACTACGTGTAGTATACACCCACGCTCAACGGGAAAAATGCTGTCACGTTAAGATGTTCAAATATTTTTGTTCCTATTTTTTAAGATTTTGGTTGGGTTCTTTTCCACTGAGTGTGGTTTGTTAGGTCAACAGCTATGTCGACATGAGAATGTTGGCATGTAGCGACCATGTCAACAAGTATCATGTCTACAGAGATGGCATGGTAGCATGTCTACCTAACGTCCCTGTCGTTTTACACATGTCGACATTCAGAGGGTGTCGACATGGGTGTATGTCGACCCATGTCGACATTGTGTTCTCGACATTATGGATGCCGACGTGGTACCTGTCGACAGTGTGACTGGATCCCTTTCCACTACTGTGATTTTATTTATTTTTTTAATTGAAAGTGGAATACGCCGCTCATGTGTGAAGCGACAAAGCGGGGTACATGCAGGACTGACTGGCGAAGTGGCGAGACTCTTCATAACGCTGCCAGCCAGTACCCCCGGGGAGCTGAGTATCACTATTATAATAATGAACATTGGGCCTGATTCAGAGCCGGACACTATTTGCGCTCGCTCGTTCAGAAAAAGGGGCCTGCTATTTAAATTGAGCGTTCGCTCTTTGCGGTCTGTTGACGCCTCTATGTCTGAGAGAGCGAACGAAACATGCGCTCGCTATTTTGTAAAGACGCCCCCTGGCCGCTCGCATCCTACGTCATCTCCGCTATTTGATTAATCGAGTACATTGAAAGGCGTCTGAACTGCTCGCAGTGCTTGTGGTAGGATTTTCCTACCGCAATCATGCGAACAGTTCAGGCTAAGAGACAACCAAGTGACGTGGCTGATGACGCTGCTTTGTTAATTATGCACACCCTTAAAGCGCCCGTTTTGACCGTTTGGCACGCCTGCGTTTGGATCTCCACTCCCCGTTTTCAAGCACCTTCCCGTTACCACCCACAAACGCCTCATCCTGTCACTCAAGGCACTCGCTATGCTAATTTTGCGAGCGCTCGATTTCCAACCGCACTGACTGGTTGGCGCATGCGCATTACGACCCATACGCATGCACAGATGTGCGAACATCGCTCGGAGCGAACGAGCGGCCACTGACGAGCGGCTCTGAATCAGGCCCCTACTTCTACATTATTCAGAATTTCTTTGTATATTGTTCGTACTTGTAAATCACAAAGGAATATGCTGGAGGTATATAAATAAATGATAATGTTAATAATAATTATGAAGTAGGAATTATTATTTTTTATTTTTGTACTGATAACTATATATTATTTTAAATATAACGAAGAATTTGATTCCTATATCTCTGACATATCCTGGCAGTTGGCAATCTTTTGTGAAAAAATGGAAATTACACTCTTTTTTTTTTTTTTTTTTAAACAGTGTTCATTTTAATATAGCTCATCAGTCTGCAAAGCAATTTAGCGTCACCATATTGTAAATTGGGAGAAGAAAGGTAGGTTTCAGTTGAATTATGTTATAAAGTCAGTCAGGTATTTCTGTATAGATTGTACTATCATTGTATTATGATCATATGCAGTGATCAGTTGATGTTGGGAGGTGTAGTGTCCTATGTCTGTATACAGTGTAATAGAAGTGTATTATGATCATATGCAGTGATCAGTTGATGTTGGGGCTGTAGTGTCCTATGTCTGTATACAGTGTAATAGAAGTGTATTATGATCATATGCAGTGGTCAGGTGATGTTGGTAGGTGTAGTGTCCTATATCTGTATACAGTGTAATAGAAGTGTATTATGATCATATGCAGTGGTCAGGTGATGTTGGGGCTGTAGTGTCCTATGTCTGTATACAGTGTAATAGAAGTGTATTATGATCATATGCAGTGGTCAGGTGATGTTGGGAGGTGTAGTGTCCTATATCTGTATACAGTGTAATAGAAGTGTATTATGATCATATGCAGTGGTCAGGTGATGTTGGGAGGTGTAGTGTCCTATATCTGTATACAGTGTAATAGATGTGTACTATGATCATATACAGTGGTCAGGTGATG
Organism: Taudactylus pleione; assembly: GCA_031769625.1. Lineage (NCBI taxonomy): Eukaryota > Metazoa > Chordata > Amphibia > Anura > Myobatrachidae > Taudactylus > Taudactylus pleione. The sequence goes on along the minus strand of JAUIMM010000808.1, from coordinate 567,170 downwards.
TTGGAGTTGTAGTGTCCTATGTCTGTATACAGTGTGATAGAAGTGTATTATGATCATATGCAGTGGTCAGGTGATGTTGGGAGGTGTAGTGTCCTATGTCTGTATACAGTGTAATAGAAGTGTATTATGATCATATGCAGTGATCAGTTGATGTTGGGGCTGTAGTGTCCTATGTCTGTATACAGTGTAATAGAAGTGTATTATGATCATATACAGTGGTCAGGTGATGTTGGGAGGTGTAGTGTCCTATATCTGTATACAGTGTAATAGAAGTGTATTATGATCATATGCAGTGGTCAGGTGATGTTGGGAGGTGTAGTGTCCTATGTCTGTATACAGTGTAATAGAAGTGTATTATGATCATATGCAGTGGTCAGTTGATGTTGGGAGATGTAGTGTCCTATGTCTGTATACAGTGTAATAGAAGTGTATTATGATCATATGCAGTGGTCAGGTGATGTTGGGGGGTGTATTGCCCTATGTCTGTATACAGTGTAATAGAAGTGTACTATGATCATATACAGTGGTCAGGTGATGTTGGGAGGTGTAGTGTCCTATGTCTGTATACAGTGTAATAGAAGTGTATTATGATCATATGCAGTGGTCAGGTGATGTTGGGGAGTGTAGTGTCCTATGTCTGTATACAGTGTAATAGAAGTGTACTATGATCATATGCAGTGGTCAGGTGATGTTGGGAGGTGTAGTGTCCTATGTCTGTATACAGTGTAATAGAAGTGTATTATGATCATATGCAGTGGTCAGGTGATGTTGGGGGTGTAGTGTCCTATGTCTGTATACAGTGTAATAGAAGTGTATTATGATCATATGCAGTGGTCAGGTGATGTTGGGAGGTGTAGTGTCCTATGTCTGTATACAGTGTAATAGAAGTGTACTATGATCATATGCAGTGGTCAGGTGATGTTGGGAGTGTAGTGTCCTATGTCTGTATACAGTGTAATAGAAGTGTATTATGATCATATGCAGTGCTCGGGTGATGTTGGGAGGTGTAGTGTCCTATGTCAGTATACAGTGTAATAGAAGTGTACTATGATCATATGCAGTGGTCAGGTGATGTTGGGGGGTGTATTGCCCTATGTCTGTATACAGTGTAATAGAAGTGTACTATGATCATATACAGTGGTCAGGTGATGTTGGGAGGTGTAGTGTCCTATGTCTGTATACAGTGTAATAGAAGTGTATTATGATCATATGCAGTGGTCAGGTGATGTTGGGGGGTGTAGTATCCTATGTCTGTATACAGTGTAATAGAAGTGTACTATGATCATATACAGTGGTCAGGTGATGTTGGGAGTGTAGTGTCCTATGTCTGTATACAGTGTAATAGAAGTGTATTATGATCATATGCAGTGCTCAGGTGATGTTGGGAGGTGTAGTGTCTTATGTCAGTATACAGTGTAATAGAAGTGTATTATGATCATATGCAGTGGTCAGGTGATGTTGGGAGGTGTAGTGTCCTATGTCTGTATACAGTGTAATAGAAGTGTATTATGATCATATGCAGTGGTCAGGTGATGTTGGGGGGTGTAGTATCCTATGTCTGTATACAGTGTAATAGAAGTGTACTATGATCATATACAGTGGTCAGGTGATGTTGGGAGTGTAGTGTCCTATGTCTGTATACAGTGTAATAGAAGTGTATTATGATCATATGCAGTGCTCAGGTGATGTTGGGAGGTGTAGTGTCTTATGTCAGTATACAGTGTAATAGAAGTGTATTATGATCATATGCAGTGGTCAGGTGATGTTGAGGGGTGTAGTGACCTATCTATGTATTATAGAGTAATAGAAGTATATTCTGATCATATGCAGTGGTCAGGTGATGTTAGGGGGTGTAGTGTCCTATGTCTGTATACAGTGTAATAGAAGTGTATTATAATCATATGCAGTGGTCAGGTGATGTTGGGGGGTGTAGTGTCCTATGTCTGTATACAGTGTAATAGAAGTGTACTATGATCATATGCAGTGGTCAGGTGATGTTGGGAGGTGTAGTGTCCTATGTCTATATACAGTGTAATAGAAGTGTATTATGATCATATGCAGTGGTCAGGTGATGTTAGGGGGTGTAGTGTCCTATGTCTGTATACAGTGTAATAGAAGTGTATTATGATCATATGCAGTGCTCAGGTGATGTTGGGAGGTGTAGTGTCCTATGTCAGTATACAGTGTAATAGAAGTGTACTATGATCATATGCAGTGCTCAGGTGATGTTGGGAGGTGTAGTGTCCTATGTCTATATACAGTGTAATAGTGTATTATGATCATATGCAGTGGTCAGGTGATGTTGGGAGGTGTAGTGTCCTATTTCTGTATACAGTGTAATAGAAGTGTATTATGATCATATGCAGTGGTCAGGTGATGTTGGGAGGTGTAGTGTCCTATGTCAGTATACAGTGTAATAGAAGTGTACTATGATCATATGCAGTAGTCAGGTGATGTTGGGGGGTGTAGTATCCTATGTCTGTATACAGTGTAATAGAAGTGTATTATGATCATATGCAGTGGTCAGGTGATGTTGGGAGTGTAGTGTCCTATGTCTGTATACAGTGTAATAGAAGTGTATTATGATCATATGCAGTGCTCAGGTGATGTTGGGGGGTGTAGTGTCCTATGTCTGTATACAGTGTAATAGAAGTGTATTATGATCATATGCAGTGGTCAGGTGATGTTGGTAGGTGTAGTGTCTTATGTCTGTATACAGTGTAATAGAAGTGTATTATGATCATATACACTGGTCAGGTGATGTTGGAGGGTGTAGTGTCCTATGTCTGTATACAGTGTAATAGAAGTGTATTATGATCATATGCAGTGGTCAGGTGATGTTGGGGGCTGTAGTGTCCTATGTCTGTATACAGTGTAATAGAAGTCTATTATGATCACATACAGTGGTCAGGTGATGTTGGGGGCTGTAGTGTCCTATGTCTGTATATACAGTGTAATAGAAGCGTATTATTATCATATGCAGTGGTCAGGTGATGTTGGGGGCTGTAGTGTCCTATGTCTGTATACAGTGTAATAGAAGTCTATTATGATCATATACAGTGGTCAGGTGATGTTGGGGAGGTGTAGTGTCCTATGTCTGTATACAGTGTAATAGAAGTGTATTATAATATGCAGTGGTCAGGTGATGTAGGGGGCTGTAGTGTCCTATGTCTGTATACAGTGTAATAGAAGTGTATTATGATCATATACAGTGGTCAGGTGATTTTGGGGAGGTGTAGTGTCCTATGTCTGTATACAGTGTAATAGAAGTGTATTATGATAATATGCAGTGGTCAGGTGATGTAGGAGGCTGTAGTGAACTATGTCTGTATACAGTGTAATAGAAGTGTACTATGATCATATGCAGTGGTCAGGTGATGTTGGGGGCTGTAGTGTCCTATGTCTGTATACAGTGTAATAGAAGTGTATTATGATCATATACAGTGGTCAGGTGATGTTGGGGAGGTGTAGTGTCCTATGTCTGTATACAGTGTAATAGAAGTGTATTATGATAATATGCAGTGGTCAGGTGGTGTTGGGGCTGTAGTGTCCTATGTCTGTATACAGTGTAATAGAAGTGTATTATGATCATATGCAGTGGTCAGGTGGTGTTGGAGGTGTAGTGTCCTATGTCTGTATACAGTGTAATAGAAGTGTATTATGATCATATGCAGTGGTTAGGTGATGTAGGGGGCTGTAGTGAACTATTTCTGCATACACCAGATACCTTCCAGGCAGGCAAACATCCCTAGAAATTGTTTTGAAAGTATGAATCAGAGGCTAAATGCAGACAGACCTTGAAATACAGATTGCGCATACATGAGATGAGCGGATTGTCAGATACAGCCAGTTATTTACATACAGATGGATTGACATGAGAGTGCATAGAAAACAGATAGAAATTAGACTCAGGACATTGCAGAGCAAATATCCTTCATGATAATTGCATGTTGCCAAGTAGAATATAAATTGTATATATTCCCATTCTATCTTTACAATTCTATTTATTTCCTCTCCCTGAAGTGTGGTGATAGTGAAGGAGGCATTCAGCCAGGCAGAAACTCCACACCCCTTCTCAGGACAAGGCTCACTCTCCTCCACAGCTACACATGCCTGGGGCCAACATCCGCAGAGTGAGGGGAATTTCCCGCGCAATATCTGCCCTGAGTCTCCATGGCACCCGCACAAACACCCGGGGCACGCAGATTGGATGGCATATTTTATAGGGAGGTGGAGAGACTGCGTGTGTGCTCTGTTCCAGGCTGACCTTTACTCACTCATCCTGTGAGCTTTCATCGCATGCAATGAGTCCATACCGCAGACAAGTGCTGTGTGCTCTGTGCACGCTGCTAACAGGGGGCACAGTATAGAATGCATGGGAGTCAGATATAGACATCCGTCGCACATACTGCTGGATCCTTCTGTCCAATTTACAATGTTCTGTGTGCACTTTTCTAAACTCCCTTTCTTGTGGGTTTCTAGCAGTGAACAGAATCATTGTTACCGTGTATGAAAGCAGCAAGGGTAATTTGTGGTGCATGGGTGGGTACGTCTCATCCACAGATGTCTGCAGTGTCTTACACTGGCTGATCAGACACTGTGGGACTATTATCAAAGTAATTAACTGTGTCCGGGGTTGAGATGGGGATTATCGTGGTAAGTATTTAATTCCTCACTATTTGTCACATAAATTTCTACCCCCCAACAGGGCGTTGCTAATCCCTGCCTCTGATCAGTGTAATAACATGTCAGAAGCTCTGGGCGAGGAGCTGCTACCTGTGCTAGCTCTTGTTATTGTGTTTTGTGATAATGCAAGGAGATGCAGAAATTGTTCTCTATCTGTGATGGTGAATATCAGGGGTTAGAAAACTGCTGTATAGCATTGTCAGCATGTTAATACATAGTCCAGGAACACTTTGAGGAAAAGGGATATTTTTTGTACATGAGATCACTAGTGAAAAATTGGGATATTTTCATAGACTAATGGGTCTTTATACTAAATTCGTAGAACTGCACCGATTATTATCTATCCATATTGCAGGGGATATTTAAATTTTTGATGAAAATATCCCCACTATGTACAAAGGGGAACTCGCAGGGACAGCGGTTGCGGTAACCGCTGTCCTAGCGAGTTATATCCCCCGGCGAATTGTAGATGTCTTCAAAGTAAAAAACTTCTCCCGTGGAGCCTGACACTGCACATGCGTACAGTGTCAGCTCCCGGAGCCGGCCGGGCACTGCGGGGGGAGATTGAAAGATCTCTTTCCTGCCCCTGGAGCCTCCATAGCATACTTACCGACATTCTTGTCAGGTCGGTGCAGCAGGGAGGGAGTGGGGATGGCTGAAGTGGATATAGCGGGTGCGTGTTAGCGCCGATATTACAAGCAGCGGGCAGGGCTATGGTGACGCGAGTCAGCGCGAATTGCGTCATCGCCCCCTTATACGCCCACTTTCGGGTGCGGGAGCAGGGGAAAGCCGGACAATATGGGGGGCTTGCCTACTCTTACGGGGTGCAGGGAATGGCACCCGATTTTCGGGAGAGTAGGCAAGTATGCTCCATAGGCTTACAGCAGTTTACACCATCTGAATATGGTGTAAACTACCAGGGCCAAACTTTTTGGAGTTTAATACATAGGGTCATATCGTAGTCCACATTGATAATAATGAGGACTGCGATCTGCCAGAGATTTCTGTGAATTTAGAGATGTGCAGACTCGGATCACTTCGGATTTTCCCGACAAGTTTGGATTTTTTCCGCCAAATTTCGTGTCTCACAATAAGGTAAAAGTCATCTTCCATGGACATCTTTCATGGACTTTTAGATGACGTTTAGCCACTTTCTGAGACCTGAACTCTGGCGGGTAAATACCAGACTTGGCGGGAAAAGCCAAACCGATCCGAGCCTGCACATCTCTAATAAAATTATGCAGAAACTATCGTTTCTACATAAGTTTATGTATTGACCAGCTTGATAGATAGGTCCCTAAATCCTGGAACTATCTCTGGAATTTAGTGACAATTGGCAACTACGCTATTGCGAGTTAAAGGTCTCTATATTAGCCGAAAATTAACATTTCTTATCATTGCATGTCTTGGCAATTTGGAATGCTTTTTCGGGGCTATTGTTTATATTTTAAAACCTCGCCAGTAATAAAGTAATATATATTATTGGTTTTTTTTGTTTGTTTTCTTTTTGTTGCAAAGCCCTAGCAATAAAGTATAGTGAGAATAAGAGAGTCTGACAGTTTTGAAAAATGGTTTTACTGCTGCAGCCACATGTAATGTATTCTATCCGTTTTATTTATGTCAGATAGGAGTTCGCTTTCTGAGTTTGACCTTGTCTAGGGCATGGATGGGCCACCTCTAGCTTCCACACTGTAATGGAAATGTATGACTGAAAATATTGCCTACTCTCCAGAATTTGGGTGAGTATTCCCAGGTGAGGACCTGGCCCGTTCTTGCCTAGTCTGCCAGTACGTTCATTCGACTCCTGAATTTTTGAGGCGTCCCGGAGTAGGCCACCCTCCTGAACGTTGATGCAGTTCTCAGAGTAATGCTTTATCCTGGCCCCGCCTCAGCTTCACAGACCTGCTGTTTATAGCATATGCCATGAGGGATTGGGCCAAATGACAAGAAGTTCCCATCCCCACTTTGATCAGTTGCTTCTCTCCTCCAGGAATTCTCACTAGGGGCAACATTTTAAAGTTGGCAACTTTGAGCTGGGTCAATCAGGGTGTTCCATTCTAGTAACCAATCAGCTGTGAGGAATCATTTATCAAGTACATTCTATAAAATTATAGGCACATGCTGATTGGTTGCTATGGGCAATTTCTCCACTGGTCAACTTCCCCACTGCTTGATAAATAAAGTATATATAAATGTACATAGATATTGACCCATATGCAGCATGAGATTTTTCTCCTAGCTAAATGACTTTATGGAGAAATAATCATCACCCAGTATGGGATGCCTTTTCTCCCACCAGTCACTTTTTATACAGGAAAGCACATCAATAGCCGCACATCAACCTATGTACTATAAGCAATTAAACACCGAAACTGACATGTGATAAAGGTCATCCCCCACTCATTTATGTCTGGTATTGATGAGAGAGCGAGGAAACCTCAGGACTGCATTTATTACATGTGGTACATTTGTGTGTTTTGAAGCATACTTATCCACTTTTTAGGGATATCCAAGGGGCAGGTGCAGGGGGTGTGGTCAGTGGCGTCAGGTTCTGAAGTGAGGGGGAGCAAAGGGTAAAAATAGGCAACACCGGGGGGGCGTGGCTACATCATGCAATGGGATTTGACATCATAGTGGGCGTGTCCATGCCCTCCAGAGCTATTTAATTGCTACGCTCAGTCTAGGCACCTTCCCTCACTTGACTGCTTTCACCCCTTAATCCGGTCTGGTTACACCACTCACATTACACAACAGGCTCTCGGACAGGTATGCGTTCGGCATCCCGGCGGTCACACGCTTACATTACCGGGCCCAGAATACCTACGTCGGTCAGAAAACATTTACATTCAGTGCAATAGACTGCTCTAAGCACTATGAATACTATATATCAAAAAATCACCTTTATAACTTCTGACATAAAATTGTAAAATCTATAAAATATATAGTCCAGGACCTCTGTATAATCAGGTTTCTATGCAGACGTCTGCTAGAGTCCACTCCGTGTGCTGTTGGCTAGACAGGAGGGAGTCCGGATGAAGACTGCACACGGGCCGCCCCTGTGTGTAAGCATTGGGTACACTAAAAATGATGTTACATATAGAAAAGCATACATTTATAAAACAAACAACCAGACAAATAACCAAAAGATATCTAACACTGTAAAGCCTAAACTACACATCCTTAGTCTCTGTGATATAATCTCAGGAGATTAATCATTAGAAAACACTATGCTACTTTATGGTACTTTGCGTGAGGTTAATCCCTCTGAAATCTCATTACACAGGTCAAGTATCATTTCCTGCCCTGAATCGCCTAAAAAATTGTATGAATGAGCTAATAAGCAACTACTTATTATTATTATCATTTATTTATATGGCGCCACAAGTGTTCCGCAGCGCCTTACAAAGTACATAAACAAATAAGTAACCAGTGACTTACAGTATAATACAGGACAAGGACATGGATAATATACATTGCTACATTAGCAACCATAATATACCCAAATAAGCAACAGAGCATAAGCAACCAAGTGTTAGGTGCCCTAGTGGTGAGTAAGAAGTAGATGAAAGTAAAGTAAGAAGAAACACAAGAGGGTAGAAGGCCCTGCTCGTAAGAGCTAGTTATATAGTTATTAAATTGAGGCATTGTACGATCAAAGGTGATGGTCAAGCTACGCTGCAAGTAACGAGGAGGTTCTATAGTGATAAGAGACTGGTTCTATAGTGATAAGAGATTGGACTTGTCATGTGATGATTACACTTTTGCACAGTGTACCTCTGCAGATTTTTCCACCTCTCCACAACACTTCAGTAGAGACGGTCATCGGTGTGCTGTCCATCGGTGTGCTGTCCATCGGTGGTTGCCATTGATGAAAAATACAGACGGAACCATCAATGGTATGAAACTATGCAATGGCATACAAACGATGGTTCCGGACGACTTTGGCACAGGTCTACCAGCTGACAGCCTAGTAGCTCTTCGGTGCAAGTGTAGTGGGAAAAAAAAACCAATCAGGATGGCGGAAAACTATCTGCATCTTCGCCACTGATGGTAAAACCATCTGACATCTGCGGCAAACCATCGATGGTCAATCGCCATCCCTACACTTCAGTTTACAGAGGCATGTCCTGATAACAGATTGTAGGCATATTGAATGGGTGTTTTTTCTCTTCGAGGAAGGGTAAAAAATGGTCTCTGAAATTTATGCTTTCTCAGAGAATGTAGGTGTAAATATACATATGTTGAGGAACCCTGGTCTTATCTGACAAATGCAATGTGTAAATGTTGCTGTAATCATCCACACCACACTCTACCACCTGGTACAAACAACCAGCCTGAAAAAGGGAAGACCCCCCACCCCTAAAGGATGTACATTTTCTTTCTTGTCCAAGCAAAAAACATGCCTTACAAGACAGAGGAACGTGAAGTGAGTTCCTGTTTGCCTTTAGTATTTGTTTGTTATGCCACAAATTCACCAAAGAGGAAATGTATAGAAATGGGGTAAGATTCTTTAAAATGGATAGGAAATGGATTACACTCTGTAAAAATAAAATATAGAAAAAAACCCACAATTCTTCATCTCCAGTTTAGCGAAACAAGTTTCAAGCCGCATTCAATTCAGCTACAGTGGGTGACAAGTTATGGGTAAATGGACACACTCTTTTCAGTGGCGTAACTATAAATTTTACTCCCCCCTGCCTAAAAAAGTTTCTCGCAAGTTTCCTGACCGCCCATACAGATGGAGCAGAGGCCGCAGGTAGGGGGCAGGACATGTCCCCCCTATCTGGAACCAGATAATGGTCGTTCAGTGTATGAATGACCATCATCTGCAGATATATCTGTGCAGTGCGTACTGTACCCACCTTAACACACACATTTGTAGTACAAATCACCATGTCACCTGGCATGCTCTTAGGAAGGGAATGATTACAAAACCAGGGAATAGATTCTGTTTTCACTATAGTCAGTGGCGTATCTATAATGGGTGCAGAGTGTGCGGGGCACACGGACCCCCGGGTCAAGGGGGGCACCGCACACCCTGCACCCATATTATTTTAAACTCACCTGTCCATGGTCCCACATCGGGTGTCAGCGCTGCTCAGAACACCAGAAAATGGCCGCCGCGGCCATTTTTCCGGTGTTCTGCGCATGCGCAGTAGACTCCGGGCACACACTAGTGCCCGGAGTCTACTAATGCTCCGGGTGGCTGGCCAGCCGAATCGGTAGGCTGCCGGCCACCGGAGAGAGAGGAGGGGGCCCCGCACGGGGAGTGCACACGGGCCCCCTCCTCTCTTAAGACGCCCCTGACTGTAGTTTTTCTCTTCACTAAATAATCTATACAGTACTGTATTGATTATTTAGTGAAGAGAGAAACCATAGTGAAGATAGATTCAAACTATACCCTAGTTTTGTTATTATTGCTTCCCTTCCTAAGGGAAAGACAGGTGACATGGTGATATGGGATTTGTACCCCCTTTTGTTACTTTTAATTTAACATACAGTCAGGTGCATAAATATTGGGACATTGACAGAATTTTCATATTTTGGCCTCTATTCGCCACCACAATGGCTTTGAATTGAAACAAACAAGATGTGCTTTAACTGCAGACTTTCAGATTTAATTTGAGGGTAATTACATCCAAATCAGGTGAACGGTGTAGGAATTACAACGGTTTCTATATGTGCCTCCCACTTTTTAAGGGGCCAAAAGTAATGGGACAAACTAAACAATCCTAAATCTAACTTTCACTTTTTAATACTTTGTTGCAAATCCTTTGCAGGCAATTACAGCCTGAAGTCTGGAACACATAGACATCACCAGACGCTGGGTTTCATCCCTGGTGATGCTCTGCCAGGACTCTACTGCAAATGTCTTCAGTTCCTGCTTGTTCTTGGGGCATTTTCTCTTCAGTTTTGTCTTCATCAAGTGAAATGCATGCTCAATCGGATTCAGGTCAGGGGATTGACTTGGCCATTGCATAACATTCCACTTTTTAGCCTTAAAAACTCTTTGGTTGCTTTTGCAGTATGTTTCGGGTCTTTGTCCATCTGCAATGTGAAGCGCCGCCCAATGAGTTCTGAAGCATTTGACTGAATATGAGCATATAATATTGCCCAAAACACTTCAGAATTAATTCTGCTGCTTTTGTCAGAGTCACATCACCAATAAATACAAGGGAATCAGTTCCATTGGCAGCCATACATGCCCACGCCATTACACTAACACAATCATGCTTCACTGATGAGGTGGTATGTTTTGGATCATGGGCAGTTCCTTTCCTTCTCCATACTCTTCTCTTCCCATCACTCTGGTACAAGTTGATCTTTGTCTCATCTGTCCATAGGATGTTGTTCCAGAACTGTAATGGCTTTTTTAGATGTTGTTTGGCAAACTCTAATCTGGTCTTCCTGTTTTTGTGGCTCACCAATGGTTTACATCTTGGGGTGAACCCTCTATATTTACTCTTGTGAAGTCTTCTCTTGATTGTTGACTTTGACACATATACACCTACCTCCTGGAGAGTGTTCTTGATTTGGCCAACTGTTGTGAAGGGGTTTTTCTTCACCAGGGAAATAAATCTCCTGTCATCCACCACAGTTGTTTTCCGTGGTCGTCCGGGTCTTTTGGTGTTGCTGAGCTCTCTGGTGCGTTCTTTCTTTTTAAGAATGTTCCAAACAGTTGATTTGGCCACACGTAATGTTTTTGCTATCTCTCTGATGGGTTTGTTTTGATTTTTCAGCCTAATGATGGCTTGCTTCACTGATAGTGACAGCTCTTTGGATCTCATATTGAGAGTCGATAGCAACTGATTCCAAATGCAAATGTCGCACCTAGAATCGACTCCATTCCTTTTACCTGCTTAATTGATAATGAAATAACGAGGGAATAGTCCACACCTGTCCATGAAATAGCTTTTGAATTGATAGTCCCATTACTTTTGGCCCCTTAAAAAGTGGGAGGCACATATAGATACCGTTGTAATTCCTACACCGTTCACCTGATTTGGATGTAATTACCCTCAAATTAAATCTGAAAGTCTGCAGTTAAAACACATCTTGTTTGTTTCATTTCAAAGCCATTGTGGTGGTAAATAGAGGCCAAATATGAAAATTCTGTCAATGTCCCAATATTTATGCACCTGACTGTAATATATGGGATGTAGTTATGTGACCGGCAGACACAAGGCCACCAGTCACAATCCCGACAGCAGAATGCCAGCTAGGGATTTATGATAGGCATCGAAATACCAATGCCTATCATAATCCCGACGCCAGAATCCAGGATGACACGCGCCCGAACGAGGTAAGTCCGGGGCGCCCGTCCTGTTAGTCACGGGGGAAAGAGGGTTAGGTTTAGGGCAGTAAGCGGGGTTTGGGTTAGGCACCCCTAGGGGGAGTTAGGCACCCCCCGGGAGGGTTAGGTTTCGGGAGTGGTAAAGGGGGGTTAGGGTTAGGCCCCCCCGGGGGGAAGTTAGAGTTAGGCAATAGAGGGGAGGTTAGGGTTAGGCACCACTAAGGGAGGGTTAGGGGGGGCAGGAGAGGTTGGCATACTTACCTGCCTCCGTCTGGATTTTCATCCTGTCGGGCAGCGGCTAAACAGCAGCCGACATTTCAAACCCATTGAGCCCAGCACCGACTGCCTGTGACCGCGGCCTGTCCCCGTAGGCCGCCCTCGGTCCTCACCTCAGGATCAGCACTGACTGTCACTGTCTTTACCCACTGTGACACGCGTATCAGCCGCTGACCAGCTCTGCCTATTTCACCTCCCGTGATTAATCGGCTCATGCCTCCCACGCCCTCGCAGGCTGCCCGCGGTCCTCACCTCAGGATCAGCTCTGACCACAGCCAGGAGCAGCCACTGCCCAGCCCTCAGTATCACCGTTGGTGATTAACCGGCTTGCGGCTCCCACGCGCCCGTGGGCCGCCTGACAGTTACTCTGGCGCTGGCACAGCAGTCAGTGCTGCTGCCTCTCCCATCACTTCTTTGACGTTGGTGCCGCACCCAAGCCACTGCGGGGGCTGCTGGGACAGTAGTTACGGCAGTGACTGTTTTCAGAAAATGAAATCCGTATAGTTATAGTGACTTGTCTTTAAATAATTCCAACATTGCATCATACTTGCCTACCCTCCCGATTCGGTCTGGAGCCTCACGAAAATCGGGTGCCGCTCCTGGCCCCCCCTGTAAAGGCAGGCAAGCCTCCCAGCGGCCTCTGCCCCCCCCCCAACACAATTACAAGAGATCCCCCCCACAGTAGGGGGGCCCACGCTCACCTGCGATGCCGATCTGGCTGCCCCCTCCCGGAAGGGGCAGCCAGAAAGTCAGCCACCCTGCAGTACATGCACTGTACACACTGCATCAATGGCCATACGGCAGCACAGTGTATCATTACATGCTGCATGTAACTACACCATGTCGTTCATTGAATCGTCCCATTTGATGTGCAGTCATCCAATGGGACGATTCAATGAATGATGCCTGGGGATGACGGATCAGTCGTACACACTATGGCCCTGATTCAGAGCCGGGCGCTCTGACCAGAGCGCTCGCTCTGAATCAGGGCCCACCTCCATTAATATGGAGCGTCCTCCTGGACGCTCGTATAGCTGTGGGTCACCACCCACAGCATATACGAGCGTGCAGAATGATGGTCGCGATGGTCTTGACCATCGCGACCATCGGAACTGCGAGTAAAAGCCTGCGGTTGGGTTTTTTAACCGCAAGGCCAGGAGTGATTTTGGCTCTATCAGAGCCAAAATCACTCCCACTGATATCACTAGTGATGTCAGTGGGGCCAGCTTCAGACGGTAGGCGTTCCCTTGGGAACGCCTCCGTCTGGCAGGCACGCCCACCAAAGGGGGCGTGCTGTCAGTCACCATCGACAGCACGCCCCCTTTGATGAGACACTCCGAGCGAAGGAAAATCCTTCGCTCGCGCATGCGCACGACGGAGCTCCCTCCGTCGTGCGCATGCGCAGTGGGGACCATCGACCCACTTGCGAGCGGACAGCCGCTCGCGAGTGGGTCTGAATGACCCCCTATATGATGTGTATAATATATCGTTCCGATCTGCGTCAGAGCGATATATCGGCCAATATATATCGTATGGTGTTCCCAGCTTTTAAAATACAGCCCAGATCAACCTATAATTTGTTACTATACAGAACCTCGAAGTTTGTCTTAATTGTACTTATAAGTGTGCAAGTGACTTAACATCAGTGGTGATACAATACACAAGTGAGGCATAACACGGGGATATGCCCCGATTCCTCCACCCCAGATATGTGGGTAACCACTTGTGCCCTGGCCCTCTATGTTCTGAATGCAGGGGATGTCATTGCTGTAGAAGCATCTCAGGCACTGGGTGTACAGAGAATCTAGCAGGTGCATGGGAAGTGTATGTCAGGACATGTTCTTGGAGGGGATTTCCCAGAGTCACTACCGTCTGCCACACTAAAGCCTCATTATTCCATACATTGTACAGCTCAGCCGTATGGTCCATAACGTTAACCCTTCATCTGTTGAAACATTATACTGGCCAGCACAATGAGATGTGCAATTAGTGTAGCTGGGGGAATTTTGAATGCAGATTAGGATGACTGCTGAAGAAAGCAGGGGAAAGACCCTATATACACATCACTCCGTGGACCTTCTCTGCATTCATTGCAGTTCAATCTTTGTGTATTGCATCATTTTATATTAAGTATCACTGCTTTAACGCCTGTTTTTCTCATATTGATAGGATACAATCAATATTAACTGTATAAACAAGGAGAAATAATAATAAAAATTTATATATTTGTAAACATAGACATTGCAGTAAATATAGTTGATTTGACCATGGCGAAATCTATATAATAATCGTGTAAAGTCTGTCCCGTCTCCAGCATGGCGGCGCTTCAATGGCTCCCCTGCTAGGGAGACGAGACAGACCTTAGCTTGGCAGGAGCTGGGAAAGGAGAAGGACCGCGCCGCTGGGTAGACATGTACTGATATATGGAACGGGTGATATATCTGTAGTGCATCAGTTATGCTCAGACAATATGTAGGTGAATGACGTCATTCACAGACATATGATGTCTCTCCTGCAGCAGAACCGATGCCTATGTATCTTGCAGATGTGTCGTTACGTCTGGCTGTGTGTACGGGTGACCCGCAGACCTGCCGTACACTTGCTGCAGCAAGCCACCGGTGACTGACATCTCAACTAGGCGGGTACATTTAAATGGCTGCCCTGTTGTGATGTCAGCGCAGACGCATCGGCCGAACAATTGGTAAGTGTGTATGCACTTTGTAAGATAGGTCAGCGTCCGCCCCGTCGGTCAGGTGTGCACCAAGCTAAAGTGTGGAGGAGGGACAGTGTCGGATGGGTGGTGGGATGAAGTGGGGGGAGGGGTAGGTCTGAGTGGGGAAGGGGGCAAGTTACACAGTGGGTGGAAGTAGGACAGAGCAAGGGAGTTTCGGAACTGAGCAGGGCGTGGAGCAGCTCGGAGTAGTAATGATTATTTATAATAATATCAATGTAACATCAAAAGTAAACTATCACGTAGAGTTTAGTGTTCATTTCTGTGCATCAGGAAGGGTCTATTAATTAAGACTCAAAATGCTCTAACCCTGGTGAAATAGAAAGGATGTGTTGCTAATGAACACAGTAACGCCCCTGATCGCTTTGCAAAAAGCGAGCTCTTCGGCCGGATGTATCATCCGGGACATGCAGGGACACGGGCACTGAAAGGAGCCCATCCCTGCAGCGATGTCCCCGGAGAGTGGCCGGCCACTACAGAAGGTGGTGCGCATGCGCAGTCCCATGGACTGCGCCACATCCGCCATAGCCAGGGAGGGTCTCGGCGGATCCCTCTGCCGGCTAATAGTGCGCGGTGTAGCCCATAGGCTACAGCAGCTAACGCCACCTTCAGGTAAAGTTGGCAGCATCGCTTCCTCCATAGAAACCTATGGGGGAGGCGGCTGCCAGCGGTAATGGAGGGTTCACAGCAGGTATCGGAGAAACCTGCTGTGGTCCCACCATAATACATCCAGGGGATACTTGGTATTTGAGGTAAAGGATTTTACCTCAAATACATTTTGATAAATGGGCCCCCTAGAGTATAGTCATCAGATCTATACACCAGGGCCTGATTCAGACCCACTCGCGGGAAATTTACTCGCTCCGGGGCTCGCTACAAACCGGGCGAACGTCGATTTTGATCGACAGCTCTCCCCGTTTTGTAGGTGGGTCGGGGGGTGGCTTGCCAAACGGAGGCATTCCCGAAGGAACGCCTGCCATTTGGGGGCAGCCCCACTGACATCACAAGTGATGTCAGTGGTGAGCTTCCGGCTCTATTAGAGCCGGAAGCTCACTGGGGCTTGCGGCAGACTAGACCCTACCACAAGGGTCTCATCGCAAGCCCCGATGGTTGCGATGGTCGGGACCATTGCGACCATCACCTGGCCGCTCGCTAAAGCTGTGGGTGGTCACCCACAGCTTAGCGAGCGGCCAGAAGACCGGTCAAAATAAAACAAAAAAAACGCCCTTCAGACCTGCAAGCTGCCTCCTGCAGTGAGCGTGTCTGAATCAGGGCCCAGATCTCCAGGACACAGATAGGTAATGATGCCAGTGTATACATTACTAGTAACATCTCACCTAGAGTATAGTGATCAGATCTATTCACCAGATCTCAAGGACACAGAGAGGTAGTGATGGCACTGTATACATTACTAGTTTCTCACCTAGAGTATAGTGGGATAATTTACTAAGATTCGAGTCTGATCAAGTTTTTTTTTTTTCAACTCGATTAGCATCGCCGAAAGTCGGGTGATTTGAGGCTCCTGAAACTCAGAAATTTACAAATAAGTGAGTTTAACTGAGAGTGAGATGGCTGATGGTGAAGCAGATCGAGCTATCTTCCCCGAGTTCGAAGTTTTGGAGGAGATTACTCACCCGAGATTGCAGTGTCTTCTCTCTGCCAGACCCTCCCGAGCAAGCAGCCTGCACATATCAGTGAGATATGTGAAGGCTGCTTGTGTTATAGCTGTAAAAACTGGTTAAATGTAAAAAAAAATACGCCCCCCCAAAAAGCATAACCAGCCTCGGACTGCACAGCCAGTCCTGGTTCCAGAAATTACGGGGAATAAAATGTGTAGGGATCCCCCGTAATTTAGGAACCAACACCTGGCTGCAGGGCCTGTCCTGGTTTTAAATATAGGGGGGGGGAATTGCGTAGGGATCCCCCTATATTTAAAACCAGCACCGGACCCAAACTGACTGGGGTGTAATGCCACAGCCAGGAGACCCTATTACTGGGTCTCCCGGGCCAAAGCTTTAACACTCCAAGCTGGGGATCTCAGGGGAGGTGGGGACCCGCCCAAGAAGGAGTTCCAACTCTCCTAAAACCCCAGGCTCCTCCCCACACCCCTGGGCTGTGGGTACGGGGGTAATAATATGTTAAATAGTTGAAAACGATTATAATTTACAGTGGAACTACAGGTGCCAGCATGCCTGCACTTTGGCACTTGTGGAACTATAAGTGCCAGCAGGCGGCCAACACCCGTACCTCCATTGTAAAATAAATAGTAAAAAAAACAGTACACACACACCGTCTAAAGTAAAATTTTATTACACACCTACTTACCTCACTCACACATACTTACCTGTGCCAGCTGGTCTGTCCCTGTAGAATCCGTTTGGAGTACCTGGAATAAAGATCCTATACTCACTTCCATCCTCGCGCTGGTCTCCGTAGCATCCAGGGGTCTTGGCAAAAGAAGAAAATGGAACCTGATCCATATACTTACTGTAACTGTATTTTGAGACCATATACACCGCTGCCTGGCTCCTGACTGATCAGTGTGAACTGTCAGGAGCCGGCAGCCAATCAGCAGCCGCTAACTGTAGAGCGGCTGCTGATTGGCTCCGGCTCCTGACTCACTTACCAGCCCATGTGGGAACTGTCAGGTGCCGCAGCCAATCAGTGGCTTGGGGTGCGAATGCTTTGGCCCTGGAGACCCGGTAAGAGGGTCTCATGGCTGTGGCATTACACCCCGGTCAGTTTGGGTCCGATGCTGGTTTTTAAATATAGGGGGTCCCCTACGCATTTCCCCCCCCCCCCATATTTAAAACCAGGACAGGCCCTGCAGCCAGGTGCTGGTTCCTAAATTACGGGGAACCCTACACGTTTTGTTCCCCGTCATTTTTGGAACCAGGACAGGCTGTGCAGTCCGGGGCTGGTTATGCTTTGGGGGGGGGGGGGGGAACCCTACCTCATTTTTATCTATTTTTTTTAACCCTTTTTTTTTTTTTTTTTTTTTTACTATTTACAGGCAGAAACATACATGGATCACACTGATCTGTGTATGTTCCTGCCAAACTCGCAGCTCACAGGCAGGTGAATTGTTTTCACAATTTTTTCCGGGAGTGTTGTCCGTTCTCATGAGAGTTTATAAACTCTCCTCTTGGTAAATTCCAAAATCCTATCTGCACTAGTGAAAAGTTACTCGAGTTTAGCCGATGGTGAAGTGAAGGGAGTTTGCTAACTCTACAGTATTTTTCCGTAGCAAAGGAGATTTCTCTCCCGAGTTTGTCATTCGTAAATTTGCGAGTGGAAAAAAATGCCCAAACTCTCCAGAGATTGCTAACTCAACCAAACTCGAATCTTAGTAAGTAACCCCTAGTGATCAGATCTATACACCAGATCTCCAGGACACAGAGAGGTAGTGATGTCACTGTATACATCACTGGTAACATCTCACCTAGAGTATAGTGATCAGATCTATACACCAGATCTCCAGGCCCCGGGGGACCCATTTATTAAGGATCGCATTTTGCAATGCGATCAGGGCATGCAGTACCGCCCATGATCGCATTGCAAAATGCGATCATACCGGCCGAATGTATGACCCTGCACATGCACGGAGACGGGCTCCGAAAAGAGCCCGTCCCTGCGATGTGGCCGGAGCGCATTCCGGGCTGCTGCGCATGCCCAGTCCCGCGGACTGCACATGAGCGGCGCCCATTGCCGGCGGAGGGATCTGGGAGATCCCTCCGCCGGCTGAAATGCGGTAAGTGCCCATAGGACACAGCGGCTAACGCTATCTGCAGATAGCGTTAGCTGCTGGGGTCAATATCGGGAATGCGAAGCATTGCCGATATTGAAACATTTGGCAGCATCGCATCCGCCATAGAAACCTATGGGGGAGGCGGCTGCCGGCGGCAATGGAGGGATCACAGCAGGTATCGGAGATACCTGCTGCTGTCCCTCCTTCATACATTCGAGGGATACTAAGTATTTGAGGTAAACCCCCTGAAAACAGGTGTTTTCGGGGAATTTACCTCAAATGATCTTTGATAAATGGGCCCCACAGAGAGGTAGTGATATCACTATATACATCACTGGCAGGGTTGCATAAAATTGGATTAAAGAAAAAAAAAACAGATTTATTTGATTTAAATCAGATTTTTGGGAATTAAATAGGATTTTTTATTAATAATTTTGTAAGTAAATGTTTTAAATGTTTAAACATTTATTTAAAAAAAAAATAGTAAAAAATCCTATTTAAATCAAATAAATCAGTTTGTTTTTTTTAAATCCAATTTTATGCAACCCTGATCACTGGTAACATCTCTCCTAGAGTATAGTGATCAGATCTATACACCAGATCGACAGGATGTAGGAGCCTATTCATGATCACTCATGGGCCCAATACACATGTGGAAACTCTATTTCCGTTTGTTTTTAGTAATGGGACCACTCATTAATGGGGCCGCCTAGTATTTAGCAAACTCTGCAATCTGAAAGTTTCTGGACTTTGCCTGTGGGAACCTCCGATGAGTTGCAAAAAGGTATACCAGGGGAAATATATACATTAACCTGTCTTGCCATGTTAGATCATGAGAAGCCTATGGCCAAGTCAGTTATGAGTGCTAGCAATTGAAATGTCCCAATAGAGTGGTCAAGAGGTAGATAGTAGATAAACAATCAGACAACAACAGAGAAAAACCCAGGAGAAATTACATTAAGAAGAAAAGGAATGAGAAGTGACAATACAAGTAAAGGGAAGTGAGATGGAAAAAGTATAAACGGATAAAGGAAGGAAAGTGTGAAGGAAAGAACGCTGTAGAGAGAAAGGAAAGTGAGGAAGAGATAATGTTATACTAAAGCAAGAAGAAAAGTGAAAGAAACATGCATTAAGGAAGAAGCTGCTATTGTATGCAAAACAATGTTACAGGGACAGCATTACAGAGTCAGAGAGAAGGGAGAGGCTAGCTATAATGGTTGTTCATCAGGAGACTGTACAGTTCAATCCGCCTCACCCTGCTGCTTACTGACTACACCTCTTCCACATTCTAGCTACACCCTCATGCCCTCTCCATCGGGGCCATAGAATGTGCTTGCTCCTATAGCCATGGCAACATGTTATATCCTTGGATACATGTAGAGTTTAGTGGTCAGTACTATATGCCAGATCTCCAGGACACGGGGGCCAATGTGTTACAAATCTTGCTTACCTTTCCTAGTGATTTGTGAAACTCTTAGGGCGGGTACACATTAAGTGATATAGTGGACATTGGGCCTGATTCAGACCCACTCGCGAGCGGCTGTCCGCTCGCAAGTGGGTCGATGTTATGCACTGAGCATGCGCACGATGGAGGGAGCTCCGTCGTGCGCATGCGCCAGACGCGACGAGCGAAGGAAAGTCCTTCGCTCGTTGTGTCCGATCAAAGGGGGCGTGCTGTCAATGTTGATTGACAGCACGCCCCCTTTGGTAGGCGTGCCGGGGGCGTGCCTCCCTGACGGGGGCGTTCCCACGGGAACGCCTCCCGTCAGAAGCCGGCCCACTGACATCACTAGTGATGTCAGTGGGAGTGATTTTGGCTCTGACAGAGCCAAAATCACTCCGGAGCTTGCGGTTGAAAACCTCAACCGCAGGCTCCGGCTCGCAATTTCGATGGTCGCGATAGTCTCGACCATCGCGGCCATCACAAAGCACGCTCGTATAGCCTGTGGGTGGTGACCCACAGCTATACGAGCGTCCAGGAGGACGCTCCATTTTCATGGAGCCCGGCCCTCATTCAGAGCGTGCGCTCTGCTCAGAGCGTGCGCTCTGCTCAGAGCGTACGGCTCTGAATGAGGGCCATTATGAGCCTGATTCACTATGGATCGCAACTGCAATTATGCACAGAAGTCTGCTGCGAAAATATGCTAATGAGTGCAATCGTAAAGCCGTGGCATAACCAGCATAGAGACGCTCACTACCGCTATCTGACATCCGTAATACCTTGCAGTCCTGCGTATACAATACCCCAGAGATTGAAAATTATATGTTGCAGTAATTTCATGTATCATAACATTACTACCTACATGTTACGTTTCGACAACTTGTTTCGAATACTGCACAGATACTCAAAAGATATTTTCTGTGGCTGAAACTCTATTTAGTATACATTATCTGTGTCTATTATCTTACTTCCGGAAGTAAGATAATAGACACAGATAATGTATATGATACATAATATGCATTTTATTCCACGGTATAGGAAATAAAGGGCCTGATTCAGACCCACTCGCGAGCGGCTGTCCGCTCGCAAGTGGGTCGATGTTAGGCACTGAGCATGCGCACGACGGAGGGAGCTCCGTCGTGCGCATGCGCCAGACGCGACGAGCGAAGGAAAGTCCTTCGCTCGTTGTGTCCGATCAAAGGGGGCGTGCTGTCAAAGTTGATTGACAGCACGCCCCCTTTGGTGGGCGTGCCGGGGGCGTGCCTCCCTGACGGGGGCGTTCCCACGGGAACGCCTCCCGTCAGAAGCCGGCCCACTGACATCACTAGTGATGTCAGTGGGAGTGATTTTGGCTCTGTTAGAGCCAAAATCATTCCGGAGCTTGCGGTTGAAAACCTCAACCGCAGGCTCCGGCTCGCAATTTCGATGGTCGCGATGGTCACGACCATCGCGGCCATCAAAATGCACGCTCGTATAGCCTGTGGGTGGTGACCCACAGCTATACGAGCGTCCAGGAGGACGCTCCATGAAAATGGAGCCCGGCCCTCATTCAGAGCGTGCGCTCTGCTCAGAGCGTACGGCTCTGAATGAGGGCCAAAGTGCACGTTATTCGAGCAGGTCAATACAGAGATTTGTATATCAATATTTTATATAATTAACTGATTACATACTGTAACTAGATACTAAATAGAGTAAGGATGGCTTCAGCCACAGAAAATATCTTTTGAGTATCTGTGCTGTATTCGAAACAAGTTGTCTAAACGTAACATGTAGGTAGAGTAATGTTATGATACATGAAATTACTGCAACATATCATTTTCAATCTCTGGGGTATTGAATACACAAACCTCATTACAGGTCTTTTATATATAAGATTTAAAACAGTAATAATAATATTTCACCATATTTTTTGGAATGTCTTTATTTAAAAATTAATAAAATGAATAAAAGTTATATTTTATGAGTTCATATAAATGTGATTGGTGCTCCATAAAACTATCTCTTTTTTTCTATATCAGATACAAAACCATAGTGGGTAGCACCCCTCCCATTTGTAACAATAAATAATAGAAATAAATATTTCTGGAGGGTTGCTTTCTTTATCTACATTTAGTCCTGCGAATACATCGGTAACATCGGCCTCTCACACAGAATTACAGCAGGTCTGACCTTACTCAGAAATAGCCTCTTTGTACTCAAGCTGTGTATGCCGTTGCAGTGGCTAATTTATGCACACCCATGCACTGGTGTACAAACAGACAGGCACGCTTGAGTTTCTCCAACTACTACCCTGTCACCACCCCCAAATGCAGACCACCCGTCACTCACTCTGCGATGGCTTTCTTTCTGCGTGAATGATCACAGAGCGAGCGCAAAGCTACAGATGGCTCCACATACATCTAGCCTCCTTGCATGTTAAACAGCACTTCTAGTCGCGCCATGTCGTGGTCTGACTCGGTAGCGCTGAGCGTCGTTTTGAGCATCTTTTTACCTTCAAATGCGTCTTATTTGCTCAACTATGTGACTAGATAGCACAAGCAGCTTCTGCTGATTAAAATGATATGCAGCATGCCTATGTTCTGTGAGCGAGTGCGGGTGTATCCATGCGAAACGCTACGTTACAGTGTCAGCGGCTGTAACACTGTAACATAGTGTTTAGCATGCAGATACACCCGCAGTCACACACAGAACATAGGCATGCTGCATATCATTTTAATCAGCAGAAGCTGCTTGTGCTAAGACGCATTGAAGGTAAGAAGACGCTCTTCGCTACCGAGTCACACTGAGCTCCCGCGTTATGTGTGGCACAACTTGTAGCGCACAGAGGATAGATGTATGTAGGAACATCTGTAACTCACCGCACGTGCACTGCGATGCATGCGCAGTACGCAGTATCGACCAATCTGCGTATGTTGTTGCGATCCGTGATGAATCAGGCCCCATGATGTTTTGAGGCAAATTGAAATTACATATTGTTCACATCACATAGTGTGTATGCTCAATCGCACTTTCACGTGCATTGTTCACGGCATCTTCGCATGACGCGATGTGCCATTCCATTCTGCATTTATCAGCATGTTGTCGTTCAATACATCGCCCGATCTGACGTGCACATCAGATGGGAAGATACAATGAGCGATGCATGTAAACGCGCAATTGAGCGTACTTACTATGCGATGTGAAGGATATGTCGATCCAGTTTGCCTCAAAACGACATTTCGTCCAAATCACCATGGCAGATGAGCCATACTCAAATGTCACAGTGAAAGCTATCCAGTGTGGTGCTTTACTTCCAGTTTTGCTGCTAGTCAAACAGGATAGTTATACTTTACATGTACATGTATACTATATAGGTATACAAATATACATACCATAACTGTTTATAAGTACATAGAGACCACAGAAAGAAACAGGGTCCTGCTCGCAAAAGATAACATTCTTGTTGTGAGTGGACACAAA
The DNA here is from genome assembly GCA_031769625.1 of Taudactylus pleione. Taxonomy (NCBI): domain Eukaryota; kingdom Metazoa; phylum Chordata; class Amphibia; order Anura; family Myobatrachidae; genus Taudactylus; species Taudactylus pleione. The sequence goes on along the minus strand of JAUIMM010000808.1, from coordinate 543,535 downwards.
GGGAGAGGGGAGCAGAGTTGGGGAGCATTAGGAGGAAGGATGGTGGGCTTGGCAAACAGATGAGTTTTGAGGACATATAAGAAACCTTGAAGGAGAGACCGTCTGATAGAGCATGGAAGGGAATTCCAGAACATATAAATGCACATGAGAAGTACTAGAGCCGGGCGTGGGAGGAGGTAATCATGGAGAAGGAGAGGCTGCAGTCATTGGCAGAGTGAAGTGAGTGGGAAGGAGTGTGTGTGTGTAGGAATGAGTCTGGAGATATCGGGAGGAGACGAGTGATTGAGGGCTCTGTAGGTGGGAGATTGGCAGATGGGGCGAGAGAGGAAAATTAGTTTGGCAACAAAGTGAAGGATAGAGTGATCCGAAAGGCAGGAGATCAGTAGATCAGTGTGAATACTTGGGATTTTGCTTCTACAGGGGAACACGCCAAAAGAGGTATAGGTGCAATACTCTGAGAGGTGATAGCCAAGGAATGGGAAGCAGTCGGGAAGCCTACGGACGCAATCCCGACCGCCAGCTTCCCGACTGTCTAATCCCGGCAAGGTACAAATGACAGGCGTCAAAATCCAGATGCCTGTCATTTTACCTATGCCGGGAGCCCGACACCCGGCTTACCGATCGAAGGTGCGCCAGGCATGGACAGCTGCAGGGGGGGGAGGGTTAGGTTTAGGGTAAGGGAAGGGGGGGTTAGGGTTAGGCACCCCCGAGGGGGAGGTTAGGGTTAGGCACCCCCTGGGAGACTTAGGTTTAGGCACTTAGAGGGGGGATTAGAGTTAGGCACTGGGGGGGGGACGTTAGGGTTAGGCACCCCTAATGGAGTATTAGGGGGGAAAAGATTAGCTTTACTTACCTTTAGCAGCAGTCAGGATCTTCACCCCTTGCCATGCGGCCGGAGGTAATACATACCGATCCCCAAGGAATACCCTCAGGTGTTTAACATGGGATGTAGTTATGATGCCGGACAGGATGCCGGCTGTTGAAATCGCGGCATCGGAATCCCGACCCGGGACTAAATGTAGGCGCCTAAATCCCGATGCCAGTTTAGATACCGAGACCAGAATACCGACAGCAAGCATCCTGAACGTACGTATAGCATGGCCGGGTTAGGTGATAGCCGTGGGGGGGAGGTTAGGTTTAGGCACGAGGGGGGTTAGGCAGCGAGGGGGGTTAGGGTTAGGCTACAGAAAGAGGGGGGGTTAGGTTGGCACCACTGGGAGGGTTAGGGTTAGGCACTAATGGGGGAGGGTTAGGTTCAGGCACTAAGGGGGGAGGGTTAGGTTTAGCCACTAATGGGGAGGGTTAGGGTGCGGAGTGGGGAGAAATTTTGACAGCTGGCATCCCGACTAGCGGTATTTCACACCCAACCCATTAAACACAGTAGGCACAATGCTGAAGGTACAGCTGAGTACACAAATATTGGGACTTTGGTAGTGTGCCACAAGGTACACAGATATGTTGGCAATGTTTGTACAGCGCATAGTGTGCAATAAGGTACATGGATGTGTTGGTACAGATTCTTTAGTGCGTAGCTTGCAACAAGGTACACTCATGAGTTGGCACATTTCTACAGCATGTAGTGTGTGGTAAGGTACGCAGAAGTGTTGGCACTAGTTGCACTATGCCTAGCATGCAGTATGGTAAAAGGAGGTGTTGGTACTGTTTGGACAACGCATAGCGTCTATTGAGATGTACACATATGTGCTGGCATTGTGGGGACAGCGTGTAGCATGCAGTGAGAGGCACTGATGTGTTGGCACTATGGGAACAATGTGTAGCATGCAATGATAGGCACGGATGTGTTGGCACTATGGCCCTGATTCAGAGCCGGACGCTATGACAGAGCGCTCGCTCTGAATCAGGGCCGTCCTTCCCGATTTTTAGAGCGGCCTCCTGGCCGCTCGTATAGCTGTGGGTGACCACCCACAGCTATAGTGAGCGGCCAGGAAGATGGTCGCGATGGTCAAGACCATCAGGCTTGCGACGAGACCCTTGTGGTAGGGTCTCGTTGCCGCAAGCCCAAGAGTGCTTTCGGCTCAAACAGAGCCGAAAGCACTCCCACTGACATCACTTGTGATGTCAGTGGGGCCGGCCCCAGACGGTAGGCATTCCCATGGGCAGCCACGCCCCCGGCACACCCACCAAAGGGGGCGTGCTGTCACTCAATATCGACAGCACGCCCCCTTTGGTACGAGACCCGGAGCGACGGTTTTCCCGTCGCTATTCGGGTCTCGCGCATGCACTGGGCCAACATCGACCCGCTTGCGAGCGCTCAGCGCTCGCGAGCAGGTCTGAATCAGGCCATATGGGAACAGCGTGTAGCATGCAATGATAGGCACGTATGTGTTTGCACTGTGGGAACAGCACGTTGCATGCAATGATATATACGGAGTATATTGCAATAAACCTGGAGCTCAAAACAGGCAGCAAGTGTGTCGGAGTACATACACACATACAGATGATAAATGCAAACAGGTGGAAATGGCATAACTAAGGACCTCATTCAGAGTCGGTCGAAGCGGCCGCACGGTCGTAAGGGAAAAGGGGCCGGATATGCAAATGATTCCCTCGCAAGTTGCGTCCCTAAGTTCGGATCGGTAGCTGGCCGACCAAGGGGAGGAAGCGGTCGGAATTCAAAAAAATACGCCCCCTTCTTGTACGCATTGCACGTCATCTCCGGGCATATAAGGATTAATCGAGACCATCGGGAACCATCGGAACTGGTCGTAGAGCTTAAGGTTGACCATACCCTCTCTTAAGCTCTACGATCATGTCAGTGTAAAAACCTCCCATGTCACATGTGCCATGACGCTACTTTGTTAATTATGCACTCCCATAAACCGTATGCACTCCCACAAAACGCCGTCCGCATAATTAGGCACGCCTGCGTTCGGATCTCCACTCCCCCGTTTTCAAGCACCTTCCCCTGTTACCACCCACAAACGCCTCAATCTGTCACTCAAACTACCGACCTGGCTGTGTTCAAGGAGAGAGAAATTTCTGATCGTAGCGGCTAGTTTGCACGCGCGCATTGCGAACTGTACCCATGCGCAGTATAGCGAACATCGGTGGCGTACGACCGTGCGGCCGCTTCGACCGACTCTGAATGAGGTCCTAAATACCTTGCGGTGGAGTCTAAGACCTCACCAGACTTCACCAGGGTTCCCTCCAATAGAATATGGAATTTACTCAGTAAGAGCCCAGGTCGTGGCCCATACTCGTACAGCAGGTGATATGAGAGGGGAGAGATGGAGATGGGGCTTCTGTAAAGCACCCCACAACCTCTTTCATGCCATTTTCTCACACTTTCACGTCCTTCAGTCTTCACTGAAGATCCTCCTGTCTAAAGAGGTTAGTGTTGCCTTTTTTCAAGCTTATCTCTACCCTTTGACTTAGGGCCTGATTCAGACCCGCTCACGAGTGTACAGCGCTCGCAAGTGGGTCGATGGTCGGATAGTGCGCACGCGTGAGAACTTCACTCGCTCCGGGGCTCGCTACAAAACGGGGCGTCTGTCGATGTTGATTGACAGCTCACCCCGTTTTGTAGGCAAGGAGGGGGGGTGGCTGGACAAACGGAGGCGTTCCCGAAGGAATGCCTGCCGTTTGTGGGCGGCCCTACTGACATCATTCGTGATGTCAGTAGTGAACTTCCTGCTCTATTAAGAAGTTCACTCGGGCTTGCGGGAGCCGAGACCCTACCACAAGGTTCTCGTTGCAAGCCCGATGGTCGCGATAATCGCGACCATAGCCGGGCTGCTCGCAAAAGCTGTGGTCACCCACAGCTATTTTTTTTTAACACAAATCCGCCTCTGAATCAGGCCCTTAGTCTACAAGCTCACCTTTGGTGCCCACAATAAGGGAACAACATAAACCTAACTTACTATTGGTGCTGATCACCGTACAGAGGTAAAACTTGTCTCTTAATAGGATGCTCATTCTCTTGGAAACACTGATGAGCAGAGAGTAGATCCTTCACTCCTGTTGCTAGCATGTCTTGGCTGAAATCCATTGTACTGTATCAATTACAATGCTATAGCCCTGCAATGTATGCACGGAGGACATCTAGTTCTGGCTAACCTTGTAATTAGGAACATCCTGCCATCTGCTGATCTCACATCAGTGTCCATGAACTTGTTGAGCTCTTTAAGTGGGTTGGGTACGTTATGTTGACAGTCACTAGGTCCACAGAGTTATGTTGACATGACAATGTCGGTGCCTGGATCCAGACAGGTGTAGCGCTGGTTGGAGCATTTTGACTGTGAGGGTCTTATAAGTTTAAACATTCCAGTAAGCAGCATGTTTACATTTATAATACCCGCACGGTGAAAATGCTGTAAGTAGCATTACTCCTGGGTCGGCATTGCCATGTTGACACAGACACTGTGTATCAAGTGACTGTCGACATGCTGACTGCATACCCTTTAAGTACATGTATTTCAGTAGTCACCTGATAGCTATTTTGATAGGATTGGTTATGATATTGATGTCTACATACATAAGTGGTATGGATGTTTCCTAAAGCTGCATACACATGGTACGATCTGTACCACCAACGACTTTAAATATATCTTTCAGTGAAGTTATCCTGCCACATCTCTGAAAAGGGCAAAGTTGACAATATCGTGCAAGTTGGACTGCATGTATGGACGATGAGAGATATCGTTATCGTTCATGCAGGAACGCGCATCATTGGTCGTTCACTGCATAAAAATAAATGATATATTTTTGAACAATATTGTTCATATCGTTCGTAGATCTCGTACCGTGTGTACGCACCTTAACTGTCCTTCTTTAGGACCTAACGATTTATGTCCCTTCTGTTCTTTCAAAATGGGTGTAAGGTATCCTTATGGAAAAAGGGCCTGATTCATGGTTTTACACAAGTGCAATGGCAGTTGCGATCGCTCATGGAACGCAATTGCGAAAATATGCTAATGACTCCCACTGCTGTCCAGTGCATAGAGACGCCCTCTGAAAGCATCTCACATCCGCCGCTCATGCACAAAACAGGAAACATTGAACGAAGATCAGGAGGCTATCAGCCTACTGAGTACGTCTAACCTGTCGCAAACAAGATGCAGTCAATATCCCGACCGAGGGGATTCCGGCGCTCAATGCAGGCGCCGGAATCCCGACACCTGTCAGAATACCATCGCCGGCATCCTGACCGCTGGAATCCCGAAGGTAGGTAGCAGGGTTGGGGAGAGGGTTAGAGTTAGGCACTAGGACAGGGGTGGGGAACCTTTTTTCTGCCGTGGGCCATTTGATATATATAACATTATTCGCAGGCCCGTTGCAGGCCAAGCTCCTTCTGTGTGATGTCATACGGGGACGGGGCCACAATCACCGGTGATTACAGCAATGCCCGGAGCATCCTCAGGATGCTCCAGGGAGTTGTAAGGGCAGTGGTGTGACCGTTGGAAGCGTCCTAAGGATGCTCAAGGTGGCACTGCTGCATAGATTCTGGTCACAGGGTGCCATTCTAGGCACCCTGCTATCCAAATGAGGCTAGCAGAATAAAGCTCAGAGGGCCAGACCAAATGATTCCGTGGGCCTTATATGGCCCCCGGGCCTGAGGTTCTCCATCCCTGCACTAGGGGGAGAGTGTTAGCTTTAGGGTGCTGGAAGGGTGAGGTTAGGTTTAGGTACATGAGGGGGAGGGTTAGAATACTGACCGACAAGTGTCTGTATTCAAACCCTGTCCCCGAGTGCCGGCATTCCGTCCCCATCCCGTCGCAGACACAGCAGGTCTGAAGACACACAGAGGGCTCTGAACCCAGTGGCTAATTTATGGACACCCAGAAAAGTGTTTAAACAGTCCAACACGCCTGCGCTTCTCTAGCCACCCCCTATTATCTCCCCAAATGCTAACTACCTGTCACTCACTTTGCGAATTAATCCTCTGTGCGAACGTAATCACAATAAAATGGATGCGAGTGCGCAGTGCAGTTTATACGGATTAACAATGGCTAATAATCGCTCAATCTGTGTATACCTGGGCATTTGTGTACAGACATGAAGCAAGCCCAAAATCCTCTTATATGTATATATTTATCTTTTCTATCACTACCAGCTTTGGAGCTTATTGGTCTTTGTGTGCCGCTAAGTGATCTTAAATGACGCAATGTTACTGGTCTCATTTCTGATATCATTTCATTATCTCATTTTTGATAATTTTTCCTTTTTTTTTTTTTTCCTTTTTCTGGAGAGATAAGTCACCTATCTACATGGAAATGATGATAAGAGCATATAACTTTCCTAATGGAGCTTAATGAAGGGAAATGTCAGCAGCGGGCTTGGGTCAGAGTGACCCTGCTCCTGTGTACGGAGATGCTTGTGAAGTGGGTGAGAGGATCTGCAAATTCCCACCGTGTCTGCAAACACAGGAACGTTGCTGGAACAATGTCAGAGCTCATCCTGTATTATCCTATGGTAGAAGGAGTTTCTCCCCTGCACAGTCTGTTCCTGAGGCAGCAAGTCAGGTACCTGTACTCCCACAAGGCCAGATGGTTATCCAGCAATCCTCTCTACGCACATAGGGTCCGACGCAAGTCGTAATGCGCACGGATCTTGTGTGTTTCAGCAACGTGTGCATGCGCCAAATCAGTCATCTGCACATGGATAGAGGGCCTGATTCAGAGCCGGACGCTGAATCAGGGCCGGCCTTCTTAATTTTTAGAGCGGCCTCCTGGCCACTCATATAGCTGTGGGTGACCACCCACAGCTATAGCGAGCGGCCAGGAAGATGGTCGCGATGGTCAAGACCATCGCGACCATCGGGCTTGTGACGAGACCCTTGAGGTAGGGTCTCGTTGCCGCAAGCCCCGGAGTGCTATCGGCTCTATCAGAGCCGAAAGCACTCCCACTGACATCACTTGTGATGTCAGTGGGGCCGGCCCCAGACGGTAGGCATTACCATGGGAACGCCTCCGTCGTGGCAGCCACGCCCACCAAAGGGGGCGTGCTGTCACTCACCATCGACAGCACGCCCCCTTTGGTACGAGAGGTCGGAGCAACAGCTTGCCCGTCACTATCCGGGTCTCGCGCATGCGCACGACGGAGCCGGCTCCGTCGTGCGCATGCGCACTGGGCCAACATCGACCCACTTGCGAGCGCTCTGCGCTCGCGAGTGGGTCTGAATCAGGCCCAGAGATCGTTAGTGCATACGGATTGAAAAGTCCATCGACTGACCACATTATGGGGCTGATTCTGAGTTGCTCGCAGTGTTAATGTCTCAGGCAAGCGAATAATGTTCTAGGTCTGTGTATGCATCCCGATATTTATCCCCGGGAGACGCAGGTCAAATGTGGTCACGATAGACCTGGATTTCAATGGGCATTCCTTAGCTGTGTAAGGGACGTTTCTGGGCGGTGAGCACGGAAGCTCTTGGAAGTGTCCTAGGCATGGCGGACGACTTGTGTGCTCATTCTTAAGGGGCCTATCATCCATTAGCAGATGTATTTCTGAGTGATGAAAGACAAAAGATATCCCTTGAAAATTCCGGTGGCTGTGCTGAACGATATCTGTCATGTACATGACAGATTTTGGCAAACGATGAACGATATCGCATGACATCATTCAGGGAGTGGATTTTTTTCTCTCCAGCGCTCTGTAGTAGCTGCTGTTAATATCTTTCGTCGTTTACCGCATACAAACTGCCAGATATTTCTAATATCCGGCAGGGATATGCGATATTTAACCAACATGTTGGAGAGATGAAAGATTCAATTTATCGGCCGCAGGAGTGCACCTCTGTCATCGTTCAGGGAATATCCATAGCAGATAAATTGAACAATATATCGTTCTATCGTTCAATTTATCTGCTAAAGGATAGGCCCCTGTACAGTGCGGACCGAGGTGGGTTTTAGCTGGACCTTTTGCACCCAGCATGGGTCTGGTGTAAGTCCAGATACTAAGCATGATGCAGACATAAGAACAGTGGGCTGGATAGGCTTCCACACACAATCGCACAGAGGGCCTGATTCAGAGCCGGACGCTATTTGCGCTCGCTCGTTCAGAAAAAGGGGCCGGCTATTTAAATTGAGTGCTCGCTCTTTGCGGTCTGTTGACGCCTCTATGTCTGAGCGAGCGAACGACACATGCACTCGCTATTTTGTAAAGACGCCCCCTGGCCGCTCGCATCATACGTCATCTCCGCTATTTATTAGATTAATCGAGTACATCCAAAGGCGTATGAACTACTCGCAGTGCTTGTGGTTGGATTTTCCTACTGCAATCATGCGAACAGTTCAGGCTAAGAAACAACCAAGTGACATGGTCGATGACGCTGCTTTGTTAATTATGCACACCCTTAAAACGCCCGTTTTGGTCGTTTGGCACGCCTGCGTTCGGATCTCCACTCCCCGTTTTCAAGCACCTTCCCCTGTTACCACCTACAAACTCCTCATCCTGTCACTCAAATTAGCAGGCCCTCGCAATTTTGCGAACACACGTTTTCCGACCGCACTGACTAGTTGGCGCATGTGCATTACGACCCATACGCATGCGCAGATGTGTGAACATTGCTCGGAGCAAACGAGCGGCCGCTTACGAGCGGCTCTGAATCAGGCCCAGAGGCCCTGATTCAGAGCCGGACGCTCCGACAGAGCGCTCGCTCTGAATCAGGGCGTTTTTATTTTTAAATGGAGCGGCCTCCTGGCCGCTCGCATTGCTGTAGGTTGCCACCCACAGCTAATGCGAGCGGCCATGATGGTCACGATGGTCAAGACCATCGCGACCATCGGTGTTGCGACGAGACCCTTGTGGTAGGGTCTCGTGGCCGAAAGCCCAAGAGAGCTTTTGGCTCAAACAGAGCCGAAAGCCCTCCCACTGACATCACTTGTGATGTCAGTGGGGCCACCCCCAGATGGTAGGCGTTCTCATGGGAACACCTCCGTCTGGGCAGCCACCCCCCCCAGCCCGCCCACCAAAGGGGGCGTGCTGTCACTCAACATCGACAGCACGCCCCCTTTAGTGCGAGACCCGGAGCGACGGATTGCCCTGCAACGTGTCCTGCTACACAATCCCTGAGGACAGTAGATGGCATCCACAATTATCCAGCTGCTGGCTAGATGGCTTAAGACACAGTCAATCTTTTTTGGTTGTGACGTAGACTATAATGACCGTCAGCTGTCCACACCTGAGCTAAATATGCAGCCGCAACGTGTCACCGGGAATGACAGAAACCCCACATCACACATTTTCCTGCATACCTCTGTGTGCGAGGGAACATGCGTGATGCTATTGGCTGCGAGTTACCAGCTTTATCCAGCAGTTCGCGCCCATAGCCACTTTTTTATATCGGCATAGTGATCCACATTCAGTGATTTTACATAAAACAGAGAGAAACAATGGCCCTCGTTCATAGGCGGTCGCAAGAAGCGATCGCTCTCTCTGAATGAGGGCGGCCGCTTGTTTAAGTGCGGCCTCCTGGTCACTAGCTAAGCTGTGGGTGATGGTCGCGATGGTCAAGACCATCGCGACCATCGGGGCTTGCGACGAGACCCTAAGGTTGGGTCTCGGCAACCGCAAGCCCCAGGGAGCTTCCTGCTCTGATCGAGCAGGAAGCTCCCCACTGGCCGCCCACAAAACGGCAGGCGTTCGCTTGGGAACGCCTCCGTTTGTGTAGCCACCCCCCGGCCCCTCCTACAAAACGGCGCAAGCTGTTTATCACCATCGACAGCCGCCCCTTTTGCAGTGAGCTCAGCGCTTGCGACCGGGTCTGAATGAGACCCAATGATCTTAAAATTCAGTTTTGGGTGGAATATATCACTGGTAAAAAGAGGTCACACTAATGGCTCTCCTGGGGTGTGGCATTCATCAACGTCTCTTACGTGTCCACATCTACTCAACCTGCTCCTGCTGTCAGTGTGTTGTTGGTGGACAGCGTGCTGCCAGTCTGCAATAAAAAAAAAAAAAAAAGCTGTGTCAGCAGGAGCAAGGAGATTGCAGCAGTCGTTCTTCCAGGCATCATGTTATTGAACAAGAAGACGCTGCCTCTGCAATCAAAGCGTGGCATGGGGACGCAAGGTCCCGCGGACACGCAAGATAGCGTGAATGCCAGACATCATGCTAAGTAACCTTTTGGGAACCAGTTTAACTTTTTTTTTTTTGTTGTTTATATCTGATGCTATAGGTGTTAGTGTTTGTTATAGGAGTGTATAATTGTTGACAAATAAAAGATAACTCGTTATTGGGCATTTTCTGTGTCTCCTAATCTACCTAACATCTCACAGAGCTTGTCCATCCAGCCGCTGTACTGCTAGACGTCTTACAGGGCCTTATTCTGAGTGGGGCACAGCGGCGTCCGTGTCTGCGTCTCTCACTGGTCGCAAGGCTGCGACTTTATGCAAATAATGCTACAAACACTTACCTGGTCTGAATGTGCAAGTACTGAGACGCCCACTTTGAGCTTATTCAGACACTCAAATACCGCTTGGTGCGTCTTTGGATGCAACCGTCGAAACGTGCACCAGCCCCACGCTAGGTACAGATTCTCCGTCAGAGTATGGCTTCCAATGTGGGCGATGAAGCGTCTGAGTTGGCAACCACTTCAGTGACACGCCGACGACACTGCCGTAACACACCCATAAGACGGACCATATCCCGTGCATTCGCATAGTAACCGCCCTGAAACGCCCTAATACATTTTCAAGACTGCGAAGACGCAGCATTGAATCATCTGCGTAAACACCGGTCATCTCTGTAACTCTCCGGTTGGTTTGCATTCGGGAAGCCGGTGGACCTAATCCCGACAGCCGGCTTCCCGACTGTGATATCCCGGCAAGGGTCTGAAGACAGGCGTCGATATCCTGAAGCCTGTTATTAGACATACACCGGGAGACTGACGTCCGACATCCCGATCGAAGGGACGCGGGGCACCGAGCACGGATAGCCACGGGGGGGGAGGGTTAGGTTTAGGGCTCCCGGGGCGGACTTAGGGTTAGGCACCCACCCCCGGGAGGATAGGGTTAGGCTAAGGGAAGGGAGGGTTAGGGTTAGGCACCCCCGGGGGAAGGTTAGGGATAGGCACCCCCCCTGGGGGACTTAGGTTTAGGCTGCGGGAAAGGGGGATTAGGGTTAGGCACCCCTAAGGGAGGGTTAGGGAGTAGAATAAGGTTAGCTAATACTTACCTGAGGACGACCGGAATTTCCACTGTTGCCGGTATGCTTCCGGCGGTAAATCATACCGATTCCCTCAGGTTACTCAGAATGGCCATGTATTTCACGCTACCCGTGCCGGTGAAGCTGTGTTCAAGGACACTGGCCTTGGCACATCCAGAACACTGGGCCGGTACCCTCCCCTCCCCCAGTTTTCTGTCACTCTGGCCGTGGCAGTCCCTTCCCCGCCCTGAAACAGCAGCGTCTTAGGAGGTAACTGCGACTGTCGACACAGAGCACCACATGCGCAGTTCAGATCTTGCACATGCACCAATCGGAGTTGTATGTAAACCATCGGGTTTGCGCACATCTCTGAATCAGGCCCTCTGTGTGCGCAGACCCTGGACGCATGCACAGTACAAAAGTATTTCTCATTGGCAGTTAGTCCAATTCAAAATCAGGCCCACAATGAGCTATAGCTACTGTAGATCGATCCACTATTATTGAACCATTTTAAAACGTGTCCCATATTTTGCTAGATTTCAAACTGTTTATTTGATTGATAGAGCATAGTGCCGTCACTGAGCCTAGAGAAGGTTCCATTGAAGTAAACGCTGCAGGTAACAAGACAAGGATGTCTCCATATGCTGCTGTGGTATGAGCACAAACATAGTGAGCAACTCAGCTAAGAGAACCCCTTTTGGGACAATCCAGCTGTCTCTCCTGAGCAGAACCACAAAGCACGTCATATAAAGTTCCTCACTGGTATCATTAAGGTCTTTCAACAAATTCACAGGAGATTCAGGAACCCTTTTAAATTAAGCCAAGTACTCATAGGGTCTCATTCAGACCCGGTCGCAAGCGCTGAGCGCTCGCAATTGGGTCGATGTTAAGGCCCTGGGCACGCGCAGCGGCCGCACTACTTGTGCGCAAGCCCCAGAGCGAGAGAGAAAAATTCTCTCGCTCCGGAGCTCACTACAAAAGGGGTGGCTGTCGATGATGATCGACAACTCGCCCCGTTTTGTAGGCGGGGCGGGAGGGTGGCTACACAAATGGAGGCGTTCCCAAGCGAACGCCTACCATTTTGTGGGCGGCCGCACTGACAGCAGATATCAGTGGGGAGCTTCCTGCTCGATCATCGTCGCAAGCCCCGATGGTCGCGATGGTCTTGACCATCGCAACCATCACCCTGGTCGGTCACTAAGCTGTGAGTGGTAACCCACATCTTAGCTAGCGACCAGGAGGCCGCACTTAAAAAATCAAGCGGCCGCCCTTATTCAGAGAGAGCGATCGCTTCTTGCGACCGCCTCTGAATGAGGGCCATAGTTTCTACCATTATCAACTAATTAGGGAATTCATAGGCAAATGCAGGCGGGGTTTCCATCTGCCTGGAAACCACCCTCCCCAGCACACACCATGACCACAATAGAAATAGTAATATAATACAATGTTACTAGTGCTACATGTTCTTCTCAGTATCACAAATGAAATTATTAGCAACATCTCTGGATTTTTTAAAATGTGTCAGCCAGTAATAAAAATACATGTGCACCAACTAAGGATGTGGAAAACATCCACTGTTAGGGGTGCACTGCTATAGACCATACACTATCCAGGAGACCAATATGTACATATATGTCCAGGGCAGTGCTATGTTCTTCTGCTGCTCCCCCAGACTCCCGGACTTGCTCCAATGCTCTGGAATGATGCCCACATCTGAAAAAAAACATTCTGCTTAGACAGGATGGTCCTACTGCTGTATCTAATGGCTTACTGTGATCACTGGTCCTGTATATGCTGGAATTATACCACACAATATAGTTTGTATGATGCATATTAAAGCTGGATAAGTGCTAATTATACCCTCTTCATGAACTGGCCACACTCGCTCTAAAATCAAAAATTTGGAAACCTCCCTCTAGAAATCCTGCGTTTGCCACTGGATTTATATGGGCTTGTGAGCACACAGCCAAAAGCTCCATACAAATTTCTCTAAAAAAGGCATTTGGTCCCACCTAAGGTGTGGTTGTCACTGTCGTGTACAGATTTGTCAGTGTATCCGGACCCAAGTCTCTGGCAGGAGTGGGTTCTGGAGTGGATGTCTGCAAACTGACTGGTCTAATATTGTTATGGCTCATTGGAAGTAGTCTAAAGGCTGAGGGAAGCTGGACAGTACTGGAGAATTGGCTGAGATCCTGAACAGAGGTGCAGAGTCTAACACGCTGGTGGTTTTCACCAGGGACCCCCGCAAGGGAGTTTGGGCATAGCTGTGCCCGACGTGCTTGGGTTTTCCTGTACTGGCAGCTGACGACTGAATCTCCGGGAAGGAACTGGATTGGACGATATCAGACTAGAACCAATGGTATAGAATATCGTACTGCACCTGATGGTAAAGGATATCGGACTGGAACCGATAGTAGAGGTTATCAGACTGAAACTGATGATAGAGGATATCGGACGGGGACCCTTGGTAGAGGATATTGAACTGGAACCGTTGGTAGAGGATATCGAACTGGGACCGTTGGTAGAGGATATCGGACGGGAAGCAATGGTAAAGGATATCGGACAGGAACCAACGGTAGAGGATATCAGACTGGTACCGATGGTATAGGGTTTCTGGGATGGAACCAGATAGGAGCCAGGTGTACAGCGAGATGGAAATCTGCACAGGAGTCGCTGAGTAGGATAGAATATCCAAAGGAGCTTTCTCTAATGCTTCTAAAGCTGGGCTGAAGACAACATTGCACTGCCAAGTGCTGTGTGCTCAGAGAAGCCTTATATACCGCTGGGAGAGCAGGGTTTGGCTGCAGATGTCAGGTGACAGCAAACTGGTCTTCTGTTGGTAGATGAACTGTCACCTGATTCAGACTGTCATGGCTGCGTTCAGCAGCCAGCACTGGAGGGAATGCTGCACATAGAAGCCGGGGAGACTGCAGGAGGTGAGAAGAAGCTGCAGCTGGAGGGAGTCTGTCACAGAGTCGGATCCTGGGGCAGGGAACCAGGTAAGTGACCCGGCGGCTGCAGCAGCAGATTTGTGACAGTGTTGGTGGCATATGCATTTAATTACGAGCATGTAATGCAGGAACAATAGCGGGCAATTTGCATAGAACGCTGCATCAGCCCCTCAGATTTACATACAGTCTAGAAACATTTATAAAAAAAGGAAGCTTCAGGGAATATCATGCCTTACAATGATTAGCCATAACATGAAACAACCTGCCCAATATGGTGTAGGTCCCCCTCGTGCCGCTAAAGCTACTCTGACCCGTTGAGGCATGGACTAAGACCTGTGAAGGTGTCCTGCGGTATCTGGCACTAAGACGTTTGCAACAGATTCTTTAAGTTCTGTAAGGTGCGAGGTGCGGCCTCCATGGTTCGGACTTGCTTTTCCAGCACATCCGACAGAAGCTTGATCGAATTGAAATTTAGGGAGTTTGTAGGCCAAGTCAACATCTTGAACTATTTGTCATGTTCCTCAAACCAATCCTGAACAATGTTTGCAGTGTGGCACATTATCCTGCTGAAATCGGCCACTGCCATCAGGGAATACCGTTGGCATGAAGGGTGTAGTTGGTCTGCAGCAATGTTTAGGTAGATGATACATGTCAAAGTAACATCCATATGAATGGCAGGTTTTCCAGAAGAATAGTGCCCAGAGCATCACACTGCCTCCGCCGGATAGCCTTCTTCTCATACAGCATCCTCGAGCCATCTCTTCCCAAGGTAAATGATGCACACACTCCCGGCTGTCCACATGATGTAATACAAAACGTGGTTCATCAGACCAGGCCACTCTCTTCCATTGCTCAATATTCCAGTTCTGATGCTTACATGCCCATTGTAGATGCTTTTCTTGGTGGACAGGGGTCAGAATGGGCACTGTAAGCTGCGATGCACTGTGTCTGACACCTTTCTATCATAGCCAGCAATTAACATTTTCAGCAATTTGTGTTAGAGTAGCTCTTCTGTGGGATCGTACCAGGCGGACTAGCCATGGCTCTCCATGCGCATCAATGAGCTGCTGGTTTACCGGTTGATGTTGTTTGGACCACTTTTGGTAGGGACTAACCACTGCATATCATGAACACCCCACAAGACCTCCCGTTTTGGTGATGCACTGAACCAGTCGCTTAGACCTTTACGCTTGCCCATATTTCCTGCTTCCAACACATCAACTTCAAGAACTGACTGTTCACGTGCTGTCTAATATATCCCACCACTTGACAGGTGGCACTGTAAGAAGATAATCAATGTTATTCACTTCACTTGTCAGGGATTTTAATGTTATGGCTGTTCGGTGTATATCCAATCTGTGCAGGTTGCATATGTAACTATTTGCTGAGGTGATGGTGGGATAAAAATAAAAAATGGTGGAAAAATGAAAAACGTTATTTGAAATGCTTACTGTCACTGTTGTGCTCTACACTCATCTTACCTTTTACTTGTTTTCATAAAATACTGCTTGATGGAGTGAAATTTCAGGGCACAGAACCGTATATAAGCAGCACTGTACACCAAAGAAGTCAGCTTGTTCACTTCTTTCAAGAAACTCGTTATGGAGCTCAACAGAGGCAACTGGAAAGCCATGATCTTCTATGACTACAAGAGTGATCAGCGACAGCAAGAGAGTTTTGACTGGCTACGAGCTGCTTGTAGGGAGGAAGCATTGACCCAAACCACAGTGTTTGAGTGTTTTGCTCTGTCTGGGAAATCATCAGTGGCGATGAATCTTGGATCTACAGTTTCGACCCCGAGATCAAACAGTCGGCCCAGTCGACCTCAGGTGGGGGTACACTGCCTCAGATGGTGACCGCAATGTGGCCAAGCAGATGGTGGCTGTTTTTATGGCCAAGACTGGTCATGTAGCTATCTTACCACTCATGGAGCAGGGCCCCGTCATTGGGGACTGGTACTCCATCCAGTGCCTACCGCAAGTGCCGGAAACCATTTCCAGGCGCTGTCCATGAACTCGCCCTCGTGGTGCCCTTCTGCATCACAACAATCCACCAGCCCACAAGTCCAGGAAAGTGGTGTCTTTTCTGACCCATGAATGCATCCAAGAGCTGGGCCATCCGCCGTACAGTCCAGACCTGGCTCCCTGCGACCTCTTCGTGTTCCCACAAATCAAGCGTAAGATGCATGGGATTCATTTTGAGTCACCAGAAGCTGCAATGGAGACCTTCATTCAGCATGTAGAAGACATAACTTCATCAGACTGGTTCACCAAGTGGTTTGTAGATATAATACTTTCTGTGCATCCAGAAACTTATTGCACACCCCTTGTATCTGTGTACATTCTATCTTGGGGTTGATGGAGATATGAGTGCAATGGGTCTGTAGTTGCTTCCCCATTGCATGTGCAAAATGAAATGCATGCATTCGCCCATATGCAGAGTTTACGCACTCTTGCGAGCAGAGCGCCCCCCTATCAGTATGCTTGGTTTCATACCTGTCATCATCAGTGTACACTGGCACCATCCCTATGCTTGCTACAAAAGATCCATCTGATAACAGGTGTATATATGCTATCGCACAGCTCTGCATCGCCCGCAGTTCCGTTGTCACGCCCTCCCTGAACATAGCCTACGTGAGAACGCCACGGCCCAGTTATGCCCCTTCAGTCGCGAGTGTATATATACGGCTGACTCTCCTTCGCCCGTACTGGCATACGCTTAATCATGAAGCATGCGCAGTAGGTAAACGCACAATATTCACACCGCAAATTCTGTATCTGCTGCTTTAGGTCTTACCTACACCTGTCAACTTTGTACCAAGACACGAGATCAGTTACTTAACTAAACATTGACTATTCCATGTGCCATCAGATAAGCAATGCTGGGACATGACATTGTAGGTGGCAGGGTGATAGGGACAGCAGTGAGATTTTGGTGGGATTATAACCGTATAACCGTACTTATGTATGTACACTTTATTTCTAATATGTTCCTAAGTACCTATAGGACAATCAATCCCGCCTCTACCTTCCTGCCTAGCTGCAGCTGGGAACATGCTGTAATGCTGTCAGGATATTCTATGTTTAGTATAGAAACAGCAGCACGTGGAGTGAAGCTGGGCGTTTTGCAGCACATTTTGGTACACGGAATAGAGGCTGCTGCTGAGCAGAGCCAGGATCTGCCCTCTCCTTCGCTTAGTTCCCTGGCAGTCTATGCACAGATCATGCAGCAGCTACACAATGAAATCTGCTGATTGGTCTGAGCTGAGTGAATGGAGCTGAAGAAGCAGCAAATCACAAACCTGCAATCAGGCCCAGGACCAGTCAGGAGAGAGCGCTGCAGCCATCCAGGATACAATGTTCATCAGCATCTCCTGGAGACACTTCCAGTTAACCCGTTCCCCATGTATAGTAACAAGTAACCAACCAAGGCGGCATCACAGTAACAAGTATTAACCCTGAGCAGGAGAATAATAGCTAATAAACCAGATCAGGATTACAGTAATAAGTATTTAACTGGGGCAGGATCACAATAACAGGCATTAAACCAGAGCAGGATTATAGTAATAAGTATTAAACCAGGGAAGGATTACAGTAACAAGTATTAAACCGGGGCAGAACCACAGTTACAGGTATTACACCATGGCAGGATCACAATACGTATTGAATTTGAGCAGGATTACAGTAGTAAGTATGAAGCCAGTGCAGGATGACATTAATATGTATGAAACCAGTGCAGGATTACAGTAATAAGTATGAAACCAGTGCAGGATTACAGTAGTAAGTATGAAGCCAGTGCAAGATTACATTAATATGTATATGAAACCAGTGCAGGATTACAGTAATAAGTATGAAACCAGTGCAGGATTACAGTTATAAGTATGAAACCAGTGCAGGATTACAGTTATAAGTATGAAGCCAGTGCAGGATTACAGTTATAAGTATGAAGCCAGTGCAGGATTACAGTAATAAGTATGAAACCAGTGCAGGATTACAGTAATAAG
The DNA here is from genome assembly GCA_031769625.1 of Taudactylus pleione. Taxonomy (NCBI): domain Eukaryota; kingdom Metazoa; phylum Chordata; class Amphibia; order Anura; family Myobatrachidae; genus Taudactylus; species Taudactylus pleione. The sequence continues at coordinate 525,478 of JAUIMM010000808.1, read as the reverse complement.
TATGAAACCAGTGCAGGATTACAGTAATAAGTATGAAGCCAGTGCAGGATTACATTAATATGTATGAAACCAGTGCAGGATTACAGTTATAAGTATGAAACCAGTGCAGGATTACAGTAATAAGTATGAAACCAGTTCAAACCAGGACTGGATCGCTGCGATAACTGTGGAACCAGGACAGGATCGCTGCGATAACTGTGGAACTAGGACGGGATCGCAGCAATAACACACCAGCGTGAAATCAGGATGGGATCACAGTGATAAGCGTGAAACTAGGTTGGGATCAAAGTAAAAAGAATGAAATCAGGACGGGATCACAATGGTGGGCATGAAATCAGGACAGGATCACAATGGTGGGCATGAAATCAGGACGCGATCACAGTGATGGGCATGAAATCAGGACAGGATCACAATGGTGGGCATGAAATCAGGACGGGATCACAACGGCGGGCATGAAATCAGGGCAGGGTCACAGTAACAAATATTATAATATAGTTGGATTAGAGTCACAAATATTACAGCAATGATACAGAGTTCCGCTGCATTAGTTGTGTGTAAAATATTGGTGCAAGTTTTCAATATGCTATATCAAGGCTGGACTGAAGTGTATCAGTATTGTAACAGGATGAAATCAGTGCTGGATTACAGTCTATCAGCACAGGAGTATAGTGGCATAATAAATCATGCCTGCGCTGAAGAATATATTAATTAAATGGGTTACATCAGGGCTGCAATATATTATACTCAATTCATGCCTGAATTTAATAACATGAAGGGAAAAAGAAGATCAGGGCTGGGCTATACAGTTGTGTGTTTTAATAACATGAGTTAAATCCTTCCCCCTCCCCCCCACATGTCACTGAGGAATTAACCCCTTCCTGTCAGCCTCTCAGCTGACTGCACAGAATCCCTTCTGCATGTCCCAACATGTTTATGTTATGGAGGGAGGGACCTGGGGATGAGGGGACCGCCCTGCAGTGGGCGTGGTTTGCAGGTCTCAGTTCTAAGCGGGCGTGGCTTGTCCAAGTTGGCTGCTGGCTGCTCCTGTGTGCTGCTGTTAGTAGTGGCCGGGACTGCGCTAGTCGCGTGTGTGTGTGTACAGTGCTCCGCGCTCCCTGTCTGCTGGTTGTGTCATTTCTCCTGTCTATGGAATCCTGCTGCATGAAGCCAATGTTACAGTTCTGAGCCAGGTAAGGGCTGCCTCTCCCCTTTACCTCTAGGATAGAGGTGCTGCCAGAGTGCAGCTCCGGGATCTATTGGGCTGTGTTGCTGGCTACTTGCACCGGGAGGATCTGTTGGAAGACGCCGGCTGTTTGCACCTCTGCTGGATGCTGAGCTGTTTTGCTTTGTGCAACCCTAAAATGTTTTAGAGGTGATCTCTAGTTGTTGTTATGGTCTGTTATAAATCAGGTCACATGCCGTGCCGGTGCTGAGCATTGAATGCTTACAATGCATTCGGGTGGAGTATGTATGTATATGTATTGTGTGTTTGTGTATATATTCCCTCTATTGCATTTACCATTGTCGATTGTCACTGCCCTGATATGTTATATAGGGAGTTTTCCTATTCACTTTGTGATTGTGACTTTGAAGGTGTTTCTATCGTTGCAGTACAATAGCCCCAGTGATCAGTATATACTGATATATGGTTACATGCTCATATGTTTACATTGCGTATATATAGATATATAGTGTATGTGTGTGTATATATATATATATATATATATATAATGCACTGCATGTGCACATCCTATAGCGGCTGCTGGATACCTGAGCGCACAAGGTGATCTCAGTTGTTGTGGAATGGGGACAGAGGCACATGGATTGGTTGGTATTTGCACACTGCATCTGTCATGTGTAGTGTACAGGGTGGTTACACAAGCATGTTGCATGCTCCTGTGCTGGATGAGCAGTCCCTTGCAGCTGGTACACGTGGATGGTGCAGATTATTTTTTTTTTTTTATATATATATAAAGTAATTTAGGTAACAGCTGCCTATTGTGCATGAGAGATGAAAATGGCCAGCAATGTATATAGGTGGGTTCAGAATGCCCAGGGATGTATGGGGGTGCGTTCAGAATGCCCAGGGATGTATGGGGGGGTGAGATAAGAATGCCAATGTATGTTTGGGGTGCAAGATCACAATACCCAGGGATGTATGGGGCTCGAGATCAGAATGCCCAGGGATGTATATTGGTTGAATCAGAAGCAATGTATAGTGGACCAGATAAGAAACCCCAGGATTTTATAATGGTGAAATAAAAATGCCCTGGGATGTGTAGTGGTGGGATGAGAATGCCCAGCAAGGTACAGTGGCCAAGATGAGAATGCCCAGGGATGTATAGTGGTCGGGATGAGAATGACCAGGGATGTATAGTGGTCGGGATGAGAATGCCCAGGGATGTATAGTGGTCGGGATGAGAATGCCCAGGGATGTATAGTGGTCGGGATGAGAATGCCCAGGGATGTATAGTGGTCGGGATGAGAATGCCCAGGGATGTATAGTGGTCGGGATGAGAATGACCAGCAAGGTACAGTTGCCGGGATGAGAATGACCAGGGATGTATAGTGGTCGGGATGAGAATGCCCAGGGATGTACAGTGGCCGAGATGAGAATGCCCATGGATGTACAGTGGTTGGGACGAGAATGCCCAGGGATGTACAGTGGTTGGGACGAGAATGCCCAGGGACGTACAGTGGTTGGGATGAGAATGCCCAAGGTTGAAAAATTAGAAGCAGTGACTTTATATTTGTTAATTTCAAGAAATAAGTCTTTTATTTTAATGTTTTATTGTGTTGAATTATACAATGTACAATATAGAACAATTTTTCGCTGTTCAATAAACCGATTTAAAAAACAATGCCCAAGATTGTATAGTCGTTGGGATGAGCGTGCCAAATGCCCAGGGATGTATAGTGGTTGGGATGAGAATGCCCAGGGATGTATAGTGGTTGGGATGAGAATGCCCAGGGATGTATAGTCGTTGGGACGAGAATGACCAGCGATGTATAGTGGTTGGGACGAGAATGCCCAAGGATGTATAGTCGTTGGGATGAGCAGGCAAATGCCCTGGGATGTATAGTGGTTGGGTTGAGAATGACCAGGGATGTATAGTGGTCCTTGGTGAGAATGACCAGGGATGTATAGTGGTCCTTGGTGAGGATGACCAGGGATGTATAGTGGTCCTTGGTGAGGATGACCAGGGATGTATAGTGGTCCTTGGTGAGGATGACCAGGGATGTATAGTGGTCCTTGGTGAGGATGACCAGGGATGTATAGTGGTCCTTGGTGAGGATGACCAGGGATGTATAGTGGTCCTTGGTGAGGATGACCAGGGATGTATAGTGGTCCTTGGTGAGGATGACCAGGGATGTATAGTGGTCCTTGGTGAGGATGACCAGGGATGTATAGTGGTCCTTGGTGAGGATGACCAGGGACGTATAGTGGTCTGAGTGCTCTTTTCAGTGCCTGACTATTATTTCAGCAACTTTAGGTCTGATATTTGAATCTCATCCAATCTGCTAATTTAGAGACTTTCCATGTCATAAAGAGCTTAATCTAGTGATAATGCTAAGGCTTGTTTCCATGAAGAATAATAAGATAGATCCTTTCTGAAAAATATGCCTAATATTTTTATACCAGCAGAGTACCGCTCACCTGTTTATGTTGTCAGGTTACTGGCGATTGTGTCTGGGAGGAACGAGATCTGTTAGCATTGTGTTTTTTACAATCCTTGTCTAGTTTCCTTAAGAGCAGTCCGCCACACGCTGGGTCATATAAGGATTTACTCGCACCAGTCTGTAGGATTTGTTTACAAACAGTGGCTGAGAGTTGGCTGCACTGCCCTCAAGTGGACACTATGGTGCCTTGCATGTAGCTCTAGGAATTGCTGATTTGCAATGATGCCTAGTGAATGAAAATATATTTTAGATACTGTATTTTTGTTGTGAATAAAGCCATAACAGGGATGTATTATAATTGCTCAAGTACAGCTAGTTGACCTAACAACTTTTACATGAACACCTTAGCTGTTTGTAGTTGCCCCTGCCTTAGAAAAATTAACACAACTTTTCTTTTAACAGAGTACAAATTCAGCAATGGCGAGACCACTTTCCGATGGGAGTACCTCCGAACCTGTGGGAAATATCCAGACAGACGCTAGCCACACTTTTCCTGCCAATGTCGCCGTCTGTCAATCCTCTCGTGGACTTTCTGAACAAAATGTGCCAGTGAGCCATCAAACTACCCCCAACCCACCTGCCCCAGCCTCTGTGTGTCAGAGGTGCACCTCGCCCCGTAGAAGTCTCATCCAGAACAGATTTGAAATGGTTAACAATTGCGAGTCTGGACCTTCCTTGACAACCTTTGGGCCGAGACCATGCTCGTACCCAGAATCCTTCAGCACAGGGGAAACCACTGCTTATGGTAAGTGTTGTGCAACAATGTGGCCCTATATTACAGTGCAATATAATCAACGTATAAGATTCTTGCTGGCAAGCTGTGTAAATGTTATAACAAATGAACAGTCTGTGAATAGGCTGTAGAAGCTGCTTATGTTACCTGCGGGTAGGCATGCTCTGACTTGTCTGTCACCCACTTCCTTTAATAAAGAGATGTCTGTGTGGATCTGCATAGTACAAGTGTGACCATTTCTGTTCCGCTTCCCAGGATAGATTGCAAGCTCTTGGAGTACAGGCTCCTCCTCTGATGAGTGAGAGCTTTGTCTTAGTCCATCATACAGTCCTCCTTTCCTGTCCCCTATTGCCAGGACATCTGCAAGAGATTTTAAATTGGCCACCTGCGTTCAAGGAGGGGTCTGATTAAAATCTGTCCTGCCAATGATTTTGTCTTTTTCTCTCATCTAAATCCCTGAATTGCCATATCCTCACTGTTTAGTTAAATGTTTAATCCTTTTGTGGACTGTTGTGATCAGCTTCACGCAGCCATCGTACCGCAGAACTCTCTCTTCTGCATACAGACCACATAAGTCTCTCTCTCTCTCACTTGCATTGACCATGTAGGTCTTCCCGCACATGTTCCTCATTCTTCCTGTTTACCAGGCTGCATGTCTGGCGAGGCGCCAGGTCTCTAGAGGCCGGTCATGACACCCTGGAATGAGTCCAGCGTATCCAGAAGAGATGGCTTTGTGAACACAGTGGCACGGTCATGTGCTGGAATGAAACGCATAATTATAGTCTGTAATTGCCCGGCACTTTATAACACCATCCTTCGTCTGCCTGTAGTCTGGTTATGGCAGAGAATGATGGGGTGTATTGTGTCCTGTATTCGTGGCCCTGGGAGTGTGAACGAATGATGCAGTCTGTCTGGATTTTCCCTTATCCTGCAGAATAACCTATAGCATTTAGACTGATTTCATTGCATAAGCGACGTGTGATGCTGTTATAGAACATTTTCCTAGCAAATGTCAAAAAGGCTTATTTTAGAACTGTAAGCTTAACCAATTATATTCCAAAACCGTAGCTACCGGTGCTTTTAAAATACATGTTTTTTAAAACCACAAAATGTATTCTGTATAAAGTTACATGATGTTATTATAACAGTATATTTCAATGCCTTACTTGGAGTGATAATCACAGAGGTGCAAAAGAAAATATTTAACAATAACTTATGCAAGGGAATAGCAGCTGACGCTTGCAGCTTGGGAATTTTAACATAGCGGTGAAGCTCTGCAGAGTAAATTCGTGTAAGATGCTCTGGTTTGTGTCAGTAAATCTCATTGGTCTGACTCTTCCTGCTAGGTCTCAGGCACACGGCCCATGAACACTCCAGGTCGGGCACAGAGGTGGATGTGTTCAATCAGAATGACGCCCAAAGACCACTCCCGTTGGCAGGAGAGGGGCCCATAGAGCGGGAGATCGCTGTGCGACTGCGCAGGATTGGCGACCAAATGAATGAACGGTATCTACAAAGAGTAAGTCACATCCTATATAAGGACCATGTAACCTGCAGTGAGTTACTTGGCAGACAGTAGTATCTGCTAGTGCACACATATGGTCTAGAGTCCAGGGGTAGCCAACCTTGGTCCTCGTGAGCTACCAACAGTGCATGTTTTCCAGGTCTCCTCACAGAATCGCCAGTGAAATAATTAGCTCCACCTGTGGGTCTTTTCAAATGTGCCAGTGAGTAATGAATACACACGTGCACCAGCTAGGTGATCTGGAAAACGTGAACTGTTGGTAGCTCTCGAGGACCGAGGATGGCTACCCCTGGTCTAGACCCTGCACAGTTTGTAACTTTCTATAGCCCCATACAGATCCTAATACTTTGTTGTGTAGCTGGGGGGGAGTAAAGGAGACCTGCAGTGAGCAGCATAGGGTTAATCTCTCCGCTAGTACTCAGACTCTCTGCCCTCTCCAGTCATGGCACTATTCTCTATGAACATATAATCTGCTGCTGTACAAGCAACCCAGCCGCACTGTGTTACTGTCTGTGTGGTGTGTTCAGTCTGTGCAGCTTTGCTGGGCTCTTCCTCCTTTTATATGTGTTACTATATTTAACCTATGACTCAGCGCCTCCTCCCAACGCTGCCACCATCTGTCGTCTCTAACTCCTCCCGCAATGACTAAACCTGACATGCTGCAGGTCCCAACCTGATCGAATGTTCAAGTAAAGTCGCAGCCTGTGAATAGCCGTAGGACACCTTTGCCCTCATACAGGGGTAACGCTGCTAAATATTCTAGCACTGCTGTCTAGTCATTCCTCTTCAGTGAGATTGTGTTCATGTTAGTCATATCACACGTTCCTTATTATAATGTTATTGTCATTACTGCTAAGGGAACATTCACCCTTAGGAAAGTTTTCGGGACAATTCTTTTGAACCAAACTTGTTAAAATTACAGCCATTAACAACTCTGGTTACTTACTAAAAAGAAAAATACAGATGCACAGTAATTTAGAACAAGCAATCAAACCTTTGCTTTTATTGTCTAGTTTGCATGAGATAAAAAAAAAAAAGAAGCTGATTGGCTGTTATGGCACATCGCCTGTTAGTGAATAGTCCCCATTGACTAATACTCATGGAACGCTGGAGAGTTAGATATATGTAGATGTAAACTCCTTGTGTCGTTGTGGATGCCTGCAAAGGTAGAAAAGGGAAATATAAATTATGGTTGCTTATAATGTGTTTTGTTCTTTCAGAGGCAGATTGGGCAGCGGCAGTGGTGGGGACCTCTGCGATGGCACGTTACCCAAATCATCTCTGAGATTGTGACTGCCTTGTACAACCCACTGGTGGACATTTTACTGCAGAACTAAGGCCACCGACGTGGACAAGTGGTACAAAGTAATCGGGTGTTTCTAAAATGCCCATGTGCTGATTAGGCTTCTGCTGGACAGAAGCTGGAAGACTCGTCTAGTCTCCATGGACAGTACTGCCGTCATCCAGTGGACGTTCAAGATAATGATGAGAAGAATCTGAGTCCACGACTCTTCCGGTGACCCCTTCACCCTTTGCGAAGACTTGAGATATCGGTTTTCATCTCTGAGAACCTTTTGGCTTTCGCCGGATGGTGTTTATACAGACAAGGTGGATATGGTCATTGCCTTATCTTCCTATTATGTTCATTGACAAAGACTTTCTTGTAGAAATAAAATGGTTTCCTCCAGTTAAGACATTGCAAGCTGGCTGTCACAAATGGGGAATTTTTGGTGATGTGGGTTTAACTGGTGGTGTTGAAATATTTTGGGTGAAACAAAACTATGGCACATTCTTTAAGGTTTCTACTGAGTACATGGAAGAATTTGTAGCCAGTACCGTTGTAGCACTGAGATAATTCCGGGTAACGCATGGATTTATATTGGTCTGGCTATCTCGCTCCTACTGCTCTCACATCTGTGGATGGAAAGGGTCTTTTTCTGAGCCATACTAAACTGCCCTTATAGCCAAATTGTGGAAATCCTAGACAAGCCATACAGAAATCTTGCCAGCCCTCCCCTTTTTTGCATGCTGTGGTTGGCCCAGGGATCCTAAATCATATACATAGACCTCAGCATGTTACCACTCTGTAATGACCGATGTCCGACTCCTAATAGCACTTACACTTTCTCTGCTGAATAAGATGCCTGATGATTAGTTCCTACTAAGCTTTTGATAAATAAACTTTTTTTTTTTTTTTTGTATCCTTTGCTACGAGTGAAACTCAAATTTGCTATCCATCGAAGAACAGAAATTAGCTCCCAGACAAAGAGAAAATTGTATAACTTAAAAGAACGAAGTTAATATATTTATTTTATTATTATTATTATTGTAACTTATGAGGTTTTTTTCCTTTTTATATGTAAGACGTCCTTTTATACCTCTCAAAGGGAATGAACACTTGAGATTTTTTTTTTTCCCCCATTCTCTCCTTGAGAATAATTTTGTATGCTGGCTTTAATCTTAGTAAAGTTTAACATACATGTATAACATGTGCTGATCCTTGAGGAAAGTGACTCATCTGCAGCATATTTGTACACTATGACCTACCAGGAACACAGGACAGATGAGCTCTGGCATACACTCATGGATATAAATGTCCTATTGGACTAACCATGAATGTTCGTTTCTTAAAGGACCACTAGACGTACTATACCGGTTGTCTTCTATAAAAGAGCTACTAAGTAACATTCACAAACATACATGTAAAAGCTTCAGGAACTTATAAGGTCTGGAGAGATTTGAGATAAACACATGGGGGAGATATTTTCTAATGCACTCCAGACTTCCTCTCTGTAGTCTTGGTTGAAAGACAGTGCAGTCGGCCTCAACGTAGTCTGAAGTGGTTGATGCTATTAATAGGCACCTTTTATGTAAGGCAGCGAGCGTTGTAGGTTTGGTGGTCCTCAGATGACCAACGGGAACATGTTCCATATAGAGTCTACATAGAGATCCATGATCTCCGAGCATCTGCCTCAATAAAAGGCAACGAAGAACAATTGGTCTATGTTGCCCTTGCTATGTAATCTTGATCATGGATAATTTGCTGCAGTTGTAGTCACTTTGCCATAAAACCAAATTTAGGTGGTTGAATTAATGGGCTAGTTCATATTAGTCATACAGTCGTTCTACAGTTTCAATTCGCTCTCTCCTCAGCTTCGATGTTTAATCTCCTGCCTGTCGCAGTATGATAATGAGACCCCTCATTTCAGCAATACCTCCTGCTTGTTACCCCTTCACCCATATCCTGTGCAGTCTCACTGTGCACGACATGACGCACCCCCTCCCCCGTCTAAGCTAATACCAGTTCCAGGTCCCTTATTTCATCCCATGTACCAGAGACAGTTTTTAATAAACTTCTAAAACAAATCACTTTAACATTTAAAATAACTAAATTTTTATTTTTATTTGTAAAGTTTATGAAAGGTTTTCTATTTTTGTTTATTGCAGAGATGCTAAGATAAATGGAGTTAATTATATTTATTTCTTGGTAGCCCGCCTCTATGTCGCTGGCATTAAATCGGTGACACTTCAGAGAGATTCCTTCCACTATCCTGCTTCTGCCCCCTGCAGGTGTAACCCGGGGGGACACGTCACCCAAGGGGCTATTACTTTTGTAAATACTGTACATCTGTGAAATGTAAACATCAATTTTTTTTTTTCTTCCGTTCTGTACATTTTGTGATTGCGTTCTTTTTGTACATGGATTTTGTATTTCTTTTCAATAAAATTTGGATCTGACTTATATTTTTGGCATATCGATGTTTTATTTCGGTCTCCAGTCCACAGAATGGCATTCCAGTTGTTTTTATTAAAGGAGTACATTTCTCTGCGATTTAGGGAAGTGCCAGACGGTTACACTTACACCAGGAAACTGCTTTGTCCTAAAGCAATGATCGGCTTGGTCAGAATATTATGTAAGTGATTGGTGAATACTCTGTCACACTAAAGTGTTTTTGCTGTGAAACTGGCGCGTACAACGTGTTGATGGTGAAATCACTATGGTGCATTCCCCAGTGCATTTTAATGATATCCTGACAAGTTTATCAAAGCTCTAGAATTCTGCAATATCCTTCTCTTAGAGTTGTCACCTTCTAAAGCACCCAAATGAATCTGTCTTAGATGTAGGAATTGTACTGTAGGTAGCAACGATCTTGTACATGTTTCGTTATATAACTGACCATTGGGACAGGGGCCATTCTGCACTCCTCCTCTTATGGCTTATATAAAACACCATTACTGTACATTTATACTAAAATGTTACACAACTAAGCAGTAATAACTCGCTAGTGTAAACCTGTGCAGCAAGAATTGTTATCATCTATAAGCTGAGTTGTCTTCAGTTCTGAGAGCAACAAACTTCCTGCACTTCCCTGTGTTCCCAGTTTTGAAGTGGGTGGAGCTAGAACAACATTTAACCAATCAGATCATTCACAGGAGATGCTTGTGGGCAGCAGTTTGTGGACCGGGATCATATGATAGGACAGTCTCTTAGAGAGGAGACAGAAGCAAGCAGGAGGCCACACAGTTAGATACACTGATGATGTGAGTGTGTGGTGTGAAGAGCACATCTATATGACATTAAGGGCCTGATTCAGAGCCGGATGCTATTTGCGGACGGTCATTCCAAAAAAGGGGCCGGCTATTTAAATTGAGCGCTCGCTCTTTGCGGTTTGTTGACGCCTATGTCTGTGCGAGCGAACGAAAAATGCGCTCACTATTTTGTAAAGACACCCCTTTGCCGTTCGCATCACACGTCATCTCCGGTATTTATTAGATTAATCGGGTACATCGAAAAGCATCCGAACTGCTCGCAGTGCTTGTGGTAGGTTTCTCTTACAGCTATCACTGCGAGCAGTTCAGGCTAAAAGACAACCAAGTGACGTGGTCGATGACGCTCCTTTACTAATTATGCATTCCTATTAAATGCCCTTTTGACCGTTAGGCACGCCTGCGTTCGGATCTCCACTCCCCCGTTTTCAAGCACCTTCCCTAGTTACCACCCACAAACGGTACATTTTGTCAATCAAATTAGCAGCCCCTCGCTGTTTTGCGAGCGCACGATTTCCGACCGCAATGACTGGTTTGCGCATTATGACCCATATGCATGTGCAGTTGTGCTCAGAGCGAACGAGCGGCCGCTTACGAGTGGCTCTGAATCAGGCCCTAAGCTCATAAATTCAATCAGTCTATTATTCCCTTGCATTGTACAGGCATTAGCCTGATTTACAGAGGCCTCCCCCACCTTTTATACAATATATTGATCTAAAAGTTAAAATAACATAATTGTATACCACCAATGTGAATTAATATTCACACTGAAGGATCACTTTTTAAATGATTTGTATATGTCTAACACCATTATACCCTACAGGTCATTTGTGCCACTGAAGTACCCTGCCCTGTGAATCTGGGTAAATGACATAGTACTGGAGGCGGTCCATATGCAGCATCCAGTAAACTGTGTTGGGCTGTATTTGCCAAGATGCCCACTGGGAACGTTAGTACCAGTCCTCAAGTGTTCTCCAATTGTAGATACTCCTTCTCACTGTAGAATGATGGACTTCCATGTGTTTCATAGACTTGGGAGCAGCAACATTTTGCTTCTCATCGGCCGTTGTCGATGGTGCCAGTCTTCACCAACCAGCCCGACTCATTCCTTCTTCTATGCCACATCGGCCTCTGCTTTATTCCCTGCCAGCCCCAGCTCTTATTGGCCTGCTGATCTTAATAAGTGAAGTCATAAAACAGAGAATAAAGCTGCGTACACACGTTCAGATAAAGTGAACGATTTAAACGATAAGAATCTTATCATTTCAAACGTTCACTTTAATGCCCCTGCAAACGATTGTTGATGCGCGGGCACGAATGATCGTTATCGTCCGTCGCCCAGGAAAACCCATGGTCGATTTCGACCATGTTAGCCTGTTTACTATAGAGACCCACGATCGTTAATCGTGGGTCGTTTATAGGTTAATGCATGTGTTAGACGTTCGATAACGATCAGATAACAATCGTTATCTGATCGTCGCTGTATCTGAACGTGTGTACGCACCTTAAGACTGAAATTGCACATAGCAGCCAACTACCACACCAGGTAACTCTGCACAATGCAGGGAGGTTATAACCTATGCCATGAATGGTGTCTTTATGCAGCTGATGTGGGCCCTGCCCCTCCATAAAAAAAAAAAAAAAAAAAGAACCCGGAGGCTGGACTGCTCTTTCCAGAGTCCAGATGAACACTGTGAAATTGGAGAGTCTCCCGTACATTCCTGGAGAGTAGGTAAGTATGCGTTAACCTCTATATATCCAGTGTTCCCCTTTACGACTGCATGGCGATTAAATATTGCATAAAGTCTCTTGCACAGTTACCCCTTGTACTGGCCAATTGCTGAGAGAGGAGATACCAGCAATTTCTGTGGTGCATAAAGAGAGCACTCGCAGTGCCGGGACCCATAATCTGCTGCTTCCCTGCGCCATGACCGCATTGCAGTACACACATGGATGTGCTTAGGTGTGATGACATCATCATACTAGGTGGTACACAATGCATCATGCTGTCTGCGCATCCATAGTGCGTCCCCACTCCAGTAATGATTGTATCACAGGAGAGGAGGAAGAGCAGTCTTCCTCTTCACATAAGGTGAGGGACATTTTCAAAAGATCCTGTTAGGTAACAGTTCTGCAAAGTTGGCGATATATCTAATTCATTTGACACATGTAAACAGACCCTCATATCAGCGTCACATTAAAAGCTGCGAGAGGTTGATAGATGAAACCTGTACAAAATATAGTAGCATGTCATGTCTGTCACCAATTCAGCATTTGTGCCCCAATCCTCTCCCCCCTACATCTCTAACCTCATCCCCCTTCACTTTGCTCTGACATCGACTGATTACTTCTTCCTATTCCCACCTCTAGGACTTTGCCCACCACACGCTGCTCTCACCACTGCAACTCGCTCGCTATCAGACTCCCCCCTCCCCCTCCAAAGCTTCAAACTGGCCCACACAAGCCACTTCTTTCCCAAAACCTATCCTTGGTCCAGAGCCGCAACTAGACTCTTTGGTGCCCTGTGCCAGAGAGAGCATTGGCGCCCCCCCCTCTCCATTTTTTAAGTATGGACATAAGATAATGCACCTGACAATGGCCATGGCCTCATGGGGAAGAGATAGGTGAGGCCAGGAGATGCTGGGGATAGAGAGGAAGCTACAAGTGAGAATGATAATAAACAGAAAATTGACAGGCCCAAACAGCGCCCCCTGCCCTGCGGTGCCCTGTGCCATGGCACTGGTCACACTACCCTAGTTACAGCCCTGCCTTGGTCTCCCCTTGCACACTAGAGTCAGATTGGTTTGCTATAAGCTGGCAGCACTTGTTTATGTTACACTAAAATGCCAGCTGGTACAGTATGTTATTGCTGACAGGGGTTTTCTTTCTTTGAGCATATGTATAGATTTTCCTTATTACTGAGATTAAGGGTAATGTATGGCCCTTGTAAAGACTAACCGGACGCCTATGTGGCTCCTGTAGTTCATCAGTTCCTTCATCACTTTTTTTAAACAGCTTTTTTGACCCATTCATTTTATGTAATATGTAATTTTCCATAGTAAAGGCCACAGAAATATCCTGCAGGTGGTATCTGCACCCACAGGCCAGGTAGCTGAGTACTCTGTCTAATTGTCCCCATGAAACCGTCCCGGGAATCCCACAGGACGCTTGTACTGAAATGGCCTCTTGATTTGCAAGTCCCTATTGTTTCAGCGAGAGCCACAGACGTAACATAACATAACAACACAACACATTGTCCTCACTGACCCAGGAAGACGGATCGCTTGCTAATGCCCGGTTATCCAGCTCAGCTCACAAGACTGTCCATGACGTCAGGAGCCAGATAATATCTGCACTGTGAGACTCCAGACACTGCTGCCATACAACACACACAGATTATTTACCAACATGGCAGAGAGGCGACATATTGCAGCCTCATCGCAGATGAGTGTGTAGCAAGAAACACAATACATGGAGTGTTACATTATCTGTTGTATGTATCACTGGCTGTCCGGGAGCAGACGTCTGCTGGTAGATTAATGGAAACCGGTGTGCTCTAATTGGTCACTATTCATCTACCATAAGTCTAGCACCAAATGCAGGATTAACAATTCTGCCCACATTTGTGGTGCGTTATCGGTTGACCAACTACAAAATAAAAATCCTTTTTTTCTGCATAATTGATAATATTTTTTTTATCCTCTTCCCCAATTATTAATCGTTTATTTATAGGGCACCACAAGGTGTTCCAGCAACACAATGTACATAAATACAGTCAATGGCTTAATTATAAACATAACACAAAGGCAGGTAACGGGTATAATAAATGAATATTTCTGTAACATGAAAGAAAGCCATGTTATAAACATGCCATAATGGGTATCCGGTTCCTCCAATAAAGAATTGCACCAGCACAGCGGTAAAATCTCCTTGAACTTTATTTTACAATGCTATTATGTTACTTTAGGGGACATGTATCAAACCTTAAGGTGCCTACACACTTAGCGATGTGCTCACGATCCGACATCGTGTACGATCTCCCTTGAACTCTCCCCAGCAGCTCCCCAGCAGTCGTGGGCACGATTTGGTGTAAAAACTGTGCAATGTGATAACGATCTATCGCACCTTCTAACTATGCCAGTGCATCGTGTCCCTGATTGGCAAATCTGATCTACAGCACAGCAGATCTGAAGATGCGATGTACGACCTGCGGGGACGCGCATCGCATCGTGAGTATACACTCACGATTTGGGCATATTTTACACGAATTGTCGTCACGATGCGCCGGAATCGGGCAATCGTGTAAAATATCGCTAAGTGTGTAGGCACCTTTAGAGAGCGATAAAGTATCAACCAGTCAGTGTCTTCAAAAAATATCAGTTAAAAGCTGATAGGTTGGTACTTTATTTATCTCCAAGGTTTGATAAGTCTCCTCCTATGGGGGGAGATGTATCAATTCTTAGAGAAGCTGCTCATAGCAATCAATTGGCTTCTAACTGTCATTTTTCGAGCACAGCCTGTAAAATGATAGAAGATGATAGGTTGGTAATTTATCTCTCCTAGATTTGATAAATCTCCCCCGGTATTAGTACACTTACCTCTCTAATTTTAACAACGTTATCCTGCAGATAAACACTATAGGTAACATTGTAGATCAGGACACTTTATTCTGCATGAGTTTGCAGCAAGGAACATTGAAGATGCCTGGACATAGCTAGTTGTGTATGACAACATGCTCCACAGCGTGTTCTTGCACATGCGCATAACACAATGACCTTATTGGCCAGAATAAGACATTGCCCAAATCCCTCAGGCAGGCGTTCTCTCCTAGCTCTCTCCCCTTCTCATTTAATGGTAACATAATAAACAAATGGAAATTAAACTGGCTAATGGAGCATACACACGGTCAGATTTGTCAGATGAACAATTTGAACGATTATACCAAAGTTTTGAACAATTGAACGATTTTTGACTGCATTAAAATGAATGGAATCGTCCAAGTCTGACTGCAAACACATCAGATGTCAGATATCGTTATCTAACCATTGGGAACGCTCATCGTCCATCGTTCAGGCATGTCAGATATGTCAGATTTTCCTTCAGATATGAACGACTGAACGATTTTTAAATCGTTATCGTTCAGATCTGAAGGAAAAATCTGACCGTGTGTATGCACCATAAAAGAAACAGTGAAGGTTATTTGGCTGCTCACTGTGGTAAAAAGTCCAGTGAAATGAAATAAAGACTTTAGCTCCTGATCTGTGGTTAGAGACCTAAAGTATGGGTTCCCTGCAGTTTCCTGATTTCCTCTTAAAAACTATTGTCTACTACCAACCAGCACACAAATGCCTAAACCTATGTTAATACTATTCTGTACATGTATTACATTGCATAGCAGCTCCAATTATTTATTTGCCAGGATTTAAGAATATTATCATTCCTCAAAGTAAATAAAAGCAAAAACATTATTAATTCAAAAATAAAACCGCAAGCCTATAGATTATTCACAGACTCCAAGCAATGGTACTGAGGCTATAATCTGAGTGTATACCAGCCAATTGGTGGCTACAGTGTAATACAGTGGTTCCCAAACTCCATTATTACAGTCCAGGTTTTAAGGATATACTTGCTTGAGTCCAGATGGTACTAATTAAGTCACTTGTGCTCAAGCATGGATATCCTTAAAATGTGGACTGTAATGGCAGAGTTTGGGAACCTCTAGTATATAATATATAGAACACAGGTTCTCAAACTCGGTCCTCAGGACCCCAAACAGTGCATATTTTCCAGGTCTCCTCACAGAATCACAAGTGAAATAATTAGCTTCACCTGTGGATCTTTTAAAATGTGTCAGTGAGTAATGAGTACACCTGTGCACCTGCTGGGTGACCTACAAAACATGAACTGTGTGGGGTCCTGAGGACTGAGTTTGAGACCCACTGATATAGAATACTAGTGACCCGTCTCGGCTTCGCAGGGGAGCAATTTAATCTCACCACAGCCACCTGCATCTCATAACAACCTACGTCATGTCACCACAGTCTCCTGCATCTCATAACAACCTACATCATGTCACCACAGTCTCCTGCTTCTTATTCCTGCCTTCTGCCTTTTACCACAGGCCTCTGCATCACACCACAACCCCTTGCTTCTCACTCCTGCATCTCACTAGTGTGACCACCCCCGTCCTCCTCCTCCTGCTGCCCTGCAGTGGGCTGGGGCTCGGCCACTGGGATGTGCTGGGAAGGGCAGGAGGATCACAGATGAGAGATTTGTATTGCAGCTACCATAAGCAATACCAGCAGCATGTCCCCAGGGCTGGGGCACCTGTGCATATTTCCACAACCTCTACGCGCACCCCTCCCCGATTGCGGAACATGGCAATGAGCAATGTCCTCTTTGCACTATGTATCCTATACTTCTGGGCTTCCTCGCCATGGTGCCCCTGTCCAAGACTTCCATGGGAGGTGCCTCCTGTTCACCAAGGGCATGTGGCTGAGCGGGAACATCTCATTGGAGAGGGAGCACTTCACAGAGAAGAAGTGGCGGCAGGAGTCCGCCTGCAGGTTCAGTGTAGGGATGGTTATTAACCATCAATGTTTTTATTCCGATGGTAGTGTTTGTACCATTTGATGGTGGTGGTCCGAAGTTTGCCACCATCAAATTGAAATCATTTGATGGTTGTTTGTTTTTATAAAATTCCTGATAGCTATGCCTCCCCTGGCTCCTGTATTAGGGCATCTTCATGGGTTTGTTGGAGGCTATCGCTCACTCTCTGTCTGCCTCAGACGTGACCCAGCTCACGCCCTGACTCCCTCCCTCTCTAAGCTGCTTCTAAGCAACAGGTCACATTGCTAGCTCTGATTGGCTCTCACTTTGCTGTTTCAGCACCATGGGCAGCTACCCTGCTTGAGCTTGGTGTAATATTTGATTTTTTTTTTTCTGTGACTGCTTCACTAAAATAGTCACAGCTCTACTCCTTTTTGCATCAGATGAATGGTTCATACACCTAAATCTGCCTCAACCAATGCTGTATAGCATAGTGAAAACCCCATCTAATTCTGTCCAGTGGGTCAAGAGACTAGCCCAAATGAACAGGCAGACCCCAGAACAGGAACTTTGGCCAAAGGTGCGTACACACGGAACAAATTGTTCCATGAACGAAATCGTCCCGTGTGTCCCCGGCAGGGGTGTGCTCAGTGTTGTTATCAACACTGAGCACAAACACTGAATGGCAACTACCAATTGCAAACGGGAGCGCGCATTGGTAATTATCGTTTTGGTGATGAAACTGGTCGAATTTTTGGACAACTGAACGATAGCGATGTCGTTCAGTCGAAAAATTTGACCCGTGTGTACGCACCTTAAGTTTAATGCAAGTCACTGTTGAGGACGTACTGTGCGCATTTTTACGCTGCTCATGCTCCGGATCTGAGTGTGTGCAAGTACGGGCAATGTTAGGCCAGTTGCATCTCCGCTTGCAGCTGGAGGGGGGGTAATTGGGCACTGGCATTTGGGCATAGATTAGCAGTAGCATGTTGATGGAATTGTGGGTTATGCAGAATTCAGTGTACAGGTAGATACGCCTTGCTTTGCAATAAAAATAGGGCTGATGGAAGTGCTCACTGATAATGCTGATGTAACCCAGCACATGTATAGGGGTGGTCCGGCTACACAATTACACACAACCCAGCATACGGGCGAATATCTGCATTTAGTGAGGTGGGAGCAATTACGACCAAATTACTTTCAACTTTACGTTTGGCCAAAAAAAGAGGAGCAGTGGACAAGAATGACATCTGGCCTGGACAATAGCTGTCACAGTGTTACAATACTTTACTTTGCTACTCTGTTCAAGTGCTGTAGCTTATGTATAGTTGGTAAAGTAAGGTTATATACCCTGAGGGGCCACTATATGGTACAGTTGTTGCCTCACTTATCTAGGTATGGACACTACAAGGGGTACAGGGATGCTGGCCCATGTCACCTCCAATGTGTTGAGAGCTGATGATTAGGGAGGAGACTGGACTGAACTATTCCATGACATCTAATACACAAATACAATGGGTCAGTAACTAGCTGAATGAAGCAGTCACAGAGGCTATGACAGAAGGGAGACACCTGACTGAGAATGGCAGTCAGATACTCTAAAGCTGGCCATACATCAGACCAACTTTCCTCTAACCATCCAACTAGATGGTTGGTTGGAATGAAAATCCGGTAATGCATGGGCGCATATGACAATCAGCCATTTGCTCCCTAGCACAGGAAAACAGGCAGACAAGTGATTTAAATCAAACAGATTTAACCAAATTCTCTGAACGACTTTTTTCATGTTTTCTGGTGTTTGGGAGCAAATAGCTGATTGTCATATGCTCCCCTGCATTACCGGATTTTTATTCCAACCAACTAGTTGGATGGTTAGAGGAAAGTTGGTCTGGTGAATGGCCCGCTTAAGCCATTGTTCAAAAAATAGGCCCAACCATTACAAAGGACATACCGTAACCCGTTTTTAAACCTGCAAAATATACGTAACCTCAATCTGTGATTTTCACCCATGGACAGTTTCATACTATATTTATTTATTAACAGTTTCTTATATAGCGCAGCATATTCCGTTGCGCTTTACAATTGGAAAGATTTATAGAACAAAACAGGATAATAACAGACAAACATAGAGGTAAGAGGGCCCTGCTTGCAAGCTTACAATCTATAGGGAAATAGGCATTGATACACAAGGATAGGTGCTATATATTGCAATTTGGTCCGGCCAGAATGCAGAGTTTCTTGGTGCGCTGCATGATCCAGTCACACCAGAATGTCGGCCAAATGTCAGGAGTATGTGAAAGAAAGACAATATGTGAGGTAATGTGTGGACTGTGAGAGGGGGTGTAATAAGACATGGAAGCTATGAAGGTTATGTGGTCGGTTCTGGAATCTGATAAGCTTGTCTGAAGAGGTGAGTTTTCAGGGAACGCTTAAAGGATTGAAGACTAGAGGTAAGTCTTATTGTGCGTGGTAAGGCATTCCATAGAGTGGGTGCAGCCCAAAGAAAGTCCTATAACCGTAAATGGGAGTAAGTAATGCATGGGGATGAGAGACGCAGATCTTGTGCTGAGCGGAGAGGTCGGATTGGGAGATATTTTGAGATGAGTGAAGAGATGTATGTTGGTGTAATTCGGTTAATGGCCTTATGTGTAAGTAAAAGTATTTTGTATTGAATACGGTAGAAAACCGGCAACCAATGGAGGCACTGACAGAGCGGGGCAGCAGACGATGAACGTTTGGCAAGGAAGATGAGCCTTGCAGCTGCATTCATATCTCGGGTACCCAGAGATGCCAGGCTTCTAAAGCCAAACGCTATGGCTGACGCTGCATTTATGTATATTACACTAATCACACGCTAAGCCTCCTCACATTGATAATCTGTCATAGCAATACTGATTGGCCAGCAGACTACAAATGACTGAACGTGACTCCAGAAAGGTTGTACGTCTTCCGCTTCTGTATTGCTACATACAGCAATCAGTATACTGAAAGTCAGGTCTTGCCCTTTAGACTGACCTCAAAACACATGACTGGTGGGGAACTCGTATTAATAAGATCTAATCTAACTAATAATGAAATAGATTGAAAAAAAGAAAAAAACACAAGACAAAAAAAAAAAACAGAACAACATTAAAATATGAAGTTGATGTAAAGTCAGCTGGTGTTCCTCATGCCAAGCACAAGATGGAGGAATGCCTCCAATGCAACCAGAAAACTAGCCCCACAGCTAGTTCTGATCAACCTCCTTCCTTGTGCCCTGTATGAGACAGTGTAAGGACTCATAGTGGCTGTGATACGAGGGCTGAATTCCTGTTTTGCAGCCACAGAGTAGTGGGAACAAAACAGCTTGGGCCTGGAGCCAGAGAAGTATTACATGTCTTTCCTGTTTGTCCCTGTCCTCATGCTGAAACCTCACTACCACCAGCTATGATCTCCCTTCACAAGATGTACAGTAAATCACATGTACTCTGTGTCAGGCATACATTAATAGTGGGAGCCATTAATATAACATTACTAGTATAGCATAGGTTTAGGGTACCCGTCCCTGTTGCAAGAGCTATATCTTTGTCATCACTTTACACACAGCAAGCACAATGGTAGGGTGGTTTATAAACTACAGTCAGGTGCATAAATATTGGGACATTGACAGAATTTTCATATTTTGGCCTCTATTCACCACCACAATGGCTTTGAAATGAAACAAACAATATTTGCTTTAACTGCAGACTTTCAGATTTAATTTGAGGGTAATTACATCCAAATCAGATGAACGGTGTAGGAATTACAACGGTTTCTATATGTGCCTCCCACTTTTTAAGGGGCCAAAAGTAATGGGACAAACTAAACAATCCTAAATCTAACTTTCACTTTTTAATACTTTGTTGCAAATCCTTTGCAGCAATTACAGCCTGAAGTCTGGAACGCATAGACATCACCAGACGCTGGGTTTCATCCCTGGTGATGCTCTGCCAGGCCTCTACTGCAAATGTCTTCAGTTCCTGCTTGTTCTTGGGGCATTTTCCCTTCAGTTTTGTCTTCATCAAGTGAAATGCATGCTCAATCAGATTCAGGTCAGGGGATTGACTTGGCCATTGCATAACATTCCACTTTTTAGCCTTAAAAAACTCTTTGGTTGCTTTTGCAGTATGCTTCGGGTCATTGTCCATCTGCACTGTGAAGCGCCGTCCAATGAGTTCTGAAGCATTTGACTGAATATGAGCATATAATATTGCCCAAAACACTTCAGAATTCATTCTGCTGCTTTTGTCAGCATTCACATCATCAATAAATACAAGGGAACCAGTTCCATTGGCAGCCATACATGCCCACGCCATGACACTACCACCACCATGCTTCACTGATGAGGTGGTATGTTTTGGATCATGAGCAGTTGCTTTCCTTCTCCATACTCTTCTCTTCCCATCACTCTGGTACAAGTTGACCTTTGTCTCATCTGTCCATAGGATGTTGTTCCAGAACTGTAATGGCTTTTTTAGATGTTGTTTGGCAAACTCTAATCTGGTCTTCCTGTTTTTGTGGCTCACCAATGGTTTGCATCTTGTGGTGAACCCTCTATATTCACTCTTGTGAAGTCTTCTCTTGATTGTTCACTTTGACACATATACACCTACCTCCTGGAGAGTGTTCTTGATTTGGCCAACTGTTGTGAAGGGGTTTTTCTTCACCAGGGAAATAATTCTTCTGTCATCCACCACAGTTGTTTTCCGTGGTCTCCCGGATCTTTTGGTGTTGCTGAGCTCTCTGGTGCATTCTTTCTTTTTAAGAATGTTCCAAACAGTTGATTTGGCCACACCTAATGTTTTTGCTATCTCTTTGATGGGTTTGTTTTGATTTTTCAGCCTAATGATGGCTTGCTTCACAGATAGTGACAGCTTTTGGATCTCATATTGAGAGTCGACAGCAACTGATTGCAAATGTCACACCTAGAATCAACTCCAGACCTTTTACCTGCTTAATTGATAATGAAATAACGAGGAAATAGCCCACACCTGTCCATGAAATAGCTTTTGAGTTGATAGTCCTATTACTTTTGGCCCCTTAAAAAGTGGGAGGCACATATAGAAACAGTTGTAATTCCTACACCGTTCACCTGATTTGGATGTAATTACCCTCAAATTAAATCGGAAAGTCTGCAGTTAAAGCACATCTTGTTTGTTTCATTTCAAAGCCATTGTGGTGGTGAATAGAGGCCAAAATATGAAAATTCTGTCAATGTCCCAATATTTATGCACTTGACTGTAGATCATGGCAAAGGATGGAGAATCCCTTCTTTCAGATTGATTTCTAAAAAGGAGAGAGAAAGCCCCGCCCAGCTTACAGAAGCCAATTACAAATTGCTTCTCCAGTAATTAATGACTGGATCCAAATGTCTGTAGCACTGACCAGCACTATACACAGGTAGGACCTGCACATCTGTAACCACTATAACTGGAGAAGACAGTGCACTGACCAGCACTGTACACAGGTAGGATCTGCATATCTGTAACCACTATAACTAGAGCAATATACAGTGAACTGACCAGCACTATACACAGGTAGGATCTGCATATCTGTAACCACTATAACTAGAGCAATATACAGTGAACTGACCAGCACTATACACAGGTAGGATCTGCATATCTGTAACCTATATAACTAGAGCAATATACAGTACACTGACCAGCACTATACACAGGTAGGATCTGCATATCTGTAACCACTATAACTGGAGCAATATACAGTACACTGACCAGCACTATACACAGGTAGGATCTGCATATCTGTAACCTATATAACTAGAGCAATATACAGTACACTGACCAGCACTATACACAGGTAGGATCTGCATATCTGTAACCACTATAACTAGAGCAATATACAGTACACTGACCAGCACTATATACAAATGAAAGCTAATTAGTTGTAATCAGTATGAGTATATTACAGAGTACAAGTTAGTGCAAAAGAAAAAAAAAAAAGCTTCTTGTGGCACCCTGTGATGAGGTTTATGGATGCTGAGGCCACCCATTCTATTCAGGCTACCATGGAGAATTAGTACTCACCTGCATAGCACATATTAACCATTGTCATGGTCAAATAATGCCACAAAAGTTGCCATTCACCACATTAGCTGTTTAATAGATTTAGAAATAGCTTGTCTCTTATACACCTTTTATGTGGAGAATCAAGCTGGCAATCTATGGTTCTGTACCAAATCCCATATTGTGTGTATAGGGTTGTATTTTGTTACTATTGGACTACCATGAATTAAAAATGTTGTGATGGTGCCAGGTACCAAAAAAAAGGGAACCGTCCTCCCTGACATACAGGAATGATGCACCATCCGTTCCCCCAGTCCCACTAACCCGAAAGCATGGCGGACACTGAGCCCTTACTAATCTGGCGCTTTTCTAGCTGGATAATAGAGTCCACGTGACCATGATCTGGAGCACAGGAACAGAGAGGCATTTCACCATGACAACACGGCTGCAGGGAAGGGATATATGCATAGTTAGAACAGCCACCTCCAATGGGCACCATCAGTGGTGTTGATACCACGCAGACTAGTATTGCTAGACAATATGGAAATTACCAGGCGAGGCATAATGTTCCCGCTGCAGACAGCCCGCCTACGTCTTTAGAACTAAACGAGGGAGCAAAATTAACCTGTCTTTCTAGAGAACAGTGAGTCACAGATACAAGACACATGGATTGTTTAACCTTACATAGCCTGGCTCTATGAGAGCACAGTGGAGGGATTTCAAGCATTATTTTCCATCTCTAGGTCTTTGTCTTCTGCTTATGCAATGAAGTCTTCTATATCTGTATTATAGGGATATATCACTCTTCAACCTCCACAGGTGAGAATTGTCTAAGGCAGCAAAAAAAAATTCTACAGGAAGGCAGCATGGAGGCCAGATGGTCGAGATTGTGTGTTTGACCAGAGTCAGGGCAACTATTGTATTCATTCTTGAAAACTGGTTACACACAGACAAGCAGGAAGTGGACCGGCCTAGGATAACTTCCAGCCAATCGGAGTATTAGAACGCCTAGGATAACTTCCAGCCAATCGGAGTATTAGAACGCCTAGGATAACTTCCAGCCAATCGGAGTATTAGAACGCTAACAGCAGAGATCATTGGAGCTCAGCCAAGTTCTGCTTTTCCGTGCATACAACCTGGCATACATTATACAATGCAGCCGCTCTGCCCAAGCATCCGGGGTGCCTCTTTCATTTGGGCCTGTTTAGTGCAGTCATAAGATGGTAGCCATCTTCAGACCACAATTAGCCCATTATCCATAATTTAGTGCTTTCAATTGGAGTATTGGGTGTGATCGTTGTTTAAGGACATGAAGCTGTAATTGGCCATTGTTATATGTTGTTGATAATATTGCAACTCGTGTTGCCAGCCTGGTATGAGCTCAACCAACTTGTATACAACCCAAGCTGTGATATGTTAATAAACACAGAGGAATGCTCCTGTCAAAGTGGTCTCCAACACAATTGTATGTGAAGCAAAGTTCATAGATCTAACTTATTATGATGCCAGTGGTTGTCATGGTAAGAGCTGGGCACCGTGCAGCGATATCCCACGGGTATCAGGAACCCAGATGGACGGTAAAATACCGCGGTGAGTTTCCGGTGCTCTATATCTCTCAACACTTTTATAACCATAATGGTGCATCTGCATAAATGCTTCTTAAAATGTTCCTGCATTCTCAACAGAATGAAAATGCATGTGAAGCCCAGAGGAAAAGGAGAAGGCGGAGGAATCATTATACCTTATGCTGAGCCACGTGTATGGTTCACATATTCAGCAGTAACATGAACGTGAAATATATCTTAAGTCTGTCCCCATTTCTTGTATTGGATAGTGTTTATGTAATGTGTGAATGATTAACACTAACCATGGCTACGCTGTTGCAGTTACCACCCAAAATGAATCAGGCCCTTTTTAACTTTCCCTTCCTTTTAATTTCTGTACCCCCATCTAATTATGAAAAATTTTAAAATATTCTAGGCTACCTACAGTATTAGATGGCATTAATAGAGGCTGAAAAGACAGGACTCAATACAGACTAACCACATTCATTTAATATAAAAAATTTAATGGGGTTAATTTAAATGTAATAGGCTACAGGTAAGTACATAAGATGTTACCTCTCTCTGTAACTTCTCCAATCACTCTCCCCATTTACATTTAACATTATGAACATACAATATCTGCTCTATAGCAGGTGCAGTTATTGTCGGTTCTTTAACAACTCAAGAAAGACAGATGCTCTTAAGATGGATAAAACTCTGATTTCCGTTGCCAAGGATACTAGCTTCAGTAATATTTACATCCAGATAGTTAAAACTCATCATCCAGGACCCGAATTTGCATTATATAGACCAACTGCAAAAATGTTGTTACGGTATATCTTATTAGTACCTTGCACAGGGGGCCAAACACAGTTTTATGCTATTCTCATGTTACACGTGGCGATTAAGATGCAAACCGATAATACTAGGAATACAGGCAGAGGAAAGCAACACCGACAACTACAGTGACTGGCGGAGCTCTGCACCCAGACCACCTATCACCATAGCACTGTCCTATAACAAGAAAACTTATCATTCCTTAATCTAGCTTTTAATAAACCCCAATGAGTACATTATATGTGTTGTGCTTATATAGAAGATCTTTACATTGGGATTTTCAACATACAGATCCACACACAAAGGACTTAACAGGGTTTTATTGAAAAAAACGTAAAAATTTATTCCCAAAAGCAAAAAAGCATAACAAAAAAAAACAGGCCACAGCAATGGGAACTCTAAGCACCTATGACGGCAGCTTGATGAAATCCTGGCAGAACCCATAACCGTATTTTTCTGCCTGGTGGATCGAACATGAACTTACACCTGATTTCAGGAGCCCAATCTATAGATCCCCCTGTGGAAACCTGTAACGGTGGACAGCCATGAAATCAGAGTCTCGCCAGGGAAGTGCAGAAGAGGTGACGTATTGTTAGTAAGAGGAGGAGGCACTACATGAACCCCACTCATTCCATCCAGACCTAATAGAAGACACTTCTTCCTGCATCCTGAGACTGAGCTCAGACTGACTGCACTGCAGCAAGACACCAAAGTGGGAATTTAACAGCAGCTCTTCACTCTTCCAGGCAGACTGGCCAAGGATTAACAGAGAGCCGTTGGATTTTACAAAGTGCTGTTGTATTGGTCCAAATCTCCCCATTACATAACCATGTCGTCCACTGTGCGTCTTTCCCTGTCACTTGGCGCCCAAGCAGTCAACAATGCCGCTGCTCTTAATCCCGTCAAAGAAAAAGAAGTTATTGTGCGGAGTATCTCTTTGGGACAAGGCCTGGGGATGGAGAGATAAATACTATGTCAATACAAATATACGGTCATATTATATGTATTTATTTCTGCGCACGTGTAATGAGCTCACCTTCACTATTTCCTGTCCCAAAACTCCTCCCACAACGGCACAGACAGGCGCCATTTCAGAAAAGCAATAGCTGGAGGAAAACATAAAAGAAGGTTTATACATGCCACGGTATTATGGTATCATTCAATGATTATGTTATACAGCAGTTGTAACTACAACAGGAACAGGAATGATATAACTCGGGGTATTGTCACATCGGTGTCAGCTTGATAAACAGTGAATTAAACATACAATTGAGAGAATACAAATTCCAGGTTGAATGTGGCGTTAAATGCCTGTAATGGCACTAAATGGTTTAACCTCTAAGCCAGGGGTTCCCAAACATGGTCCTCAAGGCACCCTGAAGTACAGGTTTTAAGGATAAGCATGTAGTGTTCATTTCTAGCACCCTGCACGTAATCAGTGAGGAGGGCATATTTTAATTTTGAAGGGCAACATTTTAGACGTGATGTAGCGCTATAGCCACAGTAGATGTAGCGATACGTCTCGTATAAAATGTTGCACTTCATCAGTGAGGAGGGCGTATTTTAAGTTTGAAGTGCAGGGTGCTAGAATAACACTATGCATGCTTGTGCACAGATGGTATAATCAAACTGCCTGAGGCACTAAGTCACCTGTGCTTAAGCATGGATATCCTTAAAACCTGGACTGTTAGGGTGCCTTGAGGACCGATTTTGGGAACCACTGCTGTAACCCATAACCTGCCGCAGCCTTTGTCCTTTATTAATGCAATGTGTCATTACTAAAAGCGGCACGTAGATACCGACATTTATCCTGCTGTTGCTGGGGAGCTTGTGAACCGATTTAAATACGGTGTATGGAGGTCACACATGTACAGCTGGACACAATTACTGGTATATTAGTACACATCAGGCCCGGGAACACAGCTGGCATGATCAGAGGCTCTTAGGTGAGGTTATGAGACATTATTACCATACAGCAGAGGTTCCAAAACTCGGCTCTCAAGGCATCCTAACAGTCCAGGTTTTATGGGTATCGAAGCTTGACCACAGGTGACTTAATTAGTACCACGTGCAATTTGATTTAACCTGTGCTCAACCATGGATATCGCTAAACCTGAACTATTAGGCTGCCTTTAGGACCGATTTAGCAACCTCTGCCATACAGTATTACAGTCTGCAAGTGTAAATCAGCACTCACTTAAAAGGGACACCTGAATGATTGAGGTTCAACTTCCTAAACGCTTGAATTTTGCATTCAATGAGCACTCAGGGGGCGATTCTATTGTTTTTTTAGCCGTGACAACTAATGTGCGCCCATTGTTGAAATTCAATTGTTCTGGGCGCCCTTTAATTATCGCGGTCTTCGCGCCCTATTAAACCAGGTTTAGCCACGTAAACTGCAATTAGGGTGCCCTAACCACGGGTTTTATCAGCTGCGTAGATTAATTGGTGCCCTTCACTTCTAACACAGACGTGGACAGAGCTGGGGCGCAATCTTAAAAAGATTTGGTTTATGTGAATGAACAAAAGGATATTTGTGTAACATCAATGTTTACCTTGCAAAGTCTTCGGCCAGCATGTCGGGGTTCACACCCAGAGAATCCAGCAAGTCATTGCGAATCTGAAGCAACAGATCACAGTCCTCCTGGAAACTGCTAGGCTGGGGGTCTCTTCCCTTGTCAGTGCGGAACTTCATTATCACTGTTGGGACATAGGGAGGATGAAATCATTAGAAAGGTCAGTGATCGATCCAAACGTGCACGTTACCAGTATACAGTATACTGATGCGAGGGGGGTGAGCACTAGATGTTGGGGCACATCCCCACGGGGAAAGGTTGGTTTCACTGACAAAGGATCAATAGGCCACATGGTTACAGGAATTGTGTTGATCAGAGACTGACATGTCTGACTACAAGATTTAGATGTTGTGCTGATGGAAGCAGATGAAAGATGGTAAACAAAATACTACAGCTAGAAAAGAACCCCATGTTTCCACTGCAGGCATTGTAAAAATAAAAGTGATGACAGACTAATAGATAAGGAAATACACAATAAATACAGTTCAGAGTGACATCGACGGGAATAAAGGCAGCTTGAGCTTCTATTTGTCTCTCTCTCACTGCCTCCTACTGGCCACAGGGAAACAAACTACACAAATGCTGAGGATACACAAAGCTTTTGAGCTGAGCCCCACATGCTGGTGGCAAATGTACCATATCTACAAATATCAATATGGAAACAAACATTTTGCGTTTGATTTACTTTAGGCTTATTAATTATGGTGAGACCTCAAACAGACTGAAATAAATTGAGAAATACTGGTTTCTCAAATGTAGAAAGTCTAAAGGGGCCTATCCATCAGCAGACCTGAAAGTCTGAGCGTCTAGAGTTCAGACCTTCAGGTCGCTGAGGTGCGGTGCCCGCACTGAACGGCGCTCACTGAATGTCATTCAGTGCAGTGCCGGACCTCCCTATCACTGAACATGCCAAACCTGATGAGCATGTTCAGTAGATAGTCGGGGTCAGCAAGGACCCAGCGTGCACGCGCATCGCTGGTCCTTGCCGGCTATCCATTACCCGACTTTGTGAACAATGCGACCAAAACCTCCTGGTTTTGGTCAGATTGTTCATAAAGTCGGGTAATGAATAGGCCCCTTTGGGCCTTGTGGTAGTCTTTCATTTTATAAGCTGGCTGCATACAGACGTTTGTTAAGTATATGTAGCATTTGAATGCTATAATGCTGTGGCTGCATGCACCGCCAGTACTGCACCCGTCTGTAACCACTGCATGCACCGCCATTACTGCATCCGTCTGTAACCACTGCATGCACCGCCATCACTGCACCCACTGCATGCACCACCATCACTACATTCGTCTGTAACCACTGCATGCACCGCCATCACTGCACCTGTCTGTAACCACTGCATGCACCATCACTACATCAGTCTGTAACCACTGCATGCACCGCCATCACTGCAACCGTCAATAACCACTGCATTGCACCACAATCCCTGCATTAGTCTATAACAATTGCATGCACCGCCCTCACTGCATTAGTCTAACAATTGCATGCACCGCCATCACTACACCCGTCTGTAACCACTGCATGCACCGCCATCTCTGCAACCGTCAATAACCACTGCATGCACCGCCATCCCTGCAACCGTCAATAACCACTGCATGCACCGCCATCACTGCACGCACCACCATACCTACATCTGTCTGTAACCACTGCATGCACCGCCATCACTGCAACCGTATGTAACCACTGTATGCACTGCCATCCCTGCAACCGTCAATAACCACTGCATGTACCGCCATCACTGCAACCATATGTAACCACTGCATGCACCGCCATCATCGCACCTGTCTAACCACTGCATGCACCGCCATCTCTGTAACCACTGCAAGCACCGCCACCTGTGTAACCACTGCATGCACCGCCATCTCTGTAACCACTGCATGCACCACCATCACTGCACCAGCCTGCAACCACTACATGCACCGCCATCTCTGTAAACACTGCATGCACCGCCATCATCGCACCTGTGTAACCACTGCATGCACTGCCATCTCTGTAACCACTGCATGCACCGACATCACTGCACCAGTCTGCAACCACTGCATCGCCATCTCTGTAAACACTGCATGCACCGCCATCACTGCATCAGTCTGTAACCACTGCATGCACCGCCATCACTGCACCCGACTGTAACCACTGCATGCACCACCATCACTGCTCCACTGCTCTGTGCACACTACCATCTATAACTACTGTGTGCACTGCGATCACTGCACCTGTCTGTAACCACTGAATGCACTGCCATCACTACTCCTTTGCTGTCTGTCTATAACCACTGTGTGCACAGTGATCACTGCTCCCCTGCTGTCTATAGACCTGATTAATTACGGATCACTATTGCGATCACAGCTGCGATTACACATGCAGTTCTGCTACGAAAATATGCTAAATGTCTGCGACTGCTCACCTGGCAAAGAGACGCCCACTACCGCTTTCGCACATCCGTAAGACCTCGCAATCATGCATATACATTGGTAACATTGGACCCTCATGCAGAAACACAGCAGCTCTGACCTGTCTCAGAAATTGCAAGTGTCGTCCCACGCAGGGAGTACACAGGCTGCGAAAGCTGTTGCAATGGCTAATTTATGCGCACCCAGGAAACGGTATTCAAACAGACAGGCACGCCTGCATTTCTCCAACTTCTCCCCCATCACCACCCCAAAACACTGACATCCCATCACTCACTCTGCAATGGCTTTGTATCTGCGTACGTGATCGCAGTGCGATCGTAATACTGCCCGACGCCCGCGCACTGAGATGCATGCGCAGTACGCACCATCGGCCATTCTGCGTGCGCTGTTGCAGTTGTAATCCATGATGAATCAGGCCCTATAACCACTGTGTGTACTGCCATCACTGCTCCCCTGCTGTCTATAAGCACTGCCATCACTGTACCTCTGCTGTCTA
This sequence comes from Taudactylus pleione, assembly GCA_031769625.1. Taxonomy (NCBI): domain Eukaryota; kingdom Metazoa; phylum Chordata; class Amphibia; order Anura; family Myobatrachidae; genus Taudactylus; species Taudactylus pleione. The sequence continues at coordinate 494,528 of JAUIMM010000808.1, read as the reverse complement.
TAACCACTATGTGCACGGTGATCACTGCTCCCCTGCTGTCTATAACCACTGTATGCATCGCTAAAACTGCACCCTAGGTCTATAACCACTGCGTGCACCGCCATCACTCACTTCTCTCTATACCTACTGCGGGATTTGCCTTCACTGTCTATAACCACTATGTGCAAGGCCATCACTGCTCCCATGCTGTTTATAACCACTGTGTGCACCACCACCACTGCTCACCTGCTGTATATAACCGCTGTGTGCACCACCACCACTGCTCTCCTGCTATCTATAACCACTGTGCGCACCACAACCACTGCTCCCCTGCTGTCTATAACCACTGTGTGCACCACCACTGCTCACCTGCTGTATATAACCACTGTGTGTACCACCACCACCACTGCTCTCCTGTTGTCTATAACCACTGTGTGCACCACCACTGCTCACCTGCTGTATATAACCACTGTGTGCACCACCGCTCCTCCTCTGCTGTATATAACCACTGTGTGTACCACCACCACCACTGCTCCCCTGCTGTCTATAACCACTGTGTGCACCAGCACCACTGCTCCCCTGCTGTCTATAACCACTGTGTGCACCAGCACCACCACCACTGCTCCCCTGCAGTCAATAACCACTGTGTGCACCACCACTGCTCCCCAGCAGTCGATAACCACCAGGTGATCATGTAACCAGGAACAATACTGAACACCATGGAAACATTGGATGTTTGTCTTTTTAGGACATCTTTGATGTAACCCATGCAGGTAGGTAGTTTGGGTATATTAGCCAGGTTTTTTTGCAAGACTGATGGTCGAGTCAACTGAAATAGTCCCTTTACTTACACAGTTCCATCCAGTCCAGCATGGATAAGATAATGTTATTCATTGCTTAAAAGGAATTAAAAAAAAACCACAACACTTTCCTTGTTTCTGTTGTCATCGTCACCAACTCTCGAGTAAAGTTCAGGTATTTGTTAATTTATGTTCAGTAATGCGAAAAAGAAAATTCAGGTAATTTGCTAACAGTTAGTGCATGATAAGAACTGATCAATATTACTGCAGTCACGCCAAACAGCCATTCTCACCATGCCAGATACCGCGCGACTCGGCTTGTGTCCAGAGTCTTTTTCGCCTGAAAAAGCTTCTTAGCCGCAAACAGATACAACAAACAGCTTCACCAAACTGAGCGGATTAAGTTGATATGCGACGCTTGTATATCTGTGTGCGACTGTGTCTGAATCTGTATACGAAGTGCAATGATGAAGAAGCCGCGGCTTTTTTCCACGCTAAGTTCTGTTCTGCTTTGTATACAGGTTTAGACAGACACAGATACAGAAAGTGAAAAAGTGTCGCACATCAAATTAATCGGTGCAGTCTCATGAAGCTGTCCGTCACATCCGTTTGCAACTAAGCAGCATTATCAGGCAACAAAGACGGCGCAAGCTGAGCCGCGTGGGACCTGGTGGCTTACTCGTGCCAGGGGTCTCGCGCTGTATGGCGTATAGAGACTAGGTGTATTCGGACACATCTGGACCTTTACATTACAGTGACTAAGAAGGTTCCAGTTAAAAATAATGCAATGTGAGTGTCAAAAGGAAACTGGTTATTAATTGCAAACCATCGCCAGCCATGATGGAGTTCTAGTTGTCCTGGACAACTTTACCCAATGGTGCAAAGTTAGGTGGCAACAATTGTATAGCTGGATAACATAAGTCAGTCCCATAGGAAATGTATTTTCCGAGCAATACAGAGGGGTGTATTTCTAAAACAAAAGGGTCCCTCTGACCAGGGAATTATGTTGGACTCAATCTTCTGTTATCTCAGCTCTATCATTATTACTAACTGATGTGTCATTTCCATTGTCACCTACTACAGTTGTCTCAAGAAAAGAAAAAAAAAAAAAAAAGATACTTTCGCCAGACAGCATTATTCAGTTGCCTCGGCGACCGGTGTTTGTCAGCCCTACCTAGACCCTTTCTGTTCGGCAACGTGGGCGATTTTTAAACGCACGATGTTCAGAGATTAATCTTATAGCAGTGATCACTTGTTCACTTGTTATGTAACTATTGTTCCCATTAAGCTGTGCTACATAAACGATTTTAATTGCCGTGTAGAACGATTATCTCTTTTTCAACTACTCAATGTTCGGATAGGCGAATAATTGCTTATCCCAGGAGATGTTGGGGGGATTCTGGTCAGGAAATACTCATTGGAAATAAAAAGATAGGAAGTTTCATTATTTTCTCTGGACGATTAATCTTAAAAAGATCAACCGCATAAAACTGAACTGAATCCCAATGTTTTGGCTTCTTAAATAGATTAGTTGCATAAAATTTACCATGAAAATATCCAAAGTTCTGTATTCTATAGGAGCGCTCCCTGTCTACTATTGTCTGGGATTAGAAAGTTATGGCCCATCCCATTAATCTACAGAGAAGGATAATTACCTAAAGCTTGCGTAACAAGATGCGTCACCTGATCATAGTGATACACGACCACCTCTTATTTACGGACATCGTCTCCAATGACTTGTGCTACACAAGTGATCAGTGCTACGAGACTAATCTGTCATCATGGCAATACGGTAAATTGCACATTCAGCCTAGCCCAGAGGTTCCCAAACTCCACCATTATAGTCCTGGTTTTAAGGATATCCCTGTTTATATCTAAACGGGTAAATCAAATTGACTACGGTACTAATTAAGTCACTTGTGCGCAAGAAAGGATAGCCTTAAAACATGGTATGCAATGAAGGAGTTTGGGAACCTCTGGCCTAGCCCAAAGGCCATTGTATATCTCTCAGTAGAGCCAAACTTATTTTAATGATGGAGCATGGAGAAAGTGGATTCCTCCGGCACCAGGAAATACAGGATTATAAATACTAGACAAATACAGACTCATAACCTATAAAGGTTATCCTAGGGTCAAACTAACAAAAAAAAAAGAAAAGAAAGAAATGAACAAATAAAAAGCAGCCACATGATAGAAGTGTGATCGTTGCTTGGGAAATAAATGTTTAAAACAGCATAAAATGCAAAAAATGTATCTGTAACAAGCTAATAAATAAGGATACGCTTACATACAATGTAAGCACCTGTTGTCTGTGTTAATATTTCCACTTGTAAAACAAATTCCATATTTCAGCCTGCAGACATTCCTCGTATATACACATCTGTTCCGTAGGGCAGACAATATTAATTGTTATAGAACAAGTTAAAAAAAAAAAAAAAAAATTCCTTTTCAGGACACAGATCCGAAGCTAATAAAGTAAACGTGTAGGCTGGCAGGGAGTGATGGCATCTGTTCCACTGCCTCCCCTAAGGCCCGGGCGACAACAATGTAAGGCGATCCGTAAATAACACTGCTTTAGCTGGCTCGCCTTCCAGCGTTACTAGCGAGTGCTATTCCCTACGCCATATCCCAGGCAGTGTACGTTATTGCCTGTCCCTAAACCTCTCTGTACACCACGAGTAGTGGGCAAAGCTGGTGTAGTCAGCATGGCATCATTACTCAAAGAATAATCTATAACACAAAGTTTCCATCCGACTATAACAACAATCATTTGGAAATGTTGCATGTACTGTGGGTGCCCTGCAGATTTCAGCACTTAATGCTAGAGACACAGGACGCCTACACTTGCTGGTAAGAGTATACAGACCATGCATAGCTGGGGATGGAGAGGAATGCACGGACCCCTCCCCGTAGGTCACAACCAGCAGAGGAAGGCGAGAATAGCAGAGCAGGTGCACACCGCACCCCAAGGTTGCCCTCCGGCGTCCTCGCTGTCCAGCTGCTGCGTGGGGGTGAGTGTGCCCAAAGCAAAGGCAGCAGGAAGGAAGTTTTATAAATAAAGGGCAAATATTAGGAAGTGTAGGGAGCCTCCTAGCGTCACACATGTAAGAGACCTGTGGAAACTGGGCAGGGTAATGAGAGGTTTATCAGGAATTCACAAACAGAAATCTGAGCAACGGCATAGAGAAAACACACTGGGGCAGAGTAGGACGCATCGCTCTGCTTGTGCGCAAATAGCGAGATTTAGCATACATGTACAGAAGCCAATTTACACGTTTTCCTTCATATCGCCGTCCGATTCGGAGACGGGCAAATCTTTGATGGATCTCACTTTGCGGCGGCGATCATACGATCGCACAGAACTGTTCTGTCTTGTGGGAGTGTCAAGGAAGCGTTGCGAGTGTGTAGCTAGAGGTCCGCACTCTGCGTACGGAAGCCTGTCTCAGACACATCTCCCACACCTAGTATGGGGCTGGTGCAAGTGCAGATACTACTGATGGCGAATGCGGACAGAAGAACGGTAGCCGGGGCGGCTCCCCGCTTGAAGCCAGGCGGATCCAGGGCTACGGAAACTCGCATCAGCATGCTGTAGTAAATCAAGCTTCTGCGGCATTACGCAAATCACAGCCGACTCAGAAAGCCCCACGGCGTGGCAGATCAGATACAGCGCACGCCAAAGACAAGGAAATCACTTAGAGGATCTACCCAGCCAGTTCCTTTTGTTCTATGTCCACATATGTTAAAGAAAATCAAAATTTTCACTTTTAAAAACTTTCATGTCTTTAACACATACATAGTTGGAGACTGTTGCCCATCCCCTCTGGTGTTTCAATCTAGTCCATAATGCAAAGCAGCTCACATGCACTACAAGTCCCAGCAGCCACTAATTCACAATAGTTCTGGTTTCCTATACTGGACCAATGACCACTGTTAGCAGACTAATAACTGGGGAGGGTGCGGGCACCACAATATTTCCAGGATGACTTGCCCATAGAGCAACATAATAATAATAATAATAATAATAATAATAATAATAATAATAATAATAATAATAATAGAGATAATAATAGAGATAATAATAATAGAGATAAAAATAATAATAATGTCGTTGGTTAGATTTTAAGGATTCTGCGACCTTTAAGGCTATTCTTTCCTGTTCTCCCTCCTAGATTTTATGGATATATTTTCCAGTGAGTCGGATTACGGCCTTTGATGGCTACTATTTTGGCTGTTCTGTAATTTCCCTCTATATCTATTTTAGGTTTAATAGGTTTATGTAAACATGAATTTACACCTTTGGATCGAAAGTGAGTACTTATCCCTCCTTCTTTTCTTCCCGTTCCCTTAACTTCCCCTCCTTTCTTCCCTTTGTCCTGATATCTGTGTGTCTTTTTTTTTTTTTTTTATTTATATTGTGTTGGAAAGTACTATTGTTTTTGTATGTATGTTTTTTTGTGGTTTATCATCTACCGAAAATAGGTAATATGTTAGATCGTTTGCAGATCCACTGGGAAAAACGTCTGAGTTTCTCCCCTCTTTTTTTATCTAGTGATAGATTTGCCACTTTTTTGAAAGTATGTATTATCTATATCTTGCTGAATTTAATAAAAACTATTAGCACTAAATGATAATGATAATAATAATAGAGATAATAATAATAATAATAATAATAATAATAATAATAATAATAATAATAATAATAATAATAATAAATAGAAGAAGAATGATCTGAAGAAACTAACTCTCACACTCATTTTATATGGCCATACAATGTTTTAGAGTAACTGGGAAGTTCGGTATTTTCCTGCGACACTCATGAGAAGCACACCGGACTATCTATGATGTAAAGCTGGGTACACACTGAGACGATGTCAGCAAAATATGTCTTCTCTGGCCGAATTGGAACTACATGTCCAACCGGACGATATCACATGCGGCCCGAAGCAGGTAATGAAGGACGGAACGGAACATATTGTAGCGCGGAACGGAATGTGTACCCACGACACAATATGTCAGCCGGTCGGGCAGATATATCGTAACCCGTACACATCGTTCAGTGTGTATCCGGCATTAGACTTAATAAGGAAAGGGCATCTTCTGAATATGAAAACATAAACATGCAATGGAGCATCAAACAACGGGAAAACCATTTATAATCCATAAAAAGAATAAACAATGCTGTCTGCCGGTAATAAGCGCTCAGCCAATGGTCTTATAAAGCAAAGGGTTTAAACATCAAAAGCTCCAAGAGATATCCTGCAGTCTGAAATTAAATGGCTGCTGAGATGGGTCAAAGAGCTGAAACAGCAAAGCACAGAAAGAACCAAAACTAGCATACTGGTCATTCCCATATGTTACAATCTACTTCTGTTTACCATCTGCTCAGAGCACGTTACCTATGAGACTGCAAGTCAGTTAGAGAGACATATTAAGCAGTAGGCTTCTAGTTTCGGTCCTTCGTCATCCCATAAAATATTCTCTAGCCATTCAAATGTAACCTAAAGGCATCGGATAGATATTACAACAAGAGAAAATGATGAAGGTAGCGCTAATGTCTCAAGGTTGAATGAGATGCTGCCTGTGAGGGAAAACAATTAGGGGCTCACCTTCCCTAAATAGAAAGATCAACAGAAAACAAACCTCGTGAGAGGGGAAGAAGGAACGCTTGCAGTGCGTCACTGGTCCCCAAAGTTTGCCGGCAAACTACCTCTATCGACGGAACTATTCACAGTACCACAGGACTCAGTCTGGAAGGGTGAGACAGTTCTTATTTCACTGAACATACGGACTACACCTAAGATAAGTCCATTTATATGAAGACGAGTATTGTCTCATATTGGAACATCATGCATCTCAGATATATTTGATACAGTATTTACAGAGTAAAACGCTCAGAGGCGTATCTGTTATACCTGATCTATATAGAATTGCACTGTCTTATGTTATATGTTATTTGTGTATATGTCTGTACCGGTATTTACCATTTTTTATGACGCATATGGATTACCATTGCTTTATATAATCAACTCTTTTTAACTTTATCTGAATTGTGACTTTGAGCACTATATGAAATACATAGTTGATATGAGAAGCGCCTGAGGTTTGTTTTCTGTTGATCGGATAGATATCTATAGTTAAGTATCAACTTTCCGTTATTTTGGTAACATCTATGTCAAGATTACAGATATATATTTATTGGAATATTCCGTTTACTTGAATTCTAAAAACTATTCACTAATGTTGGGAATCAATACTCCAAAAGCACCACGTTCCAACCTGTCTAAACCTTTTCACTAGGATCCTTACCAGAATCTGCTATAAAGGAGACACCATTTCCACTACTGAATATTATTATTTATTTATATGGCGCCACAAGTGTTCCGCAGCGCCATCTTTACCCCATATACCACCAGTATATACACAACACAAATACCTCCTGCTCCTTAGTCGTTTCACTAATACAACAGCTATATTCCCATTGCAGAGCCTTTCCACCAATACAACCTGTAAGCAACCACAAGTCAACGACTCCCACGCTAGGAATAAAGCAGTGATAAAACAAGGTTGACAATAAGACCTGACTTATGGATGAAGAGTCACTGAACTATCCCTAATGTGTGCCCAGTGAATCAGAACTCAGCAGACCCTTATCAGCATTCCCTCTATGCAATGCCCCCTCCTAGCAAGCCTTGCTCAGCGGCCAGTAGGTAGGTAAGAGAAGAAGTTACTACCTTGCAGGAGGAAGAAGTCGGCTGGAGTTCTCTTGAGCGCAGCTTTTGCTTTTTCGCTGTTCCAGTCGATTTCCAAGGCGTCCTTCAACTGGCAGAACTCTATTTTCTGACAAGGACAAAAGCAGAGAAGTTTGGAGCCGCAGAGGGAATGTTTCTCAGAGAAAAGTTGAACTTACTGTCATTCCAACCACCCGGCCCCCTCCTTTCCACGCTCCCCCCTCCGAGCGCTTTAAAACATTTAGACAGCGAGAGGAACATTGATTGGGGCCGCTGCAATGTCACTTGTGGATAATGAGACTGAGTGTTCCAGCTGCTGAGGACATCGTGCTCTACTTTCCCTGCAAACTTTTTTTTTGTTTTTTTTAACTTTACTCACCTAGAATTGTATTTTCTTTTTTCGTGACAAATTCCTGGACAGAGCAACAGTGACTTACACCAAGACATCAACACAGCCTTCATCACCCTGGCCTGACAACACTCATAGCAAAGGGAGCTCAGCAGATCGCTCTCCAACTATAAAGCTCCACTATCACTGTGCCCGTCATTCCCTGCAGGAGGTGTCTATTAGTCTTGTATGTCAATCTCATTTCCACAAGCATGGTTATTGAGAAGTAGTCTTGTGTCAGGTGAAGAATTATGGAACCACAAGTACAATCGCCAAAACATTTTCCTGCTTTTTTTGTTTTTTTAAAGAAAACTCCATCTTCACTACATATAAACAGACAGATGCCTAAGAAATGTAATACATCAGGCTACAGTAATTCTGGGACCTCCTCTGTATCCTGGGGTCCTCCCAACCCTAGGGGGCTGTGTAGCTGGTGAGAGTGAAGACAGCTATGTGCGATGGTAATGGATTGGTAACACAAACTCCCTACAAAATTACTTCATGCTGTTCTACCAAATTGATTTTGAAATGTATTTCCCACCAGCCAACAGAAGTTACCTATTCCTGCCGACAACACGACAATAAGCTCTACCCCTCAATCTTGCTGCCTAGGAGTCAGCCTTAACTCAGAACTGTCCTTTGCTCTCCACATTCAAATCTGTATCCACACACACCTAAGAAACATATTCAGAATACGCCCATATCTTGCACAAGACACTGCCAAACTTTCGCACTCATTATCTCCCGCATTGACCATTGCAATAGTCTTCTTGCCGGGCTTCCCTTAAACAGACTTTCACCTCTACAGTCTAGTCCGAACTTTTCAGCTGGATAATGTTCTTCTACTGCTGGTATGCACGGTCAGTCTCTACATAGGTTGTCTATATTTTACTATAATATACACATATACACACACAGAATCAGAATACCGGCGCCGGCTTCCCGACTGCCGGGATCTCGAAGGTAAGTAGCGGGGTGGGGGTAATTAGGGTTAGGCACTAAGGGGTGAGGGTTAGGTTAGGCTCACTCAACTATAGGTGTCAGGGATATATATAACTAACTCTCCCTTAGGGGTGCCTAATCCTAACCTCTCCCCAGGAGTGCCTAAACCTAACCCCCGTCCCCGCACCCTGTACATAATCCTCCCGGGGAGTTGCCTAACCCTAATCTCCCCCCGGGGGTGCCTAACCCTCTTCTCCAACCCACCCACCCCCCCCCCCCCACGTTTGAGAAGACACGCGCCCCGGACTCGTTCGGGCCCGCGTTGTTCTGTATTCCAGTGTCAGGATTATGATAGGTGTCGGTATCTCGAAGCCTATCATACATCCCTAGCTGGCATTCTGGCGTTGGGAATGTGACCAGCGGCCTTGGCTACATCCTGTATAGTTTTATTGTTTACATGGTTTTGAAGAGTATTCCTCATTACATTGGAACATCATTGGCTTCTGTTACTCATATAACAGTAGGAGGATTCCAGTGTGTGGGTCCCACGTGTCACAAATTATCTGCATTGGTTAGTGACAGCAGATTTTACTACCACAAACTGTGTCCGATTATTATCAAATTCACCATTTTGTATTTAACATATTTAGTGAGTTTATCAGATATGGGGGGGCAGATATATGAAGCTATGGAAAGTGATAAATTGGAGAGTGATAAACTACCAGCCAATCAGCTCCTAATGGTCTTTTGCAAACACAGCCTGTAACATAACAGTTAGAATTGGCTGGTACAGTAGTTTATCACTCTCCAGAGCTTAGTACATCCAGGGGTGCCAAGAGGGGGTGGGGGAGTGGGTACTGATTACCTGAGCAGGACAGGGGGCTCGGGCCACAGCACACCAGTAGCTGTTTTTTTTTTTTTCTCAACCTTTATTTTTTTATCATGGATATTTATTAATACTCCGCGGAGGGAGGAAGGGACTAGAGAAAGGCAGGCTGGGTCACTGTGGACGTGAGCAGGTACAGTCAGTAAGAATAAGGGAGTCCGTGTGGGACGGTCTATGACTGAGGGAAGAGCTGAGTACACCACTGACTGCTGTAGCAATGAGTCTGTGTGAGCAACTTGGTTGTATTTGACACAGTGGTGCTGCTGAAAGCTGTAAATTTATAATTTCTATATATTTAATTTATAAATATAATGCACACATCACCATTAGTGTATTATATATATATATATATATATATATAATGCATCGTCCCGCGGCCTTCTGTGCATGTGTAGCAGGATGCCAGAGGGACTCCTGGGTGTTAAATCCAGAAAGTCCCTCTGTCCGGGAGCATCGCAAAGGACTGCTCTATCGGGAGAGCGGTCCTTTGCGATGTAAATCGCATTTCTAGGCACATACCGCGGTTAGCAAACACGGTATGTACCTGAAGAGAGGTGGGGTGTACTGCATCGCGAATGCGATGCTTAGTACCTCCCACCGTGTGTGTGTGTGTGTGGTAAGATAAGTGTATGATGCTATGCTGCCGAATATATCCATCTTCTGATTGCCCGTGCAGCACGGCCAACCAGAAGATTTTGCATGTGATGGCAGGAGTGCACATGAGATGACCAATTTGTTTTTCGGATTGGGCCAAATCGGGCAGATATCATGCAGATGTGTACCCAGAGTGATAGTGAATACTGTTAGCCCAGTTGCAGGGAGCTATGCCATGCTCCTGTGAGTGGGTGCTTCTCATATGCTAGACATGCCCCCAGAGAGGTGCAGCCATGCCAGACATGCTGTGGCCACACCCCGTCCAGGGGGGCCCCCGGGAAGTTGATGTCCCGGGGCACAGGATTTCTCCTGGCAGCCCTGAAGACTTCTGCCCCACAAAGATATGGAGGAGTGTTTTCCTATACACACCAAGTCTACAGTCCTCCAGACAGCTGAGTTTAAAGCTCCCAATGCATAACTGTGTGCAGGGAGATGCCACAATACGCTGTGCACATTGGACAGACGTGTACCTTGGCTTTTTATTTGGACAACGCTGACCTAATCCTGAGGTTTCCCACACAACAAAGGCTCCTCTGTCCCAGCTGATATCAGCCCCCAGGAAAAGTGACCTTTTGACTTGAACTCTGTTGATTTAAGTAATTAGGATCTAGACAGTCTGTGAGCACCATACATCCTTTGCCAACAGTTCTACTTGCAGCTAAATGAATCCTTACTTTGGATGACAGTCGCCTGGAGGAGAGGCTGCCCAAACTTTGTTCTCCGTGACCCTGTATACACCTTACTGGGAAAGGTGAACCGATGTCAGCGCTAATGACACTTGCAAGATTAAGGTCAAGATGAACTATAAATGAAGCTATTTAATGGGATACAGACAGAAGGGCATCACCGCCGACCACAGTAATAATTGTACTCTCTCATTAGGCTGTGAATGACAACAGTAACAAATCCACATATTACAATCACTTTACCTGTCAACGTCTGTGACTTCTACAAGGTTAATACTTTCAACTTTCTCAAAGTAACATTTTATTTTCAAAATCGCTGTAGGTTACAGAAACATGGCTGCCAGTCACATAACACAGGCTCTCAGTACAAATGTGTCCTCGCACATCTTTGCTGCAGTCGCGCCAAACAGCCCCTCTAAAGCCGCGTATCCACTAGCCGATTAAATGAACGATTACGATATCGTTATCGATTATATCGGCCAGTGGATATGCCGTCAACAACCAGCGCTGGTCGTTGATGTCGCCTATTGCCTGAACCTGTTGTACGATATTACCAAGTTGTGCAAGTTCGGGGATGAGAGAGGGTGTCGGCACTGAACGATATTGTGAATTATATCGTTCAGTGTGTGTGCTCAATGTCGTTAAGGACATTAAAACACACCACTGCCGGGGACACGCTACACGATATTGCTCATGGAGCGATCTTGTGTAGTGGATATGCGGCTTTAGCGCTCCGGGTCCATGCGACTCTGCTAGTGCCAGACGTCTTTTTGTGCGACACATATCCGTGTGGTACGGAGTCTCTTAATCAGCATGCAAATTGCTACGACTTTTATTCACACCAAATTCCATATAAAGACTCCGTCACACACAGATACACAAGTGTTGCATGTCAAATTAAGGGGTATATCTTACAGTACAAAGCAGACAGAGCTCAGATGGGCATTGCAAGGCCTCTCTGCTCACTGCATCATGTACCATGTGACTGTGGTTGTCATGGTATTTAATGCAGTTTTATAAATCTTTCTGAGCAGCCTGAAGAAAGAAACCAACAGTGATGTGTGTAAAAAACAACAACATTTTTTTCATGGGATTGCAACTTTTTAAAAGTTATTTGCACGTTTGGGGATATATAGTACAGAAACAGAGGTTCCTCCCTGTGTATCAGTTTTGTCATGAACCTAAAGCAAAACTGATTTGAACTGGGAAACTACATGCGACGGGCCAAAATCCATAGCACTGCCAGAAAGATCGTCCAGCCATTCGACAAACAGGAGCTGGCTCTTCTTTCTAACAGTGGGCCTCATTTACTAACGAGTTTTATCACCAAAACGAGTGATAAATGTCACTATGTATGACAGATGGTGCTCCAGCCAATCAGCTCCCAACTGTCATTTTTCTAAGAGTTGACAGTTGGGAGCTGATTGGCTGGAGCACCATCATCATACACAGTGAAATGTATCATTCATTTTGGTGATAAAACTCGTTTGTAGAAATGTGTTACACTGGGCCTCATTTACTCTTAAGGGGCCTATCCATTACATGACTTTGTGAACAATCCAACCAAAACCAGGATGTTCACAAATTCGTGTAATGGACAGCAGGCAAGGACCAGCGAAGCGCGTGCACGCTGGGTCCTTGCCGACCCCGACTATCTACTGAACATGCCTGTCAACCTGATGACGCTTGTCAGTGTTAGCATGTTCAGAGATAGGAGGTCGGACTCCTGCACTGAATGACGTTCAGTGAACGCTGTTCAGTGCGGGCACCGCACCTCGGCAACCTGAAGGTCTGAACGCTAGACGTTCGGTCTTTCAGGTCGCCTAGTGGATAGGCCCCTTCACAGATGCCAACCAGCTTCAGTGCAACTAACCAAATGAAGCAGATTTGGCTTTAGCTACATGGTAAAAATCCCTAAACTGTGCAGACCTCAGGGGAGAAACCTAAAACTGCGGAAGATTCTCCTAAATGCTTCAACACACCGATACATCTCAGCCAATATTGGTATCTAGAGAAATTAAGAGAGACCTAAATCTCATGAAAGCTGTTACAAAAAATATATATATTTAACATTCACTGTGTCTCGCAGATATTCTGTCATTATTTAGGTCACTCAGTACAAATTGCAAGACTTTCTACTTGAATGCTCCACATTTGTAATTATCTTTAACAACATAGTTACATGGTCTAATAAAGCACTGGGCTATCATACGAAATGCCCTAAGCGTGCCCCTCCGCGTGTTATAATCCTGTCAATACGGAAAATCCTGCACCCTACATGTTTAACACTAGTGAATATGCTACGCTTCACAAGACTGTCAGTCTTATCAACTGTGCTAGCACCGAGGGAGTTAAGGCCCCGCTGAGACATTAAGCTAAATTGCAAAATGTTCAGACACTATTGTGTTCTTCCAGGCTGTGCATTTGCTCACCAGTAGGGAATAAAAAACACACATCCCCCAAAGCATTTTCTAATTTAAATATGTCACTTTGTAAAGTCTGTCAAGTAAAAAACGAACTCCCATTTGCAACACTTAAGCGTTTGCGAGCACCTAAGGCATCCTAATTTATGTCAGAGAGGAATAAATTAATGTGAGGGGCGGACCGGCTCCAGAATATTACACAATGATGTCACCATGTACCTTTCTTGCAGTCTACAGGAGAAGGGGAAAGCTGCAACTAAGAGAACCTTTTGCTATACAGTTCTATCTCCTAAAAAGTTACCTGCATCACATGAAAGAATATTACTCCAGGATTATTACCTAGAATCATTATGACAACGATTTCTATACCCACTTGAAGAATAATTGTTTATACAATTTTACACAAGTAACACTATTCTGATAAGTTTACAAGGGCTTATTTCACTGGCAGCACAAAACAGATTAGCTGTGAAGACACAATTAGTTTTTGTTCTAGCACCCTGCACCTATCATGTGATACAGTCAAAATCCCGCGCGCCCGACGCCTGTCACGATACCGACGCAGACAGCCCGGAGGTAAGTAGCGGGTTGGGAGGGTTAGACACTAAGGGGGAAGGGTTAGGTTTAGGGTGCGGGGAGAGGGAGGTTAGGATTAGGCACCAAAGACGGAGGGTTAGGATTAGGGTAGGGAGAGGGGGAGGCTTAGCATACAGAACAACAAGTGTCGGTATGCTAGCCATGTCGTGATGCCAGTGTCGGGATTCTGACATCGGCATCCCATACCCAACCTACTGTCACAACCTTGGCAATTCCTCTTTCCTGCCTGGGGTGTTGCCTCCTCTGAAGCTTCTAGCACACTCAGCTGATGCAATAAACTGCTGAGATGCAAATCAGAGAGTACTAGAAGCACCAGTGCAAACAGCAACACCCCAGGCAGGAAATAGGAACTGCACGGGTTGTGACAGGTGCAGGGTGCTATAATGAACACTAACAATACGGGTCAGAAATGGTTTCTCTGGGGCTGGCAAGTCAACTATAACTCTTGGCGCAGACAAGGGGTGCGCAACATGCGGCCCTCCAGCTGCCATGGAACTACACATCCCAGCATGGCCTGTACAAGTTTTGCTATTCGGGTATGCTATAACTGTGGCAGGACATGCTGGGGTGTGTAGTTCCACAGCAGCTGGAGGGCCGCATGTTGAGCGCCCTTGGCGTAGACAATCTGGCTGATACAAAGATGAATGAAAGTCGGACAGGAGAACATATTTTGCGTGTTTTGCACTGCACATGCTCCAGAGTCGCACTATTACGGTTACAGGCGATGCAGAGTCGCCCCTAACTGATGCACCTCCCCTTGCGGCTGAAGGGACGTATCTGGGATGTAACGAGATGTCCACACATTGGCAAAGTTCCCGGAATATCAGGCAGTGCACAGTTGTGCGTATGCCCAATTACGTCTGCATTCAGATGGCATAGAGATGGTGCACGTGCACCAGCCCTATGTGCACTGATAATAATGATGGCTATAAAACAATGTGTACAGAGATTAGCTGTCTGGATACAGGCAAATATCCCTATGTGTTTCCATGCACCCAGTACAGGAGCAATTATGGCTGACTTGCATTCAACTGTGCATTGAACCCAAAGGGCCGAAGTCTATTCAGCAAGATATTGAATAGCCGTGGGAGGGAGCTCCCGCAGCTATTCAATTCAACGCGCTGTCAGCGTTGCCGGGAATGGGTTAAGTCTGAGAATGCCGGTTCTCACGACTTAACCTGGGTGTTAAGGTGCGGTAACCGGCGTTCTCTGACTAAAATGCCAGGAGCGTGGCTGTTAATGCCGCGCTAAGCCGGCAAACAGCTGCGCGCCCGACACTTTTGTCAGATTTCTCCTCGCATCCCCAGGGGCGTGCGAGAAGAAATCCTTTAGCCGCCCAAACAGCGCGGTGTATTGGATAGCTGCCTCCCGCGGCTATTCTACATCGCACTGAATTGAATTCGGCCCAATGTGTTCCTGCAATATTTGTAACCAAATTAGAATGTGTGACCCACATGCATTTCATTAGCAGTTTGAGCAAATCGTATCTGCTGAGGGTTTGGGGTCCTGAGCGCAGACATGGTTGGAAATCAGACCTCTGCAGGACCCCAGGTGCAATAATCTCATTCACCAACTGTACTTTCCATTCATATATAACACAGGACATATCTCACAGAGCTACCAAATACAAAGTCAGAGACCCCCACTCATCCCTTTTGTGTAGCCAATGTCCATAACAAACTCCACTCTCATATTTGTTACCTTCTTTATCATTGTGCTCTCTGCAGAATCCAGCTTTGATTTTTTAGCTTCTGGACCATCTTCAACCTCCCGACTGGCTTTAGCTACTTTTTTCTTCTCCCTGAAACATTTTTTTCTTTAATGCATCGGTATGATATGCCACATTGTCACTTCCATTCACTCACCCCCACGCCCCCCAACTAGTCCAAAATATGAGGTAGTGCTGACCATAACACACTACTGTCTGTACACCAACCAAATGTTGCAATGGGCAGAAAGGGCAGGAAGAGGAGAAACAGGGTCAACCATGACTGGCACAATAAACTGCCAATCAGAGCCCAGAAAACTTACAGATTCCAAAACACTTACATAGGGGAACGATAACTAGTAACATAAATAGGGGAAAACAAAACGTGCTTGGGTAAGCTTTGTCCTGGCTTAAAATTAATAGACCATCAGTAAATATGCGCTCTCTACGCTCCATCCACTCCGCTCTCTATGCTCCATCCACTCAGTTCTAAGCTTCAGCATGGACAGCACAGAGCTCCATTCCTACAGTATAGATGATGTAAAGAAGCTTCACACAATGCTAACACTCAGGCTGGAATAAATTAACAAGAGCTTGTTTGTATTGAAGGTGTCAGTAATCACAGCGGAAGGTGAAGTTACATGGGACTGCATCACGGGACCAGGCTGTGAACAGTTTATGTCAACAAGACATCTGGGGGCTTAATTTACTCACGTCTGACCTTCACATGCCAGATACGCACGCCAGATACGCACGCCATTCTGGGACGAATTTAGAACTAGTGGCAAAGTTGCACCTGGACATGCTGCGATGGGGAGCAAAAGTATTACTTTTTGCATGCATGATAGAATAATACATCCGGATTTGTCACAAAAGTGCAGCTTTACTTCTGCAGCAAGATTAAGAGACTAGCTCCCCCTCCCAAACCTGACTGTGCGCATTTAAATATGCCCCTCCCCCATCCTGTAGTGCAAAATGGTTTTGCCAAGGAACAAAACTGCACCTTCTATCTGTGTTTCCCCCTAACTCTCCATGAGGCCCTCTATGTGCCCACTGCTAATCAATAACCAATACAAGGCCCCGAGTATCAGACATAACATGAACAAAGCTACGTTTTCCCACTGGAATAACAATGTATTAACGCAGATAGTATTCTCGCATGACTGTGATGTTTAGGGGCAGAGGTTATGGGGTTCCAAGGTTATGCAGGCAGGATAATCTTGCTCTTCTTACTCGCAGCATCTAGATGTATTCCTCCCGTAATAACCGACATGTGCGCAGTGAAACTTCTCGCTTTGCAGTTTAAAATCTGGTTAAATGTAAGATGTATATCTGGGAGGGCGGGGAGGGTTTTACGGTGTTGTGTAATATGAATGACACCCAATCCTACAGTACCTCTACAGTGCAAGCTAGGTGCCCCCAATCCTACAGTACCTCTACGGTGCAAGCTAGGTGCCCCCAATCCTACAGTACCTCTACAGTGCAAGCTAGGTGCCCCCAATCCTACAGTACCTCTACAGTGCAAGCTAGGTGCCCCCAATCCTACTGTACCTCTACAGTGCAAGCTAGGTGCCCCCAATCCTACAGTACCTCTACAGTGCAAGCTAGGTGCCCCCAATCCTACAGTACCGCTACAGTGCAAGCTAGGTGCCCCCAATCCTACAGTACCTCTACAGTGCAAGCTAGGTGCCCCCAATCCTACAGTACCTCTACAGTACAAGCTAGGTGCCCCCAATCCTACAGTACCTCTACAGTGCAAGCTAGGTGCCCCCAATCCTACAGTACCTCTACAGTGCATACTAGGTGCCCCCAATCCTACAGTACCTCTACACTGCAAGCTAGAGGACAGCTCCAAGTAATATAATTAGCATTATGTAAATTAGATATCCTGTTTGGATGCAATAATCTACCCAATATTATAAGAATTGTCAAGGTTTTATTTTTTTATATTCTACAGTAAGATTTGTACATTAGACCCCGATGAAAAGACTGGACCACAGCAAAGTCAGTTTAGTACGTTAGGAACCCAAACCCTTCCTTTTGGGTGGTGTCACATTTCCACGGAGTGCTTGCACTTTTTTCAGCTAAGAGAGCTAGCATGCATAGAACTCAGATTGTTCCCATAGTGTCAGGCTGATGCACCACCCAGTCACGAGTTTAAGCTCAGAAGACGCTGTATGCAACATTTCCTGAGCACGTGTGAGTGGGGAGGAGTGTTCTCCCTTTACGTCAACCTGTCAAAAATGGAACAACTGTATGCAATGACCGCCAATGTTTCCTTAGCTGTATAGGCGATATTTTCACACTCGGCCATGTCATTCTCACCGCTCTCCCTGTGTGTCACATGGTGCTGCCATCAGTATATATTAATGCAGCTTTCATTCAGCTATCAGGTTAATTCCCTAATCCAAATCTTTAAAGGTACTTCCTACACAGCTCATTTGTTTATGAGCCACTAACGGAAAATAAGAACGTTTGTCTGGTATTGAACAGATTCACCAACCTGTGCTTAGAAAGATCACTGATAGCCGTCTTTGTGACTGTAGAGTAGCAGTGATTGGCTGAGTATAGCTGCACACAGGGAGCATTAAAGGCGACAGTATCAAGAACACAAACCTTCCGAACTCTACAGGGCTTATTTAAAGGGAACATATTCAGGAATGCTGAAAGGAAACAGTACAAAGGCCTCCCCGAGGGCCTGGCAGTGGTAATTAGCCGAAAGAGCAGAGGACTCGGAGACAGATTATTGGTCGGGGGGAGTGACTCTGTGGACCAATAGCTTCCGCCCCATATCCTGCACTCCCAAAACTTGCATTTACAGAGCAGCCTGGCTGTGGGTCCATAAGATGCAGCTGTAAGGGGAGCCATGGTATCCTTTAGGATTAGTCCCCTTATACTTAAGTTGCAGAGCTTGCGTGATGCACTCTATTTCAACTAGCACACGGTGGGCTGCAGCACTTGACTTACTCTACAAACTCATGCTCTCCCAGGTCAGCAAACGTGTATCCATGATAGCCAAAAACATCGCCCATAAAGAACTTGATGTTGAGTTTGTGGCAGATCTGGTCCACTTTCACTAGCAGGTCCCGAGGGCAGCAGGTCAGACATACCTGGGAAGGGAGAGAACACAGTAAGTCATATTTCCCAGGTGCCTTGTGTAGAGTTTACAATCTGCAAAGAGTAGGTTATTACGGAGACAGATTCACCAACACAAAGTGAATAAAACATGGACATGCACACTGCAAGATTATCCCTTAGCTGCCTTCTCCTAGTTTCAGTTAGTAGTCTAAACAGCTTGCGGTCTCCATGCCTTACATGACTACACACAGCTGCAACATACATGACAGGTTTTTGTGTGTTTCTGATGCGGTGCAGAATAATAAAATAGTTTCTAAATCCAGCTCTGTTTCCAATATAGCACTGATTGGGGAATAAACACAGGAACCCAGACAGCACAGGAAGGTGCTAGAGGGAGAATGAGTTCAGAATATGGCTGGTCAGTTAGATGAGCCCTTTATGACAGTACAGAACCGCTTTCAAAAATAAATATAAACATGTTAGTGAAATAACGGCGGGCCGTCCAGGCCAGCTATAATGACACCAATCTAACAGAACCAGTTTTGTGGAAAACAAATTGGAAGCCGCATCTAGAAAATCTGCATTTGCCCTTGCCCTGCCTCACGCCAGGAAATGTAGGTCTTAGCTGGGCACACACTAGATCTGCCAATCTTGCAGATGGTCAGGGCGATTTACCTTTGCCCCTGGAACCTTGCAAAATTGCTGGTACACATGAACGATGCGTCGTTCCGTCCATCATTATTATGCACTGCACCGCATGCGATATCTTCAGATCTGCCTGCACTGCAGGTAGATCTAAAGATGAGATGATCGACTCACAGGAGGGCGCGATAATGCATACACCCTGGACGATGCATCGTTACGATTCCTCTAAAATTGTCAAATCGTCCAATTTAGCCCGTACCCAGCTTTAAGCATCCTCTAAAACAGGTAGAACTGACAAGGGAGTTGACTGATGAGCACTGATCACAGATATTTTGTTTTACATTTGCTAGCTCTTCCTCTTTGCAAGTTTTAGAGACCCAATAGAAGATCCTCTCTAGGTGGTATCGGTGCCCAGTGCACATCCATCAGATGTTTCCAAGTCTATCAGACCTATGTTGGCGATGTAATAAAACACAGGGCTCCCCGCTCCACATCTGGTGGCAGTGTCCAGAGTTGACTGACTTTTGGAAAACAGTATGAAGGTCATCTATAACTATCAGTGGTCTCCCGTTACCACACACGCCTGAATTTTGGCTTCTTAACTGTATGGATATACACATATCACAATTTAAAAGGTCCCTACTTCGGCACTAGATGAATGCCACGAGAGCGACCATACCATGCTTTTGGAGACCCTCGGTTCGCCCCCCTTATCTCTCGGTGGTTCCAGAGAATAGATCACTATATGCTTAGGGAGGACTTAACATCCTCTTCAAAATTGCCCTCCTCTGATTTTACTACCACCTGGTATCCTTGGTTAAGCTTTAAAGACACTTTAGAGTATGCTGCTTATACTGCCACTGCTCCCCCCCCTCCCCCGACCTCTACAACCTCTTAGCAGACACAAGCAACTCATCTTTATTTAAATATCTATTAATTATTCTGTTTTCTTGTTTTACGTTTCCTTTCAATCTTTTCTTTTCTCTTGTTCTGGTTTATATTCGAGTTTCTCTACCCATTATTTCCCACATTATAATTTTGGAACGGTTTACAATTCCATGATTTTTTTTTTATTTCATATAAAACTTAAATGTTATTTGTAAAATTTATGCGATCTATTTCCCCTTTTTTGTCCTTTGCTTTTTATTTTTCTCTCTTCGTATAAATGTCTATTGTTTAGGCCATCTTTGGCCATTTGATTGATTGTATGTACTATTTGTCTTCTTTGACTTTAATAAATACAGATTTGAAAAAAAAAAAAAAGAATGGAGTCTGACCTGAAACTCAGTCACGTGAAACACTGCATGCTGGACCGATTCGAAAGGTCGGGCCCAACTTTCAAAGGACATTCATGCAAAACTGCACAAACTTCTATTGGTGAGCCAACAAGGACTTCAACAAAGCATGCAACGAGAAAACATGGTCCTCTGGCAGAATCACCCGCTGCTGCTGGATGTAGAACAGGAGCCAAATGCTGGAAGATAGTTTGGTTAGGCTTCTTGTAATTGACAATCCACTTGTGGGATACCAGCATTTGTGCTCCCCTACCCCTGCCCGCACATGGGTTTGAAGCAAATGTGGGAACTTGTCTTGATCAGAAGTTTGCCCAGGTAAGGAGTGATGATAGTCACACACCCCTGATCCTCAGCAGAGCTGCCAAAGCACTATAAAAATAAACATTACTATAATTATCATCATCAGGGACAGGACCTTTGTTAATACTCTCGGAGAAGTCTCCAAACTATGGTGCTCTGAATTGATTAGAGTTCCCGCTAGGTTGTTTTAGCAGGGCGCGGCGCCCTGCCCTCCTTCTGGAGGAAAAAAAGCACCCTGCCCCCCAGAAAGAGGGCAAAAAGCGCCCTGCCCCCCAGAAGGAGGGCAAAAAGCGCCCTGCCCCCCAGAAGGAGGGCAAAAAGCGCCCTGCCCCCCAGAAGGAGGGCAAAAAGCGCCCTGCCCCCCAGAAGGAGGGCAAAAAGCGCCCTGCCCCCCAGAAGGAGGGCAAAAAGCGCCCTGCCCCCCAGAAGGAGGGCAAAAAGCGCCCTGCCCCCCAGAAGGAGGGCAAAAAGCGCCCTGCCCCCCAGAAGGAGGGCAAAAAGCGCCCTGCCCCCCAGAAGGAGGGCAAAAAGCGCCCTGCCCCCCAGAAGGAGGGCAAAAAGCGCCCTGCCCCCCAGAAGGAGGGCAAAAAGCGCCCTGCCCCCCAGAAGGAGGGCAAAAAGCGCCCTGCCCCCCAGAAGGAGGGCAAAAAGCGCCCTGCCCCCCAGAAGGAGGGCAAAAAGCGCCCTGCCCCCCAGAAGGAGGGCAAAAAGCGCCCTGCCCCCCAGAAGGAGGGCAAAAAGCGCCCTGCCCCCCCAGAAGGAGGGCAAAAAGCGCCCTGCCCCCCAGAAGGAGGGCAAAAAGCGCCCTGCCCCCCAGAAGGAGGGCAAAAAGCGCCCTGCCCCCCAGATGGAGGGCAAAAAGCCCGGCATCTATTCTGTCGGCAGTGCTTGGGGGCTGCCCGGCATGTGCGTAAGTGCCGGGCACGCCCACAAGAGTGACGAAAAGGGGACGCGTCTTATACACATGCCCCCTTTTCAATGGCCACTCCCCATTTTCGGGCGCAGAAAAATGCCCTCCCTAGCTCCGGCGCCCTGCATGTTGCCGGAGCTAGAGTGAACACTACTGAAAGTGCAGGTTCCAACTGCAAAATGGAGGAGGTGATACCGAGGTCCATATCTGATGTCCTCAGACACCATGAACTTGACTAGATACAAAGGGAGAGAATAGGTAAAACAGAAAACCAGACGCTCCTATATATGCTCAATTCCAACCTCCTGCTGCTCACTGAAACGATTGGGATGCCGATTCCCAATAACGATGGAACAAAGAAAAGAATTAAATGGAATGAGCGCAAGTTAAATGAATAATAAAAATTAAAAAAAGTAATATATAAATCACAATAATAGAGAAAGGGACATTCACAATTTACATATGCACCCTAAAATAAATGTGGAGTAGCCACCAACACACTTAACAGTTTGTCACTTTAAAATCTCACATATCCTCCTTATGACCAGCCCCCTAAAATTACAACCTGAGGCCCAAATATATGGCAATTGGGTTTGAGGTTCACTTGATGACTCACTTAATCCTTCCGATGTAGGCAGATGTATAGGGCTTTCAATATTCTGTACAGCCTTGGACGAGGAAGGTTTAGGTGTATGAACCATTCATCTATGACAAAAGGGAGCCCAGCAGAGATGATTTTAGTGAAGAAGTCACAGGAAAAAAAAATCTTGCACCAAGCTACTGTACAGGAGCTGAAACAGCAAGAGAGCATCTGAAACTGAGGCTTGGAAAAAAAAAAAAGCTCTCTGTCCACCATTTTTTTTTTTTTTAGACCAGTTTTTTTTGCATTAATGTATAAATGAAAAAATATGTTACCCTGATTATTATATTAGTACTGTGAAACATTGCTATGTATTAGAACATTGATCAACCTTGTTTTAATGCTTTTTAACAAGTGTTGTTTTTTTTAACCAACCCTGGAATGAAGCAAGTCATAGAAAAAACTGAGTGACTGACTGTTGCTGCTGCAGGGCCGAGGGCTGGGCTCTGATTAGCTCTCTGAGACAGTGACTGAAGGAGTCAGGGAGTGAGCAGGGTCATGTCTGAGGCAGACAAAGGACCTCATTCAGAGCCGCTCACAAAATGCGAACGTTCGCTCTGAATGAGGGCGGCCGCATCTAAAAAATGATCCGGCATCCTGGCCGCTCGCTAGGCTGTGGGTTACCACCTACAGCTTTAACGAGTGGCCAGGATGATGGTCGTGATGGTCAAGACCATCGTGACCATTGGGGCTTGCGATGAGACCCTTGTGGTAGGGTCGCGTCTGCCGCAAGCCCCAGAGAACTTTCAGCTCTAATAGAGCCGGAAGCTCTCCCACTGACATCACTGGTGATGTCAGTGGGGCCACCCACAAACGGCAGGCGTTCGCTTGGGAACGCCTCCGTTTGTGAAGCCACCCCCCCGCCACGCCTACAAAACGGGTCGAGCTGTCGATCAACATCGACAGCCGCCCCTTTTGTAGTGAGCCACGGAGCGAGAGAATTTCTGTCTCGCTCCGGAGCTTGTGCGGGCGCACAACCAAACATCGACCCGCTTGCGGACGCTCAAGCGCTTGCGAACGGGTGTGAATGAGGTCCAGAGTGTGAGAGACAGCCTTCAACAAATGAAGATACCCTGATGCAGACACAGTAGTCACGAAGGAGCCAGGAGAGGCAAAGCTATCAGGAATAATATTCAACCATTGGACCACCATTCGATCGTGGCAAACATCAACACTACCATTGGAACAAAAACATCGATGGTTAGTAACCATCAGATTCCTCCTTTGTCCATCCCTACGCTGAACCTGCAAGCGGACTCCGGCCACCACTCCTCCACCGTGAAGTGCTCCCTCTCCAGTGTGATGTTCCCGCTCAGCCACACGCCCTTGGTGAACAGGAGGCACCTCCCATGGAAGTCAGCTCTGTTCTCGGTCAGGGGACTGTGGGGACATGGTGTAGGTTGTTATGAAATGCAGGGGACTGTGGTGACATGTGTAGGATGTTATGAGATGCAGGGGGATGTGGTGACATGGTGTAGGTTGTTATGAGATACAGGGGGCTGTGGTGACATGGCGTAGGTTGTTATGAGATACAGGGGGCTGTGGTGACATGGCGTAGGTTGTTATGAGATACAGGGGGCTGTGGTGACATGGCGTAGGTTGTTATGAAATGCAGGGGGCTGTGGTGACATGCATAGGATGTTATGAAATGCAGGGGGCTGTGGTGACACGGTGTAGGATGTTATGAAATGCAGGGGAATGTGGTGACACGGTGTAGGTTGTTATGAGATGCAGGGGACTGTGGTGACACGGTGTAGGTTGTTATGAGGTGCAGGGGACTGCGGTGACATGTGTAGGTTGTTATGAAATGCAGGGGACTGTGGTGACATGTGTAGGTTGTTATGAAATGCAGGGGACTGCGGTGACATGTGTAGGTTGTTATGAAATGCAGGGGACTGTGGTGACATGTGTAGGATGTTATGAGATGCAGGGGACTGTGGTGACATGGCGTAGGTTGTTATGAGATGCAGGGGACTGTGGTGACACGGTGTAGGTTGTTATGAGATGCAGGGGACTGTGGTGACATGTGTAGGTCATTATGAGATGCAGGGGACTGTGGGGACATGGCGTAGGTTGTAATGAGATGCAGGGGACTGTGGTGACACGGTGTAGGTTGTAATGAGATGCAGGGGACTGTGGTGACATGGTGTAGGTTGTTATGAGATGCAGGGGACTGTGGTGACATGTGTAGGTCATTATGAGATGCAGGGGACTGTGGTGATATGTGTAGGTCATTATGAGATGCAGGGGTCTGTGGTGACATGTGTAGGATGTTATGAGATGCAGGGGACTGTGGTGACATGTGTAGGATGTTATGAGATGCAGGGGACTGTGGTGACATGTGTAGGATGTTATGAGATGCAGGGGACTGTGGTGACATGTGTAGGTTGTTATGAGATGTAGGGTACTGTGGTGACATGGCGTAGGTTGTTATGAGATGCAGGGGTCTGTGGCAAGATGAAATTACTCCTGTGTGAAGCCGGGGCGGGTCACTAGTAAATAAACAAATACCAATTTGATCAAAATCCCGCTAAAGTTAAATGTTAAACTGATTTGTAAGAATTCTTTGCACATACTATACAGTGCAGGGCTCTCTGTTACGCAAGGAGGATTGATTCTGACTGGCACGGGAAAGCACACGCAGCAGCGTGTATTGGCGGCCCTCCGTCTGCGAGTTTATGCAAATGGCCTACAAACTCATTCCCTAGTGTACATCCGTATAGCCGAAAGTGTAAAAACTGAGACGCCCACATTTAGCGCCCGTTGTAATACGGACTGGTGTGTCCATATACACCACCATCGTTTGCACCATTGAAACTCGCACCAGTCCTATGGCAGGAGCAGTTTATCCCGCTAACCATGGCCTCCTATGCCGCCGCTTGCATGGACACGCCCACGACGCTCCCATAATATGCCCAGTGACTGCCCAGGAACGTCCATCAGTTTTCCACTACCTTTCTGATACCATGTGAATCGATGGCAACAGCACCTTTGAGTGGAGATCGGTGTGGAATACCGCCGGACGCATGTCTAATTTAATCCCGACACAGGAAGATCGGCACCAGTGAAGATCCCAACAGCTGTTTTTGATAAGTACTAACTAACCTAATCCCCCCAACCAACCCAAACCCCCCCTCCCCCCCGCCTAACCCTAACCGCCCCTTCCCCGCAGCCTAAACCTAAGTCTCCGGGGGGCGGGGGGTGTCTAACCCTAACCTCCCCCCTGTGGTGCCTAACCCTATCCCCCCTTCCCCTAGCCTAAACTTAACCCTCCCAGGGGGTGCCTAACCCTAAGTCCCCCCGGGGGCCCCTAAACTAACCCCTCCCCCCCACCCCCAAGCTGTCTGCGCCCAGCTTACCTTCGATCGGTATGCCGGGTGTCAGGCTCCCGGCTAAGTTAAATGACAGGCGGCGGGATTTCGGCGCCTGTCATTAGACCCCTGCCGGGATTAGACAGTCAGGAAGCCGCCGGTTGGCATTTCGACCGTTGGCTTCCTGACGGCATCCCGTTGTGTGTACACTCAGGGTGACCAATGCACAGAAGAAGTTCTCAAATATATTTTTGCACATGACCAGTGAAAAAGAATCGCGCAGCCACTATTGCGTGCGTCTCAGAATCAGGCCCACGGTCCCTAAACGAAGATCACGGCTATTACATGCAACGCTCTCCTGGACACTTTTATACACAATCAGGCTGCCAGAATAAAGAGAGACTCTTCATATTCTACTAGCCAAGGAGAGAAAAACAATCTCCCCCAATGCAGTTCTTCCTGTTGTTACTCTCCATTTCCTCCTAGACACAAAACGCTGGCACAGAGCAGAAGCAAAGAGGGGAACTTTCATTATCAAGACAGGCGCCTCAGTCAGCACTTCTACAGCACGGACGCGGGAAGTCGGCTTCCTCTCATGGTAAATGGTCAATGTGCAGCCACTATTGTTTACACTTAATCCTGTACATGTGCAGTGTCTGTGTATCATTTCCCTGCTCGTTCTGCATCTCATGGAGTCTCTTATAATGGGACCCGACATCCTAATACTTCAACACGTCCTGGTGCAGAGCAGTACCCACCATGCGATTAAGGGGAAAGTTGCCATCTATATTAATACAGTGACCAGAACAATACAGGCTGCTTATGCCCACAGCACTCTCCGCACACCGGCTGATCTGGCCTTTTTCAGTCAGGGATGATGGACAACAAACAATGTGTTTAAATTAATCCCTCCCTTATACAAACCGGTGGTGGGCCAATACATTTAGTGTTCATTCTAGCACCCTGCACCTGTCACAACCTGTGCAGTTCTTCTTTCCTGCCAGGGGAGACGCTCTCTGCTCTGGTGCTTCTAGCACACTCATCAATATTTCAGCAATTTGTTGCAACAGCCGAGTGTGTTCGAAGCACCAGGGCAGAGAGCGACACCCATGGTAAGAAAGAGGAACTGCAGGGATTATTATTATCCTTTATTTATATGGCGTCACAAGTGTTCCGCAGCGCCCTACATAGTACATAAAACTAATAAGTGAACAAAAAACAAAACAAAAATCAAACACGTAACAGTACATTACAGTGAAGGACATTATATACATTGCTGCAATAGTGATTAAAACACTCACAATAAGCAGCAGGGAGTTGGCAGAGACGTGTTAGGTGCCCTTATGAGGAGTAAGGAGTAGAAGAAAGTGTAAGGAGAAGCACATGAGGGAAGAGGTCCCTGCTCATGAGAGCTTACATTCTAAAGGGGAGGGGCAGACAGACAGGCGTGACACAGAAGGGCGGAAGATAGGGAGGAGAGAGTATTATGTGTGTTAGGTTGAGAGCTGGAAGGCCTTGAAGAAGTAGTGGGTGTTGAGAGGCTGTTTGAAGATATGCAGTGAGGTGGAGAGTCTGATAGGGACACAGGCAAAATCTCGGATGCGGGAGTGGGAGGAAGTAATCAGTTGGCAGGAGAGATGACATGCATTTGTTGAGCGAAGTGGACGGACGGGAGTATGAAGGGAGAGAAGGTCTCAAATGTATGCGGGAGAGGATTTGGTGAGGGCTTTGTAGGCGAGTGTAAGAACCTTGAATTGGCATCTGAAGGGGAAGGGGAGCCAGTGTAGGGCTTGAAGGAGAGGGGAAGCAGATGTAGAACGTCTGGAGAGAAAGATGAGCCGAGCAGCAGCATTGAGGACCGATTGTAGTGGAGATAGGTGGGAGACCGGGAGGCCAGCTAGGGGAAGGTTACAGTAGTCCAATCTGGAGATGACCAGTGAGTGGATGAGGGTTTTAGTGGTATCCTGGGTGAGGAAGGGTCTAATCCTGGAAATATTTTTTAGGTGGAAGTGGCCTGGACTGCGAGGGGTGCTGAATGTGTGGTTTAAAGGAGAGGGAGGAGTCTAGGATAACTCCAAGACAGGGCACTTTGGGGCTAGAGGAGATAGTTGTGCCATCAATAGATAAAGAAATTGTGGGAAGTGAGGTAATGGAAGAGGGTTGGAAGATGATCAGCTCAGTCTTAGACATGTTAAGTTTAAGAAAGCACTGGGACATCCATGAAGAGATAGCAGAGAGACAGTTGGAGATACGGGTAAGAAGCAAGGGGGAGAGGTCAGGGGTAGAAAGGTAAATTTGAGTATCATCAGCATAGAAATTATATTGGAGGTCAAAAGAGTTAATGAGTTCACCTAGAGAGGACCTAGAGGATACAGAGTGAAAAGTGATAAGGTGCCAGGCAATCAGCTCCTAACTGCCATCTCACAGGCTGTTTGAAAAATGACAGTTGGGAGCTGATTGGCTGGCACCTTATCACTTTTCACTCTGTCTCCTAACACTGCTTAGTAAATAGAATCCTGTGTTTTAAAAATGACAGTTGGGAGCCGATTCATTGGTCGTTATCCCTCTCCACTTTATCACTTCCCAGCGCTTCATACATCTGCCCCATTATTTTCTACCTTAACAGAATGTAAATGAATAATTCTGTGAAGTGTGAAAGGGTACATGCTTGTTAAATGCATTTTCTATTTAAATATAGTTCAGAGATTGTTTTGGTATAAATTAAATTGAATAATTAAACACCTGAAATTTTGTGATTTTTTTTTTTTTTTTTTTTAAACCTTGTGATGCACGGGACAATTGAAAGTGATGCACGGGACTTGTGTGAATTATTACGTGTTTCCAGTCTTGTAGGCTGTGTTTAGTATATTGGAACAATGATTTGGGCAATTTTATGCTTAGTTCAAAACATAACAGTTAAATGACTTGTTTCTACCATGGCAGGATTAACAATGGGGGGGATGGAGCTGTAGCTCCAGGCCCTCCATTGTAAATAGGCCCACAGGTTATTAAATTGGCCGGCTGAAGTTCCGGTATTTGAAAATACCGCATATTGGGTATAGTGAAGATAGATAAGGTCCTTCCAAACAGTTACAATTACAGAACAGTAATTGTGAAAACTTTGTTATAATAAACGATTGTTTTTTATGATTTGTAACTTCTACATTGGTGTAATGAAAAACCAATCTAAAATGTAGCTACAGGTAAATCAAAGTAGTTTCTTATACTTTGGAATGTGTACATTTACTAAATATAAACAAATTGCTGGTTAGTGAAATTTAATTTGTTTGTAGTTTATGTTCACTTTCTGGAGAATGGCCCATTTAATCTTGATGGTGGAGACCTGACCATTAATGGGGAGGTCTGAGGCAAACATAATTCACCAATGTTACACAATAACTGATGAAAACACAATTCAAGCACCTATATGTAAAGTAGTGTGTGGTACACACAATTCCCTCATCTGTGCAATAAGATATCACAGGCAAGTCACCAAACTACACCAAATTTATGCAAACATAATTCACTGATTTGTGTGACCGGATCCCACTGCCGACAGCAACGTTATTTTCATTATAGAACAATTAATATTAGTATAACGTTACTACTTAGTGTGTTCAAACTGGACGGATCGATTAACAAAATGACTGCATTAAATGCTTCCTAATGACCTGTCACTCAAGAATAAGTGGTATTCCTAAAGCCCATATTAAATAATGAAACCATGAGTCCCCTTTACCCAAATCCAAACCATGGATCTGGCACTAAACTTAATTTAGATGCAAAACAATAAAGAAGACATTTCTATTGCTATAAAAATGAATGGCATAATGACTGACAGTAATTACAATAGCTATATTAGGAGACATCAAACACACTTGGTCACTGAACCCTCGCCTTAACCCAGTCATGTATGTGTGGCCAATGCAAGTACCGGATCTACAAACATACAACTAGATTGTTTCTTACATATAAAATAGCCATGTAAACGTGCACCCGCTAAAGGGCACAAGCCAGTTCTACAACAGAGAAGACCACGTGTAAGATGGCACAGTCCACTGCTGTGTGTCTGATATACAGTATAAGGACTGGAGTAAACCGAAATATTCTCTACAGATGTTTTCACTCACTGTCGTACTAGAAAATATGATGAGACTACAAATACCCGCTGCTTGTGTTTATATCAGGGAAAAAGAGAATCAAATAGGATCCATAAGTTCCGGTCCCTGTGATCTGGTGTGGACAGGACTTCCCTGTTCAGTACAGTGACTGCAGTGGTCCATTAGGAAAGATACTCACAGCATCAAACTGCTTAAAGAAGTCGTCTGGTTTTTCTTCAATGTCCTCATTGTCCACTTTCACATCAACCATAGGGTTGAGAGTCTGTGCCCGCTCCAGAGAAGCCTCTGCCCGGTTACGGCCAAGAGATCCAGTCGGTATGAGGAACTGGGCATGTGAGTCCTCCTCAGACACCTGATGATTAGAAAAGTCATGAAAACAGGTATCATATGCTGTAACTACATGTATGTATACACACGCACACAATGCGACTATATCCAATGAGATAACATGATCATTACACGTGAAGTTACAGAAATTAACTAAACTCACATGCTCTAACCCAGTGTTGGCTAACCTTGACACTCCAGCTGTTATGGAACTACATAACCCAGCATGCACTGCTACAGTTTTGCTATTAGGGCATGCTAAAACCGTGGCAGGGCATGCTGGGATATATAGTTCCACAACAGCTGGAGTGTCAAGGTTAGCCAACACTGCTCTAACCCAAAGGACTGCTGGGAAATAAAATATGGATGGATAAATATTCTCACCGCCCTATACTTGGATACAAGGGTGTGTGGGTAGATGGATCAATGATAATTAGGCGGCAACTATTGTTCTGGTGGTACTAGTCATATCAACTTAAAATTGCTCTTGTGTGTCTGAAATAAATAAAGCACCGTCAGTATTGATACATCTGCAGGTCTGGTAAGAAAATGCCAAGATATAAATGGAACACAAGACGGCCTCAGTTGAAAAACTTTAACGTAAGGAAAAATAAAAAAGCTCAAACTTGGATATTTAATAGGGTGATATATGAACACACACACACACACATATATATATATATTTCCCAAACTTGGTCCTCAAGGAACCCTAACAGTCCAGGTTTTAATGGCATACATGCTTAAGCACAGATGACTTAGTACTTAACTCAGTTTGATTTGACCATCTGTGTTCAGGCATGGATATCCTTAAAACCTGGACTGTTAGGATGCCTTGAGGATTGAGCTTGGGAGACCCTGCACAACACTATTATTGAAGGGAGAGTACTAGAACAGTGGTTCTCAACACCAGTCCTCGAGTACCACCAACAGGTCATGCTCTCTGGGAGTTATTTAACCAAGCACAGGGGAGTTCATCTATTTTGCTGGGTCAGTAATTATCCCACCGGCTTCCAAAGACAGAAATCCTCAAAACATGACCAGCTGGGAAAACTTGAGGTTGAGAAACACTGTACTACAGGGTTTTACAGAAAACCTCTACATTTATCTCACGCATGAGTTCCCCAAGGCTTTGCCTTACAGTGCTATCTACACAGCATCATAGAACCGGCCCCAGCTGATGACGATCACCAGTACAAATGATGCCTGTAGTAAAAATGGCTACAGGAAACCTCTACATTTATCTCACGCATGAGTTCCCCAAGGCTTTGCCTTACAGTGCTATCTACACAGCATCATAGAACCGGCCCCAGCTGATGACGATCACCAGTACAAATGATACCTGTAGTAAGAAGGAAAAATGGCTACAGAAAAATGCAATTGGTGCCACAAAACAACCTGGGTTTTATTCTTCATGTAATTGTCAGTTTTCTTTTACATTTGTAGAGACTTATACACCCTCTTCTTTTACATTTGTAGAGACTTATACACCCTCTTGTTTTCACGCACTAACACATCAAAGGAGAACCTTCCTCAGTGATCCCCGGAGATTGACAAATGCAAACAGGTTTTCTGCTGGAAGGCTAGCAACGATGCATGGGTATCTGACAGACGGGAAGGAATGACAGCCAACACCTATACAGCGATCATGCTTTACAGACCAACTTCTCTGGCGCTGGAGTATCATTACGGGGAAAAAAGGCTGGAAATGGAAAATTATTTTCTCCCAAAATACAGCAAATATTTACATTATAAGCTCTCCTCCAATCCTTGTATCATGCCTCTAGCATATGCTGTACGCTACCTGTTTGTTATATACTTTGCCTAATATCTGTGTGTACAATATTACAGTATGTTTCTTGAATGTACCATGGGGGTGGGGATGTAGCTCCCAAGTGCCCAAAGGTATTCAATTGACTGCATCGCGTCTGGCACTTAAGCTGAAAGATGCACTTTAAAGCCACTAATGCCCGGGGGGGGGTTTAAACTGCATCTCCCTTACGTGATGCTGTGACTGCAAGCGGTAACACCGCGGTCAGAGTGAATTTCTGCTCGAACCTCATGAGGGTGTGAGCAGAAATCCATTAGTCGCCGGTTTACAGAGTGGGCAACCGAATAATGAGAGAGTGAGGACATGATGACATAGTTGGGAAGATTTTAAGGGCAAATGTAATAGGGTGAGAGTTTAGAAAATGTGAGAGTTTAGCAGTAATCTCTCATATTGATCGAGTTTTATCTTCAAAACGGGAAAACATCTAGATGAGAATTTAAATTGTGAGAATTTTTTTTTTAGTCTGAAAAACATGCCAGTTTGCCTGTTTTCGGACACTATTACATTGGCTGAGTTAAAAAAGTGTGAGAGTTTACTGCTAAACTCTAACCTTATTACATTTGGCCCTACGTTGGGAGCAAAGCAAAATAAAAAAAGTTAACTTTACACCTGCAAGGGGGAGAAAAGCATGTATTTGTTTTTTGCATTCAGGGTAAATACTGGCTGCTTTTGCATGTAGCCCACAAATGCTGCAGAGCTTTATTTTTACACTGCAATGTAGAACTGAGTTCGGGACACCCCCCTCCCAAGTCTAAATCTCTCTGCACATTTTACTACTGTCCCACCTGCAGTGCAATATGGTTTTACCAAGGTGCAAAGTTCCTTGCTCTTGTTTTGGTCTCAACTACAGGCGCGTATCTACTAGACGATAAATTGGACGATTTGAACAATATCGATATCGTCCAGTGGGTATGCAGTCAACGACCAGCGTCATTGACGACATCTTTCATTGCCTGTACTTGCAGGGCAACCTGCCGATATCGTCAGGTTCTGCAATTATGGGGATGAGGGCCGGTTAAAGATATTGAGCCCGGCACTGCAGGTCAAACACTAGACGATATCGCTCATGGAGCATATCGTCTAGTGGCTACCCGCCTTTAGACTCAGTCGCAACAAGCCACCATGTCAAATTGTGTCTCAAATTATTACAATAATAATATTGTTGTAAAACAACTACTAAAATATTTTGCAAATAAATATGTAGAAGTTTCAGGAGTTAATCAAAAAACATCAATTGAACTGAAGTGTGGAGAATATTTTTCCTCTGCACAGTAATTTCCTGTCAGTAGCCCAACTGAGGGACATAGCAATTTAGTTTAGAGTGGCTGCAAAAAGACAAATATATTTACCTTTCGTCTGCAGTCATGTATAAGCTAACATAAAACACATTTAGACCTGACAAGACAAATTAACTTCTGAACGTATATAATATTTATTAGTAGTCACTTTTATTAAAGGCAACTTGTGTTTAGCCTGAATTTCCCTTTATAACATCCAACTGTAATCTAAGAAATATAAAGACCATCTGGATATAGATGCTATAGCGCCATCTAGTGGTGTACAGCAAGTACAAACAATAGTGAATGGGGGATAGGTATAGGAGCGCTCTATGGAAGACTGCAATATCAATTTCCTCACTTGCTGGACGTTATCAGCACCAGGCATTGGTTTTTCCAACCTGATTTATTGTTACTGGGATTGTATACCACAACTCCCAATTACTCTGAAGAAGACTTTCCATTTACATATCAGTACTTCAGCAAGTAGCACCTTCACTGTTATCTGCTACTGTATGAAAATACTCTGCTTACACATTACCTACCTGTCAAATCCATTAATACTCTGCTTACACTTTAGCTAAAGGTCAATACTATTAATACTCTGCTGACACGTTACCTAAATGTCAATCATATTAATACTCTGCTTACACGTTACCTAACTGTCAAACCTATGAATACTCTGCTTACACATTACCTAATTGTTAAATCCATTAATACTCTGCTTACACATTACCTAAATGTAAATTTTATTAATAATCTGCTTACACGTTACCTACTTGTCAAATCTATTAATACTCTACTTACACGTTACCTACTTGTCAGTATTATTAATACTCTGCTTTGCTTATAAGTTACCTACTTGTCAACATTAACACTGTGTTTACATGTTACCTACTTGTCAATTTTATTAATGTTTTATTATGATTTCACACATGTATTACATTACTGCATTGTTCCCATGTTACTTTGTATGATATAAATATCAACATTGTAGCTAACATTAAATGCACCTTAACATACTGCCGATTCCTCAATGGACGACTGTTCCTCTACCTAACCTCCATATATTACCAAGGGGTTTGACAAGCCCCAGAGAGCAGCACATCCAAGCCAATGTGTGCAGGTTATCTATATCTACCTTTTCATACACAAAAGTTTACTTGTCCCTCTTTACCCAAACTCAAGGATTGAGAAATGAAAGATTAAATGAAAATTAAAAGTTACAGGGGTTTTTTTTTTTAATTTTAAAAACAACTCCCTCTTTAGTTACTGACCAAGCCATGTGTAGCAGTTTCAGGAGGGAAGCATCACGGTTATATAGTAATATTTGTCAATCCACTCCGTCCAAGCCTGCAGAGGATCCGTATTTCAGAACTGCTAAGGAATCAGCCCAGGCTAGCCGAAAGGCCTGGGACAACAATTCTATTCTAATGTTCTCCTTCGTAGGGAATGGGTAATCCCTAAACTGCTGCCCTGGGAGCATAAATAGTAACATTTACATCTGTTTGTAATTTTCATTCAATAAGTAAAACTACAGAAAAATACTCAACTTTATTTGGGTCTTGTTCCATGCATGGATGCCAAGAATCCATGCATGGAACTATTTGATCCAAATAGTTGCAACGTAGCTTGCCCCCCCCCCCCCCACCCCACCCCCGATTTCACCCTGGATTCACCGATTTCTGTATGCTGCCCTGTGGGGCTGCCAACTAAATTGTGTGTGTCCAGAGCTACCATGGGTGTAGCATATAGCCGCGCAGACTCGCAGGGCAAGTCTAACCGAATGGACCCTTACATATTTTTCCAATACTGTCTACGTGTGTGGGTTATAACTACCTTAAATGATTTCAGATGTTTCGTATTTTGTTTTTTACTTTCTCATTTATTGATAGATTTAACTTATCAGTACTATTAGTTTAACATCTAAAGTTATAGTTACTCTATATCTTAGATGATACAGATAGTGTCTTATCCACAACTGAAAACCAGGCGATGCCAGTAACATGGTTTCAGAGAGCCCAAGAAATGGCTCATGCACACAGCACAAACTTATCCAATATACACCACTATGGCTGTGTGTGTCCAGACATCCACGGGCCATGAATATCCCAGTCTACTGAGGCTTCTCATCACAGTCACTGTCCATGAGCAGAAAAATCCAGGAATGTTTAGTATTTAGAAGAAGAAATTAGTAAAATTTCAGAGAGAGCTACTGGAGTTCAGGACACTTACCAATGACAGGACGTGCTGTAACTGCTGTAACAACTGGGAATTTGCAATCAATAAGACAGGAAAGAGGATTGGACAAGCTGCGTATGGCTTCCACACCCTAAAACAGACTTAAAGCCACCCATACATCTGCAATGTATTGGTGCAATTCCATAATCTCCAGACGCGTGGAGTCGGTGATATCCAACATGTTGGATTTCCCTAATTTGCTGATCCCGACCAAAATATAATTGTGATCAGCAAATCGGGGATTTTTAACATGAAGAGTTTCACTGATTCCCCGACAGATTGACAATCATTGATGGCCGCTGATCGACACTTCCGATCGCCGGTTCCAGTCCGATGGGGGAAACGGCCGGCAGATGTATGGGGCCCTTTATACTGAAAATCAATTCTCCGGGTAGTATAGCTAGCTCGATACCACTGAACAGTCCCCTCAAGTGTAGAGCGGTGCTTTTATGGCTAGGACAACCCCCGTGGATTTACCACTGAAGGGGCAAAAACAACACATAAATATAAATGCCTGGCTTAGGTTCATTGATAATAAGTCTCCAGAGC
Source organism: Taudactylus pleione (assembly GCA_031769625.1). Taxonomy (NCBI): domain Eukaryota; kingdom Metazoa; phylum Chordata; class Amphibia; order Anura; family Myobatrachidae; genus Taudactylus; species Taudactylus pleione. The sequence continues at coordinate 458,215 of JAUIMM010000808.1, read as the reverse complement.
TCAGAATCTGCATCTGCCCTATAGATTATACATTGGTGTCTCTATGTGGGGTAATGGAATTTAATAGAGAAATACAGGATATGGTGCTGTATTCCACCTCTATTACAGTGGTGCAGAATCTTTTTCCAATTGGCAATAAATTATGCAATGCCATGAAGGGTGTTACATTTTCTTAAGACACATGACCAAACAGCCATGCTTTATGTGGGTGTGGATTAAAAGATCTACACTATTTAAACAGACAGTCAAAAGATCGACACCAACTGGTCGACAGGTACAAAAGGTCAACATGGTCAAAAGTTTTCCTAGTGCCTAACCCTCCTAGTGCCTAACCCTAACCGTCCCGTCTAGAGCAAAACTCTAGCCCTCCGTTAAGAAGTGACTAACCCTAAAAAAAAAAAAAAAGTGTCGACCATTTTTGTGTTGACCATTCCAATGTAAAACTTTTCTTTTGATCATGTCGACATTTTGTACCTGTCGATCTTCATCCATGTTGACCTATTGCCCGTCTACCTAGACACTGTCGACCTTTCCATTGTCCTTCGTTTGCCATCCGCTTTATGTCAGCAGCCGTACTCTTAGGTGTCACGTTGTAAACCATGGTGAAGGTTGCCTTTCATCCATAGCCTGCGTGCAGCACTGCACCGTACTTTTATGGCCCAGTGTACACTCAGTTTGCCACATCAAATGAAAGAACATTTTGCCTGCAAAGTGTAAAATGGAGCCACAGGCTCTGTCAGAGCTCAGTATGAGACTCATCTCCCACCTGCCGATGGTCCAGCAAGGTCAGCCCCTTCACTCCTGCTAGGATGAGATTCTTTGCCACTTCAGCCCCCAGGCCTCTCAGCCCAACCAGAAGTACTCTAGATGCTCGAAGCCTGGGAAACAAAAATGCAGGTTCAGCATGAGGAATACAGACTACACAAAGGATTCAGGTCACTCATCTATAGCATAGAAGTCATAGGCACAATGTCCCATGGGGTGTGGATGTATAAAATAATGCATCCCTACAGGAATAGCAACTTTCAGTGGACACTAGTAGCACTATAAGTCCCAGAGCTGTCCATGGTGTTAGGTAGAAATAAGTGCATCTGGCTTCACTCGGTTCTTCCCACCGAGACCAGGCATGAAAACCAGCGACACGTCATTTTCCTGGATCTTGCATATAATGGATCACTTATAAGCGACCCAAACCAGGCGAGATCTGTGCTATCTGGAAAACATGACATATATGCTGTGTTTTCAGACCCGAATCCGGGCTGCTTATCTCAAGTGGCAGAATAATGTATTGGAATAGTAAATAACTATATAATCAGTATAATAAGTATAGTGATGATATAAGTATAGTAATAACCTATAAGTACGTATAGTATAGTATAAGAGGCCCAGGGGGACAGTGTCTCCTCCATGGGCCAGTACGAGCATTGTGTTCACCTCCTCTGTGCCTCCAACCCCCATAGGCGGATCTGCCGGTCATACTGCGCGGCCTCCTCCTCACTGATCACCGCCTCCTCCTTCTCCACCATCTTCTCCCGTTACACAGTCCACACACTCGCACCGTATGAATGGAGGACAACAGGGGGCGGGGCACGTGTCGTCACTAGCCGCGGACAATCACACGTGACCTTTGCTCGTGACCGCCTCACGTGAGCCCCGGAATCCGATGTGATTGGATAAAGTCACTGAAGCGTTTGCTATATAAAGAAGAGTATTCTCTGTCTGCAGTGCATGCATACAGTAATTCTGAAAGCCTCTGCATTTCTTTCGTTTTTGGGCTCTCATTCTTTAGGCCAGACCTGGCCAACCTGTGGCTCTCCAGGTGTTGTGAAACTACAAGCTCCAGCATGCCCTGCTACAGTTTTGCTATTAGGGAATGCTAAAACTGTTGCAGGGCATCCTGGGACTTGTAGTTTCACAACAGCTGGAGAGCCACAGGCTGGCCAAGCCTGCTTTAGGCGGCATGTGATGATGATGCTGGACTGCACAGATGTGGGGATATATAACGTACACTTACACTGTATGCTCTTCTTGTTACTGCTAGTAAAGTAGGGGAAACCGTACTGTGCAAATTAGAGGACACGTTCAAAATGAGCCTGTTAGCTAAATGTTAAGTAAACATAGTAAAAAAAAGTAGCAACGAAGGAAGAGCATCATCCCATCACTGACTGAGGCCACTGCAGCACAAGGATTGCAGAAGTGCAGAAAGAAACCACAAACATGATGCAATGTTAGAATAAGTTCTAAAATAATAAAAACGAATCTGTGTGACTGCTGCTCTCTTCCATTGGTTATATAAAATGTGTTCTATGTAGTTACCTCCCACAACATAGAGCTTTCTGTGTCACTGGCACCATGGGGTCTATTTACTAAGCCTTGGAGATAAAGTACCAGCCAACCAGCTCCTAACATTTTCCAAACAGCCTATGACATGGCAGTTAGGAGCTAATTGGCTGGTACCTTATCTCCGTTCACTTTATAGCTAGCTACACGATGTGTACCCAACGATGCGATCGTCGATCTGAGGGCCGACAGCAGGCTGTCCCTACACATGGGGCAGTCCAATGCCCAACCGCCTGATAGCCCCCCCCCACATAGCGCTGCATGGAATCGTCAGTTGCTTCGCCTGATCTTTTCAACATGCAGAAAGATCAGGCAAAGTGACGGACCACCTTACGGGAGCGCGCAATGCATGATATCATGCATACACACGGAACGATATTGCTGAATTTTCGTTCCAATCCGTCGGATCGTGTGCAATATTGTTCCGTGTGTAGGGGCCTTATCTCCAGCCAAGGCTTAATAAATAGACCCCCCATGTTTTTAAATTCTTTATTAACAATTGTTATACAGTGCACATGGTATGGGTCCACATACTGAGGTTGTATGAGTAACCATTATGGAGGAATATATTATAACAGCTGAGCAGACTTTCTGTCACTAGTTCCATTGATGCTATGACTGTTTTTTTTTGCCATACAATCTCTGTTTATTTCAAAGGAGAAAGGGAGAAAACGTCTGTGTGTTTAGATCAGATAAGTGGGCTTATCTCCGTACAGACAGTGGGGCCAAATCAGAGGTCAATGCAAGTGAGCCGAAATTTCGATTCAATGCAGCGTGCAGTTTGGTCTGACTAAAGGATTTCATCTCGCACCCCCTGAGGGTGCGAGGAGTAATACGACAAAAGCTCCGGCCGCAAGGCTGTTTTCCGTCTTAAAACGGAGCTATCAGCCTCGCGGCCAGCACTTTAATCGGAGAATGCTGTTTCTCGGACTAAACACCCAGGTTCGGTCGTGAGAACCGAAAGTCTCCGACTTAGCTGGTAGCTGGCGGACCAAACAGCGCGCTGAATTGAATAGCTCCGGGAGCTCCATCCAGGGGCTATTCAGCATCGCGCTGAATTGAATCGAGTCCATTGTATGCATGGAACTAAATGCAGGTATTCAGTTTCATGCAGAGTTGTGACTGCATCACCTCTATCTGTACGCTTGGTTTTGTAAAACCCATTATCAGTGTGCACTTGCCCCAGCCTTATCCTCGGGGGTCTGGTATATTAGGTTGACAGTTATCATTACATCATGCATAATGTCAACATGGTCAAAATGTCGACTTTCATGTCTACATGTCTACATGACTTTCATGTCTACTGTCAACAAACCGTCCATGGTAGTCTAGTAGTGTCTTGCCTGGTCCCGACGACAACGGCGTCTCCAGCATCATCTTTCAGGCCACGGTGGTCAAGTGTAGGAGCAGTTCCAGCAGAGACGTCTGAAGAGCATCGTCCCGAATATTCTTCCCCCTATCGCTAACCCTAAACCCTACACTAACCCTCCCCCTAGTGCCTAACCTCCTCCCCGTCGCAGCCTATCCCTTACCTCCCCTCACAGCCTAACCCTAACAGTCGGTGTTCTGAGAATCTCACAGCCTAACCATAATCGTCGGCGTTCTGAGAATATTGACATTTCACATGGCAACATTTCAGATGTTGACATGGTGCCTGTCGATATGTTGAACATGTTGGCATTCTAGTGTTGGGAAAGTCAAAATGGTAACTGTCAATCGTGTGACCAGATCCCATCCTCGGTGCAGGACATCTTCGGGGGGGCGGGACCCGGTGGCCGGGTCAGCGGTGTGTCTCGCTCCCCTCGCGGCTGCCGACGACCCATACACACCTGCCGATGGACAGATATGTCTGCAGACATATCTGTCCATCGGCTGTGCAGCACAGCCAATGCAATATGTCGGTGAACAACGACGTTCACCAACATATCACATGTACACACTGGCCGACGTGCAGCAGATATATTGCCCAATCAATTGATCGGCCAATGTATCTGTCAGTGTGTACCCAGCATAAGAAAGTAGAGCAATTTAAACATGCCTGGGATAGGCATAAGGATATCCTTACAAAGAGGATTACTAAGGATCAGATAGGGTTTGAGGTTACCATAAAGTTAAAAAAGGGCAGACTAGATGGGCCAAGTGGTTCTTATCTGCCTTCAAATTCCATGTTTCTATGTAACCCTACATAGCTCGCAGTTGTGTCTACACAGCTGCCCTCGCTGAACTTAACCTACATGCAAATACCCCGTTTCAGCCCAGTTGTGACCCTTCAACCTCAAGTGGAGATGCAATTCAGTTGCATACGACTTTTAATCACCCGTAGATGCATAGAGGGCATACGCTATGTGAAGACACCCAAGATCCATCTGTGACTCAGTCACCCATAGAAGTATACAGAGCATACACAGTGTGAAAAAGATCCGTCTGCAGAATGGACTTGCCTGCAACTCTGCACCAACCAAAATGTGTCTCAGAGAAGTTAAGGCCCCCATATAGCAGCAATCTGAAAACCACAATTGAACAATTTGAAGATTTATTGCCCGATTTTAGGATTTCCCAATCTAGCATTCTGCGCCCATACACTACAGATCTTTTTTAGTGATTTGCGATCAATTGCAACAAACACAGATCTGCCAATCTTGAAAGGCCCATCATTTTACTGGTAACGGTCTGCAAATCTGCTATTCATGTCCATACACTAGCAATCTACAGCCCAATCCATCTGTGAAATCCAACATGTTGGACAATCTGATTTAACAATTCCAATCACTTTTTGGTTGCAATCTGCGATCTGTGAAGCCCATACATTGCAGATTTTTTTATACAATCATCTGCAAATTGCAGAATTGCCGCAATCGATTTCTGATGTATGGGGACCTTAATGCTCGCCAAATGCTTAATATCTGGCAGGCAGGACATGATGAGACAGCTGGGGAGCCACAGCATAACTACAGCTCAGGGGCGTTTCTAGAGAGGAGGGGGCCCGTGTGCAGAGAGCGTCTCGGGCCCCTTCCTCTCCGTCCGGCGGCCGGCAGCGCACTGAGCCGTGTGCAGCAAGTGCTGCACTTATAGACTCGCAAACGACAGGAAAATGGCTGCGGCGGTCATTTTCCAGAGGTAAGTATAATATGGGTGCAGGGTCTGCGATGCGGTATCCCTCCCGCATCCTCCCAAGATTTAATGGGGAATTCGCATGTCTGCTTGGAGGGGCGGGGCTAAATGTTGATCTTTGCGTCATTTAGCTCCACCCCCTCATTGCGACCCCGTAGATAACAGACTTTTATGAGAAAGGGACGGGGCCTAATTACGTCACCTGTCCGGCCCTGTCCCCGATTCAGCCTGCTCCCAGAAAGAAATATACAAAAGTCGGTATGGCATGATGTGCAGCACAGACGATGTAATGGTCAGCATTACTGCCTCATAGCACTGAGGCCGTGGGTCGAATCCCACTACGGCCCTAACGGCCACACTCCATATATATATACTGGTAGGTTAATTGGCTCTCAACAAAATATTAACCCTAGTGTGTGTGTGTGTGCATATAATAGGGAATATAGGGCCTGATTCATTAACGTTCGCAACTGCGATTACGCACGCAATCGGCCGATTGTTGCGTCATGTGTATGCATCGCAGTGCTTGTGCAGGAAGACTCCAATGTGATCAGGACTGAGATCACAGTGACTGTGCAGACCCATCGCAGAGGGATTGACTGGAAACACCGTTTGGTGGTGGTGACGGGGGGGTGATCGGCCGAATCGCAGGCGTACCAGTGCGTTTCACAGTCTTGCTAAGTATTACGGATGTGTGTAAAGTAAAGGGTGTGTCCTTATGTTAGGCTTTGCAATCATTGCTGCAGGGTAGCGATCCTTACTGAATCAGGTCCATAGAGTGTAAGCTCCACTGGGGCAGGGACTGATGTGAATGGCCAAATATTCTCTGTAAAGCGCTGAGAATATGTGTGCGCTATATAAATAACTGGTAATAAATAATGCATGTAAATCTGCAAAGTATTTGCTGAGCAGGTATGTCATGCAAATTGTGAGCCCTAATACCGAACCCCCAAACCTTAAAAGGAATAGATGTTATTTCAAAGATCACTTCAGAAACCATGCTTTAAAAATACCATATTTATTGATGAAACAATCTAGTATCCACAATATTTGTAATCATCACAAATTCATCTAATATTCTAAAAAACGTTCATAAAATAAAAATCTGCGCAGATGATTATTTTATATTTAAATGGCGCCACAAGGTGACTACAGCACAAAGCAGGGATTAACAGTGTTTCAAAAACTCAGTTTCATGCCACTGCAACAGCTCATGTTTTCAGGATTTCTTTGATCATATTGGCTACGACAGTTATAATTATACTTGCCGACTTGCCAGGTCGGCCTAAAGGGGGTGTGATGGCTTCAAAGGTGGGCTGTGCGAGGGGCGTGGTGAATCGATCGCGTCATCATGGCCTGGCTATACAGTGCCCAAATCACAGGCATTGTATAGCGGAGGTGGGGCTTTGATGACGCGATTAAGCACGAATAGTGTAATCGCCCCCCCCAGACTGCTCACATGTGCTCTGTAAGTGGGCGGCTGCGGGGGTATGAAAGCGGTGTGGGGGGGAAGCGGGAGGCCAGAGGGAGGTGCGGGAGATTTGCCCTCTTTTCCGGGTGGCCAGGAGTAGGGATGGCCATCGGTGGGGTGTCCATCGGTGGTGACCATCGATTGCACGCAAAACATCGATGGTTTGCTCCCCTCAATGGCAACCGCTGCGGGGAGAATGGTGGGCCGCAGGTCAATAAAAAAACAGTGGCGGGGCTAAGCTCCATCCCGTCAGGAAAAAAAAAACATCGGCTCCCACTCGTTCATCGATGGCTAACAAACATTGGCTCCCAGCCATCGATGGTAAAAAAAATATTCAACATCAGCCATAAAGCATTGATGATTTTGAATCATTGATGGACGATGGCCTCCCTAGCCAGGAATGCCACCCGTTTTTCGGGAGCCTCTCGGCCATTGCGGGAGAATAGGCGAGTATGGTTATAATTCCACCTGTTCTCACAGACAGAAATCCTGAACACATGCTTTTGGGGGAGCGTGAGGACTGGATTTGAGAAACACTGAAGTAAACAATCAAGAAGCTTGACAAGAGTGCAAACTGGAAGTAAAGAATTGGAAAGGCTGTAACTTTGTAACTTTTATGACTAGATTGTCATAAAATAATCCACACTGGAACAGACACATTAAATTAGCTCAGAAGCCAGATGATAACCTTACAACTGCAGTGACTGAGTCACTGTTTGCCTTCTCCAGTTACCAATTATAGGAGGGAAACATCACACTAAAGCTGGGCATACACGGCCAGATAAAATGTCTGTCAGACCGATGTCCGCGGCATATACTGTGAGATTTCTCTCACAGTGTATTAGCCCGACACTTGTGCTCCGCCCCCTGGGGGAGGAGACATTTCCCTGTTCCTTCCATGGGAAGGAACACAGGAAACATCTGTCTGTCGGCCCCGGCTGGGCATACACTGCCCGATGCGGCAGACATAGTAATATCGCATCGGACGGGCATGCTGGACAATCCGGCATGCCCAACCAAGCAATATTTAACCCTCGGTCACCCACACACACGCTACAATTATCGGGGCAATCCACGGATATCGGGCGGATCGCCCCGATAATTGTAGCGTGTATGGCCAGCTTAATTTATGCAGGCTCAGGAGGTGAGGTGACAACCTTGTCTCTGTCACCCCTGAAATGGAAGTGTCATTATTTATCTCCCAAAAATTACTTTTTGCTTGATCATGATTAATTTATTGTTGGGGCAGCTGATGTATTCTTATTCAAATCACTGAGACTTATACCCCTTTTCCACCTAAATTCCGGGTCTGACCCGGAGTTGGAACAAAGTTCCTATCCGGATCAGACCCGGAATTTTGCCGGCGCCGACTCGGGATATTCCCGAGTCAGCGCCGCTCACACCGCAATCGGGTCTGCACAGACCCGGCTTTTGCGGAGTGAAAGTGGTCGCTTGGAGATGACGTCATCTCCAAGCGCCACTGAAGCCGGACCAATCGGCCGGCTAGCAGCGCACTCCAGGTCATTGTGACCCAGAGTGCGCTGTTCTCACAGCAGGGTTTCACGGGCTACGCCCATGTTAAACCCTGCTAGTTACCTGGGTTGGATTGCCGGGTCACTCGACCCGGCGATCCAACTCTCTGCCCTTTTACACCAGGGAGCTGCCCGGGTTAACCCTTCAAAAACCCGGGTTTTAGCTCCGGTGTAAAAAGGGTATTATTGTTATAGTATGTCTACGTGCCCCCCACCACTATCCAAAAAAAAAATAGTTTTCTGGAGGCTAGGGCAATTTAAATAGACCTGCGATGATAATCTAAAATAACTTTTTTTTTACTAAGTTATTATTTTTTTTGTACTTTTTCTGTTAATTCCACAGATGGATTTCAGTGATACCTGATATTTTGGCATGATGCTACATCTCTACTGCAAACAAAAAAAAGCTATATCAGCAGCAAAATATAGAAAAAAGGATTTTCACCCCACTACTGGGGATGGATGAACCAGAAATGTTATTTTCATACATTTTGAGGAAATCTGGTCAATCACTTGAATTAAAAAAAAAACTATTTCAACCAAGCATGGGGGGTGCAGTGCATCGGCTTTGTGTGATGTGATAACCAGTGGCACAAAAAGTAATGTTTGAAATATGTGGTTTCTGCCAAAGGAGGTGTTTATAAGCACTTACTGACAGGATGCCCAAACTCAGGCACATGCCACATTCACTGTTTGGGGTAAATTTACTAAAGTGAGAGTTTTTAGAAGTGAGTTTTAAAAGTGATGTTGCCCATAGCAACCAATCAAATTCTAGCTATTATCTTCTAGAAGGTGCTAGTTAAATGTTAAGTAGAATCTGATTGGTTGCTATGGGCAACATCACTTTTAAAACTCACTTCTAGAAACTCTCACTTTAGTAAATTTACCCCTTATAGTTCATTTTATTTTTTTTAATGTGCAGAAATGAGTGATCTTTACTTTTGTACCCTACAGAGGTTGTTATCTTAATTTGACAATTAGGGGGAGATTCAAATACTGTTGGACTTCCAGCATACTAATGCGATATGAGTTATCCAGCAGGAAAATGTGTTTTCACTGCCACCTCACATTGGTGCGTATAACACTAGTGAGGTTTCACCAATGTAATTATCTCCAATGTGCTCAGCCACACATTGCCAGAACCTGATACTCAATTGAGCCTTAGTAAAACATGCAAAACTTTTGCTACAACTGTAGTAACCAAATGCTAGGTGTTACTGCTTCATGGAAGTACTGTATAATACATCAAACGGATTAAAACCAAATAGTTTAAAAAAAATAATAACAACTTTGTGCTAAAAGTGCAATTGCTTTGTAAAATAAAAGAAACAAACTTTAGGTTTCATATCACACGGCTACTGACTGCCTCTCCTGTTAGCCTTTACCCCAGAGAGACAGCACATGCACCTCAGTCACACTTTAAGATTTCAAGGTGGACATTCATACATAAACACCAGCTGATAGTGTTATCTCTGCCCTCCATACTCTGCTCTACCTAGTTTCCCTGCACTGCAACATCCAAAGCTCACTAAACTACATGAACAAATCTATTGGGCAGCATTTCTATACCTCTTTTCATATTAGGGACCCATGTCTTCAGTTGCTTATCATTAATACCCCTGGCCGGCATCTCCAAACACTGGTGAGCCGACTATTCCTATGCTGTAAATGGGACCCGTTTATACCCCTTTTACACCAAAATCCTGGGTCCGACCAGGGAATTTGAAGTGAACACTGGTCAACCCCGACTTGAGAACCCGTTTACACTACAACTCGACCAGGGTTGTTCCCGGGTTGGCCCCGTTTACACTGAACACGGGTAATCCCTGCTTTTCCCTATAGATATCATTAAAAATTGACTTTTTTAAGGACTGACAGACAAGGTCACAAAAGGCAAGAAAAGGGAGGGTTGGGGACTGCTCACAGCATTGTAGCAATGATGACAGACTGCAGTTCTGGCTGTGGCAGACTGTGTGTCACCCTGCGTTTGTAGCTGCTGGTCAGGCTGTGGTGCAGGCTGCAGTTCTGGCTATGGCAGACTGTGGGCCTAATTTAGACGCGCTCGCAAGCGGGTCGATGTTAGCCCAGTGCGCATGCGCACGACGGAGGCGGCTCCGTCGTGTGCATGCGCGAGACCCGGATAGCAACGGGCAGGCCATCGCTATGGGTCTCGCTACAAAGGGGGCGTGCTGTCGATGTTGAGTGACAGCACGCCCCCTTTGATGGGCGTGCCGGGGGCGTGGCTGGCCAGACGGAGGCGTTCCCGTGGGAACGCCTACCGTCTGGGGCCGGCCCCACTGACAATACAAATGATATCAGTGGGAGTGCTTTCGGCTCTGATAGAGCCAAAAGCACTCCAGGGCTTGCGGCCACGAGACCCTACCACAAGGGTCTCTTCGCAAGCCCGATGGTCACGATGGTCTTGACCATCTTCCTGGCCACTCGCTATAGCTGTGGGTGGTCACCCACAGCTATACGAGCGGCCAGGAGGCCGCTCTAAAAATTCAGAGGGACCGCCCTTATTCAGTGCGAGCGCTGTCAGAGCGTCCGGCTCTGAATCAGGGCCAGTGTGTCAGCCTGCGTTTGTAGCTGCTGGTCAGGCTGTGGTGCAGGTTGCAGCTCTGGCTGTGGCAGGCTGTGCGTATGCCTGCTGTTGTGGCTGTCGGTCAGGCTGCTGTGGTGTAGGAGGTTAGGCAGACAAACGATGGCAGCATGTGCTGTCTTTCTCTGCAGGGCACTAACAAATTACATAATTTGCCAGTGCCCCAGAAGCTCCAATCAGCGTCTTTCGGAGCTAGCCATGTCAAATAATCCGGCTAGCACCCGTTTACACTGCGGCATGACCCAGGACCAACCCGTTTTTAGCCCTGCTCTGAACCTGAGTAAGATTGCCGGGTAAATCGTCCCGGGATATTTTTTTGGGAGCCATTCACACTGAGGATCGATCACACCCGGATCGACCCGGCAATAACCCGGGTAATTTGGTTGGTGTAAAAGGGGTATTACACTGCCTCGTAAACCGGGACCAGTTCTACTCGCTACCCGGGTTGGATTGCCCTGTCACTGGACCCGGGTTATATTTTGGGGACACTTTCACACTAAGGCCCATATTCAAGTTGGAGCGAAAAAGACGAGATCGGCGAAAAAGTTTTGCCGATGAAGTCATTTCGCCAGGCGGAAAAGTATTGCTGTATTCAATTTCAATAGGCCTAGGCGGAAAGTCAATGCAATGTAATAGGCAAAGAAGTTTCGCCTATGAATAGTTGGCGGAAAAAAGTGCAGAATTGGGGTTTTGGGGTGCAATGTTGCGGGAACCCCCGTGCAGTCTTCAGACAGTCCTTCAAAGGTAAACTGCATCAAAAATGTTTCCAAATAGACTTAAGTACACCCCAAAAAAATCACTTTGATTTTGGGGGTACAAAAAAGTTGGGGGACAAAGTTAAAAACTAGCGAACTAGACTCCAGCGGGGTCCCCAAATATGCCCCAGGTGTTTTTTTCTTTGCAGGTGCTTGTGGCAGGTGAATTTTTAAAGTTTTTTAAAACTTCACTTTAGCAACTTTAAAATATGCTGCCTCCCATTTTCAAGTACCCCAAATTTGCTTGGTTAAGTTATTTTCTACAAAAAACCCTCCAAAATACTATTCTTCACCACTTATACAAAAACGCTATTTAGCACCTATTGAGCCCGTAGGTACCAAATACCTTCAGCAAACCAAATCGGGGGAAACCATAGGGAACCCCCATGTCAGAGCATCTTTTGGGAGGTGTTAGGCTGATTTCCCCAAATCTGACAGGACTTTCCGCTTGTTTCAGTTTCGCCAGGTCCTGTTTCCGCGGCCTTTCAAATTGAATACGGGGATACGCGGAGACGCGCGCAATAGTTTTCCGCCTGCAAAACAGGCGAAGTAGGCGGAAAGTCCGGGAGGCGAAAAAGTGCGATTTAAATTGAATACGGGCCTAAGCGGCGATCTGAGTTGACACGGCAAGGAGGCCGCTCCATGAAAAAAAAAAAAAGACGCCCTGATTCAGAGCGAGCGCTCTGTCAGAGCATCCGGCTCTGAATCAGGGCCAGAGTTCAAGGAGACAGGGGTGAAAGTGCACAAAGCAGGCTTAAGGCTGGAGAAGTCTCTGATTTGAGGAAAAGGGGTCTGGAGTAGGGGTGGCCATTGAACCTTGATGGTTAGCAACCATCAAAGGTCTGATGGTGATGGTGTTTCAACCATCGATTGGAGACCACTGATGGTAAATATCGGTCACTGATACCCAGTGGTGAGCACCAGCTTGATCATGCACATGCTGTTGGGATGTATGAAACAATCTAGCTACCCATCTAGATAAGCTCCAGCTTCAAGCATCTAAAGTGTTTCCGATTTCTTCCCACCCTAGACTACTCCCGGTGTTTAAAAATATAAAAAATAAGGGCCACATTGCGATTGCAACAAAAAAGAGGATCTGAATATCAAACTGGGCAGGACTTGCACATCAAAAAGTTGTTTTATATTAAATTTACAATATAAGAAAACAACAGCAATCAGACTAGGAAAGAAAAAAAGAGAATGGACAAAATGGGTAAAACCATTATGTACTGTACAAGCTACCTCCCTTGACTACCTTACCTAACCAAATTCCCAAGATTAGCCTACATCAGGCGCTGCAGCCCCTGGCTTATCCAGCAGAGGTCATTTTCTGAGGGCAGTCTCCGTTGATCTATGTGACTTTATAGGATGGGCACATGCCTTGTTAATAAACACTTCATACAAAGGGTAAAGGAGCCTATCCATTTGCCGACTTTCTGCACGATGCGACCAAAACCAGGAGGTTTTGGTCGGAACGTGTAGAAAGTCTGCAAGTGGGTAGCCGGCAAGGACCAGCGATGCGCGTGCACGCTGGGTCCTTGCCGACCCCGACTATCTATTGAACATGCCCGTCAACCTGACGACAGTCATCAGGTTCGGCATGTTAATAGATAGCGAGGTTGGGCTCCTGCACTGAAGACGTTCAGTGAACATCTTTCAGTGCCGTGCCCGCACCTCAGCGAAATGAAAGTCTGAACGCTGGACGTTCAGACTTTCATGTCGATAATTGGATAGGCCCCTTAACTGTATAGGGCACTGGTTACCAACCTTTCCTGAATCACGGCGCCCTAGAGTATCAGCGCTATTTATCACGGCTAGCCTAGGCCAAAAGTTTTTTATTGAGACAGTCAGAAAAAATATGAAGTAAATTGGGCTTATATGTCATCCTCAGGTTCTGTTATGTGGGGGTGGACAGGGTTGGGCTTCTGTTTGTCCACATATTTTATGATTGTATGTCACCCATGAGGTTAGGATTTCTGCATGACACCTGTAAGGTTAGGCAAATTGCCTTGGAAAGAAAAGTTCAATTGTGTTTTGTGCTCCATTGTGTACCATACATGCCTACCCTCGTGGTTTTCGCAGGAGGCTCACGATTTTTTCAGGAAACCCCCTGCACTCCCCGGAAGAGTAGGCACTTCTCCCGCATTCTGCCCACTTCCTAGTGGAGTGGGCAGAATGGGAAGAATTTCCATGGCGATCGCGGGTCCCTGTGTAGGGGGCGGGGCTTAATTACGCAATTTTCAGTGAATCGCATCATTTAGCACCACCCCTATTTAAATTTAAGCCAATCTCTGCAATTTACCGTGAAGGGGGTGGGGCTTAATGATGCAAACCATCAGGCCCCGCCCCATCACAGCCCACCTGCTTCTACAAAGGCTTCTCCCAGGGAGAAGCCAAAGGTAGGCAACTATGTTGTGTACAAATGACTCAGCAGTAAGGCCTATTGCACACTGCACAGGCAAAAAATACATCATGTTATCTATGGGAAAAACAAACCCTAAATGAACATGTTATGTAGCACTTGTACCACTTCTATCATGTACAGAGCAAGCCCTAGCCAAATGAGTGCCAAACATCGCGTTGAATTGAATCACCCCCCTGAGTGACATTGAATCTCTCTGATAATAAGGTTAAACTTCAGGCTAATGATTGGCTGTTTCTGTGAATATAGTGAGAGAGAAATATATCGAAACCCCGCTCCTAAGCCCCACCTCTAATCCCCCCTCTTGGCTATTCATATAAATAGTTTTTACCATTTAATTCTTTTGATGTGATAGTTATTTACCATTGCATCGAAAGATTCAATGTTGGAAGCACTGCCATCATCCCTAGTATGACGTGGACACGTATGGCTAAAGGGTAGGTAGGATTATTTGATGGGGAGGAGGGGCATGTACAGCTGGGAGGTATGTAGGAGCATTTTGCCAACTCTCCCTCATTGTCAGGGAGACTCCCTGAAATAGTAGCAATCTCCCTGTCTCCCTGAAGAGTCTAGTAATCTCCCTAATAGCACCTTACCTCCATTATGAAGCTGGTATAGAAAAAAAAGCAGAAATATATACATTCAAATGGGATAATTAGTTTAATTTTCCTGCCATGGTTATAAGCAGGGCATAAAGTGGTGAGAGATGTGGTGGAACCCACCGCTCCCCTCTGCGCTTTAAAAAAAAAAATGGACAGCGAATGGCAAAAAGGGGCGTGGTCTCAAAAGGGGGCGTGGTCACACAATAGTATTCCCAATTCAAATTACACCACACAGTAGCATAATCCTGATTCACATTACACCACATAGTAGTGTCCCTTAATCATGTATAACAGCCCCTTTTACACAATGCCAACATTTGTGTCTCCTATACACAATGCCCACAGTAGTAGTGCCCCTTATACAAATACCCATAGCAGTAGTGCCCCTTACACATAATGCCCACAGCAGTAGTGCCCCTTATGCAAATACTATGCCCATTGTAGTGGTACCCCTAAAGTAGTGCCCCCAGGAGTGGTGCCCCTTATGCAGTGCCCCAGTAGTGGTAGAGCCCCTTATGCAGCACCCCCAGTAGTGGTAGAGCCCCTTATACAGCGCCCCCAGTAATCGTGCTCCTGATGCAGTGCCCCCAGTAGTGGTGCCCCTTATGCAGTCCCCCAGTAGTGGTGCCCTTTATGCAGAGCCCACAGTATTGGTAGTGCCCCTAAAACCCTCTGAGTAATGCCCTCAGTAGTAGTGCCCCGAGAAGTTATGCCCCCTATAGTGCCGCTTGCACACAAAAAAACGAAGGTCCGCATGCGCAAGACCCGGATAGCGACGGGCAAACCGTCGCTCCGGGTCTCGTACCAAAGGGGCCGTGCTGTCGATGTTGAGTGACAGCACGCCCCCTTTGGTGGGCGGGCCGGGGGCGTGGCTGCCCAGACGGAGGCATTCCCATGGGAACGCCTACCGTCTGGGGCCGGCCCCACTGACATCACAAGTGATGTCAGTGGGAGTGCTTTCGGCTCTGGTAGAGCCGAAAGCACTCTAGGGCTTGCGGCAACGAGACCCTACCACAAGGGTCTCGTCGCAAGCCCGATGGTCGCGATGGTCTTGACCATCGCGACCATCATCATGGCCACTCGCTATAGCTGTGGGTGGTTACCCACAGCTATGCAAGCGGCCAGGAGGCCGCTTTAAAAAAACAGAAGGCCGGCCCTGATTCAGAGCGAGCGCTCTGTCAGAGCGTCCGGCTCTCTGAATCAGGCCCTGTGCTAGTAGCAAGTAATGCAGCACCCGGCTCCTGTCACTGAGGGGGAGCCAGCACTTTGGTGTCACCCCTCAGCTGGTGGCCCACACCCCCCGCATTGTGACGCTAGTGGGCTGTGGCCAGCACTCTCCGAGATGCTGGGCGGCTCCCAGGCTCCCCATACACTGAGAACAGATGCCATGCACATGCGCACAGAATCTATTCTCCTGCTCGTGTGTGCTCCCCCCCACAGCCAGACATCGGATGGGCATTGAAAAGCTGCATCCAATGGCTGGCAACCATCAACTTATTAGATGGAATCATCGATGGTTGCCAACCATTGGTTTCCGATATTTATCCCTACCCAGTCATCATTTGATGGTGGGCTTCCGATGTCCATCCCTAGTGTGTGGTAGGTGGATATTTACTTTGTGGTAGAGATGGACATGGATAGTTAACATATGATTGATGGGTTTGCCATTGATGATGGAGATCTGATAGTTTACCACATCGATGGCACAGAGCTCTGAAATGTTTTTATTTCTTCTTACCCCCTGGCGCCGGGACACGATCCGCGAAGCTGGGTATACACTGGGCGATGTATACCCAGCCGCCGGGTCGACATATGGGATCCTGGGTATACATTAGAAGTAGGGATGAGCGGGTTCGGTTCTCAGAGAACCGAACCCACCCGAATTTTGGTGATCCGGGGCGATCCCAGCCAAGCTCGGATCTCCCTGTCTGCCCCAGATCCCTCACCCGAGGCAAACCCTTGCGATGCCGCTGTCGGGTCGCGAGGTTTTGTATTGAGCGGGCTTAATGCTGATTGGCTGAGAGAGCCGTCTGTCACGGCTCTCAGCCAATCAGCGGTTGGCCCATTTAATATGCAAACAGGAAAGCACACAGGAAGCAAAAGAAGATGGCGCCCGCCATCCCCCACTGCCTGTCACCGCCGGCACCCCCCGCTGTCGACACTGCCTGCACCCCTGCAATGCTGCCCCACGTACTGAGGACACCGTCAGCGACCCCCACACTGCCGGCACACCCATACTGAGGACACCACCAGCACCCCTGCATTGCAGACACTGTCAGCACACATGCACTACCGACACCCTGCATTGAGAACACCCCTGCTCTGCCGACATTGCCGGTGGCCTTCACTGAGGACACTGCCAACACCACAGCACTGCCAATCCACGTACTGAGGACACCGTCAGCAACCCCTGCACTGCCAACACAGCCAGAAAACCTGCACTAAAGACACCGCTGGCACCCCCGCACTGCCGACATTGCCAGTACCCTTCACTGAGGACACTACCAGCACCGCCATTCCACGTACTGAGGACACCGTCAGCAACCCCTGCACTGCCAACACAGCCAGCAAACCTGCACTAAAGACACCTCTGGCACCCCTGACATCGCCGGTACCCTTCACTGAGGACACTACCATTCTATGTACTGAGGACACCGTCAGCAACCCCCACACTGCCGACACAGCCAACAAACCTGCACTAAAGACACCGCCGGGACCATTCACTGTGGACACTGCCAGCACCTCAGCATTGCCATTCCATGTACTGAGGACACCGTCAGCAACTCCTGCACTGCCGACACAGCCAGCAAACCAGCACTGAAGACACCGCTGGCACCCCCGCCGGTACCCTGCACTGAGGACACTGCCAGCACCGCAGCACTTCCATTCCATGTACTGAGGACACCGTCAGCAACCCCGTTCTGCCGACACTGCTGTCACAGTAAATGCACTATTGGTGTATCCAACCCACACTGTATCCGTGTTGGAAATTGGAAGCTGAACTGCCACATGTTAGTGCCGCCCACTGTGTCGCTTAGCTTAGTCAGCCAGCTAGCT
This sequence comes from Taudactylus pleione, assembly GCA_031769625.1. Classification (NCBI taxonomy): domain Eukaryota; kingdom Metazoa; phylum Chordata; class Amphibia; order Anura; family Myobatrachidae; genus Taudactylus; species Taudactylus pleione. The sequence continues at coordinate 440,323 of JAUIMM010000808.1, read as the reverse complement.
GGATGCAACCTTTTGGCCTTAACTAGATGAAAAAAATAATATTGTGAGGTGGTCAAAATTGATTGGAAATGACTGGAAATAAATGTTATTGAGGTTAATAATACTGTAGGAACAAAAACAGGTCAATTTTATGTGATTTTAGCTGTTTTTATATTTTAAGAAAATATCCAGATCCAAAACCAAAACACCAAGGATAAAAAAATCCAAAACCAGATTCACATCCAAAACCAGGGGAGATCCAGATCCAAAACACGAGGGTCGGCGCACATCTCTAATTAGAAGAGGTAATGAATGACGGAATGCAATCTCGTTCCGTCCCTCATTACCTGCAACGTGGCCGCTTGCGATATCGCACAAATTGGCCGTATACACTAGCCATGTGGCAGATACATCGTTCCGATTCGCCCAGAAATGACATATCGTGACAACGTCATCTGAGTGTGTACCCAGCTGTTAAGGAGCCTATCCATTAGCAGATAAATTGAACGATAGATCGTTGATAGATCGTTCAGTCGTTCAATTTATCTGTTATGGATAGGCCCTGAACGATGACAGATGCGCACTTCAGCAGTCGATAAATTTAATCTTTCATCTCTCCAACATGTTGGTCAATTATCGCATATCGCAGACCCTCCAACATGACCCGTTTCATTAGGTACAAAATGCTCTGCTCCTGGACTTCCCTCTTAATTTATGATTGCAGCCACCTGTGGTGAAACACCTGTCTCATCAATTACCTAGTTCAACACAGGTGACTGCAATCATTCATTAGGCGGGAAGTCCAGGAGCAGAGCATTTTGTACCTAATGGAACGGGTCATGTTGGAGGGTAGGATATCGCTGCCAGATATTAGAAATATTGTGCAGTTTATATGCGGTAAACAACGAACGATATTAGCAGCAGCTACAGAGCGCTGCAGAGAAAAAAATCCACTCCCTGAATGATGTCATACGATATCGTTCATCTTTTGCCAAAATCTGTCATGTACGTGACAGATATCTTTCAGCACAGCCACCGGAATTTTCAATACATATCTTTTGTCTTTCATCTTTCAGAAAAACATCTGCTAATGGATGATAGGCCCCTTTAGTGCATGGATGGCCATCGGTGGGCAAAACAATCGATGTTCCCGCATGCTGTCTAGGGATGGGAATCATTTGATGTTTCATCAGAAACATCGGTCAGATGGTTTCGATGTTCGAAGTTTAACCCTGCAATGTTTTTGATCCAATGTTTCATTACCATTGCTAGATTTCTCCCCCGATGTTTTTCCCTGCTTTTCCAATGTTTTGGTTTTTTTGTGACAATGTGTGGTGCAATCACTGCTTTGGGCTTCCAGCTGACTTGTTTTTTAGTCAATCACAAATTAAGATAAGAGTGTACAAAACACACTGACTGGGCTACTGCTGGTGGGGGTGGTGGCTGACAGAGTGAAATACACTCTGGTCAGCCAATTAGCAGCAGCACATAGGACAGTCCCACCCATGGCTCACAGTCACTGGTGCTGCTCTCAGTGAACATTGGTTGGCTGCTGGAATGTCTGGCTGCAGCAGCTATTGGCAATATGGTAAACAGCAGTGAGATGTTTAACTTTTTAATTAGTTAATGCATCACATTTTATTTCTTCAAGAACAAGTTTGATTCACCATGAAACATGTTTTACTTCTAATAATGAATACATGCTACTCTTTGCACCATTTGCATATATATATATATATATATATATATATATATATATATATATATACTGTAATTATCTGTTTGCCTCCATGTGAAGATAGACATAGTATAACAATTATTTTAAATGTTTATTAGCCTATTTAATGTTTAAGTACAGTTTGCTTTAAAAAACAGAAACATTGGTAAACATCGGTTCCAGAGAACCAATGTTTATATCTAAATAATGTTTTGTATTCAATGTAAAAAAACATCGCTACTTTCAATGTTTTATTTCGATGTCCCATCACTAAGTCGCTGTCTCGTCATATCGATGGTGTCTATCGATATCTATCCCGCCGATCCCTACTTTGTGTTAGGCATGTGGGAGGAGCTGCAGGCAAGGCGGGGCATGTAGTGTGGGTGTGAGATAGGGAGGGTGAATATATTCATAGTTATTCCATCCTCGATGTTTGCAGAGTTCGGGACTGTCACTGGGATTCCCACAGTGCATTGCGATATGACGTCGCGGCAAGCCTCGTATCATCCCCCAATGGCCGCCGTGATCCTTCTATGCCCCGCCCCTTGCTGCCAGCTGATTGGTGCACTGGTTTCCCACCGCAGCGCTGCACTTACGTCAGACCAATGACAACGCTCCCCCTTCCCGCCCCTACTCCCCGGAAACAACCGAAGGTGACGTCACCCTCGGAGAACGGCGGCCTCGGTCCGCTTTGTCCCCTCCCCCCATCCCTGAGCGGCCGCCATCTTTCAGTGTGTTCTCCTCCTCACTGCGCCACGATACACGGAATCACCTTCTGCCGGGGACTGTCACCCCAGACTCCCCATCTGTCACCCCCCAACCCCCCCCCATAACCCACTGACCTCCTGCCCACCGCCACAATCTCACCCGAGGCCAAAGCCTGTAGAGGGGCCCCTGTAGCGCCCTCAGCACCCTGCCCGCCGTGTTACAGTGCAAACCACACGTGGACTCATGTGATGTAGCCGGGTACACAAGTGACACTAAGCCCAGTACAGACAGTTAATGCTTATTATGGCCGTGGAGGGCACCAGTGTCCATGAATCCTCCTCCCCAACATCAAACCATGAAAATGAACACAACCTCCTCTTCCTCCCCGCCGAAAGGTCGAGTAACAGAGTCTGTGTGTCTAGAATAACCCTTGTGTCCACAGGTCTGGAGGGGAGGGGGCTGGGCTGGGGTTCTGTGGGGGGGTCACAGCAGGTAATCTGTGCCATTATACTGTCATGTCTCCTCTTCCTGTGACACCCCCATATTATCTATATATCTCTCCATATTCCACTACATAGATGATGTGTATTGCTATAGAATGCTGTTTCTTGTGTGTGTCATAGTACAGGCCAGTATCATGTCATTATTGTGGGGAGTCCTACTTAGGAGCCCCCCCCCTCTTCCCCTACACCCCCCACCTTACCCCCATACAACCCTTTGGGGTGTAATCTCTATGAGATTGCATCATGTCTTGGAAGAGTGAAATGTGGTTTTGTTACCGTAACAAAGCTTTTTGATGGCGTTTGGTATATACTTGTGGTGCGGCAAAACTTGGGGGTTTTGACCTATTCTGAAAATTGTCATCTGGTCGTTCTCTATGTCAATGTTGTATCTGTGCAATGCTGTTGGTGTGAATGGTCTATTCTCTATGGTGTGGTCTAAAGTCAGGCATTTCTGAATTCAAAAAAAAAACCAAAAACTTTTTTTCTCTACCCTTCAACCCATAATTTGATGCACTTGTGTCAGTATCGGTACAGTGCCTCCATCTCCATCCTAAGGATTTGTAACTGGATGCTGTGTTTCACCATCAGTAAGGCTGCTTTGTGAAACCGAAGTCATTCCCATGAAAGAGCAGCGAAGCCGGAGGCCTGTTAGATCACTTTACTTTTGACTGGCTGACTAAAATATACTTTGCATTCAGGGACCCCCCTATATGGGCATCTGCATAGCATAACCCTTTATATTTGTCAGCTCCTGGGAGACACCAGTAGCCATAAGAAGAAGGAAAAAAAAAATATCTTATAATTATCTCTTTTCAGAGGCTTTAAACTTTTTCTTTAGCATTGTTGAAAAGCACAGAAAAAATAGTGCAATTGGGGAATACAGAATGGCTCATGTGATTTTGAAAGTCAACATACAGTAGGTTAGGGTGCCCCTGAGGGTTAGAAGCACACAGCAGTTTGTGATGTAATGTTAGTGCAATTCTTTCTGTTAATGTTAAATCTGTCCTTAGCAGCTAGCTAATTCTGCAAGGCCACAGAACAAAGGATTTATCGAGAAGGCTGATTATGTAATACTTGTAAACCTTTTTTTTTTTTGCCAAAGCAGGGACATTTGTAATATCTTAAGTAGCCATATTTGTTAATAATGTGTTGTTCAGATCTGTCTTGTGTATAAATTATATAGATATGATCTACATAACAGTTACAGCATTAGCGTTGCACAAGGAGTCTGGGAATAGCTTAATATCTTGGATATTTTTTGTTTTGGCTGTGCAAAATATTCAACAGCGCTCCGCCGTACGGAAGTGCAAATATTAAATGTAATAACATAGACGGCAAATTAAAAGTTGAGTAATAAAGTTGAATGTTATTAGGTACAGCCACATTTGTTGAGTCGTCATGTTCCCACTGAGCCTAGAGATTGCTCTATGTGAAAGACATTCTTACAGCAGCTTTCATATTGACATAAATGTTTACAAATTCTTAAAAACAAATTCTTAAAATGCTGGGGAAAAAAAAGTAAATGTTGACAGTTCAGTCGTTTTTATTTAGTGAATTGTTTCAAACTAAAATGATCTATTTCCTACAAGTGTCTGTGATGGTGGAATTTATGGTTGTAAATGAAAAGATAGTGTTACACTTTGTTTCATTACTGCATTTAAAATAGTTTCTTTTTCTATACAACGTGTGTGTGTGTGTGTGTGTGTGTGTGTGTGTGTGTGTGTGTGTGTGTATTCTCTTTAGCAAACCAGCGAGAATTTCTTTCAGTTTGACGTTCTGAAAAAATAAATCCCAACCAGTTTTGCAATGGGATTTTTAGCAGCCAAGGAGGGAACGTGTTGACGGTTGTTTATGCTTCATACATGTTTACAGTGTAATGTTAGACGAGAGTGATACGTTAGGAGGGGTTAATATGGCTCCTTTGTTTGTAAAATGGCAAACTGTGGGGGAGGGACTTTCTCTGTCCAGCAGTATTAGATCTGAACACCTCCCAGAACTCACTGCTAGGAAACCCAAGCTTTCATCTCTTATTATTTTTACGTAGCATATAAGATGGATAGCAAGCTCTTTCGCCCACTCACCCTCCATTTTAATAACTAGTGTTTGCAGCCGTGAAGCCTCGTCCCTGCCAGATGACCTTTGAACCAGATTCTCGCTTCTCCTTTCTCCTGTAATCCCTCCTCCTGAGCTGCACCTTTTTTTGTATGTTGAGCGTTTTTTGCCAACAAGACCTAACAAACATCAACATAATATCAAACCTCCCTCTTCCCGAGAGCCCCATACTCTAAGTCCTGTCCTGAACGCCCGCCTTACTTCAGATTTTTTTTTTTCTTAGCGTGTTCCATCTGAATCTGTATGATGTAACTTCAACCCCTCTCACTCATAACAGGAAAAGCAGGAACTTTACTGTAAAACTCTAATTTGTTATTACTGTGAAACTGAGGATGTGAGTATCTTTCCCCCCAACTGAAATGTCTTTTCTCAGCCAAACATCTGTGAGAAATGTTCACTTTTCCATCATAACCCAGCACATACGCAGTGACATGTCGTGTACCTTTTATTGCATGCCTGCATCATCTAGATTGAGGTTATTATACATTTTATATGGCCTAAAAAAAAATTATTCTACACCAAAACCAACATTTTTTTTTTAATTTTTGGTTGAAAATTCTGTAATTTTTTTTTTTTTTTAGAATTGTTTTACTTCTATACAGAATATGTACGTGAGTCAGCTTATCAGGGCGGTACAAATCTCGGTTACCTAACGTGTATATATTGGTCTGTGGGCACCTATCTTGGGGGTGATTTATTTAGATTGCAGGGGGCGTTAATTTTAAGGCTGCTTAAACTGCCCGCCCCAACGATATGTGTTTTGAATTCGGCTAAAAAGGAAGAAAAAAAAAATATCCCAGCTTATTGCTATATTTATCTTTAGTGCAGATGTTTTATATTTACATGCCCTATGAAGGATAGTGAGTGTAATCGTGCGTCTGAAAGCGATGGTTGTAGTTTCTGTGCTTTAACCATGTGTGAGCTGAAGGCTACATCCGCCTGGTGTAAGCGCACCCCTTTGTGAGTTATAGCAGCATGATAAATGCTGGCTGACAGCACTGTGTTTTGTATGCTGATCAGCAGCCAGTGTGTACTGCTTCATCCTCGTCACCAGCTTGTGTAAAACTTGGCGTTGCTTCGGCCGTTTAGATCTAAAGCTGCAGCTTGTCGGTGTATGGTGTCTGTGTACTCTACTCTCTCCACAGCTGTGGAAATTTTACAAAGGAACAGTTCTGCTGCAACCAATGTTGTTTTGCACTTGTGCATTTGATATCTGATTGATGATATCCAGCCTGTTTTGCTGCACATAGTCATTTACCAGGCAATCTCAGCAGTTTCATGTTGTGCAGCCTCCTAAATTGACTTTTATATTAGGTAAGAGAGGATATTTTCCCATTTCTACAGAATGTAGGTTCTGTGCAGCAAACGACTGAGTACTGCTGACTATATCAGTGATTCCGCATATTATAGGTTTCCCAAGTTATGAGTCCCTAGATGATGTGGTTATTAGCAATTATTTTTCTCAATATTTTTATTTTTATACAATCTTAGTGTTCAGGACAGCAGGGACGTTTGTTCTATATGCATTATATGGATTACTTGCTGCCAGCCGCAGAGAACTACACGTGAAAGCTACAAGTCCCCTCCGTGTCTTTAATCCCATCTTGCGTGTAAAAGCGCAGTGTTCCTGGCATTCCATCGAGACACCTCTCTGTAGACTTTGGTATACTGTAGTGCCGCTAATTAAAAGGTTTTAATATGTTCAGACAAGGCAGAACAATTTGCCTAATTTTCTATTAATTGCAAAGCTTTCCTCAGTAGTTTTCTGCTAGCGGCTTTCTAGGTTTACTCGTTAAAGTGACAACATAATTAAGTCAGCATAGGCAGCAATAGCAACAGCATTGCCAATGAATATATCCATTGCTCTTACAGAAAGTATTAAATGATGCATGCTAGATTTTGGTGAAAGTGTAATGCTGCATACACATGTAAAGATTTTCTGTCCAACCATCCAACTTGATTGGTTGGAATGAAAATCTGGTAACGTATGGGAGTAACTGATGATTAGCAATTTGCTCCTAAATGTCAGAAAACAGATGAAAATGGTTGTTCAGACAAGTTTGTTAAATGTTTGATCTAAACAATTTGTTCAAACAACAGTTTTTGTCCATTTTCCGGCATTTGGGAGCAAATTGCTGATTGTCATTTGCTTTCATACCTTACCAGATTTTCATTCCAACCAATCAACTAGTTGGATGGTTGTACAGAAAATCCTTGTGTGCTACGCAGCTTTAAGTTTATATGTAGGCAGGTCCAATTCAGGTGCTGTTGTAATGGCAGAAAACTCCAGCCTGACATGTATAAGAGGCTATTTTACTGAAATGCAGCTTTCCCAGTATATTTAAGAAAAATAAATCCCATATATACTCTAGTATTAGTTTCTAGAAGTTAATAGGGCACCACTACCCAACAATATGTTCTCCTTTCTTCATTGGCACTTTTAATTCTGCACTTAAACTTAATTATGTGCCCCCATCATTAATTTTTGTATGTTATCCACTCTGTGCTGCTCAATAGCATTGTTTTGTGAGCCTAGCACAAAGCCTTCTCTCCAAAATTGCCTAGGTGCAGTCGCACCTCAGGAAGGCAAAGATTTCATCGTTTGTATTTTCATTTGAGTTTACCTATCATAACACCAGAAAGGATGTGTTCCCGCTAGACTGTGGGCAGAGCAGGGTGCTGACACGTCCTTTCTGCACACGCCGAAGGCGCGTGTGCTCCCAAAAGGGGGTGTGGGAGGGGTGTGTCTTTGTTGTCACACTTGGAGGCGTGCCCAGCACTTATGGAGGTGCTGGGCTTCCCTCAAGCTCTCCATTCACAGTGCAAAGATGCCGTGCACCTGGCGGAGATCTGTCACATCAACTTTTCACACCCGCGGGACACTGCGGCCCACGGGTGGGAAAGACACAGGGCAGGCTGTTTTAGCAGTGCACCGCTAAAAGCGCAGGGCGTATTTTACCCCTTTAAAATTGGGCAGGGTGCAGGAACACTAATAGCTACGAGGGCAATTGAATTTCCAACGCAGTGATGTAGTTCCCAGGATGTGTGCCTTGAGCTATTGAATTGCCCACATCGCACCCTGCACTTAAGTTGGGAAATGCAGTTTACTATGACTATTTCTTGGGGCTTAGTTGTGCAAAACTGCATTTGCCGACTTAAGTGCTATACACGATGCTGCCCGAGGCACTAGTTAAGTCGTATTTGTGCTAGTACCTCAGGAGGGTACAAGCAAAAATCTTCTAGTTGCGGTTTTAAATTCAATTGTCCCCATATGTCTTTATTTTAAGTTATTGTCTCTGAATTTAGTGCTAGTGACAAAAATATTTACTTTTCAGGAAATCTAGTATATTCCAGATGATTAACGCTTGCTGTAATACCAGCCCTATTCCTCTAGGTAGCTGTGTATGGTTCAGTGTCAAATACAATGGGGGCGATTCAAATGTTCCTCGCGGCCCTTGCTGGGCAGCTATACGCATAGATGCGCTACGGAGCCATTCAATTGTTTCTCCGTTCAGACGCCCGCTAGTATTGAAAGTGGCTACAAGAACCGGGTTTAGCCGCACAAAGTGGCTAAACCCGACTAAAGAAGGGGTTAGGGCGCTCAAAACAACGGACTTTTATTTCTTCTCGCACCTCAGGAGGCTGCGAAAAGAAATATGTCCCCCCGCAGCTTTAGGCGTCCGAACGGAGCAACAATTGAATTGCTCCGTCGGGCGCCCAATCCTACAGACGCCCAACGGGGGGGGGGGGGGGGGGGTGGGCTCCAAAACAACTGGCATTGTATCTTTCTGTGTGTGTAGACTTCTGGTTGTGGTGTGTTGGCCTTGCTCTAATCTTTAGTTTGATTAGGCATACATTGGTGATATACACATGGTTTGGCATAGGAGGAGAAGTTTAATAGCAATGCAAAGTATTAGATCAGTGTTGGCTAACCTTGACACTCCAGCTGTTGTGGAACTATATATCCCATCATGCCCTGCCACAGTTTTAGCATGCCCTAATAGCAAAACTGTAGCAGTGCATGCTGGGTTATGTAGTTCCATAACAGCTGGAGTGTCAAGGTTAGCCAACACTGTATTAGATTCAAACTTAAAAGAACATTAGTCACCATTTTATAAGAGAGACTTTCTAGGCCTTGGCACAACTTGTTGAGATTTGACAGTTGCTGTTTCAAATCTCAACACATCTATCAAGTAATTTGATTGTGTATCGACTGGAAGCATCAGGGGGTGATTGTGTATTACAGTACATCCTTCTCCATGCCTGAATGTTTTCTGAACTCTTGTCTTGCACCACTATAGGGAGGACGGCGAGCTGGAAGAGGGCGAGCTTGAAGATGATGGAGGTGAGGAAGGGGGCCGCACTGAAGCAGAGCCACAGGCTCCTCCACGAGAGAAGGGGGAGAAACATCACAGTGAGTCAGATGATGAAAAGTCTCACCGCAGAATGAAAAGGAAACGCCGAAAAGAGAAAGAGAAGAGGAGAGCAAAAAAGAAAAGGAAGTCTAAGCACAAGGTATGTTAATGATGTAGTGATGCTGTATTGTTAGCAGCTGCTGTACCAGCTCTTCTGTATTTCTCAGTCACACTTTGAGCAGATAATCATAACTATGCATGAAACCAGGAGTGTGAGTTATGTATGACACATCCTCTATTGTGCATTTCAGCGTCATGCGTCTTCCAGTGAGGACTATTCAGACTATAGTGATGAGTCCGACTTTAGCCCTAATGAGAAGAGTCACCGGAAGTACCGCGAGTACAGCCCTTCATACCCACCAGTAAGTATTGCGACTGATCCAAACTCCTATTACCATTAAAACTGTTCTTCAACTGCTTATCTAAACCCCCTACCTATCTTATCACCAGTTGTTATAACAAACAGTATTCTGCTGAATACTAGAAACGGAATATCATCGGGACTTTGATTTTCATATTCATTTCTTCTTTGTTTAGCCACATCAACCGTACCCACCTCCACCGCCACACAATGTCCCACCTCCAAAGAAAGGATACCCCAAAATGGATAGCAAAAACTATGGCATGTATGATGACTATGAGAATGACCAATATGGGGAGTATGAAGGTGACGAAGGGGATGAAATGAGTAAAGAAGACTATGAATTTGCCAAGGAATTGAGCTTGTATCGAAGGGCCAAAGAGGGCAACCATCGTGCTAGAGGTGAGTATTAATGCAAATTGTACCTAATGCACCTGTATGGGATGACCGATACCCATACTCCTTTGTCATAACTGCTACTCTAGTAGGCAGGGCCTTAACTAGGGTAGTTCAACTAGTGCCAGGGCACCGCAGGGCAGGGGCGCTGTTTGGGCCTGTCAATTTCCCTGTTTATTATAATTCTCACTCGTAGCTTCCTCCACTTCCCAGCATTTCCTGGCTGCCCCTATCTCTTCCCAATGAGGCCCTGGCCCTTTTTCAGGTGCACTATCTTATGTCCCTATTTAAAAAATGGGTGGGGGGGGCGGTGCCAATGCTCTCTCTGGCACAGGGCACCAAAAAGTCTAGTTACGGGTCTGCTAGTAAGTACTGGCATTTTGGGAAGAATCTTTGCAAGCAGTAATCAATCTCTTTGATTGCAGACAGTTTTCTCATTGCAGCTTGTATAAAGGTGAACATTGGGACCGTACTAGGGACATTCATTTTCTGAGACATCCACTGTCAGAGGGTGGGACATGCTACTCATGATCTATGGAAAAAAAAACTACTCCTCCACTCATGCACGTTAGAATACAGCACATGTTCTCAAACTCGGTACTCAGGACATGGCATGTTTTCCAGGTCTCCTCACAGAATCACAAGTGAAATAATTAGCTCAACCTGTGGATCTTTTAAAATGTTTCAGTGAGTAATGAATACACCTGTGCATCTGCTGGGTGACCTGGAAAAAGTGACTTGTGTGGGGTCCTGAGGACCGAGTTAGAGAACCACTGGAAAACCACATTATACCTCCAATAAATTTGAACAAGTCGCACGTCTATTAAAAAAAAAAAAAAGTTATATACTTAGGGAAAGTATTTTTAAATTTGTACAGAACTTCAAGCATATTAACTCTTGTGCCTTACAATTCATTTCTACCAGGCATGAGAGGACGGGGTAAATTGATACGAGGACGGGGAAGAGGCATGATGCGGGGAAGAGGAGGCTTTAGGGGCAGAGGCGGTAGGGGCAGAGGATTCCCAGGGGACGATCATCTGGATGAAGAGGAGATGTATGATGAAGAAATGGAGGTGAGTGATAGGTGTATGTATATTTAAAATGTGTGTAATGTGACTGTAATTGTAGCAGGATTATAGGTGACTATCATTTTCCCCCCCCAGATTAATTTCTGTAAACCATAAGCAGTGTTACTTCTCATCCAGTGACCCCATGCCAATCAATGTAAGCGAACTTTACTAAACAGTGTGTGATTTATATTTTACATTAGTCACCTCGTACAGCCAATAGGGGGAATATGGCGCTGTACAATGGGAGCGTTAGTGTTCAGAATTACTGCTATTAAATAGTTTATTGCTGTGTATCCCAATAAAGGTAATTGTTCATCACAGTTTAGTTTTGTTAATTTGTCCATTTTTCACACTGTTCTCACTTTGGTACAGTGCCATATTCCTGCTACCGGCAAGTTTTTGAACTAGAATTTTTCCCACGGAATCCTGCGTCCTAATTAGTCTCCCTACCAAATTTGGTGACATTCTGGTTGTTGGAGCAAGCGTAGAGAGGGGCTTGGAAACTGCAGTTGGGAGTCAAAAATTATTTATTTATGATGGCTTCATGATAGTCCATCTAAGTGGCTGACAGGAGTGACTAATTGTCAGCCATTAATAGAGAGGCGGAGCTTCTTCCCCACACACTGGGCGCCTGCTGAGAGCACACTTCTCCCGGCTTTCCGCCACTGCTCCCGCACCACAGACAGACAGCTCTAGTCTCTGCATTCTGTCCGGCCAAGGGGACAGTATACCTTTCCTCCAGATAGCCGGGCTTGCTGGTAGTCTCCCCCACCGGTGGATTCATCGGTCTCACGTCTTTCCAAGAAGACTACTCTTCCAGTTCCAGGGGTAATTTCCGTGAAGGAGGCTTCTGACCGTAATTTGGAAACAACGTTAAAGTCCATCTATACGGTTGCTTGGGGTACTTTTCCATCCTGTGTTAGTAGGCTTTTGGATTAACAAGGCTACAGGACTATGGGCTGAGGAATTGGCCAAGGGTTTGCGTTCGGCAGCTCCAAGGTCAGAGCGGAGCACGTCAGGGAGTCAGCCATCTATCTTGGAGCTGATTCTAGGGTTTGGGTTGCTTTGCTCCCTGATTTCGGCTTCAGCTGTTGAGGTTCGCAGAGCACTCTGGCTCCGTTCCCGGCAGGCTGATGCTGAGTCCAAGAGGGCGGTGGAGGAGTTGCCATTCTCAGGTGATATTCTCTTCGGCCCTGAATTGGACAAATGGATTTCTCAGGCGACAAGGGGCAAGTCTACCTTTCTGCCGTCCTCCTCCTCTTCAAGTAATATGCCTAAGAGGTCTTATTCTGGAACTTCCTTTCGGGTTCCTACAAAGTTTCGAGGCCGTGCAAGAGGCTTCTCTTCCGCTTCTAGAGGAACGAGGTAGAGAGGGAGTGCCTCAGCTCCCCCTCGACGTCAGGACCCTAAGTCCGCCGACAAACCAGTGGCATGACTGACTGCCTGCCCACCTGGGGGCCCCTTCAGTGGGAACTCGTCTTTCTCGTTTCAAGGATGTGTGGATTCAAACCTGCAATGATTCCTGGGTTAGAAATCTGGTCTCTCGGGGTTGCCAGATATATTTTGCATTCCATCCTCCGCTTTGTTTCTTCACGACCGGTCTCCCATCCTAGGCAGAGAAAAGTAAGGTTTGCAGCAGCTATCTCCAAGATCCTGGAGTCAGAGATTCTTGTACCAGTTCCACTTCACCAGCGCAAGGAAGGTTCAATTCAAATCTTTGTGGTCCTAAAGCCGGGTGTCTCGGTGCGTCCTTTTTTGAACCTGAAGTCTTTGAATCTTCATTTCTACTTCAGGGTCCATAGGGGGTCCACAGGGTTGACCTTGGGGTTTAGCTGGATCTGGATCCATGGGCACCACGCAGTTAAAGCTTTGCTGCTCCCAGGATGCACTTGGGTCCGTCCTCCTCTATACCCCGCCCCGGCCACAGGCACCTCAGTTTTAGTTGGTGCCCGGCCGGAGTCGGGTCAACCTGCGCAGTGGGGCTGCATAAGCAGCCCCTAAGCTTTATTCTTTATTTAAAAAAAAAAAAAAGTTGATTTTATTATTTTATTTTTACTGTCTTCAGAGCGGCAGCATCAGACTGTCCATCTGGACGTCTACGCTGCCGCTCCAACAGCCCGCTGGCGCTGCGACGCCGGTACTGATCCGGGGATCGCAGCGGGACCCCGGAGTCAGTACTAGCGTGGCTCCGGGACCTCCCAAGGACTGCTGCCGGACTGAAGGGGCCAGGTAAGCCGCGTGCAGCGCTGTCAGCGCTGCACGCGGGGAAAATGCAGTCTTCATGCCGCCGGTCTCTGGGGACAGACCGGCGGCACTAGTAGCGGCGGGCTCCCCCTCTTCAGGAATACCCCGCGTGTCCGCTGGCCCCCGGGGTGTAAGTACCGGCGGGGAACCGGCTTCCCCGGGGGTTTAGTACTAGCAGGGGAGGCAGCCTTCCCTGCTTCAGCGCTCCTCCCCTCAGCCCAGCGCGCCTTCTCTCATGTGTGCTGGCGTCGCTGGGCTGTTCTCACTCGGCCACTCCTCCTCAGAGCTCTCCGGCGGCCATCTTCCTCAGGCAGCATCGCAGAGCTCCCAGGCAGGCTTCCAGTGGACCAGTCCCCCTGCGTACCTCTCCCCCTGCAAAGGACTGTATTCGCAGCGCTATAGCCCTCCCAGACACTGAATCTGGGAGGTTGATTGTAGCGGAAGGTGCAGTGAGTATAACTTCCTGCATGGTATGTGACTTTTTGCTAGTGCTGCTGTCTGTGCTTATTTTCTACTTACTGTCAGCTTTTTACCTATCCCTTTCCTTCTCCTATGGCCCGCAGGTGCGTGGGGGAGGGGTGTTCTTTCTGTGTACCTCACTTATATAAATCTACGTATTTGTGAGGTCCGTCACATACTGCGGTGTGCTCCTCAGTACCATATTGTGGGCTGTTTGGGTTGCATACTTGGGAGTGTGTGGGTGTTATACGCCTTACCTCGTTTCGGTGAGACACTTTTTTTGCAAAAAAGTTTGTGTCATGTCTGATGAGGGGAATGAGCGCTCCGAGGCTCCTGTGTTCTTTTCCTGCCGACGCTGTTCGGCAGGGGTTGACGGGGCAGATTTGTCTCACGACGGTCTGTGCGGGCGGTTCCAGTTGGTACCTGGACCCTCTAAAACCCCGGTGGCGCAGGATCCTCCGTGGGCAATGTTTACGCAAGTGCTGGCGTCAATCGCGGATCGACTTGCGGTCCCGACTGCGGCCCCTTCTAGGGCGTTGCCCCAGCCTACCATGCCCCGTTCCCCGAGTGTGACTCGTCTGGTGCAGTCTCCTCCCGGGTCTCAGACTGTGGGTCCTTATGCGGGTTTGCCGGTATACGTGCAAACCCCCACGGTGTCGCAGCAGTCGATGGTACCTTTTCAGGGGTATCCTCAGGCAGTACCCCCGCCTTGGGTGGATGTCCTCTCCAGCTCTGTTCAGAGTCTGGCGGCTTCGTCATCGGCTTTTCAACATATGTTGCACAGTGATTTGCCCCCACGGGCGTCCAAGCGTTCCGTTCCGGCTTCACTGGCGGCTCAGTTCACGGACACGGACGTGTCTTCGGATGACGGGGAGATCCATGAAGACTCTGACTCGGATGCCGGGGCCCAGGAGATGGAGGCTAAGTCTTCCATTAATGTGCTGGCATTGGTTAGGGCGGTGCGGGCCATCCTTCACATTGAGGAGGATGTGCCTGCCCCCAGGTCAAAATACCCAAATTTTAAAAAGGCCAAGGTAGCTTCGACGGTTTTTCCCCTGTCCGATCAATTGACGGATCATATGGCAGGGGCCTGGCAGTTGCCCAGCAAGAGGTTCCAACCGCAGAAGCGGTTGGCTTCGAACTATCCGTTTCCGGAGGCTCATTGCAGGAAGTGGGAAACTCCACCAGCGGTGGATTCCCACGTTACCCGCTTAATTAAAAGCGCTACGCTGCCTTTGCCGTCGATCTCTTCCCTGAAGGATCCCACGGACAGGAAGGTGAAGACTTGTTTGAAGTCTATCTACTCTCTCTCGGGGGCGGTGGCCCGTCCGTCCATGGCCATCTCTTGGGTGGCTAAGGCCATCGAGAGCTGGGCCAATGCTTTGGAGGATACCTTTTCGGAAGATGCTCCGGAGATCCAGAGAGCGTTGATAGGTCAAATGAGGGATGCGGCTTCCTACATTGGGGAAGCATCGTTGGACGCAAGCCTGCTAACCTCTCTGGTGTCGGCTGCAGCTGTGTCGGCGCGTCGGTCCTTGTGGCTGAGGTCTTGGAGAGCTGACGCTGACTCTAAAAAGGGCCTGGAGGCCTTACCTTTTAATGGGGAGTTGCTTTTTGGTCCAGACTTGGACAAAATTGTGGACACTCTGGCTAAGTCTAAATCAGCCTTCCTCCCTTCGGCTTCTGCTCCTACCAAAAAAAGCTCTGCTTTTCGGTCCTTTCGGGTTCAGGGCAAGGCAAAAGGTCAGTCCTTCCCGAGGCAGTCGACGACCAAGGCCGCTTCTAAGCCCAAGAAGCAGCCCTGGAGTGCCAGGCGCCCTTCTTCCAAGCAGGAAGATAAACCTTCTGCCTGATGGGACGGGCCTCCCTCTGGGGGACCCCAGAGTGGGAGGCCGACTTCTTCTATTTGCCCAGTGCTGGCACAATACCACCACGGATGCCTGGGTTCGAGAAGTGGTCTCCCAGGGGTACGCCCTGTCTTTTCGGCACAGACCGCCCCACCGGTTTTTCTGCACGAGTCCTTCTCAGGATACGACCAAGTCTTTACAGATTCAGGAAGCTATAGAGTCCTTGCTGACAGCAGGGGTCATTGTTCCCGTTCCTCAATTACAACGAGGGACGGGGTTCTATTCTTCTCTGTTTCTGGTGCGGAAACCCAATGGTTCTCATCGCCCTATCCTCAACTTGAAGTCTCTGAACAAATTCCTCAGAGTTCCCAAGTTCAGGATGGAAACGTTACGTTCCATCATTCTGGCGATGGAACCGGGGGATTACATGGTGTCCCTGGATATCCAGGACGCCTACCTCCATGTTCCGATAGCACCTTCGCACCAGCGGTATCTGAGGTTCGCTATCCTTCAACACCATTACCAGTTCCGGGCGCTACCCTTTGGTCTCTCCACGGCACCGAGGGTGTTCACAAAGATTATGGCGGTCATGGCCGCACATCTTCGGAACCAGAATGTACGGCTACTACCGTATCTGGACGACCTCCTGTTGCTGGCGAGTTCCCCGGAGGTACTGCTTCATCATCTCCACTTGACGGTCGCTTGCCTGCAAGAGCACGGGTGGCTGATAAATTGGAAAAAGTCCTCCCTGATTCCATCTCAGCGGATGGTTCATTTGGGAGCCCTGCTGGATTCTCGGCAGCAAAGGATCTTCCTGACCCCGGAGAAGGTCTCATCCCTGCAGCTGAGGATACACAGTTGCCTGAGCAGTTGCCGCCTGTCAGTCCATTCAGCTATGAGGGTTTTGGGCTCCATGGTGTCAACATTCGACATGGTGGAATTTGCTCAGTTCCATTCCCGGCCTCTGCAGGGGCTGATTCTATCGGAATGGAACGGGTTACCTCACCGGATCCGCTCTCAGTTGCTGGTGTTGTCCCCGGAGGTTCGGCAGTCTTTGGCTTGGTGGCTTCAGACAGCTCATCTGGTCGAGGGGCGTCCCTTTTGGATCCCGGACTGGGTCCTGCTCACGACGGATGCCAGTCTTCGGGGTTGGGGGGCAGTGACCGGCTCGTTGTCACTTCAGGGTCGTTGGTCTGCGGAAGAAGCTCTTCTTCCCATCAACATTCTGGAACTGCGGGCGGTTTATCGGGCCCTGCAGTCGTCCGGTCCCGCTCTTTACGGACGGGCGGTTCAGGTGCAGTCCGACAACGCCACCTCGGTGGCGTATATCAACCACCAAGGAGGAACTCGAAGTCGGGCAGCAATGTCGGAGGTGTCTCGCATCCTTGCTTGGGCGGAGTGTCACATTCCAGCGATCTCGGCAGTCTTCATTCCCGGAGTCCTCAATTGGGAGGCGGACTTCCTCAGCCGTCACGACGTGCATCCCGGGGAATGGTCGCTTCACCCAGAGGTGTTTCAGCTACTCGTGGACAGGTGGGGGCTGCCGGAGCTGGACTTGATGGCCTCCCGTCACAATCACAAGTTACCCGTTTATGGGTCAAGGACAAGAGACGCAGGCGCCAGTCTGGTAGACGCGCTGTCGGTGAAATGGCCGTTTCACCTGGCGTATCTGTTTCCTCCGATATCCTTACTTCCTCGGGTTCTGCGGAAATTCAAGCAGGACGGCGGCACGCTCGTGCTGGTTGCTCCGGCGTGGCCCAGATGTCCTTGGTACTCCGATCTGAGGTGTCTCTCCATCGACGCTCCGTACCTTCTTCCTCAGCGTTGGGACCTGTTGTCTCAAGGGCCCTGCCTTTACCCGGACCTGGGTCGGCTGTCTTTGACGGCGTGGCTCTTGAGACAGCCGTCTTGAGGTCTAGGGGTTTCTCCAGTTCAGTCATTGGTACCATGCTTAGGGCACGCAAGCCTGCCTCCGCACGGATTTACCACAGGGTGTGGCGCACTTACTTTCAGTGGTGTGAATTCAGAAACTATGATCCTCAGGTGGTCCGGGTTTCCAGAATCTTGGAGTTCCTTCAATCAGGTTTAGACCTCGGCTTACGCCTGGCCTCTCTGAAGGTTCATGTGTCTGCTTTGTCCGTGTGGTTTCAGCGATGGATTGCTACACTACCGGATGTTCACACCTTTTTCCAGGGTGTTCTCAGGATACAGCCTCCCTTCGTGCCTCCTGTGGCTCCTTGGGACTTGGCGGTGGTGCTACGGGTCTTGCAGGGTCATCCTTTTGAGCCTCTTGAGGTGGTGGACCTCAAGTGGCTGACGTTCAAGACCGTTTTTCTCCTAGCAATTGCTTCTGCCAGGAGGGTGTCAGAGTTGGGGGCGCTTTCCTGTCGCCCTCCTTTTCTGATTTTTCATCAGGACAGAGCGGTGCTCCGCACTCGTCCTGAGTTTTTGCCCAAAGTGGTCTCGAAGTTCCACGTTAATCAGGAACTTGTTGTGCCAGCTTTTCAGTCGCCTGATCTTTCAGCTGGTGAGGCTTCCTTAGATGTAGTCCGGGCACTTAGAATCTATGTGGATCGGACTGCTTCGGTTAGGAAGTCGGATTCTTTGTTTGTCCTCTTCGGTTTTCACAAGAGGGGTTGGCCTGCCAACAAGCAAACGTTAGTCCGTTGGCTTCGTTCCGTTATTTGTGAGGCTTATGCACAGGAGGGTTTACCTGTGCCAGCCTCTGTTAAGGCTCATTCCACTCGTTCTGTGGGTCCCTCTTGGGCTGCTAGACGTGGCGCCTCCGCTGTTCAGCTGTGTAAGGCGGCCACTTGGTCTTCAATTCAAACGTTTTTGAGGTTCTATGCGTTTGACACCTTCGCCTCTCAGGATGCATCCTTCGGGCGCCGGGTACTCCTTTCAGCACAGGAGCGTCCCCGCCCTTAATTGAACTGCTTTGGGACATCCCCAAGGTCAACCCTGTGGACCCCTATGGACCCTGAAGTAGAAAACAAGAGATATGGTAAGAACTTACCTTTGTTATCTCTGTTTCTACGAAGTCCATAGGGTTCACAGGGCGCCTGCCCTGACGCACCTGGCTTCAAATGGGCTGTGTGGCTGGTCACCGGTTTTCCGTCTCCCATTTCTGTGAGTATGGTTTCTTGTGTGTTCCAGTCTTCCTTCTCTCTGTTTAGTCTCCTCCTCCGGCCTTAGCTGCTTACCAACTGAGGTGCCTGTGGCCGGGGCGGGGTATAGAGGAGGACGGACCCAAGTGCATCCTGGGAGCAGCAAAGCTTTAACTGCGTGGTGCCCATGGATCCAGATCCAGCTATACCCCAAGGTCAACCCTGTGGACCCTATGGACTTCGTAGAAACAGAGATAACAAAGGTAAGTTCTTACCATATCTCTTGTTTCTACTTCAGGGTCCATAGGGGTCCACAGGGTGACCTTGGGGTATAGCTGGATCCTGGATCCTCGGGCACCACGGAGTTAAAGCTTTTAGCTGCTCCCAGGATGCACTTGGGTCCAACCTCCCCTATACCCCGCCCCCGAGCCACAGGCACCTCAGTTTAAGATGGTGCCCGGCCGGAGTCGGGTCACCCTGCGGGGGGGGCTGCAGGAGCAGCCCCCTAAAGCTTTTTATTTAACTAGTTTAAATTTATTTTTACATTAGTTTGGTTCTCCAGAGCGGCAGCGCTGTGCTGTCTGTAAGACGCCCACGCTGCCGCTCCTTCTCCCTGCTGGCGCCGCGACGCCAGCACTGAACTGGGGATCGCGGCGGGGGAAGCCAGAGTCTGTACTAGCCGGACTCTGGCTTCCCCCGGGACTGCTGCCGGAAGACGCCGGGGAGATCAGGTAAGCCGCGCACCGCTGATTAGCGGCGGTGCGCGGGTAATGCCTTTCATATGCAGTCCCATGCCCCCGGTCTAGGGGACAGACCGTGGGCGCTAGCGGTGGCGGCGGGCCCCCCCTCCATCGGAGGCATACCCCGCCAGACCACTAGACCACCAGGGTAATTAAGCGGCAAGCGGGATGCCGCAACCTTGGGGGTTAAATATGCTAGCCAGGGGAGGAAGCCTTCCCTGTCAGCGGCTCCTCCCCTCAGCTCAGCGCGCCTTTCAGCTCGGAGTCTGGCGACGCTGAGCTGCAGCTACTCGGGCCACTCCTCCTCTGAGGTCTCCAGCGGCCATTTTCTTACTGGCAGCGTGGATACTCTCAGGGAGCACGCGGACCGGTCCCCCTGTGTACCTCTCCCCCGACAAGGACAGTGTACACAGCGCTATAGCCCTCCCAGACACTGAATCTGGGAGGTTGATTGTAGTGTAAAGGTGCAGTGAGTATATCTTCCTGCATGGTATGTGACTTTTGCTAGTGCTGCCTGTCTGTGTCTTTTTTCTACTTACTGTCAGCCTGTACCTATCCCTTTCCTTCTCCTACAAGCCCTACAGGTGTGCGGGGGAAGGGTGTTTCTACTGACCTCACCTATATAGATCACGTATTTGTGAGGTCCGTCACATACAGTTGTGTGCTACACGGTGCCATATTGTGGGCTGTTGTTCAGCACACTGGTGAGTGCGCACATTTTCTTCCTAAGTCATGTCTGAGGAGGAGATTGAGCACTCCGGGGCTCCAGCATTGTTCTCCTGCAGGCGCTGTTCTGCAGGAGTGGATAGGGAGGATTTGTCACAGGACGGCCTGTGCGGACGGTGCCAGGCGGTCCCTGGTACGTCTAAACCTCCCATTTCGCAGGAGCCACCATGGGCGATGTTTTCCCAGGTGCTGGTGTCCATCGCGGACCGTCTGTCGGTCCCGACTGCCGCCCCTACTAGGGCGTTGCCCCAGCCTGCCATCCCCCATTCCCCGGGTGTCCCACAATTATTGCAGACTCCCCCGGGGTCTCAGCCTGTTGGTCCCTATGCGGGGTTGCCAATGTATATTCAGTCCACCCCTGTGGCACAGCCGGCTGTGGTGCCGTTTCAGGCTCCTGTGACAGCTCCTCCACCCTGGGTGGATGCGCTTTCCCACACTGTCCAAGATTTGGCGGCAGCATCTTCGGCTTTTCAGTCGATGTTGCGCAGTGACGTGCCCTCCAGGGCGTCTAAACGCTCAGTCATGGCACAGGCTGCGCATCTTTCGGATTCTGAGGGGTTCTCGGATGATGGTGAGGTACAGGATGACTCAGCCTCAGATGCCTCAGTCCAGGAGGTAGACACTAAGTCTTCCATCAATGTGCGGGCTCTGGTTAAGGCGGTGCGGGCTATTCTTCTGATTGAGGATGAGGCACCCGCTCCCAAGTCAAGGTATCCTAGTTTTAAAAAAGCTAAGGTTACTTCTACAGCGTTCCCCTTGTCTGATCAGTTGACTGATCACATGGCGGTGGCCTGGCAGACGCCCAGTAAGCGTTTCCTGCCACAGAAACGCTTGGCGTCCAATTATCCATTCCCGGAAGCGCATTGTAAGAAATGGGAAACTCCGCCTGCAGTCGATTCCCATGTAACACGCCTCATCAGGAGTGCTACTTTGCCATTGCCGTCTATATCCTCGCTGAAGGATCCTACGGACAGGAAGGTGGAGACTTGTCTAAAGTCTATTTATTCTCTCTCAGGGGCTGTAGCCCGGCCGTCCATGGCCATCTCCTGGGTGGCCAAGGCCATTGAGGGGTGGGCCAACGCCTTGGAGGACACGTTTACGGATGAATCTCCGGACGTCCAGAGGGCGTTGTTAGGACAGATGAGAGATGCCGCCTCCTACATTGGAGAAGCATCTTTGGATGCTAGCCTGTTGACCTCTAGGGTTTCGGCGGCAGCAGTGTCTGCTCGTAGATCCTTGTGGTTGCGGTCTTGGAGAGCAGACGCGGATTCAAAGAAAGGCTTGGAGGCCTTACCTTTTAATGGTGAATTACTATTTGGTCCGGACCTGGACAAAATAGTAGATACCCTGGCAAAATCCAAGTCAGCCTTCCTCCCTTCAGCTACTACACCTGCTAAGGTCCGGAGCTCGGCGTTTCGTTCCTTTCGGGTTCAGGGCAAGGCAAAGGGTCAGTCCTTCCCGAGGCAGTCCGCACCCAAGACCGCCTCAAAGCCAAAGAAGCAAGCCTGGAGTGCTAGGCGCCCTTCTTCCAAGCCAGAAGATAAGCCTTCTGCGTGATGGGACGGGCCTCCCTCTGGGGGACCCCAGAGTGGGAGGCCGACTTCTTCAATTCGCCCAGTGCTGGCACAATACCACCACGGATGCCTGGGTGCGAGAAGTGGTCTCCCAGGGGTACGCCCTGTCTTTTCGGCACAGGCCGCCTTGCCAGTTTTTTTTTGCACAAGTCCTTCTCAGGACAAAACCAAGGCCTTGCAGGTTCAGGAAGCCATAGAGGCCTTGCTGACAGCAGGGGTCATTATACCCGTACCACAGTCTCAACGTGGGATGGGGTATTACTCTACGCTGTTTCTGGTGCAGAAACCCAATGGCTCTCATCGCCCCATCCTCAATTTGAAGTCCCTGAACAGGTTTCTCAGGGTTCCCAAATTCAGGATGGAAACTTTGCGTTCCATCATACTGGTGATGGAACCGGGGGATTATATGGTCTCCCTGGATATCCAGGACGCCTACCTCCATGTGCCTATAGCAACATCGCACCAACGGTTTCTGCGGTTTGCTATTCTCCACAACCACTACCAATTCAGGGCTCTACCCTTTGGTCTCTCCACGGCACCAAGGGTATTTACCAAGGTGATGGCGGTCATGGCGGCTCACCTTCGGAGCCAGGGGATACGGTTGCTACCGTATCTAGACGACCTCCTCTTGCTGGCAAGCTCCCCGGAGGTACTGATCCAGCATCTCCACCTGACGGTCGCTTGTCTACAGGCGCACGGCTGGTTGATCAACTGGAAGAAATCCTCCCTCATCCCATCACAACGGATGGTTCATTTGGGGGCCCTGCTGGACTCTCGTCAGCAACGGATTTTTCTGACTCCAGAGAAAGTCTCCTCCTTACAGCTGCGGATTCACAGTTGTCTGAGCAGTGGCAGAGTGTCGGTGCACTCAGCGATGAGAGTTTTGGGGTCCATGGTGTCGGCATTCGACATGGTGGAGTTTGCCCAGTTCCATTCCAGGCCCCTGCAGGGGCTGATTCTTTCAGAATGGAACGGATTGCCACACAGGATCCGCTCTCAGATGCTGGTGTTGTCCTCGGAGGTGCGTCTGTCCCTAGCCTGGTGGCTGCAGACAGCGCATCTCCTGGAGGGGCGCCCCTTTTGGATCCCGGAATGGGTTCTGCTCACGACAGATGCCAGTCTCCGGGGTTGGGGGGCGGTGACAGGCTCCTTGTCACTTCAGGGTCGTTGGTCGGCGGAGGAAGCGATTCTTCCCATCAACATCCTGGAACTGCGGGCAGTATACAGAGCCCTGCAGTCGTCCGGCACCGCTCTTCACGGAAGGGCCGTTTAGGTGCAGTCAGACAACGCCACAACGGTGGCGTACATCAATCACCAGGGAGGAACTCGCAGTCGAGCTGCGATGTCGGAGGTGTCCCGCGTCCTGGCTTGGGCGGAGCGCTATCTTCCAGCTCTCTCGGCAGTTTTCATCCCAGGAGTCCTCAATTGGGAGGCAGACTTCCTCAGCCGTTACGATGTGCATCCCGGGGAATGGTCGCTTCATCCAGAGGTATTCCAACTACTCGTGGACAAGTGGGGGCTGCCAGAGCTGGACCTGATGGCGTCCCGTTACAATCACAAGCTGCCTGTGTACGGGTCAAGGACAAGGGACGCAGGCGCAAGTCTGATAGACGCGCTGTCGGTGAAATGGCTGTTTCAACTGGCTTACTTGTTCCCTCCGATATCTCTGCTGCCTCGGGTCCTGCGCAAGTTCAAACAGGACGGAGGCACACTGATCCTGGTGGCCCCAGCGTGGCGCAGAAGGCCGTGGTACTCCGATCTGCGGAGCCTGTCCATCGACGCTCCGTACCTCCTACCTCAACGGCGGGACCTGTTGTCTCAGGGGCCCTGTCTTCACCCGGATCTGGGTCGACTATCTTTGACGGCGTGGCTCTTGAGACAGCCGTCCTGAGGTCTCGGGGCTTTTCTAGCTCCGTTATTACCACCATGCTGAGGGCGCGCAAGCCTGCTTCCGCGAGGATCTATCACAGAGTGTGGCACACTTACTTTCAGTGGTGCGAGGCCAGAAACTATGATCCCCAGGTGTTCCGAGTTTCGCGTATTCTGGCTTTCCTTCAGTCCGGTTTGGACTTAGGATTACGTCTTTCTTCACTGAAGGTACACGTGTCTGGTCTGTCGATGTGGTTCCAGCGCAGGATCGCTGCTATGCCGGACGTACACACCTTTTTCCAGGGTGTTTTGAGAATCCAGCCTCCCTTTGTGCCACCTGTGGCCCCGTGGGATTTGGCGGTGGTTCTTAGGGCCTTACAGGGTCCTCCTTTTGAGCCCTTGGAGTCAGTGGAGCTCAAGTGGCTAACTTTTAAAACTGTTTTCCTCTTGGCAATTGCTTCTGCCAGGAGGGTTTCAGATTTGGGGGCGCTTTCTTGTCGTCCCCCTTTTCTGATTTTTCATCAGGACAGAGCGGTGCTTCGCACTCGTCCTGATTTCCTGCCTAAGGTGGTTTCCAGGTTCCACATTAATCAGGAAATTGTTGTACCAGCCTTTCAGTCACCTGATCTTTCGGCTGGGGAGACTTCCTTAGACGTTGTAAGGGCACTCCAGGTTTATGTGGACCGGACTAGTTCTGTGAGGAAGTCGGATTCTTTGTTTATCCTCTTTGGTTTTCACAAGAGGGGTTGGCCTGCCAACAAACAGACTCTAGCCCGTTGGCTTCGTTCTGTTATTATTGAGGCTTATATGCAGGAGGGTTTACCTGTTCCAGCCTCTGTTAAGGCTCATTCCACTCGGTCCGTGGGCCCTTCTTGGGCTGCTAGCCGTGGCGCCTCTGCTGTTCAGCTCTGTAAGGCGGCCACCTGGTCTTCCATTCAGACCTTTTTGAGGTTCTATGCGTTTGACACCTTTGCCTCTCAGGATGCATCCTTTGGGCGCCGGGTTCTCCTATCAGCACAGGAGCGTCCCCGCCCTTAGTTGGACTGCTTTGGGACATCCCCAAGGTCACCCTGTGGACCCCTATGGACCCTGAAGTAGAAAACAAGAGATATGGTAAGAACTTACCTTTGTTATCTCTGTTTCTACGAAGTCCATAGGGTCCACAGGGCACCCGCCCTGACGCACCTGGCTTCATATGGGCTCTGTGACTGGTCACCGGTTTTCCGTCTCCCATTTCTGTGAGTATGGTTCTTGTGTGTTCCAGTCTTCCTTCTCTCTGTTTCGTCTCCTCCTCCGGCCTGGGCTGCTTACCAACTGAGGTGCCTGTGGCTCGGGGGCGGGGTATAGGGGAGGTTGGACCCAAGTGCATCCTGGGAGCAGCTAAAAGCTTTAACTCCGTGGTGCCCGAGGGAGGAGATATATATTATAGCGGCACTTAACGTGCCGCTATAACACTTCCTGCTTCGCCTCTTTACCGAGGCGAAGCAGGAAGCTCTAACGATGAGATGTATTATCCTCCAGCGATCGATCCCCGCATCAGCCTAATGCTGATGTGCTGTGTGTCACTCCCGGCCGGCTCCACTGAGCGTGCGCGGGATCTCGCAAGTATCGCGAGATCCTGCGTTCAGCCCCCGCAGTAAGGACAGTACTGTCCCTGCTATTGTCTATAGCGACAGCTGCAGCGGGCGTAACGGTCAGGCGAACTGACCGTTGACTCATTGCCCATGCTATCGGCACTGCTATCTTGCAGATAGTAGCACCGATAATGACAGGAGTGCATAGCCCCCAATCATACACGGAGGAGAAGCGGTATCAACGCACATAACGTGTGCTGTTGCTGCTTCAGCGGTTAATACATCTCCCCCTTGGTGCACTATTTATAGTATTGGCAGTTAGTGCACTGTTTGTGAAGAGTATCAGCCAGAACTTAGGGCACTATATTAATAATTGACATTACAGTCTCTTAATTGTCTTGACTGAGAGAATTACTCCATATTCTGTGGATCAGCATTAATTTAAATCCCCCTCCATTGATTAGTGCACTTGAAACTGAGGCCTAGATGGGGGCTAGTGTGTCACCTGCTTTGCGGCCCCCAAACATCAGCAATTGATTGTGGCATTTCTGCAATTTGCAGATGATTGTCTATCTGCAATGTATGGGGTTCGCAGATTTCAACCAAAAAGTGATTGGAATTGCTAAATCAGGTCATTCAACATGTTGGATTTAACAGATTGATTGGGGCTGTAGATTGCTAGAGTATGGAGAAGATCAGCAGATTTACAGACCGTTACTAGTAAAATGATGGGCCTTTCAAGATTGACAGATCTGTGTTTGCTGAAAATGATCTGCAAATCACTGAAAAAGATCTGTAATGTATGGGTGCAGATTGCTAGATTGGTAAATCCTAAAATCAGGCAACAAATCTTCAAATTGTTCAAATGCGGTTTTCAGATTGCTGATCTATGGGAGCCTTTAGGCAGATAAAAGTGCCTTTGTAAAGTTTGTGTGATACTAAAAATACCACAATTCTATTTATTCATAATTAGAAAGAATAAATAAGATTTAAACCACATATACTGTATTTATTTGACACTAAATATGCTACAGCCGTTACAACATAAATGATTACTGACATGAACCTTTTTTGTAAACCTTTTATTTCAATTTAAATGAAGGTGTAGTGATACTGGTGCTAATGGTGAAATTAAATACAATGAATGTCTCTTAATCAACGGTGGGTTCAATTTATTAATAACATATTAAATGATGATAAAAAATACAATGAAGAACAGCAGTTTCCAATTTGCATCAAACGAAAGTTTTTAAAGTGCAACTAGTATAGCAGCAAAATTGTCAAAACCATGTAATAAATACTTAATTGAAGATATCATGAAGCTCCATATTAAATATAAGGAGAAAAGACAAACTGAAGGGAATAGGGGAAATAAAAGGTAAAGAAAGATTAGGAACAAGGAAGGATTGAAATTGATATCATGGGGACCTGACTTTGTGATAGGTGGCCACAGTATTATTCTGTAAGCATGAGATATATTCTGTAGAGACCTGTAACCCGTGATATCAGACCCCGTACTTACAGGACCACCAGATATGGTAAAATGTACCCTCCTCCACCACATTGTCTCTAGCATGCACTCTGTGTTGCTGGAAATATCTTGTGGAGCTTAGACAGCAGCAGGTACCATCTAGTGTATATCTTGTAGCACGTCTCTCTTATGGCTACATTGATAGGAGCCTTAGCAGTTCTGGATATAACAGGGGTCCATCCTTCGTCATCAGTGAGAGCCGATAGGTTGGCACGCCATGAGTTGTATGTCCTGCGACAAAAGATATGTCATCTTTTCTTGTAGCGTACCTGTTTTAAAAAAAAATAATCTGTACTAATATAATTATAGGGTCGCTTATAGTAACTGCTTGTGTGTTTTGTATGTGCTTCATAGAGATCATCCTTTATGTTCAGCAGTGCAAATGACATGATTGCTGGTATAGGAGTAATATGGACTCCTCACTGTATGTATGTGACCGTATTTGGTGTCTTCACTACGTGCTTGAAAAGTTTGGCAATAACTGTCCGGGGCAAACCTTTAATAAATGCTTGATGCAAGCCAGTTGCCTTATCTATACAGTCTGAACACTGCTTTGTGGTATTTGCCATTATGTAAATGTGATTATGAACCATAGTATAAAAGTTCTGTAACCATTATCATTATGTTTTACATGTGTAAGTAACTAGTCCACTTCGAGAGGTACAATCTAAGTAAATATATACATTATTTATTCTTCAGGGTCCACAGGGAGACATTGGGGTGTAGGTGGGACCTGGAGGACCGGACACCAACAGCAAAGCTTTTCAATCCCAGGATGCGCCGGTAATTTCTCCTATCCCACAGCCTCAGGGCACTTCTACAGGCTTCCCCATTTCATCTTGCTATCACCTCTGCCCGCAGGGTCTCTGATTTGGCAGCCCTTTCCTTTCGCTCTCCCTTTTTGATTTTTCATCAGGATAGAGCTGTTTTTTGTGCCAGGACGGGTTACCTTCCTAAGGTTGTATCCCGCTTTCATGTAAATGAAGAAATTGTAGTTCCAGTCTTCAGGCCTCTCTGTAGTTGAAGCTTCTTTGGATGTTGTACACGCCCTACGTATCTACGTGGATCGCACCAACTCCATTAGGAAATCGTATTCTCTTTTTGTGTTGTATGGCTGTCATAAGCAAGGGTGGCCAGCTAATAGACAGACTCTGGCTACGTGGCTTCGTATGACGATTTGTCAAGCTTACACACAAGCTGATCTCTGTTCCAAACACAGTGACAGCACATTGTACTCGATCCGTGGGATCATCGTGAGCGTTTTGTTGTGGTGTCTCTGCTGAACAATTGTGCAAGGCAGCCACGTGGTCTTCCGTCCACACTTCTCTAAAATTTTACGCATTTGATACATTTGCCTCTCGGGATGCTTCCTTTGGGCATCGGAATCTCCTTTCTAACAAACCGGAGCGTCCCCACCCTTAAGGGAACCGCTTTTCGATATCCCCAAGGTATTTCCTGTGGACCCTATGGACCCTGTAGAAGAAAATAAGAGTTATGGTACACCATACCTTTGTTAACTCTTTTACTTTGAGATTCATAGGATCCACAGGGCCCCCACACTAACGCACCTTGTGTTATTTCGGTAATCTTTTTATATTTTTTTATTTCAATGATTCCCTCTTCTTAGAGAGAGTATTTGTGGTACAATTGTCCTTCCTTATCCTCTTTCCTTCTCCTACCTTGGGCTTGGTAATAAACTGAATGCATGTAGCCAGGGGCAGTGTAAATATGGAGGAGCACCCAGTGCATCCTGGGAGCTAAAGCTTGTAACTGTTTGGTGCCTGGATCACTCCAACCACATACCCCCAAGGTAATTCCTGTGGACCCTATGGACCTCAAAGAAAAATAGTTAACAAAGGTATGTTATACCATAACTCTTATTATTCTTGTGACTGTCTGGCAGAGGAAAGAATAATAAGCAGCCTGATGCTGCTCCTCCTACTCTGATATCTTGTAAGTCCTCTGTATGGTCTCTGTATTGTTACACAGCCCCAGGTCCGCCAGCCCCGTTGTCTCTCCCTCAGGACCCACCCTGGGCTGCTTTTTCACAAATGCTGGCAAAACTTGTGGACCAATTAGCAGTTCCCATGGTAGCTCCACCTATGGGATGGCCACAGCAGGTATCTCCTGCAAATCCTTTGCCTCCCCCATGGGTAGACGTACTGTCTACCTCAGTACAGAATTTGCTAATACCTCTACGGTTTTTCTGCAAATACTGCAAAAAGATAAACCTTTACATAGTAACGTGCTAGGGTATCTTCCCAATCCACACAGTTATCTGATTCTGAGATAACATCTGGGGAGGCAGAAGACCCAGATCTTTCTCACTCTGATTCTGTCTCAGGAGAAGAGGAGCCACCCTCTAAACTAAATATACCTGCTCTTGTGAGAGTTGTTAAAACTATTCTACAAATAGAAGATGATGAACCCGTTCCTAAGAAAAAACATGCACTTTTTAAGCAACAAAAGGTAGTTTGATCAGTTTCCTCACTTTGACCAGCTATCTGATCACATGAGTGAAGCTTGGAATATGCCCGGTAAAAGGTTTCAAATTCCAAAACGGTTCAGTTCCTTTTACCCGCTTCCAGCTACTGATTGTACTAAATGGGAAGTTCCCCCAACGGTGGATTCTCATGTAACAAGTCTGGTTAAAAATGCCACCTTGCCCATTCATACTGCAACCTCCTTGAAGGAAACCACAGACGCATAGAAGCTTGTCATACATCTATATACTCTCTTACAGGAGCTATTACTCGTCCTGCTAGGGCTACGGCATGGGTGGCAAAAGCCATTGAGAGTTGGGCATAGGCCCTAGAAGAGACTTTTCCTCCTGATGCTTCGAGGGAACAGCTGTCCTACATATCTCACATTAGAAATGCAGCCTCCTACTTAGGTGAAGCAGCTATGGATACTTAACTCCTACCCTCCAGGATATCTGCCACTTCGGTAGTGGCCCGCCGTATTCTTTGGCTATGTTCCTGGAAAGCAGAGTCAGAATCAGAACGGGCTCTAGAGTCTCTGCCTTATGCAGGACACATCCTGTTTGGTCCAGTATTGGATAAAATTGTGACTACTTTGGCGTTCCTGCCCTCTGCATATAATACAAAGCCACGGTTGCATCCTTTCGGTGCTTTCGCCCTCAAGGCAAAGCCAAGGGTCAGTCCTTCACGGCTACAGACATCAGCCAAGACCTCCAAGCCTAGGGCCAAACAAGCCTGGGCTACTAGACATCCACCTACCAAGTCTAAGGACAAGCCTGCAGCCTGATGGGGCGCGCGTCTCCCTGTGGGCTTCCAGGGGTGGGAAGTGACTTCTTCAATTTGCCCAAGTTTGGCATCAAACCACGTTGGATGCCTGGGTAAGAGAAGTGGTTCTCACAGATACGCCCTCTCCTTTCTGAGGCAACCCCCCAACAGTTATTTTGCACAGGATCTCCATCGGACTAACCAAGACCCTGCTGCTCCAAAAAGCCATTCAGTCCTTACTGAAATCAGGAGTAATAATTCGGATCCCCTCCTCACAACGGGGCAAGGGCTATTATTCTACCCTTTTCTTAGTTCAGAAGCCCAATGGGTCTCATCGGCCTATCCTCATCCTCAAGTCTTTGAATAAGTTTATCAGGGTGCACAGGTTTCGGATGGAAAGCCTCCGTTCTATTATCCTAGCTATGTGAGCTTGGAGATTTTATGGTATCCCTAGACATTCAGGATGCGTACCTATAGCGCCTTCTCATCAACATTACCTACGGATGGCTACACTGTAGCAACATTACCAATTCCAGGCTCTGCTGTTTGGCCTCTCAAAGGCCCCTTGGGTCTTTAGCAAGATCATGGCAGTTATGGGGTACTCTTTGTCGTCAAGGGATCAGACTGCTCCCGTACTTAGACGATGTCTTGTTGGCAAGCTCCCCAGAGGCTCTTCACAGCCATCTGCAGGTAACCATTGCCTTTCTACAAATGCACGGTTGGCTGAACAACTGGAAAAAGTCTTCCCTGACACCCTCTCAAAGGATGGTACATTTGGGAGCCCTCATGGACTCTCGAGTTCAGAGAATCTTCCTAACGGCGGACAAGATTTCAGCACTACAGCACAGACTACGCAGAGTGTCGATTCACTCAGCAATGCAGGCCTTGTGATCATTGGTGTCCACCTTCGACATGGTGGAGTTCACCCAGTTTCACTCCAGGCCCCTCCAACACCTGATCCTCTCCAGGTGGAAAGGGTTAAACCATCTGCTCAAATCCCAGACAATGAGCCACTCCCCAGAGGTTCGACCGGTCCCTAGCCTGGTGGCTACAGACTTCTCATTTGAACCAGGGCCGTCCCTTTTGGATCCTGGACTGGGCTCTCCTCACCATGAACGCAAGCCTCCGAGGGTGGGGTGCAGTAACCGGCCAGCACTCCTTCCAGGGCCGATGGTCCCCAGTCGAGGCAGTGTTGCCAATCAACATCCTGAAACTTCGAGCCATCTACAGAGCTCTCACTTTGGCTCAGAATATGAAAAACAGGCCAGTACAAGTACCACGGCTGTGGCCTACCTCAATTACCAAGGGGGCTCTCGAAGTTAATCAGCAATGACAGAAGTGTCCCACATTCTCACCTGGGCCGAACGCAATCTCCCAGCCATCTCCGTAGTGATCATCCTGGGGATTCTCTCAGCCGTCAGTGTGCATGCAGGAGAATGGTCTCTGCATCCAGAAGTTTTTCAGTTTCTAGTGGACAAATGCAGTCTTCCGGAGGTGGATTTCATGGCCTCCAGACACAACAACAAACTTCCAACTTATGGACCCCGACGTGGCCTTCATAGACACATTGTCGGTGAAACGGAACTTCCATTTAGCATATCTCTTCCCTCCAGTATCCCTGTTTCCTCGAGTGCTTCGAAAGTTCAGATAGGAAGGAGGCAAAGTTGTATTAATAGCTCCGGCCTGGCCCAGACATCACTGGTACTTTGATCTTCAAAGGCTCTCCATAGACGTTCCTTTTCAGCTTCCTCTAAGAGTAGATCTGTTGTCTCCGGGTCCATGTCTACATCCAGACCTAGCTCTTCTGTCTTTAACGGCTTGGCTCTTGAAACATCAATCCTAACTAAGGGTTTTTCCACCTCTGTGGTCCAGACCATGCTAAAAGCACGTAAACCAGCCTCAATCAGGATTTACCACAGAATATGGCATACATATTTCCAATGGTGTGCTCCGAGAAATTATGACCCTCAGGTCTTTAAGGTTTCCAGAATTCTTGCCTTTCTTCAAGCTGGATCGGATCTAGGCCTCCGCCTAGCATCTCTGAAAGTGCAGGTCTCTGCTTTGTCTATCTGTTTTCAGCGCAGAATTGCTCCTATACCGGATGTTCACACCTTCA
Source organism: Taudactylus pleione (assembly GCA_031769625.1). Taxonomy (NCBI): domain Eukaryota; kingdom Metazoa; phylum Chordata; class Amphibia; order Anura; family Myobatrachidae; genus Taudactylus; species Taudactylus pleione. Next base: position 408,030 of record JAUIMM010000808.1, on the reverse strand, counting down.
TGCAAGGTGTTCTACGAATACAAACCTCCCTTTGTCCCTCCTGTGGCTCCATGGGACTTGTCAGTGGTGCTCCAAGCACTTCAGGAACCTCCATTCGAACCCCTGGAATCAGTGATGTCAAATGGCTCACTGCAAAGACTTTGTTTCTTTAGGATATAGCATCTGCCCGTAGGGTATTGGATTTAGGGGCGCTTTCATGTCGCTCCCCCTTTTTGATGTTTCATCAGGACAGGCCTGTTCTTCGAACACCCCCGGGCTTACTTCCCAAGGTGGTTTCTCGCTTCCACCTGAATGAGGAAATTGTGGTTCCGGCCTTTAATTCACCAGACCTCTTGGCAGGTGAGGCCTCTTTGGATGTGGTCAGTGCTGTAAAGCTCTACGTGGACTACGTACTGCTTCCATTCGGAAATCAGACTCCTCCTTTGTCCTATATGGATTCGACAAGAAGGGATGGCAAGCTAACAAACAGACTCTGGCCAGATAGATTCGCATGACTATCTCACAGGCTTACACGCAGACGGGCCTTCCTGTGCCGACTACAGTCTTTGCTCATTCTACTACCTCTGTGGGTCTCTCGTGGACAGCCCGGCTTGGCGCCTCAGCTGAACAGCTATGCTATGCAGCTTCTGTCCACACCTTTCTTAGGTTTTATGCTTTTGATACATTTGCCTTTCAGGATGCTTCCTTTTTGGCATAGGGTTCTATCAGCTCAGGAGCATTCCCACCCTTGAACTGCTTTTGGACATCCGCATTGTCTCCCCTGTGGAGCCCTATGGACCCTGAAGGAGAAAAGGAAACTTACCCGTAACTTACCCGTTAACTCTTTCTTTGAAGTCCATAGGGTTCACAGGGCACCCACCATGATGCTCCTAGCTTCTATGGGTTTTCTTTTCCTGGTCACTTGATCACCTTCTCTGTGTGAGAGTGATATTCCTCGGTGTACCAGTCTTCCTTCTATACTGCTCCTGCCTTGGCTTGTTAACAAAGCTGAAGTGCCCTCAGGCTGTGGGTGGGGTATAGGTGGAAGGACTGGAGCATCCTGGGATTGAAAACGTTTGCTGTTTGTGTGGTCATCCAGGTCCCACCTACACCCCAATGTCTTCCTGTGGACCCTATGGACTTCGAAGAAAGCGTTAACCAAGGTAATTTTTTTACCATAACTCCTTTTCTCTTTCACCAATATTGGGAGACACTACTGTACCTTGTATAGCGGGCACTAGTGCTGTAACATTGCACAATTACACGACAGACTTGTTAGTTTAAGACTCCTCCCCCTTCTCTGCCCCTCCACTTTAATCATTTCAGTTTCAAATTTACTACATTGTAGCAAAATTGCTTTTGTGAAGGTGTAAGTCTGGGTACACACTAGACTATGTGTACCCAGCCCGACCTCGGAAGTGACTGGACCCGGCGGGGGAGCTGGCATCAGCAAGTGCATACACATTTGCCGATGTGTGCTGCGCCAGAGCAACGATGGGGGCTGACGACATACCCATTTGGCACTGCATGTATGACCGACGGAGAATGTTGCTGACAACCCGCTGGAGCACGCCTCATCAGCGGCATAGAGGGTAAACACTAGACGATGTGCCCAACATGTCGGTACAATCCGTTGGATCGGACAACATATTGTCTAGTGTGGTGTACCCAGTATTAGAAAGTAGCTCCTGGAGGCGTGGCCTGTACGAGCTAGTGACAGGAAACTGACTCCATAGCTCCTAGGCCCAATCATTTGCCTAGACCCTTAAGCTCGACTATTGTTGGCTACTTACCTCTCCGCGTTCCAGGAGCTCCTCGGCCTGCCTATCTTCTTTGGCTGATGAGATACAGGCGCTGACAGTTTCTCCATCAGTAACTCCTCGTCGCGGGCGCCATCTTGGATCCGGCTTTGGCGGCTGATTCGGCTCCTGACTCCAGTGCTGGCTACATCTGTCACCCGGTCTGTGTTTTGGATTGCTGGATACGTGGCAAATCCTGTCCCTGGCAAATTACAGCTCTAAGTTTTTTGCGGTCCCGCGTCTCCCGGCCCCGACCGCCATCTTTAAAGCACTGCTCTGTGTCGGCCATTGTTATATTTCTCCTATGCTCTCTGGAGTGGGAGTGTGATAACGGAGTCTGCTGCTGTGGCTTATTCTTTGGATCTTCACTGCCTCATCACCCTGTCTGCTAGCCCTGAAACTTCCTATACTATAGTTAGGGATCATCCCCTGGCAGTTTTGTACTATCCTCATCTCCTGAGTTGATATCTATATTTCTACTTCAGGGTCCATAGGGTATCCACAGGATACCTTGGGGTATAGGTGATGACGTCAGTCTTCAGGCACCACAGAGTTAGTTTTCAGCCTCCCAGGATGCATCTGGGTCCCTCTCCTATACCCCGCCCCCGGGCCAAGGCATCTCAGTTTCGTCGGTGCCTGGCCGGAGTCGGAGGCACTGTGCAGAGGGGGGCTATGAAGAGCCCCTGAAGTTTCTTTTAAAGGCAGCGCTGGCTGCACATCTGGGAGTACAGCATGGACAGTCAGTACTGACGTCCATGCCGTCTCCCCTACACCCCGCCGGTACCAGAACGCCGGTACTGATCCGGGGATGCTGGTAGACATCTGGGGTCACGGCTAGCGGTGTCCCCAGATGTTTTGGACCATGGCCGGATCCAAGGGGATGCAGGTAAGCAGCGGGGTCCCGTGGTGGGTCCCTGCTGGTCACATGGTCCTGAGTCCCCAGGCAGGGGGCTCCCTGGGGACTGGCTGCAGCGTGGAGCCAGGCGACCAACCTGCGCTTCCACTACCCCCTGGGACAGCGGGTCGCTGCTGAGCGGCATGCGCTGCGGCGTCCCCGGGGTTAAATGCATGCCAGGGGAGCGCGCTTTCCCTGTCTCACAGCCGGCGCCTCCCCTGCTGCACACAGCCTCTCTGCTCTGCCTGATTGGCCACAGTGTGTCAGCTGTCCTCCCCAGGCCGGCCTCCTTCATCTTCTGCTCCTCGGTGGCCATCTTTAAAGCATGGTGAACACTGCTGGAAGCCTGTGAGCGGTGGCATTGCGGTCTGGGTCCCCCAGCATACCTCTCCTCTGTTTGTCACAGGTCAGTGTATGCAGCGCTGAGTCCTACCAGCCTGAGGGTCTGAGTAGTTGAGAATCAGCGCTAATAGTGCAGGGATTTGTTTCTTCTGCATTGTATGTGACTGAACTGCTAGCCTGCTGTCTGTACTTTCACTTTCTACTGTCAGCTTTATTACTGTCCCTGATCTTGCTCTGCTCAAAGCCCTTGCGGTGCGCGGTGTGCAGGGTGTTATTCACACTATACCAATACGTATAGGTGTGAGTGTCACATACTTACCATCATGTCTGAGACTGATTTTCCTCTCCAGCTCATGTGTACTAAATGTAAGGTACCAATAGCGGAGGGAGAGGGTAACGCGGAGGGGTTATGCCCCCAGTGCCTGGCACTGTCACGGCCGATTATGGTCACGGTCCCGGTACAGGAACCTCCCTGGGCTTGTTTCGCTAAGGCGCTTACAACCCTTGTGGGCCAGCTAGCTCCGCCACCTGCGTTTACCCAGACGGGTTTGTCCCAGCAGTCAGTGGTGTCGTCACCCATGCGGGAGTTCCCGAGACAATTGATGGTACCCCACAGTCTCCCTGTCCCTTCCCAGGTTTCTCCGGAGCCTGCGTGGGTTAATACTCTTAACTACATCGGTTCAGCATTTGTCCGATGTTTTACAGGGGGAGTCTGTGTTGCGGCCTCATAACGGCCGGTGGCGTCTTTATCTGCTCCTTATGGGGATGACGATGAGACGTCAGATCATGGGGAGATTCTGGATCTATCTGACCAAGAACCTCTCCGTACCAAAGAGCCGGACGCTAAGTCCAAGGTGTATATCCCTGGTCTTATTCGAGCGGTCCGCTCGGCTTTAGTTATTGAGGATATTGATCCTTTGGTGGCCACATTCATATATGCCTTTTTAAGGATATTAAGGGTGAGGCTACGGTGTTCCCTCTTTCTGATCAATTAGTGGATCATTTAGAGGAGGCGTGGAAAAATCCAGGTAAACGGTTCAGCCCCAGAGACGCTTAGCCGTGGCTTATCCGTTTGCGGTCAATTATTTTTCTAAGCGGGAATCCCCTACGCAAGTGGATTCACATGTCACACGCCTAGTCAAAAGTGCCACATTGCCTATGCCTTCCATGTCATCCTTGAAGGATGTCACTGACCGCAAGGTGGAGATCTGCCTCAAAGCCGTTTATTCCCTTGCAGGGAAGCATCCAGACCGGCTCTGGCCGTGTGTTGGGTAGCCAGAGCTATGGAGCGCTGGGCGGATAATTTGGAGGCGTCTTTGGACTCTGACTGTTCGGCTGAACAGACCGAGTTGGTGGGCAATCTCCGAGACTCGGCCACTTACATTAATGAAGCGGCCTTAGATATTTGTATGCTCACCTCTAGGATCTCCTCTGCAGCCGTGGCTGCTCGTCGCACCTTATGGTTGCGTTCTTGGAAAGCGGACGCGGATTCCAAAAAGGGATTAGAAGGTCTGGACAGGTACTATTTGGTCCAGATCTGGACAAAATTGTAGTTACGTTGGCAGCAGCAAAATCTGCATGTCTTCTGTCTGCTACGATTCTTTCTAGTGCTGGTGGGTCGTCCTTTTGGCCTCACAGGGCCCAAGGTAGGCCTAAAGTACAGTCCTGTCCACGGCAGGCTGGGGCCAAGAAATTGTCCAAGCCCAAGAATCAGGTCTGGAGTACCAGATGTCCGGCTCCTAGGTCAGATAACAAACCTGCGGCCTGACGGTCCAGGCCTCCTTTTGGGGGACCCCAAAGTGGGGGGCGCCTGCTTCAGTTCGCCCGGTGCTGGTCGCAGTGCATGTTCCAATTTCCCAGAGGGGCCTGGGTTTCTATTCCATTCTATTTTTGGTGCAGAAACCCAATGGGTCTTACCGTTCAATACTAAACCTAAAGGCCCTCAGCAAGTCCTTGAGGGTGCCTCTGTTTCGGATGGAGACCCTGCGGTCCATTATTCTGGGGACTACATGGTGTCATTGGACATCCAGGACGCTTACCTGCATGTCCCTATTTTTTTGCGCCATCAGCAGTTCCTCAGATTGGCAATCTGCAACGAACATTTCCAGTTCCGGGCACTGCCTTTTGGCCTGGTGACTGCTCCACGGGTATTCACCAAGGTCATGGCGGTCATGGCGGCTCTCCTGCGAATGCAGGGAGTCCGACTGTTGCCTTATCTGGACGACCTCCTGTTGATAGCGGGGTCTCCAGAGTTTCTTTTACACCATCTGGATCTGACGATTGCGGTACTGCAACGTCACGGCTGGTTGACAAACTGGCAGAGGTCCACTCTCACCCCGTCTCAGAGGATCCTGCACCTCGGGGCCTTATTGGACTCCAGGCAGCAGTGGATCTTTGTGACGGAGGAAAAGATCCTTGCTTTGTAGTTGAGGGTGCGCAATTGTCTGCAGTGTCGTCGAGTGTCGACACACTTGGCAAAGAGATTATTGGGCTCAATGGTGTCGGTATTCGACATGGTGGAGTACGCCCAATTTCACTCCAAACCTCTGCTGCTATTGATCCGGTCCAGATGGAATGGATTGCCTCAGTGTCTCAAGTCCCAGACGATGGGGCTCACTCCGGATGTTCGCCTGTCTCTAACCTGGTGTTTGCAGACGCCCGTTCTGGGTGGCGAACTGGATCCTGTTAACAACGGACGCCAGTCTCCGGTGCTGGGGAGCTGTCACGGGTCCACACTTGTTTCAGGGCAGGTGGACTCGGGCGGTAGCGGAGCTTCCAATAAACATTCTGGAGCTCCATGCGGTGTCAAGAGCTCTCCAGCGGGCACAGCCGGTTCTCCAGGGTCACCCTGTGCAGGTCCCGTCGGACAACGCCACCACGGTGGCCTATTTAAACCAGCAAGGAGGAACCGGGAGAGTGGTCTTTATACCAGGACGTCTTTCTGAGTCTGGTGGACAAGTGGGGTCTTCCAGAGATAGACCTCATGGCGTCCCGGCACAACAACAAGTTGCCGGTGTACGGGTCTCGAACATGAGACGAAAAGGCGTCTCTGGTGTATGCCCTGTCCGTCTAGTAGATGTTCCAGTTTGCCTACCTTTTCCCTCCGTTTTCCCTTCTTCCGCGGGTATTACGGAAATTCAAATCAAGAAGGAGGTACGCTACTGTTGATAGCTTCCGAGTGGCCCAGACGGCACTGGTTCTCCGACCTCCAGAGTCTGTCAGTAGACGTTCCTCTGAGGTTACCATTACGACCGAATCTGCTGTCATAGGATCCTTGTCTTCACCCGGACCTGACTCGGTGTGGCTGTTGAAACGGTCATGCTAAGGTCCAGAGGGTTTTTCTAGCTCCGTGGTGCAAACCATACTAAGAGCTTGTAAACCTTCCTCGGCAAGAATCTACCATCGTGTGTGGCATACGATGGGGGCGGGGTATAGGAGAGGGACCCAGATGCATCCTGGGAGGCTGAAAACTTTAACTCTGTGGTGCCTGAAGACTGACGTCATCACCTATACCCCAAGGTATCCTGTGGAACCCTATGGACTTCGTAGAAATAGAGATAACAAGGGTAAGTTCTTACCATATCTCATATTGTTATCTCCTTCCGTGGATATACCATCTCTGAATACTATGGATCGTCTCCTCACTGCTATTGTTGATTCCAAAAAGAGGCTCGTGGCTCGACTGGCGAACTTGCACGATGCGTTGTTTTTTCCATGTTATGATTTGCCGTTACCTTGACTCGGCTCTCTGATATGGAGACTAGCATTCCCACTATAGAGGGTGGTGATACTCCTGCTGTTGCTAGTCCAACTATCCTCAAGTTTTGGAGAATGATATATCAGACATCATTTGACGCCATTGCTGACTGCTTTGCTAAATTTTATCTCCCTCTCTGTTCTTTGGCTCCGCAGACCTCATTTTATCTACAAAGACTCAATATATGGTACTATCCTCCATAGAGGTTGCAATTACATCCCAAGCCGTTGATTTTTCAGCTTATGGGTACTTCGAATCTGTGTTGCCTCCGCAAAAAGCCAATCTTTTTGCCTTACACGTTGTGCTGAAGATTCTGAATTCAACTTTTCAGTATTATACAGTCAGGTGAACGGTGTAGGAATTACAACGGTTTCTATATGTGCCTCCCACTTTTTAAGGGGCCAAAAATAATGGGACTATCAACTCAAAAGCTATTTCATGGACAGGTGTGGGCTATGCCCTCGTTATTTCATAATCAATTAAGTAGGTAAAAGGTCTGGAGTTGATTCTAGGTATGACATTTGCATTTGGAATCAGTTGCTGTCGACTCTCAATATGAGATCCAAAGAGCTGTCACTATCAGTGAAGCAAGCCATCATTAGGCTTAAAAATCAAAACAAACCCATCAGAGAGATAGCAAAAACATTAGGTGTGGCCAAATCAATTGTTTGGAACATTCTTAAAAAGAAAGAACGCACCGGAGAGCTCAGCAACACCAAAAGACCCGGAAGACCATGGAAAGCAACTGTGGTGGATGACAGAAGAATTATTTCCCTGGTGAAGAAAAACCCCTCCACAACAGTTGGCCAAATCAAGAACACTCTCCAGGGAGGTAGGTGTATATGTGTCAAAGTCAACAATCAAGAGAAGACTTCACAAGAGTGAATATAGAGGGTTCACCCCAAGATGTAAACCATTGCTGAGCCTCAAAAACAGGAAAACCAGATTAGAGTTTGCCAAACAACATCTAAAAAAGCCATTACAGTTCTGGAACAACATCCTATGGACAGATGAGACAAAGATCAACTTGTACCAGAGTGATGGGAAGAGAAGAGTATGGAGAAGGAAAGGAACTGCTCATGATCCAAAACATACCACCTCATCAGTGAAGCATGGTGGTGGTAGTGTCATGGCGTGGGCATGTATGGCTGCCAATGGAACTGGTTCCCTTGTATTTATTGATGATGTGACTGCTGACAAAAGCAGCAGAATGAATTCTGAAGTGTTTCGGCCAATATTATATGCTCATATTCAGTCAAATGCTTCAGAGCTCCTTATGCATGCTTCAGCCAGCTCACTGGTTATTGTCAGGATCTGAAATAGCCACCTTCCCTTATTGGTGGGAAGCGGCCTGTGCATTAGCTGCAGTCCTCCCACTTAGATGACATTTTGTGAAGCCATTTTGTGATTCTTGTCATAGTCAGTGTCGTCATTTGTTTTGTCCTTGCAGTACTGTGATGAGGAGATGATTGCAGATGAGGAATACGATGAATATTCCAAAGAGCTGAACCAGTATCGCAAGTCTAAAGAAGGCAGAGGTAGAGGTAGGTTTGTTCATTTGGGGGGGGAACTGATGGTAGAGGGCAGCAAATATTTGGATTTAGTCACATTTGTGCTTCTTGCTTTCAGGGTTTCATAGGGGTCGGGGTCGAGGGCTCCGTGGAAGAGGATTCAAAGGCATGGGTCGTGGCAGAGGAAGAGGCCGTGGGAAAGGAAATGATGAGGACGATTACTATGAAGAAGATGGAGTAAGCAATGACCATTATTATTTGTGTCCCAAAAGTAATAATTATACACAAGGAAATTCTTGGCTTGTACACTTTTTCCAAATGTTCATGGGTTGGGCCAGAGCTCCATGTTCCTTCCTTGTTAAGGTCTCTTGACATGTCTCTTTCTTGTCCAGGATGGTGGAATGTACAGAAATGACTACGAGAAGCCTCACCATCGAGCTGACAAGAAGGGAAAAGTAATCTGTAAATACTTCGTTGAGGGCCGGTGTACCTGGGTGAGTCAGAATAGGGCCAGCATGGAACTTTGCAGTGAGAGTAACAAAAGCGGTTTTATAGCCTTTTTTTTGTATTAGACACTCACAAGGCTGTATGTGTAGTTTACACTCCCTACATGTTTTTGAATGTTTGAATTACTAGTGGAGTGTGTCTAACAGTACCTCCACAGAAAGGGGGGAGACATGTATCCACTGTCTCCCCCCTGGCATGCATTCACATGTACTATTATACCAAACGGAAAACATCTACTTAAACAAGTAACATATTAAAAACATAAGTATTTGCTAGTTCGTTTGTTTTGAAAATGTTTTCGAAGTGGAAAATTAAAATTTGGTGTTGGTTGTTTATGGAAAGATTACATGTGTATATAAAACCACGTTTAAGCGGAGAAAGGTCCAGAAGAAAATAAGTGTGGGGGGGTTGCAGCGAAAAGAGACAGGAGAAATGGAAAATAAAGGGAGAGTGGGGTTTGCAGGCCAGGCCAATCAAGGATGTCCGGACAGATGAAGTTAGATCATAATAATGTATTGCGCTGAGAGATGTTGATAATTTAAGTAGTTTACCTGAAACATGGTCAACATTTGAAATGAAGTATGGCTTGAAAGCAGGAGAGGAGGACGACTCCCCTGAGCTCCAACCATCTGAGCCAGATAGCTGAGGACTCTGAGATCATTTTTTTAAATACATTTTTATAAATGTGATTGGATATACAGAAAAAAGAGAATGTCTTGTTTCAGGTGCTTTGTGCACCTGAAACAAGACATTCTCTTTTTTTCCTCTATATCCTGTTGTACTTTCCAGTGTCCATCAGGCAGCACCCCCAATATTAATTAATTAAATATTATAATTCAGATTTATTGAGATTTTGAAGTATATGGGGTTCATCATAAAATTTATAAATTACACCTGCTAACTAGTGCAGTAATCTTACTTTTTTGATTATAAATATGATTGCCCTGTGGTGTTTGTAGTTCTTAATAATTGTATTTTTTTCTTTAAGGATTAACAGTTGCCCTCTTAATGGTCTCTGGTATAATTATTTTAATGTTTAAATAGACAATGCGTGCTGATTGCAATTCTTTTATCACCCTGCAGGGGGAGCATTGTAATTTCAGCCACGATGTGGAGGTTCCAAGGCGCCGAGGACTCTGCAAGTTCTATGTTACAGGCTACTGTGCCAGAGCAGACAGCTGCCCTTATATGCACAATATCCTTTTATTGGGACATAATACTGTATAATAGATAAACCTGTACAAATCACCTTACCGTACAGTAGACTTAAAACTCCGTACATTGCTATGCCCAAAGAGAGAGACCTTCCCAAAGGGGAGGGTCTGGTGGGAGTTTATACGATGGGATCCCCTTGTGTGTGGATATGGGCTGATGTTCTAATTAGCAGCTGATGTGGATCTGCAGGTTTGAGTCTCCTTAACCTTACTTACATGATTTCCCTTGCAAGTTATACCACACCACAGGCAACTGCGTCAATGGCGAGGAGTGCATGTTCTCTCATGAGGAGCTCACAGATGAGACACAGGATTTGCTGGATAAGGTACTAAGCACATACTATAGGGCATGCATTCACTAATAGGGTTTGTTGTCTTCGGCTTCTTAAGGGATATTTATCAAATCGTCTAAAAAGGACAAGTGGAAGTGTTGCCCATAGAAACCAATCAGATTATTATAATTATCTACTACATTCTATAAGATGATGGCTAGAATCTGATTGGTTTCTTGTGATTATGTATTTGTTGCAGAAGTTTGGTGTTGCTAGAAATAAGTTTGTCTATGTCTAGACTTTGGCTTTGTGTGGACCGATCAGCCTACTAGTGTAAGCTTTATAGAACTAAGAAGCTACCCTTGTTATGCTTTTCACAGAACTGACATCTAATATCCTTAGAATTTACAATTAAGAGTAAAAACTAAGGATTCTTAAGTACGAAAAATATTTACATTTGTCTGTTGTATATTTTGCTGTGACACCTTTACCTACAATTTTGTGTGCAGATATTTTCAGGGCTTTTTCTGTACTAAATTTATGTTGTGCTGAACACAGATCTTGGCTGAGGATGCAGAAGCTGGTGCAGAGGACGAGAAGGATGTGGAGGAGCTGAAAAAACAGGGCATAAATCCGCTACCTAAACCACCCCCTGGGGTTGGACTTCTACCCACACCTTCTGTCCCAACAGGATCTTCTGGTTCCACTGGGCAATGTGATCCATCATCCCCACCACCTACTGCACCTTCTGCGTCTGTAACATCTGCCAACTCTAACTCTGCCCCTCCTCCCGGAGGTGTTACCGCAAGTGTTCCGCTTCCAGCTGGGCCAGTTTCAGATATGCAGGGTCCTGAAAGTCCTTTATCAGGAGGAAGTATGCCTGGTGTCACTGGGCCAGTTCCTGAAGGCCCTGTGTTGAGTGGACAGGGTCTTGGAGGACCATGTGGCCCTTTGCCTAGTGCTGGTCCAGTGCCTGGAGGTCCTATTCCAGGAGGACAAATGCCTAGTGATTCTGGTATTCAGGTTCCTAGTGGTCCTTTGCCAGGAGGCCCAATGCACTCCATGCAAGTTTGTCCAAGTGATCAGTTACCACCAGAAGGCCCAATGCCCCATTATCAAGGAGGACCTATGCATCCCTGCCAGGGAGGGCCCATGCCTCCAATGCAGGTTGGACCAGGAGCACCCATGCCTCCAATGCAGGTTGGACCAGGAGGGCACATGCCTCCAATGCAGGTTGGACCGGGAGGGCCCATGCCTCCAATGCAGGTTGGACCGGGAGGGCCCATGCCTCCAATGCAGTTTGGACCGGAAGGGCCTATGCCTCCAATGCAGTTTGGACCGGAAGGGCCTATGCCTCCAATGCAGTTTGGACCGGAAGGGCCCATGCCTCCAATGCAGGTTGGACCGGGCGGGCCCATGCCTCCAATGCAAGATGGATCTCCAGTTTCAATGCTTGGAAGCCCAGGTTCTGGAGGTCCTCCAATAGATCAAATGCCTGGAAGTCCAATGTCTGGTGGAGCTCCGTCTGGGTCTATGGATTCTCAAATGTGCCAACGCAAAATACCTTCACTATTTGAAATTGTGGTGCGACCCACTGCCCATTTGGCTCACAAATTGGGTGTAAGGTGAGTTATGGCTCATTCACTGTGCTACTTTTTTATGTTCTATGTGTATTGGAGTTTGTGTGGGTAACAATAATATTTTGTATATCTTTTTGCTATTTAGACCACCTGGCCCACCAGGAGGTCCTCCAGGGCCACCTCCTCCAAGGTTTCCTGGGCCTATGGGTCCTCAAGGCCCTATGCATCATGACATGGGCATGGATGAAGGTCCTCCTATGATGCCCTATGGCCCTGATGATGGCTCTGAGATGATGGTCGATGGCCCACCTGGCCCGGAATTCTATGGTGAATATTATCAAGAGCCCAATATGGAGATGGACCCCAATATGATGGAAGACCCCGGTATGTTTGCCCTTCATAGCTGTGTTTTCTTAGAACTGTTTATTGACCTATCAGAGTATAAATTACATGAGATGCATAAACAGGCCATAAATCAAAATGATTGAATCAAGCAATTGACGCAAGATGAGATGGATATACCGGCCAAGCCCTGAAACAAAGCTATAATGTCTGGATAAGACCGCCTTACACTGTTATCTTATATGGGTAAGGAAGTGAATTAGAATAAAGGATATATGAAAAGCAAAAAAAAAAAAGAAAATGTGAGAGGAAATCCAAGAAACCAAAAGGGTTCAGCAAACATGAAGAAATTGAATATGGAACAATAAGACAATGGAAGGGTTAGGCTGTGGGGTAGGGGGGGTTAGGTTTAGGCAATTGGGGGGAGGTTAGGGTTAGACACCCCTAAGGGAAGGGTTAGGGGGGGGAGGTTAGGTTAGTAAATAGAAAATATACTTACCTGTCGGGATCTTCACTGCCGGGCTTCCGCTGTCGAGATTTGAACCGCAGGCCTTGTGACCGGCGGTAAATCATACCGATTCCTCCTAACTTGGTAGCATGAAACTTGTGCAGCTCCTGGGATTATAAAGCCAAGATAATGGCTACATGTGCTGATAATATAAATTCCATTTATTCTAAGGAGTCTATGATGAGTATGGCGGGATACAGGAAGAGCCTCACCATTTCCATGAGCTCCCACCAGAGCAGGCACCTGAAGATATGGATGTACCATCCAACTTCAACAAAGGAAACGTCCCCGACTTCCTGCCCTCAACTCAGCGCGCCCTGTACATGCGCATCCAGCAAAAACAGCAGGAAGAAGAAGCCAGGAGAATGGCTGGGGGCTCCCAGCACGACAGAGACAATGAAGAAGGTAATGGGAAGCTGCACATACTTCATCTAACTATGTTTGTCTGAAGTTTATTTAATAGTTTTCATAATTTTAACAATATGCATCATGCGCTTACTACCTCTTCTACATTGGTTAATAAGTTCTTACAACTCCCAATTGCTATTAGTATTGAACTACATCAACCTTCTGTAGGTGGTTGTATGCGTTGTTGCAGTCTGTAAAGAGGCAAAAAGCCAAAAGCTTTGCAGCACTCATAGGCTGTTAGAATGTATTGCAAAGGCATGTTTTTCCCTTAACAGGAGTGGGACAGATGCTTCTAAACCCCCTGTCCCGGAAGCAGGGCACTGCATAAAAAAGACTGACTTACAGATGTCACCTCTAGAGGCTAACTATTCGGGTGGTGTCTTTTACTAGAAGTAGATTAATCATGGCCCTTTTTTGGGATGGGAAGTGCAAGCTGTAAGAATTCCTCTTTCACACTGATTAGGCTTCTAGTGGATGTTTTGGACGGGTAAGTGGTGGACAACTCCTGAATAATGTGCAGGGTAAAACTAGGGAAGATGATGTGAATGTGACCTTTGATAGTTTGGAAGCCCCTCCGAGCCCCTTCCTGCATATGAAGTTGTCAATAGTCTTGTAAGGGTAGTACTTTCGGACCCAAAGCTTTAAGGATTACAGGATGTCACTCCCTTTTTTGAAAGTGATCGTTTTGCCCAGTTAAGAGTCTGGGGAAAGGAAGACAAACTTTCTTGACTGTTTGGAGCTCTTGAACCCCTCTGCCAGTGTGACTTGGCATTGTGGAAATCCTCTTCAGCTGTGGATATTTCAGTATGCTATTATCTAGGAGGAGCACAATTTCTCTCCTGGCCCAGCATCTTCTAAAGCAAGGGTGGGGAACCTTTTTTTCTGCCGAGGGCCATTTTGATATATAGAATATTATTTGCGGGGCCGGTGAGGCCATGCCCCCTCCGTATGATGTCACACGGGGGGCAGGGCCACAATCGCTGCGGATTACAGCGGAGCATCCTGAGGGAGCTGTAAGGGCAGCAGTGTGACCGTCTGAAGCATCCTAAGGATGCTCCAGACAGCACTGCTGCATAGATTCTGGCTGCAGGCTGCCATTCTACGCACCCTGCTAGCCAGATGAGGCTAGCAGAAAAAAGCTCAGTGGGCCAGCCCAAATGGTTCCGGGGGTCTTATACGGCCCTCGGGCCTGAGGTTCCCCATTCCTGTTCTAAAGGAACCTCAGACAACAGATTATATGATCTTCAAAGAGCCTATTCTTCACCTCGATCCTGTGCTTACCCCAGTCTTTGCAGCCACTTTGGTATCTAAAGTTGTGTCCACTTGAGTATAATGACTTACTGAGGGGTTCCAAAACAACAGTGTCCAGTTCCTCATTGAATTCTGTAGTGGCACAGAGAGCCTGCTAAAGCCGGCCATACACAGGACCAACTTTCCTCCAACCATCCAACTAGTTGGTTGATTGGAATGAAAATCCGGTAATGCATGGGAGCAAATTACAATTGGCCATTTGCTCCCAAACACCTAGAAAACGGTGGTTCAGACAAGTTTTTTTTTAAATCAAACAGATTAAACTAATTTACCTGAACAACTTTTTTCGTGTTTTCTGGTGTTTGGGAGCAATTTTGCAATTGTCATTTGCTTTATTCAAAGCTTGCTCAGTGGACAGTACCTTCAGAAACTCCCTGTCTTTGCTGTATTTTCCAAGGAACGCCATCTACAGGCGAAAACTGGTAAGGACACTATGGATGTCAAAAAATACCTTTTCAGAAAATACTCTTGATTTCTTCAGGGTCCATAGGATCCACAGGGAGACCTTGGGGTGTAGGTGGTGGATCTGGAATCCGGGCACCACGCAGTTAAAAGCTTTCAGCTCCCAGGATGCATCGGTCCACTCTCCATATACCCAGCCCCCAAGCCAGAGGCACCTCAGTTTCGTTGGTGCCCGGCCGGAGTCAGGGTCACCATTACGCGGGGGCTGCTTAGGCAGCCCTTAAGCTTTTTATTTTTAGAATTTCTTTAACTTTTACTACTTAAAGCGCGCAGCAGCAGACTGTCCGTGGGACGTTTGCGCTGCTGCTCAGTCACCCCTCTGGTGCCGCGACGCCAGTACAGAGCTGGGGATCTCGGCAGGCATCCCCCCGGGGTCAGTGCTAGCCTAGGCCCCGTAGGAGGACCCAGACTGCAGCCGGATGCTGAGGGGACAGGTAAGGCGGGTCACCGCTAACGGTGACTCGCGTGGTAGCAGTCATACCTCCGGTCTCAGGGGACAGACCGGAGTTGCTGAGTGTGGACGCAGGCTCTAGCCATTGCTATCCACTAGACCACCAGGGACAATTGGTGCGGGAACCAGCGTCCCGGGAATTAAATAATCAACAAGGGGCGACCGCTTCCCCATTAAAGCGGCTCCTCCCCTCAGCTCAGTGCTCCTTTCCTCTGAGGTCTGGCTTCTCTGAGCTGTTTTCCTCCGGCCATGCCCCCTCTGAGGTCTCCGGCGGCCATTTTCTTCAGTGGTTCAGTCGCAGCTGTCTCAGGACAGCGCTTGGTCTAGTCCCCTACATACCTCTCCTTGGGGTCAGCGTATGTAGCGCTATAGCCTACCAGTCAGAGTCTGTGTAGTTGAACGTAGTGACAATTTGCAGTGTGATTTCTGCATTGTATGTGACTTATGCTAGCGCTGACTGTCTGTCATATTCTCCTAACTGTCAGCATATATCTATACCCTTTCTCTAATTCTGCCCTAATACAGGTGTAATTAGGGTGGTTCCTATACTTCACATATATAAAAAAAATTATATTTGTGAGGTCTGTTGTGTGCTGCACTGTGCTATTTAGTGGGCTCCTGCAGCTTACCCAAGCATCAGACAGGACCAGTGTATTGCTCTCCTACTAGTAGCCTATATACTCCTGGTTGCATTGTACCCAGTGCCATATTGTATCTCATATTACTTTGCAGATATGTCTGAAAAGTGTTTTTTCCCTTATGGGGTTATCTCAGCATTGACTACCACAGATTATGCAGACTCCTGTACCACAGCAGACTGTCATTCCCTCACAGGGACTTTCACAGGTTATGCCTCCACCATGGGTAGATGTTTTCTCTACTTAAGTACAGAGCCTGGCGGCTTCTTATGCTGACCTTCAGTCCATGTTGCAGGGTGAGAAACACCTAAAGTCAACTAAGTGTCCTGTGTTGTCATCTCAGTCCACACAGCTCTCGGAGTCTGAGATGTCATCTGACGACAGAGAGATTGCTGATGCCTCTAACCCCGAATCCCTTCAGCAACAGGCAGAGACTAAGTCAAATATTAATATTCCTGCCTTGGTGCGTGCTGTCAGGTCCATATTGGCAATAGAGGATGACGATCCAGCCCCTCAATCCAAACACCCTCTGTTTAAACGGGTAAAGGTGACTTTGGCAGTATTCCCTTATTCAGATCAGCTAGTAGAACACATGGCTGCTGCCTGGCAATCGCCTGGTAAGAGGTATCAACCTCAAAGGCGTTTGGCCTCATGTTGCCCATTTCCTGAGGCTGACTGTTAAAAAAAAAAATGGGAATCACCCCCTGCGGAGGATTCCCACGTTACACGTTTATTTACAAGCGCTTCCTTACCTATGCCTTCCATTTCTTCTTTATCCATATACTCTTTCAGGAGCTGTTGTCCGCCCGTCCATGGCTCTCTCATGGGTAGCTAAAGCTATAGAGAGCTGGGCGATGCACTTGAGGATTCCTTCCCCTCGGAAGCTCCTGAGAATCAGCTGTCGTTGGTTGGCCACATTTGAGATGCGGCTGCAAATATTGGTGAGGCGCGCTGGATGCCAGTCTACTGATCTCCAGAGTCTCGGCTGCGGCCGTGTCTGCTCGCCGTTCACTGTGGCTGCGCTGTTGGAGGGCGGATGCTGATTGTAAGAGAGGCCTGGAAGCCTTACCATACAATGGGGAGGTCTTGTTTGGTCCAGACCTGGGCAAGATTGTTGACACATTGGCAGCATCGAAATCTGCGTTTCTGCCTTCAGCTTCTGCTCTTTCAAAGTCTCGAACCTCTTCCTATCAGTCCTTTCGTCCCCAAGGGAAAATCCAAAGGACAGTCTTTTCCTAGACAGTCAGCTGCCAAGAAGGCGACCAAGCCTAAGAAACAGGCCTGGAGCACAAGATGCCCTGCTTCCAAACCAGAGGATAAACCCTCAGCCTGACGGGGCGAGCCTCCCTCTGGGAGATCCCAGAGTGAGAAGCCAACTTCTGTTTGCCCAGTGCTGGTGTCAAACCACCAAGGACACTTTGGTAAGAGGAGTGGTCTCTCACGGGTACACCCTCTCATTCCTTCGAAGACCTCCCCACCAGCTTTCTGCACAGGCCCTCCTTCATACAAGAACAAGGTCTTACAGATCCAGGTTCTTGCTGCAAGCAGGGATGATTGTGCCAGTCCCACTATCCCAGCGAGGGACTGGTTATTATTCTACTCTTTCTGGTGCAGAAGCCGAATGGGTCTCATTGGCGTATCCTCAACCTCAAATCCCTGAACAAATTCCTCAGGGTGCCCAGGTTCAGGATGGAAACCCTACGTTCCATCATACTGGCTATACAACCTGGGGATTTTATGGTATCGCTGGATATTCAGGACGCATACCTACATGTTAGTATAATGCCCTCTCACCAGCGTTATGTCCAGTTTGCTATACTACAGAAACACTTCCAGTTTCGGACGCTACCCTTTGGGCTGTCCACAGCTCCAAGGGTGTTTACCAAAGTTATGGCTAAAATGGCGGCCAATCTACGGAGTCAGGGTATCCGGCTACTACCATACCCGGATGGCCGCCTCCTGTTAGTGGGTTATCCAGAAATGCTTCGCCACCACCTGCAACTGACAATTGCTTTTATACAGGAGCAGGGGTGGTTAATCAATTGGAAAAAGTCCTCCCTGATTCCCTCACAGAGGATGGTTCATCTGGGAGCCCTTCTGGAGTCTCAACAGTAGAGAATATTTCAGACTTAAGAAATGATATCCACATTACAACTGCGAGTTCGCAGATGCCTCCACAGCACCGGGTGTCAGTCCACTCAGCGATGCAAGTTCTGGGATCCATAGTGTCCACCTTCGACATGGTGGAATATGCCCAGTTTCATTCCAGGCCTCTGCAGGGGCTTATCCTCTCCAGGTGGAATGGATTACCCCACCAGATCAAAGCTCAGACAATGGTGCTCTCTCCGGAGGTGCGTCTGTCTCTGTCTTCTCATCTAACCAAGGGTCGCCCCTTTTGGATCCCGGACTGGGTACTCGTAACAACGGACACCTGTGTCTGGGATTGGAGTGCAGTTACCGGTCCGCACTCTTTTCAGGGCCGTTGGACAGCAGTCGAAGCAACACTCCCAATCAATCTGGCCAAACACATACTGCACGGAAAACCCTTGCAGGTTCAGTTCGACAACGCCACCATGGTGGCTTACAGCAACCATCAAGTAGGCACTCGAAGTTGGGCAGCATTGACAGAAGTGTCATGGCAGTGTCTCACCTCCCGCCCATTTCGGCTGTGTTCATTCCGGGAGTTCTCAATTGGGAAGCACAATTCCTCAGCCGTCACAACGTGCATCCAGGGGAATGGCCTCTTCACCAAGAGGTGTTTCAACTTCTAGTGGATAAATGGGGCCTCCGAGAGGTGGACCTCATGGCCTCCCAACACAATCACAAATTACCAGTGTTACGGGTCCAGAACAAGAGATGCTGAGGCAACCTTGGTGGACGCTATGTCAGTGAAGTGGAACTTCCAGTATGTGTACCTGTTTCCTCTAGTCTCCTTTCTTCCTCGAGTTTTTCGGAAGTTCAAACAAGATGGAGGCATGGTCCTGCTGGTGGCTCCAGCTTGGCCCAGATATCATTGGTACTCAGATCTTCAGAGTCTCTCCATTGACACTCCGTCCCTGTTGCCTCAACGTCCGGACCTCCTTGTCTCAGGGTACTTGCCTTTACGCGGAGCTGGATCGTGTCTTTGACGACGTGGCTCTTGAGACATCCCTCCTAATGGTGGAATCCTTCTGAACCCATTTTGGATCTGTAGATGGAGGAGTGTCTTCAGTTGGTCATTGAGAGAGGGTTTCTTGTATTCCTGGATATCGATATGTCTACCACCAGCGATCCCTCTGCTTTGCTTTCCCAAGATTCGCTTCCAGGAATTCTGCCCTTACAGCCGGATGCCAGTTCTTCACTGAGATCATGGCCTCTATGACAGCACTGCTGTGTCATCACGGGGTCATGAATGTTCCATATCTGGACAATATGCTGGTGAAGGCAGTATCAGATCCCAGCCCCCTGTGGGGTGTTCTTACAGTGCAATGGTCAGAAAGAAGCATCTTACATCCTGCACTGGTTGCTATTTCGTCATTTAGTTGAGCTGCATTGCAGTGGGGAGATCTATTAGATCTATAGATCTATTCAAGTATTGAAGTTGTTTTTTTATAAAGCAAACTGCTCATACTGTACATAGCATGGCAGCATAAACATCATTTAGCCCTTACCAGCCATTCTTACTCGTACGCATCTGAGTCTCTTCTCCGCAATGGCTGAATGGTCATTACTAGATGCCAACCGGGTGTACGCCCATAACGGTAAGGTTCAGTGGGCGTGTCTGTTCTGTAGGCGTGTCTTTCTATGCTGTGTGACGCATTTGCTCAGTGCGCTAAATGAAGTCTCATCTCCTGCACCTAGCATGCGGTAGGTGTAAGTGACTTGACAGCTGCTCTCACGGCGGCCGGATGGCTAAGGCTGCTGCAGGGCATAGATGTGTGCGACTCAGTATACAGGTGTATATTTGTTTTAGAATTCCGTTTCCTGTAGGTATACAGAATTGCGACTACATTACGCATGACTTTGACTCAGGCCCATCTTTGATTCTCGGTTTCCCTCATAGCTCTAGTTCCTTGGATTCCTGGAAAGAAGAGGGGTTTGCAGTGTTTATTGCTCTCATTCCATTAACACTGACTACTCCAGTACAACAATTTCTTCTGTTGGGTCCATAGGGATCCACAGGGATACCATGGGGGATATTATGGTTGGAAGACCAGGCAGTTAAAGCTTCTGCTCCCAGAATGCCCTGGGTCCTCCTCCATATATACCCCGCCCCTAGCCATAGGACTTCAGTTGTTCGTTTGGTGCTGCAGGATCAAGACGCACCTTTGTAACTGGACTGGTCTGGCAGTCCTAAGCTATTATTTTAGGGTTTTTTTATTTTCTTATGCTTCAGTCAGCAGTACTCAGCGTCTGTATTAAGACGCAGATAATTAGACTACATCTACCTTCGCCAGGCCGCAACATTAGTAATTGTGCTGGTGATTTCGGCGGGTCGCGGCTGAGCTTAGCTAGCAGCAATGCTGACACCTGGACTGCATCGGATACTAGGAGGTGTCAGGTAAGGCGATTCCTCACTTATGATGAATCGCACGCGGCAGTCTTTGCTTCTGGTGTCAGAGACGTACCAGAAGACGTTGCTTTCAGGGCCCGGGATTGTCCGCGTCCTCACTACACCAGCCGGGGCCATATTGTCTGAAGCAGGGAACCGGTAGCAGACGTTATCTGCTGCCATGAGGCCAACGTACCCAGCTGGTTAACGCAGCTTAGGGGAGGTAGGCGCTCCCTCTGCAGCTCCGACCCAGACGCAGTCCCTACGAAGGGTTTTGCGCGTCTGGGTTGCTCCACCTACTCTCCACGTGTATACGAGACCCTCACGGTCCACGCTCAGTGCGCCCTGGAGCTGTGATCTCAGGAGGGTCTGGGTCAGACTCCCTGTATACCTCTTCCTTGATTAAGGTATTTGGTTCTCTATGTCCTACCATTCCTTTGTAATGCTGTAGTTGATTTAGAGCCGATTGTAATTATATTACATATGCATTGTTTGCTGATTGACACTCTTTTATTTCTGTCTGTCAATTATAACTATCACTGTTTTCTCTCCATTCTCTTTGGGTGGAGGTTTCTTTCTGAGTACTTCACATTCAATTGAGATTTTGGAAAGGCTGTCACATAACATTGCAATTATTACCTTTATTGACCGTGTCAAAAGATAAAGGGAAACTGGAGGGGGAGCAGCCTTTGCTGGTTCCATGTAAGTCATGTACGGCTAATGTGTCCCCTCAGGACGCAAAGCATGGTTTGTGTGTTGTCTGTTATAGAGTCACCTCACCAATCCAGTTTACCTGTCTCTGTATAGGAGCCATCTTGGGGTTCCTCTTTGTCCCAGGTTATGATGAAGGTTGTGATCGTATGGCTGCTCCTACAATGCTTCCTTAGATGGTGTGTCCACAGTATACGATGTACTGTATGCATCTCCTATGCATCCTTCATGGAAGATTGTTTATGGCCATTCTAGTCAGAGTATGGCACCATCTAATGTTGATAACAGATCGGTAGTAACCTAAGCGCAAGTTATCTTTTTATCAGTCTGCCCAACATATGGATTCAGACGCATCATCAGGGGAAGCGCAGGGTTCCTCTCCAGGAACTAGCTCTGGGGAGGATGACCATCCATCCATGGTGGATGTTCCTTCTTTGGTGAGGCCGGTTAAATCAGTCTTAGATATTCAGGATGATGAACTGGCTCATAGTAAGAAGGCTCCAATGTTTAATCACCACCAGAAGGCAGTCAAAACTAAGTTCCCTGTATCTGAACAGCTTACAGAGCTTATCGAGGAGGCATGGGGTAACCCTGATTAAATGATTTTATGTGAATAAAAGAATAACATCATTGTATCGTTCCCACCTTCTGTATGTTCTAAGTGGGAGGTACCTCCTACTGTGGATGCTCATGTAACACATTTAATCAGAAATGCTACATTGCCTATTCCATCGGTGTCTTCGCTGAAGGATTCCACAGATAAAAAGATTGAAGCTTGTCTTAAAAATATATTTTCGTCATCTGGAGCGTTTACTCGTCCAGCTATGGCTGGAGCCTGGGTAGACAAAGCTGTTGAAGAATGGATAGGGGCATTGAAAGATTTGTTACCAAATGCTACCAGAGAACAAATGATGTATATCTCCCACATACGGGAAGTAGCTTCCTATCTGGGAGGGGCTGCAGCAGATGCTTTAATTTTATCTTCTAGGGCATCAGCAGCATCAATAGAGGCACGCAGGGCCCTTTGGTTAAGATCCTAGAAAGCTGATACAGGATCTAAGAGGGCGCTGTAAGTCTTACCTTTCTATGGAAAGGTGCTTTTTGGAACAGAGTTGGATAAATATAATCGCTACTCTGGCGGCTTCAAAATCTGCAGGTCTGCCATCTAGGTCAAAAACTAGATCTAGGCAGGTTTCTTTTCAGTCCTTCCGTCCTCAGGGACAAGCAAAGGAACAGTCTTCCTCCAGGCGAACTAATTTTCGCAAGTCTAAGCGACAAACTAGGAGGTCTGGCCTGGCAAGATGTCCAGCTTCTCAACCGGACCACAAGCCCTCGGCCTGATGTAGCGGGTCTCCTCCTGGGGTTCCCAGGGTGGAAGGCCAACTTCTTTAGTTTGCGGATTATTGGCATCAGACAACTACATATGCCTGAGTCTGAGAAGTGGTCTCTCAGGGGTATGCCCTCACTTTCAGGAGACATCCCCACCAGAAGTTGTTTTGCACAGATCCTCCATCAGATGCGGTCAAGGCCTTGGCCCTTCAGGAAGCCGTTCAATTCCCTGCTGCAGGCGCGGGGTAATAATCCCGATGTCTGGTTCTCAACAGGGATGGGGTTATTATTCCAATCTATTTCTGGTTCAGAAACCGAATGGTCCTTATCGCCCTTATACTAAATCTAGAAACCCTCAGCAAGTATATCCATGTACCCAAGTTTCCTATGGAAGCTCTCCGGTCAATTATTTTTGCAATGGAGCCGGGGGAATACATGGTTTCTCTGGACATTCAGGATGCATATCTGCATGTTCCTATTATACCATCCCACCAGCAATTTTTACGGTTTGCTCTCCTTCAGCAACATTACCAATTTCAGGCTCTACCCTTTGGCATATCCACGCTCCCAGGGTATTTACCAAAATAATCGCAGTCATGACGGCATATCTCAGGCGTCAGTGAATTCTGCCATTTCTACTTCAGGTTCCGTAGGGTCCACAGGTGATCTTGGGGTATAGATGGATGACGATGGCGCGCCTTTGCCCTGCTCTCAGGCCATGCTGAAGTGGACTCCTCTTACAGGCACCACCCCACAGCAAGCGATTGGGGGCCATTTTCTGACTCCCAGGTAGCGGTGAGTAGCTGGTGTCCTACATACTTTAATTCCCGGATCTGGTATGTAGTTGCAGCCTTCATTAACCCTTTGGTTTTGAAGTTGATTTTGCAGCACTTTTAACCCTTTCAGACCTCAGTGACTTTAAGGTTGATTTAAAGTGTCAGGTAGTGCAGAGTTTTTCTCCTGCATGGTTTGTGACTGTTTGCTAGCATCTGAATGTGTCTGCTTTACTCTTTACTAAAAATATTGCTGTACACTGTGACCTAAGCCGACATGGACAGCAAGTCAGAAGTTAAACTGAAAAACAAACAGTTGTGGTGTATACCAGTATTACACACCTATATCTCCTTTGACCATGTCCACGGTGAGGATAATACCCGGGTGTGTATCTTCGCTTTGCAGTCTTGTGTGCGTTGTGCTGCTGGTATTGGGAAGACTGATGTGCTGCTTGAGGGTTTATGCGGCAGGTGTTATGTCCCTCCAGGTCCCTCTTCAGTCCTAGGGACTATGCAAGAATCCTCGTGAGCGTGCTTTGCTCATGCACTGCAGACGTTTGGCTGTGCCCCCTATGCTCCCCCAAGTGGGGTCTTCACAGCATCCGCTGATTCTGGGTCCTATGCCACAGATCCAGTTGGCACCGCAGGTGGTTAATGTACCACAAGGGTCTCAGCTCAACTTGTCTGCGGGATCTGACCCTGCTTCACTATATAGGACCCCCAGGGTGCTGGCAAAAAGGCCTTCTGTATCTCCTCGCCATCCCTATGTGGACGAGGATGACAGGTCATCCGAGGACGATGGGGTGCTTCCAGAGTCTGATTCTGAACTATCCCCAAGGGATGAGCAGCAAAAGTCCAGTGTTTACATTCCAGGCGTGGGCCGAGCAGTAAAAGAGGTGTTGGTCATTCAGGAGGAAGATGCCCCTCCGGCTGTTAAATCTAACCACCCCTTGTTTAAGAGGGATAAAAGTTCTACAGCCATTTTCCCTCTGTCAGATCAGCTAGTGGATCATCTGGAGGAGGCGTGGAAGGCTACGGCGAGGCAGTTCCAGCCGCAAAAGCGTCTGGTCAATGCATACTCCTTTCATGAGGAGTACTTCAAGAAATGGGTTTCACCTCCAGTAGTGGACTCCCATGTAACACGTTTAGTCAGAAGTGCGACCTTACCTATGCCTTCCATTGCGACCTTAAAGGACTCAACTGACCGGAAGGTGGAAAACTGTCTAAAGTCCATTTACTCAGGAGCAGTGGCCAGACCGTCTATGGCTATCTCTTGGGTAGTTAGGGCCGTGGAACCCTGGGCAGATCTGTTGGAGGAGTCCCTGTCTTCTGAGGCGTCAGAGGACCAGCTGTCCCTGGTGGGCAAGATACGTGACTCTGCTACCTATATGAATGAGGCAGCTCTGGATGTCAGCTTGTTATCCTCAAGAGTGTCAGCAGCGGCTGTCACAGCGCGCAGGTGCTTATGCTCCGGTCCTAGAGGGCCGATGCGGACTCTTAAGAAGGGACTGGAAGTTTTACCCTGCAACGGGAAGGTATTGTTTGGCCCAGATCTAGACAAGATCGTGGACACTTTAGCAGCGGCCAAGTCGGCTCGTCTGCCATCAGCCTCTGTCCCCTCTGGTTCCCGAACTCTATTCTTTCGGCCCTACAGAGCGCAAAAAGCCAGTCATTTTCCAAGCGGATGGCTGTCAGGAAGACTGGCAGACCCAAAAAGCAAGCTGGGAGCAAGGTATCCAGCCTCTAAACCGGACGACAAGTCCACATCATGACGGGACGAGCCTCCCTTTGGGGGACCCCACAGTCAGAGGCCGACTTCTTCAATTTGCCCAGTACTTGCATCCAACCACAACAGTTGCCTGGGTAAGAGAGATGGTCTCTCGGGGTTATGCCCTCTCGTTTCGCAGCCGACCCCCTCACCAATTCTTCCACTCGGACGTCTCCAACAAGGACAAAGCCTTATTGATACAGGAAGCGGTATGTTCCCTGCGCAAGGCAGGAGTGATTGTCCTAATACCAGAGTCCCAGCGGGGCATTCCAACTTGTTTTTGGTGCCAAAGCCCAATGGGACCTAATGCCCTATCCTGAACCTCAAGTGGCTAAACATGTTCCCCAGGCTTCCTCGTTTCCGGATGGAGACGCTACGTACTAGCATACTGGTTATGGAACTGGGGGATTTCATGGTATCCCTGGACATCCGGGATGCCTATCTGCATATCCCGATTGCAGCTTCGCATCAACGGTTTCTCAGGTTCGCTGTGCAACAGCAACACTTCCAGTGCCAGACGTTGCCCTTTGGCCTATCCACGGCCCCTCGGGTAGTTACAAACATTATGGCAGTAATGGCGTCCCATCTGCGGCTGCAGGGGATCCGCCGATTACCATATCTGGACGATCTGTTGCTCTTGGCAGGATCTCCAGAGGTAATTCTCCATTACCTCCAGATGACCATCTCGGTGCTTCAGTCGCATGGATGGGTCATAAATTGGGAGAAGTCGTCTCTAACTTCGTCAC
Source organism: Taudactylus pleione (assembly GCA_031769625.1). Classification (NCBI taxonomy): domain Eukaryota; kingdom Metazoa; phylum Chordata; class Amphibia; order Anura; family Myobatrachidae; genus Taudactylus; species Taudactylus pleione. The sequence goes on along the minus strand of JAUIMM010000808.1, from coordinate 382,196 downwards.
AGAGGATGTTGCATCTAGGAGCTCTATTGGACTCACAGCAGCAAAGGATCTTCCTGACACCAGACAAGACCTTGGTGTTGCAGACGCGGGTACGCAGATGTCTCCACAGTCGCCGGGTCTCTGTGCATGCAGCACTGGAATTGCTAGGGTCGATGGTGTCAACGTTCGATATGGTGGAGTATGCGCAATTTCATTTGAGGCCTCTGCAGACATTGATCCTTGCCCGATGGGACAAATCACCTCGGAAATTGAAGGCACAGACAATTGTGCTCTCCCCAGAAGTCAGGTTGTCTCTGGCTTGGTGGCTGCAAACTCCGCTTCTCACCCAGGGCCGCCCTTTTTGGATACCGGACTGGACCCTACTGACAACGGATGCCAGACTGCGGGGTTGGGGCGCAGTGTCAGGTCCCCACTCCTTTCAGGGTCAGTGGATGCTAGAGGAAACAGTCATTCCAATCAATATATTGGAACTAAGGGCAATCTTCCTGGCTCTCACAAGAGCAAGACACATCCCACAAGGAAGTCCTGTGCAGGTGCGGTTAGACAATGCCACGATGGTGGCGTACATCAACCACCAGGCAGCCATGCGAGAAGTGTCACGCATCCTGACATGGGCAAAAGGCCATCTGCTGGACATATCGGCAATGCTCATACCCGGAGCCCTCAATTGGGAAGCGGACTTCCTCAGCCGTCACGACGTGCATCCAGGGGAGTGGTCTCTTCACCAGGAGGTGTTTCAACTCCTGGTGGACAGATGGAGCCTTCCGGACGTGGACCTAATGGCCTCCCGACACAATTACAAGCTACCAGTGTACGGATCAAGGATAAGAGACGCAGGCGCTCTACTAGTAGATGCTCTGTCGGTCAGGTGGACCTTTCGGTTCGCGTACCTTTTTCCTCCGGCATCCCTTCTTCCTCGCGTACTCAGAAAGTTCAAGCAGGAAGGAGGCAGGCTCCTGCTGGTGGCTCCAGCGTGGCCACGGAGGCACTGTTACTCAGACCTTCAGAGTCTGTCGATAGACACTCCATGGTTGTTACCTCAACGTCGGGACCTGTTCTCGCCGGGTCCCCGCCTTCAGCCGTGTCTGGGTCGCTTGGCTTTGACGGCATGGCTCTTGAGGGGAATCTGTGTGATATCCCGGCTGCCGCATGGCCGGGAGTTCGAATACCGGCAGCGGCAGCCCGACCAAACAGCAGAGCCCGGCAGCGGAAGCCCAACAGCGCTGGAAATCCCGATCGTTGTAAGGTAAGTATCAACTAATCTAACCTAACCCTCCTTATTGGTGCCTAACCCTAACCCCCCCTTCCCCGCTGCCTAAACCTAAGTCCCCCGGGGGGGTGTCTAACCCTCCCTCCACCTAGCCTAACCCTCCCGGGAGGGGGTGCCTAACCCTAAGTCCCCCCGGGTGTCCTAATCCTCTAATCCACCCCCCGCGGCTGTCCGCTTGCTGCGCCCGGCGTCGGGGAAATGACAGGCGCCTAGAGACTAGATATTGATGCCAGTCATTTATCCCGCGCCGGGATAAAGCAGTCGGGAAGCCGGGTGTAGGGATTCCGGCAGCCGGCTTCCCAATTGTATACCTCTTGAGGCATCCCTCTTAAGGTCAAAGGGCTTCTCTGGTGCGGTGGTTAACACCTTGATGAGTGCACGGAAGCCAGCCTCTACCAGGATTTACCACAGAGTGTGGCACTCCTACTTTAAGTGGTGCACCCCTAAAGGATATGATCCTCGGACGTTTAGGATTTCCAGGCCTGGACCTAGGACTCCACCTGGCTTCACTGAAGGTACAGGTCTCGGCCCTGTCTGTGTGGTTTCAGAGACTGATTGCGACTCTGCAGGATGTGCGCACTTTTTTACAAGGTGTGCTGCGGATTCAGCCACTCTTTGTGCCTCCGGTGGAGCCTTGGGATTTGGCGGTTGTCCTTCGGGTCTTGCAGGGCCCGCCTTTTAAACCACTGGAATCAGTGGATTTGAAATGGCTTACGTTTAACACAGTCTTCCTTCTGGCCATTGCTTCGGCTAGACGAGTGTCAGATTTGGGGGCCCTTTCGTGTCGCTCTCCATATCTGCTGTTCCACTAGGACAGCGCAGTACTTCGTACTCGCCCTGGTTTCCTTCCTAAGGTGGTGACAAGTTTCCACATTACATTAATGAGGAGATTGTGGTTCCGGCTTTTCTTGGGCCAGGTCTTTCAGCAGGTGAGGCCTCTTTGGATGTAATGCGAGCTCTCAGAATTTATGTGGACCGTTCTCGGTCATACAGATAGTCAGACTCCCTCTTTGTCCTTTTTGGGTTCCATAAAAAGGGTTGGCCTGCCACGAAGCAGACTTTGGCACGATGGCTTTGTCTGACTATTTCGAAGGCCTACTCTAGGGAGGGCATTCCAGCTCCACCTTCTGTATCTGCTCATTCTACAAGGTCTGTGGGCCCTTCGTGGGCAGCACGGCGTGGTGCCTCGGCTGTACAGCTTTGTAAGGCGGCCACCTGGTCTTCAGTCCAGACCTTTGTGAGGTATTATTCATTTGATACCTTCGCCCCTCAGGATGCTTCCTTTGGGCGGCGGGTCCTCCTTTCTGTACAGGAGCGTACCCACCCTTAAGGGGAACTGCTTTTGGACATCCCTAAGGTCACCTGTGGACCCTAAGTAACCTGAAGTAGAAAAGAGGGAGATATGGTAAGGACTTACCTTTTTATCTCCCTTTCTACGAGGTCCTTAGGCTCCACAGGGCACCCGCCCTTACGCCCTGTAGAGTAGCTATAGTGTTGTCTGGTCTACAGTCTCTGTCTCCTTCCTAGTGAGAATGTGATTCTTGTATGTTCCAGGCTTCCTTCTCTCTCTCACAGTACTCTTCTCCGGTCTCTGGCTTGCTACTAAAGAGTGCAGGTTTCTGCACTGTCATGCTGGTTCCAGAAGAAGATTGCTTCAGTACCAGATGTTAGAATTTTCTTCCAAGGAGTTTTGCGAGTTGAGCCTCCTTTTGTTCCACCGGTAGCACCGTGGGATTTGTCATTGGTTCTTAAAGGGTTACAAGCTTCCCCATTTCAACCTTTGGACTCTTTGGATTTGAAATGGTTAACAGCAGAGACTTTCTTCTTGCTATTTCTTCTGCTCGCAGAGTCTCTGATTTGGCAGCACTATCTTGTCGCTCCCCATTTTCATGTGAATGAAGAAATAATTGTTCCAGCCTTTCATGCTCCAGACCTCTCGGGTAGGTAAAGCCTCCATGGATGTAGTTCGTGGAGCGTACAAACTCTTAGAAAATCAGATGCTCCTTTTTTATTATATGGTTTTCACAAACGAGGATGGCCAGCTAATAAGCTGACCCTGGCTCGATGGTTACGTATGACTATCTCTTGGGTGTACACACAGGCTGATCTACCTGTCCCAAACACTGAGACATCACATTCTACTCGGTCTGTAGGACCATCGTGGGCATTTACTCATGGTGCCTCTGCTGAGCAATTGTACAAGGCATCCACGTGGTTTTCTGTCCACACCTTTCTTTGGTTTTATGCCTTTGATACTTTTGCCTCTCACAATGCTCTTTTTGGGCGACGAGTTCTCCTTTTTGCTCAGGAGCGTCCCTCACCCTAGGGGGAACTGCTTTGGGACATATCCCTATGGACCCCGAAGAAGAACATTTTGAATTATGGTAGACTTACCTAGATAATTCCTTTTCTTCACTGTCCACAGGGCACCCACTCTGACACACTTGGCTTCATTGGGTTATTTTCTTTCAGTCACAGATTCCCTCAGCTTATGTAAGAGTGTTTCTGGTGTACAATTGTTCTTCCTTTTCCTCTTTCCTTTGCCTTGAGGCTTGTTAACTAAACTGAAGTCCAATGGCTAGGGGCGGGGTATATATGGAGGATGACCCGAGGCATCCTGGGAGCTGAAGCTTTAACTGTTTGGTGCCTGGTCTCTAACATATTACTCCCCATGGTATCCCTGTGGACCCAATGGGCCTTGAAGAAAAGGAGTTATCTAGGTAAGTCTACCATAACCTTTGTTGTTCTCTCATCATAAGCACCTTCCTCTGTGTCTGGATGGTCTGGCTCACAGCCCCTTTTCTCTTCAGGGCTTAAAAAGTTGATGTCATGGCTGTTTAAGATGTGACAGTTAAGCAGGGCAGTTAGTTCTCCTTGGGCAGTGGCCATCAGTGCACCAGGTTTGTACAGTAGCCTGTTAGTCACCCCCAACACTGCTGAGGCTTCCTTTGGTGTAAGGTTTTCAAGATGCCTATTAATCTCTATGTATTCCCCCCCTTCTGTTTAATGGGACTATGGGATATCCCACCATTTTTATCTCTTTACTGCTCACTGAGAGAGGTTTTTTGGTACTTCTCGCCCTCTGAGGCTGGAGGGACACAGACCATGGGTTCTGCTTTACAATTACTGGGGAAACGGGAAATTATTTCTCCCAATAATCCCTCCTGCAGCTCCCAAAATCCCAAATAGCCCACCAACAAGACATGAAGAGGAACAGAAAAAATACACATTCATCCGTGTCCCCCCACAGTAATACAATCTACAATCCGGCTTACTGACCTGCGTTCCTAAATCACCCCCCCCCCAGCTGGAACTTTACGAATTTCTACTGCATAGAGAACCGCCGATGCTTCTCTCTGCACTGAACACCTAAATGGTCAAAATGGAGCTGCTGCACTTGCCCAGCCGCAGTAGCTTCTCCTATAGGCCAATGCGGACTTTGCACTGTCTTCAGGGCAGCCCGGCAGATACGGTAAGTAGCTTCTCACCCTGTCCTTGCATTTTCCTCTGTAACACGGTCACCGCCACAATCAGTATTTTTTTGTTTTTTTTTCTCCCATCTTCATATGTAGCTACTGCTAACAGCCTGCCCTCGACGACTCTATAACTTTCTCTTTTCCACCTATGACAGAACAGAGCTCCTCTATTTCCCTCAATCCTGCTCTTTTAATTTCCATTTGTCTTCTGGCCAGCGAAGTACAGACCTTGGGCCTGATTCAGAGCCGTTCGCTATTTGCGGTCGTTCGTTCAAAAACAAGGGGTGGCTATTCAAATGATCCGTTCGCAAATTGCAGTCTGTTCACACCTCTAAGTCTGAACGAGCGAGCAAAACATACGCTTGTTTTTTTGTTAAAAACGCCCCCTGGCCGCTCGCACCATACGTCATGTCCGCTATTTATTAGATTAATCGAGTACATCGACCAGCGTATGAACTGCTCGCTATTCTTGTGGTTGGTTTTTGCTACCTCAATCTTGCGAGCAGTTCTGGCTATAAAATAACCCAGTGACGTGGTCAATGACGCTGCTGTATTAATTATGCACACCCATAAAACGCCCGTTTTGACCTTTAAGCACGCCTGCATTCGGATCTCCACTCCCCATTTTCAAGCACCTTCCCCTGTTACCACCCACATACGCCTCATTCTGTCACTCAAAATAGCAGGCATTCGCTATATTGCGAGCACATGAATTTCGGCCGCACTGACTGGTTCGCGCATGCGTATAACGATCCGTACGCATGCGCAGATGTGCGAACATCGCTCGGAACGAGCGTACTGCCGCTAGCGAGTGGCTCTGAATGAGGGCCCTTGTCCTTACCCTATATTTTTTTAATTAAAAACAGCTAAACCAAGTGCCTCCAGAGCAATGGTATGGTGGATAAGAGTAGTAAGGACCGGTACACACTAGACGATGTCTAGTGTGTACTGACTTTGTAAGCGACGGGACCTGGCAGGGTGCAGGCATCAGCAAGAATATAACAACACTCGCCGATGACTATGCCACCACGGGGGCCATGCTGCATTCGGCAGCCTGGCCCTCGCTAACTATGTTGGACCTGCGTGCACTGTGATGAAAACAAATAGTAGTGGCCCTTCGTTCATAGTCATTTTCTTATTATGGCGCTCCCAGAAAAAAAATTGTCTGCCCCTGACCTTACAGCCTCAAAGAGAAGGAAAGCACAAAAACACCTCTTTCTACTTCAGGGTCCATAGGGGGTCTGCAACCTAGCACACACTACACCCACCTACCTACACACACATTAGAGGTGTAATAATTCAGAGACAGCACGGATACACTGAAATTATATATCTAACTTGCCTGATAGCATTTACTAGATACAGAACTCATTGTAAAAAACAAGAGATATGGTAAGAACTTACCTTTGTTATCTCTGTTTCTACGAAGTCCATAGGGTCCACAGGGTTGACCTTGGGGGTATAGGTTGGGAACCAAATCCGGGCACCACGCAGTTAAAGCTTTTAGCTCCCAGGATGCACTTGGGTCCACTCTCCCTATAACCCCGCCCCCCAGCCGGAGGCACCTCAGTTTAAGTTGGTGCCCGGCAGGAGTCGGGTCGCCGTTTAGTGCAGTGGGGAGCTGATTAGCAGCCCCATAGCTTTATTTTTTTTTCAAAGAACAAAGTTTTTATTTTTACTTTGGATTCTTCAGAGCGGCAGCGTCGGACTGTCCATAGGACGTCTAAGCTGCCGCTCCGTCACCCCGCTGGCGCTGAGACGCCAGTACAGATCTGGGGATCTCAGCGGGACCCCAGAGTCTGTACTAGCCGGACTCTGCGGGCGCCCAGGACTGCTGCCGGAACCACGGGGAGCAGGTAAGGCGCGGGTCACTGCTTGCGGTGATCCGCACATTTGAAATGCAGTCCTGTGCCTCCAGTCTCTGGGGACAGACCGGAGGTGTCGGCGGCGGCGGCGGCGGGTCCCCCATACCCCGTGTGTCCACTAGGGACTTGGTGATCGGTGCAGGGAGCCGGCGTCCCGGGGGTTAATAGCCGGCCAGGGGAGGCAGCCTTCCCTGTTACAGGGGCTCCTCCCCTCAGCTCAGCGCGCCTTTCAGTATCCATAGTCTGGCGTCGCTGAGCTGCTTCCTCCGCGGGCCACGCTTCTTCTGAGGTCTCCAGCGCCTATTTCTTTGTGGTGCAGCAGAAATCTCCGGAGTTGGCAGTTGGTCCAGTCCCCCTGCGTACCTCACCATCAGGTCAGTGTACACAGTGCTGTAGCCTTCCCAGACACTGAATCTGGGTAAGTTGCATGCAGTGACATAGTGCAGTATATTGTATGACATGTTTATATATATATATATATATTAGGGGTGTGCACCGGCCACTTTTCGTGTTTTGGATCTGGATCTTTCTTCGTGTTTTGGATCTGGATTGGTTTTGCCAAAACCACCCTTCCGTGTTTTGGGTTCTGGGTTTTGTGTTTTGGATCTGTATTTTTTTGAAAAAAAGCATAAAAACAGCTAAAATCACAGAATTTGTAGGTTTTTCTGCTCCTATGCTATTATTAACCTCAATAACCTTAATTTCCACTCATTTCCAGTCTATTCTGAATACCTCACACTTCACAATAGTGTTTTTATGTCCAAAAGGTTGCACCGAGGTAGCTGGATGACTATGCTAAGCGACACGAGTGGGCGGCACAAACACGTGACCCATCTAGGTGTGAAACTGCAGTGGCAGACAGGATGGCATTGAAAAACTAGGCCCCAAACTGTACATAATGCAAAGAAAAAAAAGAGGTGCAAGATGGAATTGTCCTTGGGCCCTCCCACCCACCCTTATGTTGTATAAACAGGACATGCACACTTTAACAAACCAATCATTTCAGCGCCAGGGTCTGCCACACAACTGTGGCTGAAATGATTGGTTCGTTTGGGCCCCCACAAAACAAGCTGGCAATTTATCTGTCCCTGCACAAACTGGCTCTACGGAGGCAAGATGTCATCCTCATCCTCCTCATCCACCGATTCCTCACCCTCTTCAGTGTGTACATCCTCATCCTCACAGAGTATTAATTCGTCCCTGCTGGAACCACAGGTCCCTCTGTACGTTCTGGAGGCTGGTCTCCCTGGAAGAGTTGATAATTCATTTTATGAACATCATCTTCTCCACATTTTGTGGAAGCAACCTCCTACGCCTTTCGCTGACAAGGTTCCCGGCTGCTCTAAACACTCTTTCGGAGTACACACTGGAGGGGGGGCAACTCAGGTAAAATAGAGCCAGTTTGTACAGGGACCTCCAAATTGCTTCTTTTTCCTGCCAGTACAGGTACGGACTGTCTGACATGCCTACTTGGATGCTGTCACCGATGTAATCCTTTAACAGACAGACGCACGCTTGTCGCTGCTGCTTTGAGGATTCAAGTGCGGCTACAGCCCACACAATTCACAAAGACAGAAAAAAGAAGAATATTTTAATTGTTTGTGTAGCACACTTTGAGGGTGTCACCACCCTTTAACAGACAGACGCACGCTTGTCGCTGCTGCTTTAAGGATGCAGGTGCGGCTACAGCCCACACAATTCACAAAGACAGAAAAAAGAAGAATATTTTTATTGTTTGTGTAGCACACTTTGAGGGTGTCACCACCCTTTAACAGACAGACGCACGCTTGTCGCTGCTGCTTTGAGGATGCAGGTGGAATCTAGACGGGATTTGGAACCGAGGACACACTACCTCCATCAATTGTCTAAATCCCACTGCACTAATGTCGGATACCGGACGCACGTCTAACACCAACATAGCAGTCAAGGCCTCAGTTATACGTTTTGCTTCAGGATGACTGCTGTCGTACTTCATCCTCATCGCTAGGGACTGTTGGAGGGTCAATTGTTTAGTAAAAGTAGTGATGTTCCTACTTCCTCTCTGGGATGATGAACAACTCCCAGCAGCAGCAACAGCACTAGGAGGAAGTGGTTCTTGATCTTTCCCTATTTTATTTTTATCGGAGAAAGTTTGGTCCTCCATTTATGTTATATTGATATATATACGTGCGGCTAAAGCGCACACAAACACAGAAAATATTTTTTTATTTTTGCTGGAGAGTAGTGCACTTTGTGGGTTACACCACCCTTTAAGAAATGAGCCAGCCGGCTCTTTACTTATGGGACACAGGCGCACGCTTGGCGCTGCTCCTTTGTTGATGCACGTGCAGCCACAGTGCACACAAGTCACAAACACAGAAAATATATATTTTTTTGGTTTGGAGTGTACTTTGGGGGTTACAGCACCCTTTAACGGTCAAGCCAGCCGGCCCTTTACTTATGACACAGGCGCACGCTTGGCACTACTTTGTTGATGCACGTGCGGCTACTGCGCACACAATTCACAAACACAGAAAATAATTTTTTTTTTGGTTTGGACTGGAGTTTACTTTCGGGGGTTACAGCACCCTTAACGGTCAAGCCAGCCGGCCCTTTACTTATGACACAGGCGCACGCTTGGCACTACTTTGTTGATGCACGTGCGGCTACTGCGCACACAATTCACAAACACAGAAAATATATTATTTTTTTAGCACTTGGGGGGAGCACCCCTGATGGACAGAGCACCCCCTGGACAACACTACAGCACCCCTTTAGGACTGGGACACTGCACAGGACTTTGGAGTGGACACAGCCCCTATGGAGAACTGACTGCACAACACAGTCCAGCCAGCCCCTATGGACTTTGAAGTAGTGGACACAGCCCCTATTAACAACAGCAGCACAACACAGCCAGCCCCTATGGACTTTGAAGTAGTGGACAACAGCAGCACTACACTACACTACACTACACAGCCCTAACTCCCACCCTCCCTCTTCACTGTCCACAGCCGAGTGAGAAAATGGCGCCGACGCGAGTACCTTATATAGGATCCAAAACCCGCGAGACTCGGAAGGCGGGATGATGACGTTTTGCCTCGATTTCAGATCCGAGTCAGGCGGGAAAAGTCGAGCCTGATTCGGATCGGACTCGGATCGGGGGGGTTCGGATTTCAGAAATCCGAACCCGCTCACCCCTAATATATATATATATATATATATATATATATATATATATATATATATATATATATGTGTATATATGTATATATATATATTTCTGCATGGTACGTGACTTATGCTAGTGCTGACTGTCTGTTCTTTATTCTCACCTATCAGTGTCAGCTGTACTTAGGGTGGTTCTAAGACCTCACATGTATATACTCGTTAATATTTGTGAGGTTTGTCACATACTGTTGCGTGCTGTACGTTGCCATATTTTAGATGGAACTGTGTGTTGCATACGCTGGAAATGGCTTCCTGCAGCTAATTTTAGCATCAGTCAGGACCAGTATAGCGCTGCTTGATATTCCCGCCAAGAGGGTTGGTCAGATATGTCTGACCAGGAGATAAAGCGTTATACTGCACCCATTTTTACTATCCTGCAAGCCATGTGCTGCAGGTGTTAGTGCGGAGGATTTAACTCCTAAAGGGTTCTGTATGTGGTGTCATCTGGTGCCGGCCCCTTTCACGACCCCCTTGGGCGGTTTGTTTTCTCGGGATCCTCTCAATTGCGGATCGCCGGGCGGCCCCCATTGTTGTACCTCACCTGGGGGTTACTTCACCATACTGCCTTTTTCATCTCAGGGTATCTTGCAGTTTCTTGCACTCTTCCCCTGTGACACAGACTACCGCTCCCTGCAGGGTTTTTTTTGCAGTATATGAATTCCCACTGGTGCCACAATAGTCTGTCATTCCCCTTGCAGGAATTACCACAGCCACCCTGGGTGGATGTCGTTTTCTACGAAACGCAAATTGGCGTGGTTGACGCCCTGTGGTTACTTCCCAGTTGGCTCTGCCGTGTACTGGATACTGTTTTGGGCTCTTTCCCTCTTACACGGGGGGAAGCCTATTTCAGGTTTTATTATCCCTGTTTTAGGGCTGGTAGCAGGTCCATTCTGGTTAGAGTGAATGTTGACCTGCACCTGTATCATACACCCTCAGTCTTACATGCCTTCGGGTTCCCTGTTGCTGACTAGCGGGTGGATCGCATGGTGGGACTCTGGCTGTTGCCAGATACGAGGTATTACAACAGTGTTTGGCCTCCTGTCCCAAATTCCCTGAGGGTCATCACGAGCCCCTCCTGCGGTGGATGGGCATGTTATTCGTCTTATTACAGACGTTACTACGCCTCCCATTCCTGCGTGGTCGGATTCTTCGGATCCGTAGGTGGTAACTGCCTGAAATCAGTATACTCGCTTTCAGGGGTTGTTACCCATCCTACCATGGGTATAGCATGGTTGGTTAATACTATTACATACTGAACTGATGCATTTGTAATGGGTTTTTTTTTTTTTTCTTCCCCTCCATCACGTCTGGGGTTCAACTGTATTTGGTCGCTCGCGTAATATATGCAGTTGTCATAGGTGGAAATGCCTATATTGGATACCAGTCTGCTAACTTTGAGTTCCGGCTGCGACTGTATCCTCCGTAAAACCCTGTGGCTGCGCACTGGGAATGCAGAGGTGCAGATACCATCTATGGGGTAAATCTTGTTTGGTCCTGACCTTGACAAGATTGTAGTAACATGGGCAGTATTACTAACGACAAGTTTACCGCTTTCAGATATGCCCACTACAAGGCCTCAGACTAAGTCTGTTAAGTCTTTTTGTCCTCTGGGTCAGCCTAAAGGTCTGTTGCTTCATAGACTGTCGGCCTCTACAAGGGCCGACATATCCAGTACCAAGCAGGCCTGGACTGCCAGCCGATCCTGCTTCTGAACCTACGGATATATCTTCAGCCTGACGAGACAGGCCACCCACTGGGAGATAGCGCTTTTCTCAGTTCGCCCGGTACTAGTGTCAAGTTGCCTCTCTTTGCTCAGGCTGTTTCTTTCCTTGTGTTGGTACGCGTGCCCTTATTCAGACCCGAACAGGGCCTTACAAATCCAGAAAGCTATACAGTTGTTGCGGTAAGCGGAGCTAATTAGGCCATCCCCACTTTCTCAGCGAGGGACTGGTTGTTCTGCTTTCTTTCTGGTGCGGAGGCTGAATGGTCCTCTTTGGCCTATTCTCTGTCTCAATTCCCTGAACCAGTTCTTAAAGCTACTTGGGCTCAGGAGACAATCCCTATGCTCCATCATACTATGTTTGGGACCTGGGGACTTTATGGTGTCACTGGATATACAGGACGCGTGCCTACGGGTACTTACAGAGACCTTTCCTCAACATGGACTGAGGTTTGCTGTATCACAGCTACACTTATAATTTTTCGGTCTCTGCCTGTTGTGACTGTCTTCAGCCCCACAGGGGTTTACCAGCGTTCTGGAATTTCTGACAGTTCTCCTGTTCAGTATATCCCAATGCTCCTGTACCTGGACGGCCTCCTGCTCTTAGCGGGATCACCGGGGTACTTTACAGTCAGGTCAGGATGACCGTGGCTTCTTCAGGGTGCAGCCGTTTAATCAATGGGGAAAAAGTCCTCCCTGCATCCCTCTCTGGGTGTTCTTCATCTAGGAGCCCTGCTGGATTCTCAGAATCTGAGAATTCTTCTGGCGTAAGACGGAATCTCCATTCTTCCATTAGGAGTATATGGATGTCTACGCAGTTGACATATGTCTTTACACTCTGGGATGCATGGTCAAATATTCAGTGTCTGCCTTTGGATGGGTGGAATGGGCTTGGTTCTATTCCAGGCCTTTCCATATTTGGCTTATCTCCAGATGGAACAAGTTTTTTCTGTCGGATCACTGTTCAAACGATGATGCTCTCTCCGGAGGCAAGTCGGTCCCTTTCCGGGTGGCTATGGCCATCTCGTCCAGGGTATTCTTTGCTATGGACAGTGTCTGGTTCGCATCCATTTCTGGGCAGTTGGACGTCTGTCGATTCCACCCTGTCAATTAACTTGTTGGATCTTTAGCCTGTCTTGGTCCTTCACTCTGGCATAACTCTTGTTTCCCGGTGAACCTGAAAAGGTTCAGTCCGACAGGGTCAGGACAGTGGCTTCCTTTTTAGCAACACTGTTCGTTGGGTGGCAATGACAGGTATGTCACACATTCGGACATAGTCCGAGGGTCTCCTCCCGACCATCTCGGCTGCGTTCATTTCAGGAGCTCTCCATTGGGAAGCGGGAGTCCTCAGCCGTCACGACGTGCATCCTGGGGACTAGTCTCTTCCCCAAGAGAGGTTTCATCTTCTGGTGAGCAGGGGGGCCCCCCCGAGGTGACCCTCATGGCCTTCTGACTTTATCACACTATGGTGTTACAGTCCAGCTCTGGGGATTCTGAAGCAACCTTCAGTGACTCTGTCAGTGAAGTGGTCCTTCCACTTTGCGTACCTGTGTTCTCCGGTCTCCCTTCTTCCTCGAGGGAAGTGTTTCAATCGAGACGGAGATGCTTTCCTGCTGGTGGCTCCTGATTGCCCCAGATGTCAGGGGTACTTGGATCTTCGGAGTCTCTCCATCGATACTCCATTCCTGATGCTTCACTGCCTGGACCTGTTGTCTCAGGGTCCTTGGTTTTGCCTTGGACCTGGGTCGTTTGTCTTTGACTGCGTCCCTACAGTGGTCTTACGGCTTCCCTGGCTTTATCGTCGGAATGATTAGAGCACATAGATCAGCTTTTGCTGGGACCTACCACAAACTGTGGCAGCCATAATTCTTATGGTATTGTACCTGTCGATACGATCCTCCGGTGTTAAGGATCTCCAGATATTCTGACATTCCTTCCGGCTAGCTTGGGTTTCACCCTCGGCATGGCCTTCCTGACAGTGCGGATCTCTACACTGTCAGTATGATTAAGAGGTGGAGTTGCTCCACTCTGGTATCCAGTTCATCCTTTGGAGTCTTTTCTGGATTATGCCTCCATTTGTCCTCCCTAGGGACTTCTTGGGAGTTAGTAGTGGTTCTTTGTTCCCTCCGGGGACAGTCAATGGAACCGCTGGTTGTGATAGCCATTACATGGTCTATTGTTTAGGCTCTCTCTCTCTCAGGGTGTTTATATCAACCAGGAGAGTGTCTGAATTGGGAGCGTTCTCATGTGGCTCCCTCTTCTGGAGGGCATAATGTCAAGGTGTAAGTTGCTCTCGCCCTGTGTTTCTTCTTAATGTGGTTTTTAGGTTCCATATTATTCTTGAACTTATGGTACGGCCATTCAGTCCCCAGTCCTCTCGGCTGGTGTGGCCTCATTGACTGTGGTCTTGCCTCTTTGGATTTATGTGATCCGTTCAAGTTCCTTATGGAAATCGGACTCCTTATTGGTGGTCTGCGGTTTCTGGTTTTCACAGGAAAGGATGGCCGGCCTATAATGAAATGTTGGCTGGATGGCCTCTTATGTCTTCCTCAGGGGCCTACCCATGGGTAGGCATTTCTGTCGTTGAGGCTTGTTTTTTCTCGGGCCATGTAACCCTCGTGGGCGGCTCGCTGTGGCGCCTCGGCTGTTTTGCCTTACTAGGTGTCCACGTGGTCTTCTGTCCACACCTTTTTAAGATTCTACGCATAGGTTTCCTTTGCCTCTCAGGATGCTTCCTTTTTGGCGACGGATTCTCCTCTCAGCACAGGAGCGTCCCCAACCTTGGTTGAACTGCTTTGGGACATCCCCAAGGTCAACCCTGTGGACCCCCTATGGACCCTGAAGTAGAAAACAAGAGATATGGTAAGAACTTACCTTTGTTATCTCTGTTTCTACGAAGTCCATAGGGTCCACAGGGCGCCCGCCCTGACGCACCTGGCTTCATATTGGCTGTGTTACTGGTCACCGGTTTCCCGTCTCCTTTTCTGTGAGTATGGTTCTTGAGTGTTCCAGTTTTCTCTCTCTTTTTCTCTCCTCCTCCGGCCTTTGGCTACTTACAAACTGAGGTGCCTCTGGCTTGGGGGCGGGGTTATAGGGAGAGTGGACCCAAGTGCATCCTGGGAGCTAAAAGCTTTAACTGCGTGGTGCCCGGATTTGGTTCCCAACCTATACCCCCAAGGTCAACCCTGTGGACCCTATGGACTTCGTAGAAACAGAGATAACAAAGGTAAGTTCTTACCATATCTCTTGTTTTTTACAATGAGTTCTGTATCTAGTAAATGCTATCAGGCAAGTTAGATATATAATTTCAGTGTATCCGTGCTGTCTCTGAATTATTACACCTCTAATGTGTGTGTAGGTAGGTGGGTGTAGTGTGTGCTAGGTTGCAGTTTTGTTCTGAAGAGCTTTGAACTGATGATATCTTTCATTGTTTAGGTGATCCTGGTAACTGGTACTCCAGTGATGAGGAGGAAGGTGGAAGTAGTATGACCTCAATACTGAAATCTTTGCGGCAACAGTCCTCTAACCGCATAGCTCAGCAAGTCCCTGCCAGAGATATCAGTACAGGAAGCCAAGCTGACCCACGCTTGCAAAAGAGCCCATCCAGCCGCCCCACGGATCCTCGTCTCTCTCGTGACCCGCGTCTCTCTCGAAACGCAGACTCCACTCCAGCTGACACGGGACCTAGTGACCCTAGATTGAGTCGACATCCTCCCCCACCGAAACAGGATTCACCAGTTAGTAAAATGCCTGCAGACGAGGAAGAACCTGAGCGGGTCTTGCGTGATAAACCTGTCACTATCCCATTGGAACTGCTCCCTGGGCAGACTTTGAGAGACCCACGTACTCAGCTACAGCAGTTCAGCCATATCAAAAAGGATATAAGCTTGAGCAAACCCAGCTTTGCCAGGACTGTTCTTTGGAGTCCTGAAGACCTTATTCCACTGCCCATTCCCAAACATGAGTTTGTCCCTGTGCCAGCTGCATTACAGTCTATGCCAGCTCTTGATCCACGGCTTAACCGTCCAACCCCTGCTGCATCGCATGACCCACGTCAGCGGGCATCTGCTCCAGAGGCACCAGCACCTAATCCTAGCCTGCCTGACTTTGAACTGCTGTCTAGGATTCTGAAGACTGTCAATGCTGCCTCTGTACCCCCTACTGCTGTGCCAGCACCTGTTGAGAAACCTAGTGACCCCCGAACACGTAAGCCCCCCGCTGACCCTCGGCTTCAAAAATCAGCGGAGCCCGTGCTTCCTGTACGACCTCCAGAACCCACCCAGCCTCTTCCCACAATACCTCCTGCTGAGAGCACACCAACTATTGCACCCTATGATCCGCGTCTCCTGACTACAGGAGGGCTGAGCAAGCCTACTGGTCAAAGCAATGTTTTGAGCTCAATTAGTTTGTATGACCCCAGGACAGGGTCTAAGACTTCAGCAGAGTCCGCTCCTAGCGAGACCTCATCTAAGGCACTGGACAGTAAAGTTGTCAGTAAAACAAAAGAGCCACTGTTTGTGCGCAAATCTGCCCTTGACCAAGCGGATGTTGATAAAACAAACTCAGAGACTGCAACTGACCGATACAGCAGTTATAACCGGCCACGTACTAAAACTCCAGCTGCCTCTGAGAGCAGTCAGCCCGCTGTCCACAATCTCCCTGTGCCATCTGTCTACGGTTTGGTCAAGCAGGCCGCTAAGACGGGCAACGTCAGCCCCTTCCCCGGGAACAGCCCAACACAAGACAGTGAGCAGGATGCTGGTTCCCTTAAAGATGTTTTTAAAGGATTTGACCCTACAGCGTCTCCATTCTGCCAGTAGTGTTCATATATACAGTGTCAGTAACTACTCGAATATGTATAATTTTTTTTTATATATATATATATAATCTTATTCCATTAGTGCTCATGTTTATCCTTCTGTACATAAATCCAAACTGTAAAGCCTCAGCCATCTGTTTTTAATGAATAATCAGTGTCTTGTGTAGTGACTGATCCTTTCCTTTTTTTGTACATTATTTTAAAGCGTTCTCTATAAACATACATCTCTATGTATGTGTGTGTGTATATATACATATATTTACGGTGTATTTCAAAGAACAAGTTGGGTTCCTAAGATTGCCCAATCCATTATCTTTGTGTTGAGTGCACGTCAGTACAGAGCTCACATTGTGTGAAGAGGCAGCTAGTTCCTAATTTACTGTACCGAAAGCTGGTCGTGTCCCCATCCAGCAGGACTCCCGAGAGGCTTGCATAGGAATCAACACACACAACATTGTAAATATATATATATTTATATATATAAATATCATTTTTATACCACATTTATGTATGTGCTATATTATACAAGGAGGAGCAAGTTCAGAAAAACAAGCAAAAAAAATATTTATAATCAAAATGTAAAGCTTGCCACTTGAGTATTTGTAAAGTTTATTTAAAAAAAAATGCACCTCCATTAAACTCCCCCGCCCCCAATAAATATTCTCAAGAAACGGAGTTGTCGGTTCCCAAATTTCTAGACTGGTAACATGAAAATGAACATGTGCTATCTTTTTAATAACCATAGTAACACTTACTGGGCTTCAGGCTAAATAATGGGCAGAGTTACAATGTGTGCAGTTTATTAGCTTGAAAAAGTTTAACATGTAAAACTCTTCATGATTGGTCTGTCTTGCTCCTTTTCCCTTCTTATTTTAATGAAGTGGATACATAATAGTTCATCCCAATGTTTTCTTACTTTTTTTTTTTTTTCCATTTTGTAACCATTTGTATAAGATCAGGGTGAACAGACTGTTAAATCTGTGAGTGTTTTTGCTTCTTTCACCCACCCCCAGCTCACTCATCATGTGTACAGGGCGCGCAAATATAAATCTCAAGTATTAGGGACAAAATGGTTCATGTATTAGATGATTATGCATTGTTTGTGTGTAAATATCAGTGAATGGCTGAACACAGAGAATAAATGGAATTTTTCATACTGATCTTGGATTGTCCATAACTTCTCATTGAATATGTGTTGTGTGCATCAAAATGTTTTGCATAAATGGGAACATTTTAAAGGGCCACTAAGTAGTACTTTATTAAAAATGATACTGTCCTAACCGTAGCAATGTACTTATTTGGGTGAAGTGTTTACTTAAAGCACAAGTGGATCCTGTGGTAAGAGCTCTTACAACATCCCCAATTGTATATAATGAACATGTGCCTTTCTTACAAAAGTTGAAGGCTGACTTAGCATGCATCCAGTCTAGCACAGAGCTAACTAATTCTTCTTTATATAGCTCTCTGTCATGTTATGCAACAGGCCATGCACAATAATTACAACCAGTCCCTGTTCCAGCACCGCTCTATATTATCTCTGAGACATGGGGTCATTTTTGCCAGAAATCCATCAACCACCACTATTTTTGAACTTTGGAAGGAAATCCACATGAACATTTAATACTTACAAACTCCATTCCACACAGCTGTTGCTTTGGAAGAAATGGAACCCCAGCCCTTTAAAGTAGCAATCCTAACCATTGTGCTGACCAGGCTATTTGACATTTAGAGGGGTATTCAATATGAAACGTTAACTTCACTGTCGAAGTTAACGTTTCATATCGGAGTTTTTACCTGCGTTAAAGTATCGGGCGTGCTCCCGCTTATCCCCCGTATTCAATATAAAATTAACGAAAACGGGAACCTCCGAAGTTGGATTTGCGTAAAGTTACGAATTTTTCCTTAAAAAAATTGTAAGACCCCCCCCCTAAATTGTAAAAACATGGGGGATCACTATGGATACCCCCGTTTTAGCCTTTAAATGAGAGTTGGGGATTTAAATAGCCGCAGCAGGTCTTTTTTTCCCAACATTGAAGAAGTGTTGCAGAAGAGCACTTAGGTTATTTTTTTGGGGTTTTGTAAGTGGTCCCATCAAATTTGGGGTACATGAAAATGGGTACTAGCATATTTTTAAGTCCCTAAAGTAAGTTTTTAAAAATTCTGCATTTGTGCACCTGCCGCTATAAATCTATTCTAGAAAACACCTGCCGCATACTTGCAGAATAGCCATGAACCTATTTCCCTATTGTTAATGATTTTTTTCCCCATTTTTTTTTTTCACCCCAATTTTTAAATTAATTTTTTGGGGTGTCCCTATTTTATTTTAAACTTTTTTTGACACAGTTCTTTTTTAAATGTCATTCCCAGGGGTGCAGGCTACTTTTTTTAAGCCTGCACCCCTAGACCCCAATTCTGCACTTTTTTTCGACACCTATTCAATGGTGAAAAGTTATCCCCGTTTTTTATCAAAGACTTTTCAAAACTGCGATAAGTCTTTGAAATTGAATACGGTGTAAAAGTAAAACCTGCGATAATGACATCATACCTCCGATATTAACGCAAAAACGATGTTTTCGCTCCCATATTGAATACCCCTCTTAAACGCCGAAAGCATTCTTTCATTGACCTGAAGTCTACTTGCATATAATGAAATGTACTCCTTCCATGCCTGCAGTTGCTATTGGTCTATATGTAAGCATTAGCTGAGATACTTTCAGACCATTTACATCTCAAGAGGTTTACAGAGATGCATGTCATTGAGGCTTAACCTTGTTTCTATACTTGGTGATACTCATTACCATGGGGTACAGAGGTGCAGGCTAAGCTTTTGGCTCCTTTGAAAAAAAACAAACTGAGCTTCTGTTTTTATATCCCCTAGTCTCTAAAATGCAAGTCTCTGCCAATTGCTCCAGCCTTGCCTTAGCTACTGGCTCTGGGCTCTGTCACGAAGCCTCCATGCTGTTGTGGTCTAGAACGTAAGACATCAGCTTGTTGCAACGCAGCTGAGCAAGGTCTTCACTATGACGAATGTGTGTAATGGAATCCCCTGCATTGTATTATTATGTAGGATACGTGTATCTTGCTGGCCCATTGCAGAGTGCTGGGGAATTTGTGTGTATTTTTTTCTTGTCTAGATTAACCCCACCCTTACACATACTTTTGATGGTACAATAAATTGACTTTGAACAGCTTCCATTCAGTGTATTTAATTTCTTTACTTTGCGAGGTGCACCTGGATCCCTATATAGTCTTAATGTTACCAAGCTTCCTACCTAAACAAAACGGTGTTCTGGTTCACTCCCAGCAGTACTTTGAGATGGCTGAAATTTTTGACCCTACTAGTAAACTAGCCTTTTTGCTCCTTTCTTTTGGGGATTATCTCTAAACAGCAACCCCAATTAGCCACGACTCACCCACTAGTTCATGTCAAGTCTGGGATTCTTATATGTGCTGCCTGGTTTCCAGACTCCCACCTCACATTGAGGAAACCAGTCGTTTCCTCCTGGAGAATCCTCTCTCCACAGCCTGGCTCATTAAGGGTATCCGATTCATGGTAGATGTCTCAGTGGGTGGCTCCAGTATTTTTCTAGCTGACTTGCAACATAAATTTTCCTGGACGGGTCCTTAGATTACAGCCTTCTGGGATGAAAGCATTCCCTTCTAAACAAGGTGACCAACATTAGTTATAAAAAACTTGTGAGCATCACTATAGAAACAGCAGATAAACCAACAGACAAGTTAGATGTATTGTAAGGTAGCATCCAGGGACGTGCAGGGAGGGTAGGCAGAGCCTCCCCTTTCATACTCCTGAGATTTGATATAAAATTTATTAAAATAATACAACTCATAAACATCATCTTTGTTTATTGTGATTTTTATAGTTAACATTCCCCAGCTTTGTGGAGCTCCCTGGGACTGCAGGGAGACAAGGGATGAGGCAGCAACAGCTCAGCCTCACTTTTGTATAGTCAGACACTTTGCAGGGGTGGGGCCACACCACAGACCGTAAGCTGCACAGAAAGCTAATAGAGGCATGCATCTGAGTATGGGGGTGTGTGCCTTGAGCACTGATGGACACCTTGGATGTCATGTGACCAGGAAGTGCACAGCAGTGTTTAGAGATCTGAGCTCAGTCAGCAGCAGCAAGAGAAGGCACAGTGATGCAGGTAGGAGAATCATTAAATATTGGAGCTTAGTGTAGTGAGGGGAAGAGTTAGTCAGTAGGGGGTGAGACAGGCTCCCAGCACTCATACCCATCTCCATGTGCGCTTCCCCAGCCATTGACCTCACTGCAGGTCACTGGTAGCATCCCATTGGAAGCGACGCCTGCTCTCCCCTTTTCAAATGGTCAGAAGTAAAATCTGGCACCTGACTGTGATCGAAATATAGTCTTAGACAAATTGTGCAATTTATTTGTGTGCCAGAGCGCCTGCCATTTATAGCTGGAGACTTCATGCTGAAATAGAGATGACCATCGACGATTCATAATCATTGATGGTTTATGGCCGATGTTGAATGTTTTTACCATCGATGGAGGAGAACCAGACGGTTTCCCTCCGTCGATGGAATAGCACAACCGAATGTGTGGGGTTTTTTTGTTATTACAAGGTGCTGGGACACTGAGCATAGCTCCGCCCCTGACACTTGCAACTGCCCGTTACGAATGTTACTAATAGGTCAGACCACTCCAGGCTAAATGCAGGCTATGCACTCTCTTGTATCACTTGTGGTACTGACTTGCAAAAATAGGCTTCCGTAGTGGTTCGCATCTAGGGGTGCGTTGTATGTTCAGGCTATTCCCCATGGCTCACAGTCCACTGCTCACAATCTCCAATGGTCCCAGGAATGCTACCCTGTAGAAGTTTGTGTGTGTGAGTATATATCTTTATATATAATGTGCCCGCTTTGGCAGTACACATACTATAAATTTAAAGCTGGGGTAAAATAGCCCATTAAACTAAAGCTCCGCTTCAATTAACAACTTTTCTTCTTCAGGGTCCATAGGGCTCCACAGGAAGACAACGGGGTGTAGGTGGTACTTAGAGGACTGGACACCAACAGCAAAGCTTTTTCCTGTCCCAGGATGCTTATACCGAGTCCACAGCCTGAGGGCAACTCAGTTTCGTTGGTGTCCGGCAGGAGCTGGACCACCATTAGGACAGTGGAGCTGCTATTAGCCAGCCCAAGCTTTATTTTTATCATTTTATTTTCATTTTGACTAAGTGCAGCAGTGCTAGACAGTCCTCTCTGCTCCATCACCCCTCCTCGGGGCCGCGACACCAGCACTCGGCTAGGTACTCTCTTATGGGGACTACTGCGTCTACGCGCGGTCTTGCCTCTGGTCTCAGGAGACATACCGGAGACGCTGATGTGGACTCCAGTTCGTCTGGGACTCCACTAGACCACCAGGGCATTACTATACTGGCACAGGGCACAAATTAAGGCCAGGGACCCGGTAGTTGATGTCTGCATAGGGGAGAAGGTGCTCTCCCCGCTGCCTCTCTCCCAGCTCAGGGCACCATTCCACTGCGGTCTTGCTGCTCCTCCCTCACCCTCTGCCCCCTCTGAGACTCACAGCAGCCATTTTCTGCATTCAGGTCTCCGGGTCCGGTCTCCTTGTATAGGCCAGGTTATATAGCGCACTTTCCTACCAGCCACTGCAGTCTATATAGTTGAATTTAGTTCCCACTGCAGATATATTGTATACTGTGCATTGTATGTGACTTGTGCTAGCGCTGCTCTCTATTTTTCTCAAACTGTCAGCTTACACCTTTCCCTTTCATTATAACCCTGGAATACTGAGATATAGGGTGTTTATTGTACCTCACATCTACCTATATTTGTGAGGGCTATCACATACTGTATATCTGTGTTGTGCACTACACTGTGCCATATTGTACATATATCTGGGTTGCTCACTGCACTATGCCAAATTGTGTGCTACAATTATCCTTGCAGCTATGTCTGGCAAAGGCAAGAATAACAAGCACCCTGCTGCTCCCACTCTGGTGTCTCGCAAGTCCTGTTTAGCAGGCTTGGCTTCAGAAGATCTCATTCAAGATGGTCTATGTGCATCTTGTTATACGCCACCTGACTCCTCAGCCCCGGCATCCTGTCTCCAGGACCCCCCCGGGCTTCCTTTTCATAGGTGTTGGCAAAAATTGTGTACCACCTAGCGGTCCCAGTGGTAGCTCCCCCTATGGGATGGCCACAGCAGGTACTCCCTGCAAATCCTTTTCCTCCCCCATGGGTAGATGTACTTTCTACCTCAGTGCAGAGTCTGGCAGCTACCTCTACAGCTTTTCAACAAATGCTGCCAAAGGAGAGACCCTTACCTAGTTAACCTACTAAGCGTGCTGTGTTATCTTCCCAGTCCACCCAGCTATCAGATTCTGAGTTATCAGCTGAGGAGGTAGAAGACTCAGACCTATCTCACTCTGACTCCCCGTCTGGAGAAGAGGAGCCCCCCTCTAAATTGAATATTACTCTTACAGTAAGAGCTGTAAAATCTATTTTTCAAATAGAAGAGGCAGAACCCACTCCTCAGGCAAAAAAGCCACTATTGAAGCGACAGAAGGTAGTTTTGGCAGAGTTTCCTCACTCGGATCAGCTATCTGATCATGTGTGAAGCATGGAATATACCTAGTAAAAAGTTTTAGCTGCCTGATGGGGGCGTGGCCAAGACTGACATGGAGTAGCTAGCACTTTGCTGAGCTCTCCAGCCGCAATATCCGCTGCCAACATCCTGACCTCTGCCCAGCGGTGCCCATTATACTTACCGTGTGGGGGAAGGTGTGCTGCCTCTGGGGAAACAATTTGAGCCGCTTTCCGTCTCCTCCTGTCCGTCCGGCCGGCTCCGTGTGTTGTGTCCTCCTGCCTCTGCACGTGGTCCCGTCTCCTGCTGCGGCTTCTTGTCCTGCCGCTGAGCTCCCTGGAGTTGGTGCCTGCCGCGTGTGCTCCGTGCGCTGTGCCCTCCTGCTTCTCCACGTGGTCCCGTCTCCTGCTGCGGCTTCCTGTCCTGCCGCTGAGCTCCCTGGAGTTGGTGCCTGCCGCGTGTGCTCCGTGCGCTGTGCCCTCCTGCTTCTCCACGTGGTCCCGTCTCCTGCTGCGGCTTCCTGTCCTGCCGCTGAGCTCCCTGGAGTTGTTGCCTGCCGCGTGTGCTGTTGAGGGATCCAGCAGCCGCCGGGGACATTTGCGGGGCACGTGCCTCCTCCTCCTGGCCTTCCATTGCCGGGTGCGTCCTGGGACTGTTGCTGGCCTCATCTGCCGCGGGGAGACCCTGTAGCCTGCTGGACCTCGCTGTGTACACAGTGGCAACTACAAGTGAGTGCCCGATCACCCCCTCATCTTCCTCGGACCTCCTGAGCAGCGGTGCTGTTTAGCCCTCTCCTTGCTGTACAGTGCTGGTCATAGTGCCCTTCTGGGGCTACTCAGTGCTGTTATATTTGGGGCTGTGAAGCTCTATCCTGTGTGCCTGGTAGCGGCCACTTTCTTCCTCAGTTAACCCATTGACTCTCTGCCTGCAGTAGCTCTCTATATCCCTATTCTGTGTTGTCCTTCAGCTATGGGGAAAACAAACCATACATCAGCTGCTGCTAAACTGGAGCGCTTCTCCCGTAACCCTGTGTCTAATACTCCACAGAAGGAGAATCCTGTGGAAACGCCTGATCAATCACCTCCTTTAACTACAGCCCCTCCTGCTGCGCAGGCCCAGGAGATCACCTTACAGCAGGTGTTGGATGCTGTAACTACCAGTGAGAAGCGCTTAGCTGACCAGATTGGCTCTGTACAGTCTGATCTGACGGTTATTCATCAAGATTTACAGCGTATTCGCGAGAGGGTTGGAGAGACTGACACACGCATTTCCACCTTGGAAGATTCGTTCTCCCCGCTTAAAGTACGAGTTAATACTTTGGATTCTCAAATGTTAGCTGTGCAACGTAAATTGTCAGATATGGAAGGGCGATTACGTCGCAACAATGTTCGCTTCGTAGGATTGCCGGAAAAGGAGGAGGGAAATAATCCTGTAGAATTTCTAGAAAAATGGCTCCTGGAAGTTTTTGGTCGCGATGCTTTTACTTCTCATTTTGCGGTGGAACGGGCTCATCGCGTCCCTACTAGGGCACCGCCGCCTGGAGCACCTGCCCGTACGTTTATAGCCAAATTCTTACACTACCAAGATCGGGATTCAATACTCAGACTAGTTCGTGTCAAAGGTCCTATGGAAAGGAATGGCTGTCGTGTCTCGATATTTCCTGATTTTTCTATTGATGTGCAAAAGGAGCGAGCTCAATTTATGCCAATTAAGAGACGCCTGCGTGAACTGAATCTCCCATATGCAATGTTATTCCCATCCAAGCTAAGAGTCATTGCTGACGGGGAAACAAAGTTCTTTATGTCTCCAAAAGAGGCTGCTCTATGGCTAGATCGTTACGGGCCCGGCCGCGGACAGGTGGCTGAAGATTAAGTCAGCTGGATCATAATTTGCCTTGAACTCACGTAACTATGTTTAATTTCTGGTCACTCACTGTTGTTCTCATATAGGCTGGGCGCTTATGGCTTGCTGTGATCTTCAAGTTATTATTTATTTGTTGACAATAAGTCTGATAGCATTACGAGATCACTATATTCATATCATTACCGATTTCAGATAACTATTTTTTGTCTGTCGGTTTATTGCATTGTACTCTGATTGCGCTATATAAGTCTGTCACCTTTCTACTGTATGTATTATGTTTGGGTTTATGCACCTTCCCCTGCTATTGTATGTTTTTTTTTTTTTTTTCGTTTGGGTTTTTTTGTTTTTTTTTGTTTACAGGGGCACCGAGGGCATTATTGGCTGGAGAGCTCCCTCATGTCTAGGGGTCATCTAAATTCTTTGCTCCGTAATCTGTAGGGGGGTTGCTGTTTCGGGATAGTTGTTAGGAATTCTAGTTAGGGATTTAGGTATGCCAAAGTTGGGGTTAGGTATATGGGGAGGAAATAAGGGTTGGGGTTTCTCTTTTGTTTTTTGTTTTGTTTCTTTTGTGTTTTTCAATGGATGTTCCTATAGAGATGTCATGTCAATTTTTTTTTGTATCGAAAATTTTTGCTTTTCTCTTTGCTTTTTTCTATGCATATACCACTGTATATTTAATATGTCTATTTGTTTGTCTCGCACACTCCAATACTATTTTGCAGGTTATCCGCTGGCTAGTGTTGCTAGTATCTGGTACTAATCTGGGATGATGGCTTCTCCATTGAGAATTGTATCTTGGAATGTCCGAGGGCTTAACGATAAAATTAAAAGATCCTTAGTCCTCCGGCAGCTCCGACAATATGGCTCTGACATTGCATGCCTCACTGAAACACATTTGCTGGGGGGTAGGTTAATGTCACTGAAAAAACTGTGGGTTGGATGGGCTTATCATACCTCGCACACTTCATCATCTAGGGGTGTTTCAATCCTTATACGCAGATCACTTGGTTTTTAGTTGGTTTCCCTGCAAAGTGACACTTGGGGACGGTATGTTTTTTTACAATGTCGAATAAATGCTGCCCCCATTCTTTTATTGGCTATATATATCCCACCCCTGTACTCATCTGAGGTTATGAAAAAAGCAGCTGAATTTATGGCTAGATTTCCAGATACACCTGTAATTTGTGTGGGGGATTTCAACAAAGTAATGGATCCTGTTCTTGATAGGCGGAGCAATACCTCTGGTTCCTCTTCCTCCAGTAGTGGTCGCTTTGGGGCCCTTGTGGCAGAGCTGGGCTTGGTGGATGCTTGGAGGACGAGACATCCTGTGGAGAAACAATATTCCTGTTTTTCACGTAGCTATCATTCGTTCTCCAGGATTGACCTTGCCCTGATCTCCCCCAATCTGTTGCCTAAACTTCAGTCAGTTGTTTACGAAGCAAGAGGGATTTCAGGTCACTCCCCATTAGTACTTGGGTTGGACCTGATTGGTCAACGCGGGCATTCCTTCTGGAAGCTCAACCCCTTTTGGTTAACTCGTATGGGAGCGGGGTCGGAGCTAGAGGCTACCTGGGATGAATTCTTCTCTAATAATCATGGCTCGGCTTCCACTACGGTAGTTTGGGATGCCTTTAAATCCTTTTTAAGGGGTACCCTGATTAGACGTGTGTCTGAATTAAAATCTTCCTACAAGCACCATGAGAAAGAGTTGGAATCCTCCTGCAGGGCTTTGGAAGCAGCATATCTGTCTGATGGGCAGGACTCTTCTAGACTTGCCTGGCTTGCCACGCAGAAGGAGTGGAGTGACTTACTATTGGCTAAGACTCAGTATAGGCTGCTGTTTGCAGCACATTCCCACTATGCCTTGGCTGACAGGCCGGGAGGTTATCTTGCTAATCTGGCACGTGCAGAGAGGTCCCCTGTAGCTGTGGTTGAAGTTCTTGATTCTGCTGGGGTGGCCCAGATACAGACCCCAGATATTGCTGCAGTTTTTGTACAGTTTTATAGGGCTTTGTATACTTCTAGACTGACCTGCAAGTTAAACGATGTACAATCCTATCTCGCAGGTATATTATTGCCCACTTTGACGGCGGAAGACAGGGATTACTTGGACTCTCCCCTGACTCGGGAGGAGGTAGATGAGACTTTGCGTTCATTCCCTGGCGGTAAGGCACCCGGGTTAGATGGAGTTCCGATAGAGCTGTACAAGAAGCATAGTCAGTTTTATGTCCCTCGTCTCCTTGACTTGTTTAACCAGTTATATGAGGGCACTGCTCTCCCACAATCTATGTCAGAGGCTCTTATTGTGGTCTTGCCTAAGCCGGGGAAGGATCCGAGGCTCTCTGTCTCTTACCGACCCATATCCCTTCTCCCTACAGATGTTAAAATTTTAGCTAAAGTATTGGCCATTCGATTAGGTAGGGTGATTTTAACTGTTGTCCACCCAGACCAGACGGGGTTTATGCCCGGCAAGTCCACATCCATTAATTTACGTCGCCTTTTTACTCATTTGCAGGTCTCTCGTGGGCAAGGGTCCTCAGTTGTTGTCTCGCTGGATGCGGCAAAAGCTTTCGATTCTGTCGAGTGGCCCTTCCTATGGGAGACCATGCGCTGCTTTGGGATTGGCCCTGGGTTTATAAAATGGGTTCAGCTCCTATATTCAGCCCCAACAGCTAGGGTGTCAGTTAATGGTTTTATATCCTCTTCCTTTCCTTTATCACGTGGAACAAGACAGGGATGCCCTTTGTCTCCCGCCCTGTTTGCTATAGCAATTGAGCCTTTGGCTTGTCTCATTCGGGCACATAGGAGTATCAGGGGATTGGAGCTGGGGGCCAGAGCAGACAAGGTGGCGTTGTACGCTGACGATATGTTGCTCTTTGTTTCTGACTATTCCAGCTCCATGCCTCATGTTCTTGATCTCATTACTCAGTTTGGTAGTTTCTCGGGACTTACAATAAAGTGGGATAAATCTTGTATTCTCCCCCTTGGAGGATCATGCCCTGTGGGTTCGAGTGTTTCACTTCCACTGAAGTGGGTCAATACCTTTAAATATCTTGGTATTTGGATATCTAATGCTCCCCGAGATTATGTGACCTTAAATGTGGTGCCCCAGGTGGATTATTTACGGGCTCGGGCAAAGATATGGAGCAAACTTCCACTCTCACTCACCGGGCGTGTCAACTTAATTAAAATGGTGCTACAACCTAAACTGTTATATGTACTCCATAACTCTCCGGTCTATCTTCCCCAAAAACTTTTCCATCAAATAAACAGTTTGGTCTCCTCTCTGGTCTGGGCGGATCGCAGAGCTCGCATAAAATTGGATGTGCTCACTAAGCCTCGTTCACAAGGGGGTCTGGCGCTTCCCCACTTTCGCATTTATTATTTTGCATCTCAACTGGCACATTTGTGGCATTGGATAAATGATAATGACCCTCAGGCCCTGTATGCTGTTATGATCTCCCAGGTTACTCCAGGTCATACTCCTCTGCAGGCACTACTTAGTGGTAATATATCTAGCACTATGTTACCTATACTTACTCAAGCTGTCAGAATATGGGACTCTGTCTCAAAACTTATGAAGACACAGGGCTTAGATCCGGCTACTCCATTATGGTGCTCTCGAGCTTTGCCTGAACTTTTGGCGTTGCAGACCAGGGAGATTTGGGGTAGGTGGGGAGTGGTCTCCTTGGGACAGCTATATAATGCAGGTATACTTAAATCCTTTAGTCAGTTGCAAATTGAATTTGGTCTCCCACAGTCACATTTCTTTAGATACCTGCAACTTAGACATGCGCTAGCGACCCAATTCCCTGATGCTCCCCCAAACATTCAAGATTCCCCTGTCAAAAAATTCTTGTCTATAGGCGGACCTCGTCGTTTTGTTTCTCATGCCTACTCCTTTGTAATGCAGGCTCACCACCATGATGATCTACCAACTCTCAGAGCTAAATGGGAGGTTAATCTGGGTGCAATACAGGACGACTCATGGCGGGATGCATTGGGATGTCCACGATTAGCTACCACCTCAATTCGTTTCCAACAAATCCAGCTATTTCTATTGCACCGGGTTTATTTAACTCCTGATCGTCTGTTTAGGTTTGGTGGTCGCTCAGATTCAAATTGCCCTAAATGTAGTGCCCCATCGGCCAACTTTTGGCATTTGCTTTGGGATTGTCCTCAGATTGTGTCATTCTGGGAAAAAATACTCAGGGTAATTTCCTCTACAGGAGTCCCGCAGGCTGTTCTTACTCCTATTGTATGTACGCTTGGAATTATAGAAGATCATCTGCTTGATAGACACACTCATCAGTATGTACTGAATGTTTGTATGTTGGCCAAAGTTTGCATTGCCCGCTCCTGGATGGCCTCCACAGGGCCGGAGTATTATGATTGGTTATCCTTAGTCTCTGCCACAATTGCACATGAAAAATATACCTATTTGGCTAGAAACGCCGAATCTAAATTTGAACGCATATGGGCCAAATGGCTTAATTCTGCTCATGCTCAGACCGCACACCACCGGCTTTCTGTCTCCAATTCTTCATTTAGTGCTGTTATGTAATAGTAGCAATGGGGGAAATAATGCTACACAATCACTTATTGGTGTGTGCGAGAGGGGAAAGAATATATATATGTTTATGTATATGTGTATACGTATATATATATGGACAATTGTTGTATATATAGTTTATATGCTAGTCTGTCTGCTCATTGTAATGTGACATCAATGATATGCTAGTTTTACATCCTTTTATTTTGTTTTAGGTTTGTTTTATGTTTGTCTATTTGTTGTTGTTTTCTTTTTCTTGAAAATCAATAAAAAAGCACTTATTTAAAAAAAAAAAAAGTTTTAGCTGCCTAAACGCTTGATTTCCTTTTACCCTCTTCCAGCCATTAATTGCACTAAATGGGAAGTTCCCCCTGCAGTGGATTCCCACGTGACATGCCTAATTAAGAACACTACCTATCCACACTGCAACCTCCTTAAAGTAGACTATGGATAGAAGCTTGCTTGAAGAGGCCCTAGTAGAGACATTTCCCTCTGATGCTTCCAGGGAACTGCTGTCATACATATCTCACATTAGAGATGTAGCCTCCTATTTAGGGGAGGCGGCTTTGGATACTTGTCTCCTAGCTCCCAGGGTTCTCAATTGGGAGGCATAGGCGCACGCAGGGGGAGTTTCCGAGTACCTAGAAACCCCCCCTTGCCGCCGCTCTATCGCTGCCCGGCTGAATCATTTTTTTTTCTAAAGTGAAGGAGCAGCCGGGCCCGGAGTTCAGCTTAAAACTGTCTGGGGCTTGGCTGCTGGCTGAACATAGGGGGAGCTGCAGCGGCAGCGCGCAGCTCCTCCCGGGTGTTTCTGATGGGGCACTGTGAGGGGCGACTGAGAAGCTGAGCTGCCGCCGGGTGCTTACTATTCCCGGCATTCTCTCCTGGAGCCGCAGGTGAAGGGGGGAGTGGGTGCCACGGGGTGGGGGTTGCCGGCGGGAGGGGGGGGGGATTTCGATATTAAATGATGCAGTTGTTTGCCTGCTTCAGTGTGTGTGTTTGTGTAGTCTGTGTCAGTGTGTGTGTAGTCTTTGTGAGTGTCCTATCAGTGTGTCTGTATCAGTGTGTGTGTAGTCTTTGTGCAAGTCTATCTGTGTGTGTGTGTGCAGTCTTTGCGAGTGCCCTATCAGTGTGTCTGTATCAGTATGTGTGTGTAGTCTTTGTGAGTGCCCTATCAGTTTATCTGTGTCGGTGTGTGTAGTTTTTGAGAGTGTGTCTGTCAGTGTGTGTGTAATGCTGAACAGTCCATCAAATGTAACTATATATATATATATATATATATACACACATTTGAAACAACGAGTGCTGCTTCTTGTTTTCATCTGGGTTTATATCAAATAGGCACCGTTGGAGGGGGGTTTCCAATTTCCAATTAAAAAAATCCACACATACACACATACACACACACATATATATATATATATTATATATATATGTGTATGTCTGTGGATTTTTGTTAATTGGCTCTGTATTCGGAAATTGGAAACCCCCCTTTCAAAATCCTGCGTTTGCCACTGGGAGGTGTATTTCCTCAGCCGCCATGACATGCATGCAGGGGAGTGGTCTCTCAATCCAGGAGTTTTTCAGCCCCAGGTGGACAAATGGGGTCTACGGACGTGGACCTCATGGCCTCACGACACAACCACAAGCTTCCAGTGTACGGGGCCAGGACAAAGGACCCCGACGCAGCCTTCGTGGACGCATAACCTGTGAAGTGGACCTTCCATTTGGTATACCTCTTTCCCCTGGTCTCCCTTCTGCCTCGAGTTCTTCTGAAGTTCAAGCAGGAAGGAGGCATGGTCCTGTTGGTAGCTCCATAGATGTTCCTCTCCAACTTCCTGTTGCCTCAGAGTTCCTGTCTACATCCAGACCTGGCCCGTCGTCTTTAATGGCTAGGCTCTTGAGACATCCCTCCTAAGGTCTAAAGGGTTTTTCAGCTCTGTGGTCCAGACCATGCTCAGAGCGCGTAAACCGTCCTATGCCAGGATTTATCAACGAGTGCGGCATACATATTTCCAGTTGTGTGCTACTAGAAACTATGACCCTCAGGTTTTTAGGGTTTCTAGAATTCTTGCCTTTCTGCAAGCTGGATTGGATATCTGACTCCGCCTAGCCTCTCTGAAAGTGCACATCTCTGTTCTGTCCATCTGGTTCCAGCGCAGAATTCTACTGGATGTTCACACCTTCCTGCAAGGTGTTCTACATATACAACATCCCTTTGTCCCTCCTGTGGCTCCGTGGGATTTGTCAGTGGTTCTCCATGCACTTCAGGAACCTCCATTCGAACCATTAGATGTCAAAAGGCTCACTGTGAATACTGTTTCATCTGGCCATAGCATCTGCCCATAGGGTATCGGATTTAGGGGCGCTTTCCTGTCGCTACCCATTACTAATCTTTCATACGGACAGAGCTGTTCTTCGATCAGGTGAGGCCTCTTTGGATGTGGTCCGTGCTCTGATGATCTACGTGGACCGTACTGGGTCCATCAGGAAATCTGATTCCCTCTTCATCCTATATGGATTCTATAAGAAGGGATGGCCAGCTAACAAACAGACTCTGTCCGGATGGCTTCGCATGACTATATCACAAGCTTACATGCAGACTGGCCTTCCTGTGTTGGCTACAGTCTCTGCTCATTCTACTCTGCTCTGTGGGTCCCTCGTGGGCAGCCCTCCGTGGTGCGTCTGCCAAATAACTATGCAAGGCGGCCGCGTTGTCTTCTGTCCACACCTTTTTTAGGTTCTATGCCTTTGATACATTTGCATCTCAGGATGCTTGAACAACTGCTTTGGGACATCCCCATTGTCTCCCTGTGGAGCCCTATGGACCCTGAAGATAAAAAGGAGAGTTATAGTAAAACTTACCCATAGCTCTTTCTTGGAAGTCCATAGGGTCCACAGGGCACCCGCCCTGACGCTCGTAGCTTCTATGGGTTTCTTCTCTTGGTCACTTCTCTGTGTGAGAGTGTGATTCTTCTGTGTACCAGTCTTCCTTCTCTCCTATCCTGTTCCTGCCTTGGGGCTTGTTTACAAAACTGAGTTGCCCTCGGCCTTTGGGCGGGGTATAGGGAGAAGGACTGGATAAAGCTTTGCTGTTGGTGTCCGGTCCTCCAAGTACCACCTACACCCCATTGTCTCCCTATGGACCCTATGGACTTCGAAGAAAGAGAGTTTAGGGTACCATAACTCTCCTTTTTACATTACAGGTATATAGGTAAATACATATATACATGTGAGTTATGTGGCGGTGTGTGATAAGTAGACATGGTCTAGCGCAAATGTTCTACAGCTTCAGATATGAATGTTACAGGTTCGTTTCCTATGACAGATTTAATTTTATATGCTTGTACATTCATACCAGTATAGGTATACGTGTTTGTACTTTGCATAAGTGGGTAATCCAGGGGCTGGCTGGCAACTTTTAGCCTGGGGGGCAAATGCATGCAGGCGGCCCTGGCAGAGGAGTAGCGTGTAGCCAGGGTGCCCGAAAGAACGTGCGTGCTACGGCGCCCCCCTCAAGTGTTCTAGGGAGGAGGCGGGTCCATATGGGATTAATGTTAGGTAAAAATAAAGATTAGGGGCAGCCCCCTGTCGTGCCCATATGCAGTGCCACCCTGTACCACAGGAAGACACCCTTATGCAGGCCTCGAGTAGTGCCCCCAGTAGTGATCCCCCCTATACAGTGCCCCTTGTGCCCCCAGTTGTAGTCTTCCCCCTATGCAGTACCCCCACTATTGCCCTTTATATAGAGCCCCCAGCAGTGGTCCCTCGATGCAGTGCCCCCAGTGGTAGTCCCGTCCCCCCTATGTAGTGCCCCTAGTAGTAGTCCCCTTCCCCCTATGCAATGCCCCTAGTAGTAGTGCCCCCAGTAGTAGTCCCCCCCTTGTAGTACCCCCAGTAGTAGTAGTATTCCCCTCCTTGTAGTGCCCCCAGTAGTATTCCCCCCCTTGTAGTGCCCCCAGTAGTATTCCCTCCCTGTAGTGCTCCCAGTAGTCCCCCCCTTGTAGTGCCCCCAGTAGTATTCCCCCCCTGTAGTGCTCCCAGTAGTCCCAGTCCCCCCCCCCCCCCCCGCAGCAGAGACATAATAAATTTTTTTTTAAAAAAAACCACTTACCTGACACCCGCTCCTGGTCCCGCCGCCGAGATCAGCTCCTCCGTCCGCCGCTTTGCATTATGGGAGTGACGCGTCGCTCCCATTACCCACTGCGGGAGCCGGAAGATGTCCGGCTCTGGCAGTGGGAGCAGCAGCCGATGAGAGTCTGTCTGACTCTCATCAGCTGCTAAAGCAAACACATAGCTGCCGGTTCCGGCGGCTGTGTGTTTGTGCTGTGTAGCGCTGACCGAACGCCGTCCGGTCAGCGCTACACACGCGGTGCAGTCTGTGTCACAGTGACACAGTCTGCACCGCGGCCCGTGGCTCGCATGATGCTGTGGCCCGGGGGGCACATGGCACCCTGCCCCCCGGCCCAGCCCGCCACTGCCAAGGGCACTAGGGAGCTCACTGCGACATCACATATACTAACATAGGAACGATGCAGAGAAAATTAGCATGGCTCCTGCGCAGGAATGACACGCAAATTTGTGAAGCGTTCCAGGCTGTTGTGATGTAGGGCATTACTGTCTCACAGCACTTAAGTTTTGGGTTATCTCTTCTCTGCCTTTGCCTAAAATCAAGTGTAGTATCTGTTCTTATCAGTTAATTTCTGATACGTCCATTCCGGGAGGACTTATATTAAATTAAATTGTAGTTCTTATCCTCCAAATTGGATGTATGTTCTCCCTGTAAAGCAGTGTTTTCTAATATTAGCAATGCTGAGATTGGGAGTGTGGTCTCACCTGGTCCGGGAGTTTGGCTGTTTGGCTCCGCTTGGCACTATCTCCCCCTAATATAAAGAGAGCGATTCTCTAAAGTATACATGACTCTAGTGATAGATGTTTCAAAATATATATATATTTATCTATATATTATTACACATTCTTGGGTGATTTTTTTTTTTTAGTTATAGAACTCAGGGAGATTCATTTTACATCCCTTACTGGGTTTATGGCCTGTCAGTCACACTATATTCCTCCTTTAGATCATGTGATGGAATACAGGGTTATTATTCACTATCACTCCTTCGGGTTGGGATTACTAGGATCTAAGCCTACTCACTTTCCTGTCTTGGTGTCTTCCTTATCAGATTCCCGTACGCCATAGAGTTAACTTGTTGCTTAGACTGTAGTTAAAGCCGCTACTTCTGAAGGCCGGGTGGCCACTCTCCAAGAGGTTAGCCAGGGTCAGGCCTGGTTTGAATAACGGTAAAAAAAAGTAATAGTATAGCTGCGCTTCTATGTTGTAGAGCAGCTAAAACTTTTAAAAATAGGCTGTGGATACAAATTAAATTGAGCGCTATGAAATGTGGGTGAAGGATAGATGATAGTCTGAGTTCAGGGAGGTTAAATAAAGAAGGGGTTAAGAAGATGAAAATGAATAAATGAAGCAATAAGTAAATTGAAAATAAAATAAAAAAATAAGAATGATATAAAAATAATAAAACATATAAAGATAAACAATGTAAGTATAACCAGTGTATGAAAATCGCAATTGTGGATGTAGAAAGGTGCAATGGTAAAAATGAAGCAATTAAAATATGTAACTCGCACTTATATAGTGCTAATTTATGTTTATAGCCTTTTGTGGCAATGTGAGGAGTGGGCTTCGGGAGAGGTGTGGGCAAGTCTGCCTGGTAACAGTCCGTTACCGGTGATATTTGTCCCTATTCTTACCCTACTCTGGGGCTTCTTCTTGTTGCGGTAGTCTCCAGCTTGTCTGTGGAGGTGCGTGGTACCGCGCCTCTCGATTACGTCAGACGCCGGTCGTCCGCCGATAGTACAAGTCTCTCCAAACTTCACTAGCTCCATCTAGTATCTCCGGTTGTGGTCCTACTTCAAGTCCAATGCGTTTCACACCACATGGGGTGCTTTATCAAGGATATTCATTCAGTGTAGTAGTACTGCTTTTCCCTTATAATGGTTGTTTTCATAATTCCTTTTAGTAGCTACCATATCTACTGACCAGATGTCACTGGTTCGAGCTCCAGGTACAGATATGGGGTATCTCTAAGTATGACTTGAAGGGTGCAGAGTCTTAGTTAATATCTCACACTATGACTTCTGTGACTCTCTCTCCCTTAGTTAATAAGCACTTGACCATACTTCGTCAGGATTTAAGATGCTTACGCTATGTTCTCATGGGTGAGAGACAGCTTCAGATTGTAATGTAAGGATTGACCTCTTTATCTCCCTTAGCACATAGATTGGTTAAGGAAGACCGCTTATTGTGTACATGTATTTTTCTGTATAGGTACATCTCTCAAGAGAGCACTTTCAAGATAGCCTGGTCTCTCCGCTGACCCAGTTCCTTGATCTAGTGTTTGCATTGTTGTGATTCTGGGAGGGGAGCCATTGAGTGCGGTCCTTTTGTATGACCATACATGTCTCCACTAACACTTGCGCTAGTTT
Organism: Taudactylus pleione; assembly: GCA_031769625.1. Lineage (NCBI taxonomy): Eukaryota > Metazoa > Chordata > Amphibia > Anura > Myobatrachidae > Taudactylus > Taudactylus pleione. The sequence continues at coordinate 346,325 of JAUIMM010000808.1, read as the reverse complement.
TCTACACAGGTCTTCTACTACAACAGCATCAGTCTAAACTAAAGTCCAAGATGCAGAGCATTGGGTCTCAGATCACTTAGAAAACTTATTGGTACTCTTCATGCCTGAGGGTGCTGTTAGTTGCGACGTTGAAACAGTCAGTAAGTTCTACGAAGTGACCTGGCTGCTCCTGATCGCTGACAGGTAAGCGGGCTTGACCCACCAATGCCTAGTCGGATGCTCTGGATAACATAGCACCCTAGCTGCTATCCTGGCAGTCATCTGCCCCTAAGTGGTATGTTTTCAGATCAGTGGCTCTACACCTTTAGAGTTTCCTAACGGGTAGGTCCATAGATCCACAACCGTTATTCCTCCCTCCAGGAGCGATACGTTTGTCTGCTTCACACTGCTGTTTCGTATCTCCTTGCCAGCATTACCAGTGCTGATGTCAATTATACCCTATTCAGACATACGACCCGGGAAATTTCCTCCTCAGACCCGGGAATTTATCCTGTGTAAAATCCCAGGTATTTGGTTGAGACCCCCCTTTCACACTACAGCTAAGGACAGAAAATTCCCGGTATACCCCTTTCAGACATAAGCAGCAGGGTCTTTCAGTTTTTTACACTGGATGTCTGATAATAGCTGGTGGTGTAGATGCTTTTTTAAAGTGAGATTGCTGAGACTGCAGTGTGAATATTTTAGGATCCTCCCCTCCTGCAGCTTCCTCACCTCTCACTTCCTCTCTGATGGGACAGCGCCACAGCCTATTCCAGACATGCCGCCTGCGATATGCTAGTGGACAGCGGGGAACTAGCCAGGCTAGGGCCAGTACCGCCATCTGTAAGGTGTCCCACAATTGGAGCCAGGATGACGCGCTGCGCTACAGCCGAGCTTGGTAATCCTAGAATCCCCTCCCCAGTGACCCGGAGCACCGGTGCCGCCTCTTCCAGCCTCCCCGGCTCTGCCCCTCGCCGTGTCCAAGATGCCTGCGAAGAATAGGAGCTGCTGAAACAAATGTACCGGCCGGACTACAATGACGGTGAGGCAGTGTCTCTGTCAGGCATGACAGGAGTGACCGGCAGCCGGCCAATCAGAAGCTGCTTGGTGCAACTGGGGAGTAAATTCCCGGGTAGCACCATTCAGACATGAGCCGGGTAATTTCCTGCGACTTAAGTCCTGGGAAATTCCCTGGTTGATTGAAGGGTCGGCTACCCGGGAAGGTGTCCTCGGGTAGGTACCTTTCAGGCCAAATTCCCGGGATTCTCGATATGTCTGAAAGGGGTATTATAGGTGTGAGAGTAGTTGACAAGAGACCTAGTCAGCCATGTTGGAGTTGCTAGCTCCAGTTCCAGCCTGAATAGGGATTATATCCTTCCTTTGTCTCGATTTCTTCTAGGTGCATTATTCCTCCACTTTGGAGGAACAATCTTTCTCTTGTCAGGGCTTGATATATATTTTTAACTTCTCTGCCATCTGGAACAGCAATAATTCTCTCCTCAGAACGTGAGGTAAGCTCATAGTGCTGCTTCACGATGACTGCCCTTTGTATCTATGACCTTTCCTGATTTGTCTATTAGGCTGGAATAGAGCGAAGTGATGGTATTATACTAGCATCCAATTGTCTGTACGCAGGAGGACATGCTTAGTCTTACTGTATCTATTCTTCATGACACCAATGGGGCATTTCTTCTTTTACATGATCTTGTTTTAGTCCACCCTTTGGTTCCTCCTTGGGACTGTTGCCGTTTATCCCCTTCTTGTCGCACGTGATCCACGTTGGTGTATTCCAGTTAGTCCATGTTCTTTTCTAGACACAGACTCTCCGTCTTTTTTACACAAACTCTTTTTTATTGAGAAAAAAAGACCATATAAATCAGAATGGAATGCAGACATATAAGAAAATTAAATATTCCGTTTTGATATAATACATACAAATTATACTAAAAATAAGTCACACAAAGGTGAAAAAGAAAAAAAATTGTAATAAAAGACAAAATATAAGAAAGTGGAAAGGATACTGGAAAAGGGATGCTCAAGTGTGGAGGAATACCAAGGGAATGGGGAGGGAGGTAAAGTCATTACTTTATTATCCTAGAGAGAGCGACGGTGGACATCTGATTAGTGGACGTATGGTGAGAAATATTGAGTTAAGGAGGAGCAGACTTGGATGAGGTATGTAACCCATTATGGTTAGTGTACAATGAAGAGCCTTTAAACTCCAGCCATGGAAGCCAAGTGGTAGTAAAATCTGCAGGTTTATCCCTAGGAAAGGAGATCTTCCATATCCATGAAATAGTCGATTCTCTTAAACCAATCTCTTATGGAGGGAGGGGAGTTAGTTCTCCAAAGGACAGAAATTACAGCCTTAAGGGGCGTATCCATTAGGCGACCTGAAAAACTGAACATCTAGCGGACAGTCCTTCAGGTCGCCGGGTGTAGTGCCTGCACTGAACGTCTTTCAGTGCAGGATCCCGACCTCCTATCTCGGAACATGGGGAACCTGACGATCGTCGTCAGGTTGACCAGCATGTTCTGTAGATAGTCGGGGTCGGCAAGTACCCAGTGTGCACGCGCAATCGCTGGTTCTTGCCAGCTATCCATTACATGACTTTGTGGACAATGCGACCAAAACCTCCTGGTTTTGGTCGGATTGTTCCAAAAGTCGTGTAATGGATAGGCCCCATTAGCTGCATTACTTAAATGCCTTAATAAAGATTTCTTATAGGAAGCTGTAGGAGTTGATGTGATGTTCAGGAGCCAGAATCCAGGGTCTCCTCCAAGAATTAATTCAGAGCATTCAAAAACATTCGACCAAAAGGATGGTAAAGAGGGACATTCCCACCATATATGGAAAAGTTACATCTCCAGCAATTACTTGTAACCTGCGGGAACATTTTATTCAGAAGCTCAGGGTATCTATACCAGCGGGAGAGAACTTTGTAAAAAGTTTAAAGTGTGGCTACACATGATGAACTGGCAAAAGTATTGTTGAAAAGAATCTCCCAAACAATATCTTGTACTTTATCATGGAGTTCTTTCTCCCAAGCTTTGGTGAATGAAGGGGGAGAATCAAATACATTTTCAATAATTAAAGAATAAGGAGTTTGGGAAGCAGAACATAAAGATTCAAATAAGGTGGGGACCTAGTGCAGTCAGAAAGTGTACATGAGGAGGTAATGAAATGTCGTAATTGGAGGTATTTCCAAAATTCCAGCAGGGGAAGGTCCCCGGATACCTGAAGCTCTGCAAAAGGGCGCACCCCTGACGAACACACCAACCAACCTAGCTGAAAAATGCCAGTAGCCAACCAATTTTTAAAGGAAGGTACGTGGAGCCCCGGTACAAAATCAGGATTACCCAGAAAGGATGTGAGAGGGGAAACAATGGATGAGATATGAGGTAGTTTACTTAATCTCTTCCAACACCGTAAAGTGGGAGTAACAGTGGGGTGGTTTACGTTCGGGAGTCTGAGTAGCCAAGGGACGATTTCTATAGCATGAGCCAAACCACTTTCCTCCACCACAATCCACTGTTTGGAACATTTCGCTCGAGTCAACTCTAGAACACGATTAAGCATTATAGCATGATAATAGCTAGTTATGTGTGGAAGCTGTAACCCACCATCGTGTTCACGACGGAATAGCAGATCATGTTTAAAGCGTGGTGTGGAGCCATTCCAAACAAACGGTCAGATGAGGCGTTGAATTTCTGAAAACCAGGATGGAGGAATATGGATAGGGAGTGTTTACATTAAATATAACATTTTGTGTAAGGAATTCATTTTCACCACGTTAATCCTGCCAATCCAGAATAAACGTTTGGTGCGCCACTTATTATAATCGGTACTAATAGATTGCAATAAAGGTGTAAAATTATTTGGAAACAGTTGGGATATATCCTTGGTTAAATAAACACCCAAATATTTAATTCTAGTAGGGTGCCAAATAAAGGAAAAGGACTGTTTCAGTATATCGACTAAGGATGGAGGTCAAGTTCATGGAAACAGATTTGGAGTGGTTAATTTCAAAATTCGAGAGAGTGCCAAATTTCTGGAATTCAAGTAATAGGTTCGGGAGGGAAGTAATTGGATTGGTGATCAGGGCAAGTAAATAGTCCACGAATGGGGCCAACTGTTCCCGACCGCCAATACGGATACCGGAAAATAACCCTCGCCAGGACCTCCATACAAAGGACAAACAGAAGAGGAGATAGTGGGCACCCCTGCCTCGTGCCATTTGATCTATCAAACAAATCAGAGAGAGATCCGTTAGTCCTGATTCTCACTGAGGGAGCATCCTATAAAGCCAGTATTCTATGAAGACAGGTAGACCCCAAACCTAAGTGATGTAAAAGGCCCAACATAAAATCCCAATCAACCCTGTCGAAAGCCTTCTCTGCATCAGTTGATAGAATAATAGACTGTGAGGTTGAAGATAAGAGAGAGGCCTGATGGATCACATTAATGACTTTAGTGGTATTTTCCCTAGCCTCTCGGCCAAAAACAAAGCCCACCTGGTCATCATGAATCAATTTAGGTAAAAGACATTTCAACCGATTGGCCGAGAGTTTAGCAAAAGTTTTAAATTGATGTTCAGAAGAGAAATAAGCCTGTAACTAGGACATAAAGTAGGGGTCCTTACCTTCCTTAGGGAGTCAGCAGGGGGGACAATCTATCCCTAAAAGCCTTGTAATAAGCTATAGAAAAGCCATCCGGGCCCGGACTTTTACCAGCCGGGGATGGTGAGATTGCCCGATCAACCGCCTCGACAAGAAAGGGCTGACCAAGAGAATCAACATCCTCCAGGGACAATGTGGGGTAGTTAAGCGATTGAAGGTGCCTCTCTATGCGTAGGGATATTTTTACCGTTACCCAATCCAGCTAAATTGTTTTGTGTAATAAGTACAAAAGGACTCAGCGATTCGTTATGGGTCTGACCTTGCTCATCTATTATAGACTATATGAATGTGACTGCACGCTGCTCTCATAATGCCTTAGCCAGTAGTCTACCGGGCTTGTTGCCCCACTGATAGTAGCGACTATGACATTTATGATAGGATAATTTGATTTTGTCATTGGATAGTCTATGGAGGGCAGCCCTAGCTTCCTCCAGCTTGTTGTAGTAATGTGGAGACAAGGAGGCTTTGTGGGAAATGTCTAGGGATTTCATCTCAGTTAGAAAGGCTGGGAGTTGGGTGTATCGAGATTTAAAATGAAAAACATTGGTTAGAAATTGAGCATTTGACCAAAATAGCTCTACCCTCTATCAGTCTGTGTGTAAACATTAGAAATCAGGAGATGTCGGGCAAACAAAATAGCAACACCCAAAGTTTTACCAGCAGTTATCACTAAAAAATGCATGTGGGTAATAATAGTTCTTTAAAGGAGGTGCATGTCCATATTTAAAATGTGTTTCCTGGATGAGAGCTATATCCACTTTATCTGTACGAAAAGACCTAAACATTTGAGAACTTTTCTCTGGGATGTTTAACCCTTTAGCATTAATAGTGACAATCCGTAAAAAAAGCTTCTGACTAGATATAAAGATTAAATGAAAAGGGAGCATATAAAACATCCCACATATAAACAAAAGGTTACCCACCCCAATAGGCCTCCCTTAAGAGAAATGAGGAGGAGGGAGAAGGATGAGGGAAAGAAAATGTGAGAAGAAAAGAGGGAACAAGGAGAGAAATAAACAACATAATTAAAAACAAAGGACATACAATAAAATTGGTACATATAATGAACAATTTAAACATTCGAATGTTGCTACTGGATAGACAGGAGACACGAGATTACTCTGTTATGGTATGCAGCACAAAAGGGGTCTCAACTGGTTAATGTTTTCCTGTGCTCAAACCCTTCTGCTGGTTTGGAGGCCCTCAACTAGCTGGACCTTCAGTTGGTCCTGGACGACTCTTCCGTAGTTGACTATTACCTTAGTGTATACTCTGATTTTCTTTCTAGGTCGAATTCATCTTTGACCTTTTGTTAGAGAGGAATGGCTATGTGTTCCATGACTTTTTGATAACCGTCAGTTGCTGGTTTTCTATTGTCAGATGCGGCGGCATATTCCCTGTCTTTGGATCTAGATTCTATAGTTAGATGCGGCGGCATATTCCCTGTCTTTGGATCTAGATTCTATAGTTAGCTGTGGCGGCATCTTCCCTGTCTTCGGATCTGGTAAGGTTGTCTCAAGCTTGGTTCTCGTATTGCCACAGATTCCTTGTTGGTGCTATCTGCTTCCAAAGGTCAGGGCTGGTCTGTTTCACTTGTATTTTATGATGCTCTGTCGCATTATTGTTCGCTTTTGTCGACTGGGGTCACCTTTCACCTAGTGCAGTTCTGCTCCCGCTGTGTATTAGGGGTTCTCTAAGGCTGTCTAGCGATGAATTCTAATTCTTTCCTTTGCTGTACAGTGCCTTGGTCTTCAGTTCTACAAACACCGTTGGTTTTATGGAGGTACCTGTTCAGGTTTGGTTGCTGGGTTGTGCGACTGCAGTGGGTTACTCTTTTCTCCTTCTGTTGGTCTGGTACCGTTTTGTGGAGTTCTCCTTTTCTTACTGTTGGTCCTCCGTCTCCTATCGGGCTCAGTTTCCTTAACTGGGGCTGATGGGGCATAGAGGGTGAGGAGCCAGTCACACTTCTAAATTATTTAAAGTGCCAGGCTCTACTCTATCACAGTCTATACCCCATTGTCTATACTCCAGTGTCTCCTGTGGAATCATAGAAAGGGATTTGTCGGTAAGTACCAAACACAGCCTGTAAAGTGACAGGAGCTGATTGGTTTGTACTTTATCTCCATCCACTTTATCTCTCCAAGGCTTAGTACATAGACCCCTTAATCAATAACTGTTTTCATTTGATTCTCATTGTCACTGCGTTGAATGTAAATTAGCCAGAAAATGAGGACCTTGGGGGAGATGTATCAAGCAGTGGAGAAGTGGAATCTACTTGATAAATGTTAACTTGAAACGAATTGGTTGCTATGGGGAAGTCATTCACTTGTCCACTTCACTCTTTTCACTGTCTGATGCATCTCCCCCTTAATGTTGAGATACTGACATTTAAGTATATCTAATGACCCTCTTTATTTCATTAGGTAGTAATGTTTTCCCTTTCCCTGCTTGTGCTGCAATGCATTACTGGAGAAGATGCAAAGTATCCCAATTTACCACAGGTGGACTCCAATTTAGCTGTAGGAACATCTCAAGGATGATCAGTGGAAACAGGATGCACCTGAACTCAATTTCGAGCTTCATGGTAAAGGCTGTGAATACTTATGTACATGTGATTATTTAGTGTTTTTTTGTGTTGTTTTTTTATAAAATTTGCAAAAATCTAAAAAAAAACAACTTTTTACACTTTGTGGGTTAGTGTGTGTAGAATTTTGAGGACAAATATGAATTTATTCCATTTTAGAATAAGGCTGTAACATAACAAAATGTGGAAAAAGTGAAGTGTTGTGAATACTTTCCGGATGCACTGTATATCATATAAGATCCTTAGGCTTTATGGAGCTGTAAATGGCCATTGTACATTGCATAATTAAACCTGTGGAGCAATCGGTTAATAAAGAGGAGAATCTGCAGATCTATATGACCAAGGGGACAGATTCAATTATTATTGTGGTTCCATAGGTTACCCATGCAATGTACCTCTGCACACATTTCCAGATATTATGGTCCCAGAAATATCTCTTATTTTTGCATAGAGGTGTGAGCAAATATAAACAACATTTAGGGGTATATTTACTAAGCAGTGGATTTTCAAAACCCTGAATTTTTGCAGATTTGCTCTGCCAGATTGTAAAGGGCAATAATAATTAATGCAAAACAGGCAAAAATTGTGGGTTTGCTTAATAAATATATACCTCATAGTACCAGTAGCATTTCTTGAAGACAGATTGCACTTCAATCTTCCCCTTAGTGATAGATGTAACTTTCATGGGATGAATAAGCAACCAATATACAGTATAGTATATATAGTGATATATGTAATAGATATACCACTCTTGGGGTGTGCAGTCTCACTGTAATATATGCACGCTTTGGTGTGCGTTTATCAGAGCACAACCGCACACTCAAGAGTGGTATATTTATCTTATAAAATGCCCCCTGTTGTGACAAAATAGCTTTTGTCACAACAGGATGAAACAGAATACAAACAGGAGATAAAGTAGTTTAGAATAGGCTGTTTAATTTTAATTTATTTTGAATGAATAAACAATTAACTGTATAACATTGTAAGTCAACGGCTCCTAATCTGTGCGCCACGGCTCTCTTGGGTGCCGCAATGCTGTCACCGGTGTGCTGCGGCCAATGGCCTAACGAGGCTGCACAGAAGCTGCCTGTTTTTTTTTTCCTTTTTGTTTGCACGGGAAGGGGGGGAGGCAGTGAGCAGAGCAGTGCAGGCAGCAGGGGGCGGAGCGCGGGAGGGTTTATGCAAGCATGGGGGAGCTGTGTGGTATGCAACAGGTAAGACTGCCTGTTGCTGAAATTGAATGGGCTCCTGGCTGCCTGGCTGAACCGAGGGTTGCGGATATCTGAGGAGCTGAAAGGAACGGCACTGGTGATCTCTTCTAAAGGTGAGTAAGGGGGGCTGCAATGAGAGAGCCCTGGAGAGGGTCGGGTTGGTAAACAGGGGGGGGTGCCACTTGGTGTTCTATACGGAGGGGCCACATAGGGAACTATAGGGGAGGCCTGCAATGAGAGACATCTATATACTACTTAGGGGTGGCCACAATGAGAGAGGGAACTATGGGGGGGCTGCAATGATAGACACATGGAGGAGAGGGCTGCAATGATAGACACATGGAGGAGGGGGCTGCAAAGGGAGACACATGGAGAAGGGGGCTGCAAAGGGAGACACATGGAGGAGGGGGCTGCAATGATAGACACATGGAGGAGAGGGCTGCAATGAGAGACACATGGAGAAGTGGGCTGCAATAATAGACACATGGAGGAGAGGGCTGCAATGATAGACACATGGAGAAGGGGGCTGCAATGATAGACACATGGAGGAGAGGGCTGCAATGATAGACACATGGAAAAGGGGGCTGCAATGATAGACACATGGAGGAGAGGGCTGCAATGATAGACACATGGAGAAGGGGGCTGCAATGATAGACACATGGAGGAGAGGGCTGCAATGATAGACACATGGAGGAGAGGGCTGCAATGATAGACACATGGAGGAGAGGGCTGCAATGATAGACACATGGAGAAGGGGGCTGCAATGATAGACACATGGAGGAGAGGGCTGCAATGATAGACACATGGAGAAGGGGCTGCAATGATAGACACATGGAGAAGGGGGCTGCAATGATAGACACATGGAGAAGGGGGCTGCAATGATAGACACATGGAGGAGAGGGCTGCAATGATAGACACATGGAGAAGGGGCTGCAATGATAGACACATGGAGGAGAGGGCTGCAATGATAGACACATGGAAGAGAGGGCTGCAATGATAGACACATGGAGGAGAGGGCTGCAATGATAGACACATGGAGGAGAGGGCTGCAATAATAGACACATGGAGGAGAGGGCTGCAATGATAGACACATGGAGGAGAGGGCTGCAATGATAAACACATGGAGAAGGGAGCTGCAATGATAGACACATGGAGGAGGGGGCTGCAAAGGGAGACACATATAGGGGGCTGCAAAGGGAGACACTTGGAGGAGGGGGCTGCAAAGGGAGACACTTGGAGGAGGGGGCTGCAAAGGGAGACACATGGAGGAGAGGGCTGCAAAGGGAGACACATGGAGGAGGGGGCTGCAATGATAGACACATGGAGGAGAGGGCTGCAATGAGAGACACACGGAGGAGGGGGCTGCAAAGGGAGACACATGGAGGAGGGGGGCTGCAAAGGGAGACACATGGAGGAGGGGGCTGCAATGATAGACACATGGAGGAGAGGGCTGCAATGATAGACACATGGAGGAGGGGGCTGCAAAGGGAGACACATGGAGGAGGGGGCTGCAAAGGGAGACACTTGGAGAAGGGGGCTGCAAAGGGAGACACATGGAGGAGGGGGCTGCAATGATAGACACATGGAGGAGAGGGATGCAATGATAGACACATGGAGGAGGGGGCTGCAAAGGGAGACACTTGGAGAAGGGGGCTGCAAAGGGAGACACATGGAGGAGGGGGCTGCAATGAGAGACACATGGAGGAGGGGGCTGCAATGAGAGACACATGGAGAAGGGGGCGGCTGCAATGATAGACACATGGAGGAGAGGGCTGCAATGATAGACACATGGAGGAGAGGGCTGCAATGATAGACACATGGAGAAGGGGGCTGCAATGATAGACACATGGAGGAGAGGGCTGCAATGATAGACACATGGAGGGGGCTGCAAAGGGAGACACTTGGAGGAGGGGGCTGAAAAGGGAGACACTTGGAGGAGGGGGCTGCAAAGGGAGACACTTGGAGGATGGGGCTGCAAAGGGAGACACATGGAGGAGAGGGCTGCAATGAGAGACACATGGAGGGGGCTGCAAAGGGAGACACTTGGAGGAGGGGGCTGAAAAGGGAGACACTTGGAGGAGGGGGCTGCAAAGGGAGACACTTGGAGGATGGGGCTGCAAAGGGAGACACATGGAGGAGAGGGCTGCAATGAGAGACACATGGAGGAGAGGGCTGCAATGATAGACACATGGAGGAGAGGGCTGCAATGAGAGACATGGAGGGGGCTGCAAAGGGAGACACTTGGAGGATGGGGCTGCAAAGGGAGACACATGGAGGAGGGGGCCGTAACAAGAGATATAGAGAGGGGAAATGGGTAAGAATAGCACAGTTTTTCTATTTATTTTTTGTCAATGATGACACTATGGGCGGAATTCAATTCTTTCCAGCCCCTATCACGCCCGACGGAGCTATTCTATTCTTGCTCCTGTCGGGCGCGATCAGCTGCCAAGCGCTACATTTCAGCCCGCTGCCCCTGGGGGATGAGAGCTGAAATGTGCGAAAAGTGACATGTTTGGGCGCCCAAACATCACTTTTCGCGATCGCGCCCAGCACTTTGGTCGGGTTTAGCTGCTTTACGCGGCTAAACCTGACCTCTATGGGCGCGATCAGCGTGAAAAGCTGGCACAATTGCATAGCGGCCCGCGATCTCCTGTCACTTTAGACGGGAGATGCGGGCCGCAAAATCAATTGAATTCCGCCCCATGTATGCTTTTATCTGCCCTGCTTTTACAAAACGTCATGTAGTTCTGTTCTGTTCCTCCCCAAAAAATATATATATTTTTGTACCTTGCATTTATGTGTATTTTTGAGAACGTGTTAATAAGTATTTCTGTCCTGACCTAAATACTAATTATGTTATTTTGACCCAACTACATAAAAAAGGGACCGTTCGGTAATTATTTTGTCTTGGGGTGCCTTGTAAAAAGTCATGGAGACCTAAAGGGTGCTTTGAACTGTAAAAGTTTGAAAACCACTGGTGTAAGTGAATAAGGTGTCTATTTACTAAGCCTTGGATGGAGATAAAGTGAACGGAGATAAAGTACCAGCCAATCAGCTCCTAACTGCCATGTCACAGGCTGTGTTTAAAAAAATGACAGAAGCTTCGCACAGAAGCAATTTCATCTCACCACAGTACCCTGCATCTCACAACAGCCTCCTACTTCTTACTCCTGCCCCCTGCATCTCACAACAGCCTCCTGCATTTCACCACAGCATCCTATATTTCACCACATCCCCTTGCGTCTCACCACAGGCCCCTGCTTCTCACTTCTGCCCCCTGCATCTCACCAGTATCACCGTAATCCCCACTGCTGCTGCCCTGCAGCTGGCTGGGGCCTGGCCACTGGGATGTGCTGGGAAAGGCAGGAGGATCATGAATGAGAGATTTGTATTGCAGCTACTGTAAGCATTATCAGCAGCATGTTCCCGGGGCACCTACATATTTCCACAGCCACCATGAGCACCCCTACCCAGCTGCTGAACATGGTGATGAGCAATGTCCTCTTTGCACAATATTCCCTGTATTTCCTGGGCTTCCTGTTGAGCTTCCTCGCCGTGGCGCCCGTGTCTGAGAACAGCGCTGACTTCCATGGGAGGTGCTTCCTGTTTGCTAAGGGCTGAGCGGGAACATCACGCTGGAGAAGGAGTACTTCACGGTGGAGGAGTCATGGCCGGAGTCTGTCTGTAGGTTCAGCGTAGGAATGAATATCCAAATTCGATGGATAATAACCATCGTTGGTAGTGTTTTTACGATTTTGTGGTTGTGTTCTGATGTTTTCTACTACTGAATGGAATAAAAAAAAATAAAAAAAAAATCCTGATAGCAGTGCCTCCCCTGGGTACTGTGGGCCTGATTCAGAGCCGCTCGTAAGCGGCCGCTCGTTCGTAGTCAGTCGATGTTGTCCAACCACGCATGCGTCGGTGTAACAGTGCGCATGTGCGTACGTCTGATTGCGGTCATTTTTCAGTCGATCGTAGACACAGCGAACAGGAAGTGACATGTCAAATGTGATTGACAGAATTGTCCGTTTTGGGGTGGTGACGGGGGTGGAGATGGAAAAACGCAGGCGTGTCGAGGCGTTTTTTGGGCGTACATAAATTATCTTATTTGAGCGCCAAATGTGAACGGAACAAGTGATACGTCACTGTCTAATCCAATTTCCATTAAGACTGCTCGCTTAGCTTGTGGTCTGGTATAGTCTACCACAATGACGATGGTCTCTTCGTACTTCCCTGGGCTCATCGCTGGTGTAGCAATTTGTCAATTGAGGCCACAAAAACAATCATCTTTTAATTGCAAAACTGCTTGTAAGGTGTTTAGCAAATAGACCTTTTTTAGTAGCTAAAAACCGAACACAGGTGAACTACTCAGCTGCTAATTTCTTTTTTAGGGAAACAATATTGTACGCATGTTTGTTTTTTTTCTTATTTTTTGGGGGGACAAGAAACCAATCGTCCTTTTGTTTTTTGCTAAGTGTTAATTAAAACTCATAAATTGTTTTTAACCCTTGTTTTTTTTTAAAAAAATTAAATGTTTCTATTTCCATTGTATTGTTTCTAAGTTTGTTTGAGGGATTACCTTTTATCCAGTTTTTGAATAAATCAACAATAGAATTTTGCAGTTTTTTAACATAATTTTATTAAATGATTGTGTCCATTTTTTTTTTAGTTTTTTTTTTTATAAACATATTTTTTTTAAGGTAAAATATTTTCAAAATGATTTGGGCCACACACACACAAAATAAGTGGCATTTGAACTTAAAAAAAAAACAAAAAAACAATTCACAAGAAAGGAGAGGGAGGTTGTTGTCATGAAGGAATATGGGGCAAACACAGAGATGGATTGTGGGGTAATTAGCCAGTGCTGTCATCGCCTTTTAGGCAGTTTGGCCGGGGGTTGGAGGGAGCCGAAATGGGGCCGGGAGCTCCTTCGGCTGGCCTGGCCAGAGGCAGATGTTGTGGCCTCTGGACTAGGCATAGGGCTAGGCACATTTGGAGGGATGGCTGTTGTTGTGCCAGAGGTGGAGGGTCCTGATGTTCTGGCAGGAAGGGAGGCCGGCTCCAACATGTGCTGGCGAACGAGCTGCTCCAGGGCATTTGCAATTCTCACATTTGCCACAGTATTTTCTGCCAGGGCATTTGCAATTCTCAAGTTGGCCGCAGTATTTTCCTCCAGGGCGCCCGCCACCCGTAGCAGATTGGCGTCCATCCTCAGCAGAATCTCGGTGTGCTGATCCGTTTTAACATTGAGATCAGTGAGGAGGGCCACTGCCTGCGAGGGGGAATGCCCTGGACTGTCTTCCACAGGGTCCCCAGCCGGATCTACTGCTTCCTCCCCTGCAGAGCCAGAAGAAATTCTGCGGCCAAAGCTCACCTCTGGAGCAGACTCATCCGCCTGTGTCTCTGTGAGAAAAAAGAGAAAAGAGTAAAATTAAAATCGAGATATTTTACAAAGCAAATTTCTGAGTTGTTAACATTACAACATTTACCTGGGGCAACATGAGGAGCCGCAAAGTCTGGCATGTCGGTATCCATGTTCGACACGCCAAACACCACCTCATCCTGCACACACCCCTGGGCCAGCTCCTCCAAATCCGTGAGCTCAAGTGACACAGGGGTGGGACCCCCACCTGTTCCCCCTGCATGCCTAGCCCTATCAGCCAGTTTTTGTTTAAGCCGATATTTGAAGTCGCTCCATCTGTTGGTTAAAAAGTTGGCATTATTACTGCAGTATTTGGACCTGTAAACACTTTTTAGTCAAATGTAGTTTTTACGTACCGGCGTTTGACCTCCCGGGTTGAACGTTCAAACTCACCCACCCCATTGACAGCACTGGCTATGTCGTCCCACAGTTTCCATCTCTGGGTTGCACCCATATTCCTTGGTGCCTGTGCCAGGTTGTCGTTGCACATTTGCACCAAAACCTCCATCTCCTTCCTTGTGAATTGTGGCTGCCTTTTTTTTTGGCCCTAGTTTACCTACTAGGCCCAGCAGGCTCTTCCATGGCATCCTCCACACCTTTTTTTTAAATGGTTTTATAAATTTTAAGTTAAATGTTTCAAAATGTAATGTTAAACATAAGCATTTTCCCATAATAAAAAAAAATACTTACATGGTGCCTCATGGCTAGTACTTTGCTGCTCTGTACTCATTGTCTTTTCTCAATGTAGCAGACCGATTTTGGCCTTCAGCGACATTTTTATACATGCATCAGTATTATTCGGCCGCATTATTCCTTGTGCGCTCCTATTGTCCGTCCTTAATTTGAGCGGGAAAATAAAGACTATTTATGGCTTGGTGTGACTCCATTCGAGGTGGCATTTTTGGATTGTTGGAGGTTTTTCTGTGTAGTGGTTTGTTCTTTGGTTGGTGGTTCGTGAAGGAGTAGTTTGTATTTTTTTGAAGGAGCGTTTTTTTATTACTTTCTTTGTTTAAGTTAGCATTTTTGCGTTTTTTTTTACTATTTTTATTTATATTTTTGAGTAAGTATTTCAATAATTCCCATAAACATTTATTATTAAATTGTTTTAAAATTTTTATATTGTTTTTTTTTTTTTTAACAGTTATTTTGGCTGTGACCAAGTGACCTTTTCTAACTTTGGGATATTTGTCTGTTTTTGTTAAGTGTTTTTGGTTTTATTAATTAACAAATTAGATGTGTTGGTCTTAGCATATGTTTCGCTAAGTAATGTGTGCTTGTTCTGTGTAAAATGATGTCTTAACTCTAAATCTAGCGTACTATTTTGCGAACTAATGTGTGCTTCTGTGTAAAATCAGGTCTTAACTCTAAATGTAGCGTACTATTTTGCGAACGAATGTGTGCTTCTTCTGTATAAAATCATGTCTTAACTCTAAATGTAGCGTACTATTTTGCGAACTAATGTGTGCTTCTTCTGTGTAAAATCATGTCTTAACTCTAAATGTAGCGTACTATTTTGCGAACTAATGTGTGCTCCCTTCTCTAAATTTTCGACAACTATATTTGGTTTGATTCCTAGTTTATTAAATTAATCATAAAAATATTTTCTACTTTTGAAATGTAGGTGGATTTTCACATGACACGACCCAGGCCTGTAAGAATCTTTGGTTTTCTTTGAAAAGATAAGTATATTTTTCTTAACACATTTGTCTAAAACAATAACTACCTGGCTTAACATTTCAGGTTGATGTTGGTCGTATTATATTGGCCATGGTTCCAGATCCCGACCAACCTCAACTTCGTCCCAGGCATAGGCTTCGTAGACGTGCAAGGCCCCAGATATATAGAACACGTGTCACCCTTTTTGGAATGCCAGATGATGAGGTGTTAAGGCGCTACCGTCTTCCGCCACAAATCATCATAGACACTCTCTCATTAATAGAGAGTGATCTTGAACGGCAAATTGACAGTCCTACAGCAATACCACCACTTACGCAATTAATGTCGGTGTTACATTTTTGTGCCTCAGGATCCTTTCAAACCAACGTGGGAATAGTGGCAGGAATCTCCCAATCCTCCTTTTCAAGGATCCTGAGGGCAGTGATGGATGCACTTTTTAAACACCTCCATCATTTTATTAAAATGCCATTGGATATGGGTTCCCTTAATGTAGTGAAGGCTAATTTTTACCAAATTGCTGGCTTCCCACACATCATAGGGGTTGTGGATGGCACGCACATACCACTTCAGCCTCCAGCAAGTCTGGAGGCAATATTTAGGAACCGCAAGCACTTTCATTCGATGAATGTAATGGTGGTATGTGATGCCTCCCTCCAGATCCTGTCCCTGAATGCCAAATTCCCAGGCAGTGCACATGATTCCTTCATCATCCGGCAATCAGGGATTTGGCACAAATTAAACAACCTACAAGCTGGTGATGCATGGCTTCTGGGTAAGTTGACACCTTCTGTTGAAACCAATGCAAAGCTTGGTAACCAATGGTCCTGATGTTGTTTTTTATATTTTCACAGGAGACAGTGGTTACCCTTGCATGCCCTGGCTGCTCACTCCTTATTTGGTTCCCACACCAGGGCCACAAAGTCAGTATAATTCCGCACTTACAGCCACCAGGCAGATGGTGGAGCGCTGTATCGGCCTTTTAAAAGGCCGATTCAGATGCCTCCACCGCTCTGGTGGCGACCTCATATATTTGCCGGCTATGGTTTTGAAAATTGTGGTCCTGTGTGGGATATTTCACAACATCGCCATAAGGAGTGGTGTCCCAATGCAGCCAGAGGATGCCTTGCCTGAGGACGGCCCCCCCGAGGTTGGTCGGAGGTCAGTATGTGGGGGGGCCATACGCGATGAAATTGTTGCAAGATTTTTTAGGTAATTATTTCCACAAATTAATTTAATTGACACAATTTAGACATGTAATATTTTAATGTACACTTTTAACTTTTATTTTTTTTTGTTTTTGTTTTATTCCCTAAAATGACCATAAAAATCCATGCATACTACCTGATCAACACAAATGACTTTATGTGGACACATTGGATATAACTTCGGGAACAATGATTTCTTCTCCTCATTTGTGGATTCATGTTGGCATGCTACTTCTTCAAACAGTTCCTGATTATTTTTTTTTTGGGGGGGGGAGATTTTGGTGTTGTGTGGACTTTTGTGTGTGTTTTCAATGTGTGAATTTATTTTGTCAATTCACTTGGTGTTTATTATTTGTGTGCATTAAATTTATTTTTTACGTTAACCAACCATTTCCTTCATAAATTACAACCAAGTGTAACCTGTTCAAAAAAAATGCAAACTTGCTTAATGCCTAATACTGTCATTTCTTAATTTGTAAACTTTTGTACCCTGCTTTGTTGCTAAAAACAAACACCAAAGGTATTATGGTGAATCAGTATGTTTTCAATTCTAGGCCTAAGCAGGTAGCTTTAATTTTTACATTACCCCCCAAAAAAATTAATCGATTTTTGACGTTAATTCTACAAACCTATTGGTATTGTTATGTGTTTAATGTGCAAGCTTACATACTTGAGCTTTCTACAAACAAATTTACATTACTTAAAATCTCATGGACAAATAGTAGACTTATGTAAGGTTCAACAATCTAAGATTTACAGACAAGGAATGAGACTTAAATAATTCAAAATAAACTTTATTTTTTTGATAATTATTTTTGTTAAAGTAATCGCCAAAAGGTGGTCCAATGCCACCAGCATGGCAATGACATGGCCCCGGAGATCCAGCAATCCGCCAGCAATTGCCTTGTTACGCCTCTGGTCCTCTGTAGGTTAAAAAAATGTGCGGATTACTAAAATGACACCTTCATTTAGATTTTAAAAACCCACAAAAAGTTCAGACTAAACAAAAAAAAACATCAGTTACAAAAACATGTCCAAAACAAAAGGAATGCGAAACGAAAAGATTTAAAACAAATAAGGGCCCAAAAAGAAGAAATAACAAAAAAAAAAAAAGATTTAAAACTAAGCAAAACTACGACATTTGTTGGTACCGTAAACAAGAAAGACACAAGTGTGAGTGTTTGGACATGTGTCATATGTGTAAGGGGAAAACATCCTTGACATTGTTTCACAAAGATATATATAAAAAACATTTGAACTACTTTACTATTTTGAACTGCACAGGCAAAAAGACAACATCAACCAAAATAAAAAATTCTTAAAAAAAAACATCGTTTAAATGTAAACATACCGGGCACACTGCTGACTGGGCCTGGAGCCCCGAATTCCTCCTCATCTTTTTATCCAAAAAAAAACAACAGGGCTATACTCTAAACATGCACACGCAGGTATGTCCAAAATAAACAAACAGGGTTATACTGTAAACATGCACACTCAGGTATGTCCAAAATAAACAAACAGGGCTATACTGTAAACATGCACACGCAGGTATGAGAAAAAAAACAAAAACCATAAACATACACAGAAGCACTTACTTTGCACAATCCGGAGACGCAAAAGGGCCAGCAGGCATGGGGATCTGCGTCTCAGATCCGACCACCTGCGTTCCAGCTGTCCGATATTTCGGCGACAGCCGAGGGAACGCAGGCGGCGGCGCACCTCCGCGTAGGCCATCCGCTTGCGGAGATTGGTGATGGGGGGCGGATGGTCCGTATTTCGCTTGTCCATCACCTCAGTGAGGACCAGTAGCTCCCGCCTACAGAAAGCGTTGGCTCTCATGATGGCAATGATTTTTTTTAAACAAAACAGTTTTAATAAAGGTCCTAGAAAAAATTTGCTTGGCTAATGTACTTTGTAAATTAACAGGAACCATTCTATTGGTTATTGTATGAATCATGTGACCTACACCCTCACAAATATAATGTGAGTTATGATAGGCTTGATGCAGTGACATGCGTAAGCTAATTTAAATATAAAAATTAAAGTAGTAAAATCTGCCTATAAAAAAAAACGCAAAACAATAGTAGCATTCAAACAAACTTTTAATTTCGAAAAGCCATCCCCTTGGTAAAACCGTACGTATTCTGCGGAACAAATGACACACACTAACAAGAATAAAGTTTATTGACATTGAAAAAAAAAACAGGATTGCAACATGTGAATAACAATTAAGGTAATTAATATAGTGATTGCCAGTAATCGATTCAAGTATGTTTGCAGAATGAAATACCAGGCAATCGAAAACTGACAGGGCCACTTCCGGAATTGACTTGTGCGAGCGCTCCCTGCAACCAAAGAGGAGACGGACGCTCGCTATTTTGAACGTTCGCTAGCTAGAGGAGGGGTTGGGAGAATATGGGGCGGAAGGTTAGCTACGAGCGAGCGCTTGAATTTAAATATTTCCGCTCGTACGGCGGACGAGCGAACGGCCACTTGCGTCCGGGTCTGAAACAGGCCCTGTGTCTGCATCAGGGCATCTTCATGGGAGGCTGTCTCTCACTATGTCTGCCTCAGACGAGAGAGAGATTCTTTTCGGCACTGTGAAGCAGGGGGCATGACCACGATGATGCGAATCGCGTCACCGCCCTCTGCTAGTTTATGAATTACTTTGGAAGCTGTCAATACATAATCTCATTAGTGTTTATCTGAATTGCATTTTAAGATGTAAAGGAAAACATTTTCTAGACCACAGGTTCTCAACTCGGTACTCAGTGCATGTTTTCCAGGTCTCCTCACAGAATCACAAGGGAAATAATTATCTCCACCTGTGGTTCTTTTAAAATGTGTCAGTGAGTAATGAATGTACCTGTGCACCTGTTGTGTGACCTGGAAAATGTAAATTGTGTGGGGTCCTGAGGACCAGGTTTGAGAACCTCTGTTCTAGACAGATCTTATAATAATAGACAATTTGCATTGTAAGAGTACTTTTTTCTTTCTGTGGGTTGCAGGGAAAAAAATCTAATACTAGATTACTATGCATTGATAGTGGTGCATATTTTATACACATACAGCCTGAATCCAGTATGGTATATTCAGTCACATAGACAGCAAGTAGATCATCAAGCACAAGTGAGCTAAGAGAAGTGTGCACAAAAATTCCTACAGTATTGGGAAGTGCAATCCCCAAACATAATAATACATAATTGCCTCTTTAATATACAAAAACATTGTCATTGCTGTTTACCTACAATAAAACACAATGAATCTATGGGTAAAAACCAGGAAGAGAAGTGATCTGATACGCGTTTTGCAGTGGATTTTTTTTCCATCATCCCTGACTCATATAGTACTGGTACTTTCTATTTTCTAAAACAATTATGTGTTTGAGGCATATCTATCAATCTATTTTTTTACTAAAATAATGTGAAAACGGGTGTTCAATTAAATTTAGTATCTCAGAATTGTATGCAAGGGCAATTGGAGGAGAATTTGCAAAATTCACATTTGTTTAATAAGCAAATCACATTTCCCATACTTGTAATAAGAAATGTGATCCGTTCAAATTGACTAAAGTAAAATGTAAAAAAAATACAGAGAGGGAGCCCTGCGCTAAAAAGGCAATCTGGAGATGGTGTTATGCAGGCTTCCCCCTTCATTTCACCTGCTCCAGCTCAGCCTTTCCTGCCTGCTGAAAGGGAAACCATAGCCAGGAATAGGCTTTTGTGATCAGCTGGTGTATCTGATAGACCACAGGCTGATCGCAGTGAAAAAAAAAAAACACTTACCTCCAAGGTCTGTCCCTGCATGCAATATTTGGTGCATCCTTGCAATGTATTCAAATATCGCAATGCAAATTTGGGCAAATTTATCATATCCCATCCGCATCTGAGATGCAGATTGTGATAAATATGCCCCTTAGTGTCACATGTTCCTTTGCTGTGCTCAGACGATACATGTGTTCATCTGCTTTGCCTCTGGCTATCACCTGCTATTCATCTTATTTTTACAATTTTTTTTTTAATGTTCTTTTTTTTATTGATTTCCAAATAGAGAAGAATATGCAGTATAGTAGTATGAATCGCAGTGTAAAACAGACTTTAGTGTTTGTATAAAAGGCAGTTAGCATGTCATATGAATACAGTTGAAAACAATAATATGAAAATGTAATGTTCTAAAACATCAAGTGGAAATAGAGCATCAATAATATTGAATAAAACAAAGAAATGTCCCGTCTCTATATGCTTTCTATATGGGACATTCTTCATTCAGGTGTCTCTAAAACGGGATACGTTCAGGATGCCGGTGCTTAGGATCCCGACACCTGTCAGAATCCTGGTGCCTGCATCCTGAAGGTAAGTAGCAGGGTTGGGGGGTGGGTTAGGGTTAGGCAAATTGCCTAAGGTAATAGGGGGAGGGTTAGGCACTAGGGGTTGAGGGTTAGGTTTAGAGTGCAGGGAAGGGGGAGGTTAGGTTTATGCACTAGGGAGGGAGGTTAGGTTCAGGCACCGGGGAGGGAGGGTTAGGGTAGGGAGAGCGGGAGGGTTAGGATACTGACTGACACGTGTCGGTATCCTAACCCTGACGAGATGCTGGCGTCTGGATTTTGACCGCCGGGATCCCAAGCACTGGCATCCTGTACCCATCCCCTCTAAAACATGCTCTTGTTTACTTAGAATATGATTTTATAGAAGTAGCTTTAAGGGCCATTCTGGTGTTACTTCTATGGTGACATTCATCTATTGCAGTGTTTCCAACTGCATTAGAGAAGCTTAACAGTGCATCTTGGCCAGGTTTCCTCACAAAATCACAAGTAAGTAATTAGTGTCACCTGATCTTTTAAAATGTGTCAGCCAGTAATGAATGCACCTGTGCTCCAGCACAAAGTATGGAAAACATGCACTGTTAAGCTTGCCATACACTAGACCACAGGTTCTCAACCTCAGGCCCTGATTCAGAGCCGGACGCTCTGAATCAGGGCATTTTGTTTTTTTTGGAGCGGCCTTCTGGCCGCTCGCATAGCTGTAGGTGACCACCCACAGCTGTTGCGAGCGGCCAGGATAATGGTCGCGATGGTCGAGACCATCGAGACTATCGGGCTTGCGACGAGACCCTTGTGGTAGGGTCTCGTGGCCGCAAGCCCCAGAGAGCTTCTGGCTCTAATAGAGCCGGAAGCTCTCCCACTGACATCACTGGTGACTGTAGGTGACCACCCACAGCTGTTGCGAGCGGCCAGGATTATGGTCGCGATGGTCAAGACCATCGCGACCATCGGGCTTGCGACGAGACCCTTGTGGTAGGGTCTCGTGGCCGCAAGCCCCAGAGAGCTTCTGGCTCTAATAGAGCGGAAGCTCTCCCACTGACATCACTGGTGACTGTAGGTGACCACCCACAGCTGTTGCGAGCGGCCAGGATTATGGTCGCGATGGTCAAGACCATCGCGGCCATCGGACTTGCGACGAGACCCTTGTGGTAGGGTCTCGTGGCCGCAAGCCCCAGAGAGCTTCTGGCTCTAATAGAGCTGGAAGCTCTCCCACTGACATCACTGGTGATGTCAGTGGGGCCGCTCACAAACGGCAGGCATTTGCATGGGAACGCCTCCGTTTGTGAAGCCACCCCCACACCACGCCTCCAAAACGGTGCGAGCTGTCGATCAAAATCTACAGCTGCCCCCTTATGATGCGAGACCCGGAGCGACGGAGCGCCCGTTGCTAGCCGGGTCTCACGCATGCGCACGTCGGAGCTGGCTCCGGCGTGTGCATGCACAGTGGCCTAACATCGACCCGCTCGCGAGCGCATAGCGCTTGCGAGTGTGTCTGAATCAGGCCTTCAGTCCTCAGGACCACAAACAGTGCTTGTTTTCCACGTCTCCTCACAGAATCACAAGTGAAATAATTAGCTCCACCTGCGGATCTTTTAAATTGTGTAATGAATACATTTGTGCACCTGCCAGGTGATCTGGAAAACATGAACTGTTTGGGGTCCTGAGGACCGAGTTTGAGAATCATTGCACTAGAGCAATTTTTATCCAACTGGCTGGTTGGAATGAAAATCTAGTAAGATATGGGAGTAGATGATAATCAGCAATTTGCTCCAAAACCCTGGAAAACAGACGAAAATGGTTGTTCAGACAAGTGGGTTAAATGTTTGATTTAAACAATTTGTTAAACAACAGGTTTCGTCTGTTTTCTGGGAGCAAATAGTTGATCGTCCTTTGCTTCCATTCCAACCAACTAGTTGGATGGTTGGATATAAGTTGGTCTAGTGCAGAGTTCTCCTCAGGATCCCACACAGGTCAACCAGCAGGTGCACAGGTATAGTCATTACTCACTGACACATTTTATAAGTTCCACTGGAGCTAATTATTTCACTTATGGTTCTGTGAGACCTGGAAAACATGCACTGTTTGGGGTCCTGAGGACTGATTTTGAGAACCTGTGGTCTAGTGTATGGCCAGCTTTAGAGTGCCCAGAGGACTGGATTTGGAAACACTGATCTGTAAGCTGGTTTTCACAAAGTCTAATGTTGAATTCACTTCAGGTGTTGTTTTCAGGGCATTAATCAATGCGCTGTATGTGTCAGATAGACTTAACACAAGTATGGCTTCCATATGCCTATGCTTTATGTCCTCACCCATTGACCAGTTGGGCTATTGTCTCTGTCATTGTATGCTCTAGCATGTCCTTTCCTTCCTCAGGTCTCATTTTGAAACAGATTCCACAGTAAAAACAGCTCACTTTATAATGGAGCTTTCATGCAATTTCTGGAATGCATCCGACATGCAATTTGCGGTAGTCTCATGTTTTATGTGAATTAGCTGATCACCTTTATTTAATAATAAACCCAGGGTGGCTTGTGCATGTTTTCTTATCCCATTCTGATCTACAGTATTAGTCTGCAGTAGTAGTAGTAGTAGTAGTAGTAGAAGTAACCTCCCATAAGTCATCTCTGGATAGCATAATCTCATCCTTATATTTTCACTGCTGCTAATTTTTATTATTCAACTGACAGCCATTTTATTTTCTTTTTCTTTACTCCCTTTGATATACAGTGTTGATTATACTCACAAATACTTTTGCATATTCACTGAAAGATTGTCTGTAATCTTCTATAAACTGTGTATGGGCCTATAACCTGTTGCCGTTTATGCTTCTGTGTTCAAACATCAAACATTAAGGGAAAGATTGTGAGATAAACTTTACTGTGACCAGTTCATAGCATAATATAATATAACATGTAGTATGCTGTCACAATAAAGATAGCCTACAACTGCATCATCCTCCCAAGAGTTGTTTTTTTGTATCCAAGATGAAGAATAAAACAGAGCTATGTTGTAACCAAAGGCAACAAAAATCAACTAATATAAATGCATAACTGAATACATAGATGGAAGCTGCATAGATGTGATTGAATGTATTTAATAAAGGGTAGAATTAAGGTGGAAAGCCTCCATAATACTGCTGAATATTTTACCTGATCAGAAAATTTCTAACTACATACAGGCATGTGGAAAGGCGAATCCATAATAAACAATGTAACAAGATGTGTAATTTGTGGGTTACCAGCTGCTATGGGAGCCCATCAGTGTCATGTTTGGGCACTGCTCCCCTCTGTAGCATAGTGATCAGCTGGCTGTCGTCTGACCGCACCAAGGTATTAATTCTGATGATAGTTAATGGGAACTCTGGTGCTTCCTTTCTCTCTGAGCAGGAAGTGAAGTGGAGAGATGGCACAGTAGCAAAGCAAGTGGAAGCAGCTGGTTATATCATTATGGTAAGCAAGGGGAAGACACCTAGAGGGACCTTCTAATTACTGCCTTGGGTCCTGGCTATACCACACAGTATATGTGACATCTGTTGTTGCTATTCTTTTTCATTCATCTGAAGGATGCCTTACATCTGGGTTATGCATATTAAAGGGTGGAGTCGGACACTAACTAGTTGAAAACTGGCTTCCACCCCCTATATAACCCCTCCCCTTTCCACCGTAAGCTCATTCTTGTTTTTAGTGCCTTTGGAGTAAGGCACTGGCTAGCTCCTAGCTTTTACCTAAGTTTATTTATTTATTTTGATGTTTTATTTGGGTGCTTAGTTCCTGGAGACAGGCGACCAGCACTAGCAGAGTGGGAGTTAGATAAAGGTCTGTGTGAACCTGTATCCCACTCTAAAGACGGCTCCTGAGAGAATCACCAAACAAATAGTCTTTCTCCATGCCAGACACACATCTGAGGGGGCCGCAGGCAAAAGAGAAGGCAAGACTTGTTACAAAGTGTAAAGGCCTTATTGCCATTATATACTGCTTCCGAGACACTGCTTTTGAGCAGATTGGCCGGGCTTGTTATTACTCACAGTGTGCTGAGAGCCGGCTTGTCTCACACCTCCCCGGGTTGCACAGCACCACACTGCTTTCAGTCCCTGGTGGCTTCTTATGGGACACTGGAGGGGTTACAGAGCAGCAACATGCTGCTGCCTTTAAGGAGAGCGGGACTTGCTATGTTCCAGGTCACCACTTCATGTGTTGTCGTGCAGTGCTGACATCAGATGGGGCGACTGGTAGTCTCCGGGCACTGACGGCTATGGCAAACAAGTGGCCTGAGTGAGTAGGATACCGCTCCTCCTTTGGCTGATCCCTCGGTAGAGCCCATATGGACCCATAATATGGGACGATGTCTCACTCAGATGGCGACGTCCCAAAATAAAATAATACCGTCTGCAGGAGCCACAGCTGTTAACAGACGTTCAGGCCATTCCTCACTAGTTCCTGGAGAATAGGCTTTAGCTACTTCTTCCCAGGAAGAAGTGGAATTGGATTATGACTGGGAGGACACCTCAAACTGGGAAGGTGACTCCCATTCGGATTCAGGAGTTCTACATTGATAGATGCGGTCAGGGAAACTCTGCAGTTACAGGAGGAGGCTATTCGAGAGACTAGTGCAGTTTCTTTCTTTAAACGTAAAAAGAAACATGTATCTGTTTTCTCAGAATTTTCATATTAAAAGAAGCCTGGTTAAAGCCTGATTCCAAATTTTGTATTCCAAAAAAAATGTAAGGGTCTTTATCCTTTTTCAGACGAGGATACCAATCTTTGGGAAATTACACCAGTGGTGGATGCTCCTATTGCTAGGTTGGTCAGTAATACTGTTCTTCCCACAACACAGTCTGTACCTCTTAAAGATCCTATGGATAGAAAGAATGAGGCTGTACTTAAATCTTTATTCACTTTGCCAGGAGTATCTGGCCAGCGCCTGGGTGATAAAGGCTATCGGTCCCTGGATGAATCAGATAATTACTGGTTTTCAATCAGGGGATGAGTCTGAAGCTAACTTCTTAGCTGATCAGATTTTGGAAGCTCTAACCCATATAGGTGATGCTTTAATGGAATCGGTATGAAATACCACCGACCGGTTCGATTCCCGGCAGCGCCTGCCCGACCAAAGCTGAGTTCCCAGAAGCAGAAGACTGACAGCGCTGCAAATCCTGATCGTCGATAGGTAAGTATTGACTTACCTAACCCTCTAACCCTCCTTATGGGTGCCTAACCCTAACCTCCCCCCCCCAAGTGCCTAACCCTATTCCCCCCTCTAAGTGCCTAACCCTAACCCCCCTGTCCCCGCTGCCTAAACCTAAGTCCCCCAAGTGGGTGCCTAACCCTAAGTCCCCCCAGGGGGTGCCTAAGCCTAACCCTTCCTCCCCCTAGCCTAACCCTAACCCTCCCGGGGGGTGCCTAACCCTAAGTTCCCCCAGGGTGCCCTAAACCTAACCCTCCCCCCCTGTGGCTGTCCGCTCACAGCGCCCAGCATTCCTTCGATCGGGATGCCGGGCGCCGGTCTCTCGGCATCGGGATAATGTCAGGCGTCTACATCTAGACGCCCGGCATTTCCCCCTCGCCGGGATATGACAGTCGGGAAGCCGGCTGCTGGTGTTAAGGCAGCCGGCTTCCCGATTGTACCTGAATAGCATCTATTAAAGCGGTATACAGTCTCATATTTCAGCCTTAGCTGTTTCTGCCAAGCGTTCGCTATGGCTTAAAAGATGGAAGGCCGACATAGAATCAAAACATGTTTTAGAGGCATTGCCTTTTGAAGGAGGTTCTTTGTTTGGTCCAGAGTTAACAAAAATTATTTCTCAGGTTACAGGAGAAAAAAGTCCTTACCTTCCTGTAACTACACCTAAAATAAAATCTCCTAGGTTTTGTTCTTTTCGAATTCAAGGCAGAGGAAGCTTTCAGGCTTTTCAAGGCGTGCCTAGGGTTCCCGAAGAGGAATTTTTGGGTAAATCAAATAGTAACCAGGGGTTACATTTTGGATTTTGAGGATCCTGTTCCAGATAGATTTTTTTTCCACTCCTCTCCCTGTGGATGGTTGCAGAAAGGCGGCTCTCAGACAGGCAGTTTCTGAGCTTTCCGACTCCGGAGTAATCGTAGCGGTATTACAGCTAGGCCTGGGGTTCTACTCCAGTCTTTTCTTAGTAGACAAATCAGATGGGTCATTTCGTCCCATTATCAACCTCGGGGTTAAATGCTTATCTTCACATGTAAAAATTCAAGATGGATTCAATAAGGTCAGTAATTTATTCAATGGAAGTAGAGGATTTTCTGGCTTCCATAGATATCAAGAATGCCTAACCCCAGATTCCTATATGGATGGGTCATCAGCATCTTCTGCAGTGGGAAATCTGCATTTTCAGTTCCAGGCTCTGCCATTCGGTTGGCCACCGCTCCCAGAGTATTTACAAAGGTTATGGCACACATGATTTCCCTACTCAGGAGTGGAGGGATAAATGTGTTGGCTAATCTGGACGATTTGTTGCAGAGGCTCTCTCAATAGCCCTATTGCAAAAACATCTTCAGATCATCTTAGACATGCTCCAGAGATTCTGCTGGATCATCTACTTTCCCAAATCAAATTTAATTCCATCTCGGAGGATGGTATTTTTGGGTCTTCTCTTTGACACTGTGTTACAGAGTGTTTCTTCCGCAGGTAAAGATTCAGGATCTGCAATCCAGAATAAGGACCATTTTACAGATATCCCATATCTCGGTTCTAAGGGCTGTGCAGATAATGGGAAAAATGGTAGCTTCATTAGAAGCGGTTCCTTTTGCCAGATTTCATGCCTGACCTCTGCAAAACCAATTGCTTCATAGATGGATAAAACCAGATCCTCGATTAAACAGGAGATGTTCAGATTATCACTGCAGACCTGGCAGTCTCTCCGGTGGTGGCTGCAGGATGGAAATCTGAACAAGGGTTGTCAATTGTCAGTAAAAGACTGGGCCATTGTCACCATAGATGCCAGCCTAATAGGCTGGGGGGTGGTGGTTCTAGACAGACACTTACAGGGTCTTTGGTCTAGCCAGGAAGCCGCTCTTCTCATCAATATACTGGAATTAAGGGCAATTCGATATGCATTGATTCTGGCTTAATGTTATCTAAAGAATTTACCAGTATGACTCCAATCAGACAATGCCACAGCAGTTGCTTACATAAACAAGCAGGATGGCACACATAGCTGGCTAGCAATTAGGGAAGTTTCTTACATCCTTCATTGGGTAAAGAACTGGATTCCAACTATTTCAGCAATTTACATTCTGGGGGGCAGACACAAATGGGGGGCGGACTTCTTAAGTTGCCACAGTGTGTACCCAGGGAAATGGGAGTTACACCAGAAGGTGTTTGCAGAAATAGTTGCCAGATGGGGATCTCCAGACATAGATCTAAAGGCTTCTCGTCTCAACAACAAACTTCAAAGGTACGGATCTCTGTCTTGGGATCCTCAGGCATCTCTGGTGGATGCCATGACAGCACCTTGGGTGTTCCAGCTGGGTTACACCTTTCCTCCTCTGGTAATGTTACCAAGGGTAATTCAGCAGATTCGGTAATTTTGGTGTCTCTAAACTGGCCGCGCCGTCATTGGTACGCAATTCTTCGGACCATGTGGCAGACGTTCCATATTGTCTGCCTCTACATCCAGATCTATTGCTTTAGGGTCCATACTGTCACCCCAATTTGCCTTGCTTAGCTTTGATGGCATGGTTCTTGAATCCAATATTTTGAGGGCCAAAGGGTTTTCAGAATCTGTAGTGAAAGCCATGATACAGGCTCGCAAACCAGTTACTTCTAAGGATACTGCCTTTGAACCTCTATATACCCCTGCCTATACCTTCTAATATCCTTCCTATAAACCTCTAAGGATGACGCTAATTTGCGTATGCAGTCATCCAGTAAATAAAGACTCCAGACCTAGAACATGTGGTTCCAAAGCACAAAGTATTATTCAAGTAAACGTACAGCAGTTACACGCTATGATCCTTATATAATCTTAGCGCAAAGAGATTATACAGACCCAAGTACAATTATACATACGCAGCGCTCTCTGGTCCAGATGTTAGGCATCAGCAAGAAACCCCTCGTCAATCAGCATTCAGCACAAAGACTAGGAACCCAGGGTCAGAGCACACATATTTATACCCCCCAGAAATAAACAACACAATAGAGAAGTTTGTTGCTAATACCATTGGTCCTAAAGGAGAGGTTATAAGGCATTTAACAGGTTGATTCAAATAGACACAACCCAGCCTCTAACAACTGGGGGTCTCTAGTTTCCTGCCTCATGCAACATCCTAACAGTTGTTCATTTAATGTACATTTTGTTGTTTGAAGTCTCTGCGGTCCATAAGTTGAGAATGCATGATGCGATCTCCACACCGATGGTACCGGAATACTGTTGAAATAGTACGCATCAGTACAATACCAATCACGGCTTACTTATCATGTATAAAACTTTAGTTACCAAATAATCTTTATTTCACAGAATGAACAAACTTAAATCTTATACTTTAAAGCTTACTAAACCTTTTATGTGAATATGTAATGTGTAAGTATGCGGGGTGTGATGTAAAGACGCTAGTTAACTTGGGGCAGATGCGTGCGCATGAAGCTAATAAACAGTGTTTTCATACAGAATCTTATGCATTCGCTAATATGCGATTAGTTAACAGCACAATTGTGCGTATTAATGTGTGTATGAGAAATGGTGCACTTAAATCTCACTTAAACTAAGTGAACACCTAGCAGTGTGGAATGCTGAGCCTTATAGTTCCACACGCCCCCCTTTCTCAGCAGCCCCCACCCTTCCCAGGCTCAAAAGTACAGTCCTTTGTTCGCCCAGGTTCTTGTGTAAATGCAAATTAGCACAGCTACAAGATCCCAGATAACACTCTTGGCTTTGAAGGTATTTTATTGTAGGAAGCCTGCTAATGTAAGGTGCTACAAACGACCCTCTTGCTGTATTCGAGCAGGGCCACCTGGAGTGAGAGCAGACGTTCTGTCCATGAAGCTTGTCTACACAGGCTAGTTGTCACGTGGCCATTTGCTCTGTTTAGCTAATGCAAACCAATATTGACATACTGTACAGCCATTTCTGAAATATATCCTTTAGGGGAATTATAATAATATACACTTTATCCAGAGCACCCAAACTACGTAAAGTCATGTAATGGGCTTTTGATGAATCGCTGTAACTTATGGCGATGGTCACAGATGCAATCACATGATGCTAATAGTAATATCGCCACATGTACTAAAGTGTGAGTTTATTTAAAATGGTGCTTAGGCGGCCATTCGCAAAATGGCATCTTGCGATCTCATTTCCAAGATGGCGTCTTGCGGCCAGTCGCAAGATGGTGTTGCTGTGATTCAATTTTAAACTGATCTTGTCTCAGCCAATAATCCAGCTTCGACAGTCCACCCTTTGATAGCGAACAACATGCAATCACAATCTGATTTTAAAATATAATTTAGGCTTACATTTATATACTATATGGTGTTATTATGGGATGGCACAAGGTGGTTCTTAATCCATCAATAATGTGTCTCTGAGTGGGGAAATAAAACTACTATTATATGCACACCGCGGATTTTGGAAGATCATGTGAAAGGTGTGGGGATACACCAGTCCCATAAAGGCAGTCTTGAAGGGGAAATTGAGACTTTACATTATCTGAGGTGTTTTTAAAAATAACATTTCAATAATACATTCTATGCATGTCTAAATATAATACATTAAATGATGGTATTTCCTAGTTCAGGGTTGTAATGCAGTTCTGTATTTACCTCGGTATTCATACTGACCACCATCATAATTTCGTTCTTTCGTTTTACTCTATTTTTAAATTTTCCACACTTCAACACAATAAGAACACACCGGACACATATGCCAATTATTATGATGACAATCAGTATAAGGATTAAGAATTTGCCTATACTGGCGATCATTTCCTGGACCCATTCCCCTAGACCTGAGAACCATTTCACTGGGTTCAGCCATGAAACCCATCCTTCTATCTTCTCCCTTACTTCAGCCACTGAAGAGTTATGGTTCTTACGAAACTCCCATTTAAGCTGCAGAATTTCATCCATCTTCCGGTCTATCACCTCCTTGGGGTCGCTGGTATCATTGGTGACATAGGTGCAACATTTTACTCCAAATTGGGTGGCCAACATTACGCAATACCCTCCAGTAACAGCAGTTAAATAATTTAACACTAGCCTGTGTTGCACCAGTTCTTTCTTGTACGCTTGCAATTCTCTCCCTGTATACCTGAATGTGTCATTGTACATCTCGGTGATGTTATCTATCAATTTAGCAAGTTCCTGAATATATCTAAAGTTTAATGTACCCCGAGCGATCCTGGTGGGATCCAATGCGACTAAAACTTGAAAGCCAGTTGTCTCACTAATTAACTGAGTGGCTTTGTGTACATCACCAGGTATCATATTTCGTTTGCCTCTGTGTTCATATTGTGTGTGAAGATATGGTGACGGTGTGTTTTTATGTGTACCAAGCATTTCAACATGTGTGAGGGTCATAACTTCTGGGACTACTCTTCCCAGGTAACACAAACCTTCGGAACTCGGGGAGAGACACTTATACGCTTTTCTTCCACATATAAAATATACATTATCAGGGAGAACATAAGGAATGGTATGCATCATTATCATTAAGCACATTTCCCTTGCAAATAATCCTATTTTTGGGTCTTCCATCTGGTACATGCAAGTTTCTGGCTGTATTATTTTAGCACAAAAATCATCTGGCACCTTACCAATAATTTCTTTGGTGGAACTCAATGTATACCAATACCTAAAATGTTTCCCACTAGATTTAATTGAGCGTAACAGATCATGGTTTATGGACTCATTATCAGCTCTTTGTGAGAAGGTCATCGTCTGATTATTCCCCGTCACTTCCCAACTCCCGATTTTATTGGAGTTGGTTATGTTTAAATACAAAAGTGATCTATCTACTTGGAATTGATGTAGTTTGAAATGATGTGGTTTGGTTGAGAGAAATTTTCCATCCAATGTTTTCCCTTTTTGTAATTCTAAAATTTCCGTGATATTCAGCGGAAATGGCACCAACCCTACATTATGCTGTCCCTGTGGCACATGTGAACACACCCAGCAATCAGTTTGATTTAACACTTTGCCTACCTTGCTATGATAATCCTCTAAAGGATACCCACCCCAGTATGGGTTATATTTAGGTTGGCACCGTTGGATAGAGTTCTCATCAACTAGGGACCCACAAAGCTCACAAATACAGGAATCTTCAGACGATAAACCTCCACACCGTCCCCGAGTATCCGGAATGACAGCTTAACAATAACAGTACTAAGATTGGTCAGACACTCCCCTGATTGGCATTGCACTCCTCCTGACTCCACTCCATCAGCACTGCCATCAGCTCCCATTTCCTCAATCGGTCTCCCATCACAGAAACTGGATATTCCCAAACCGACCAGGATGGTGAACACTCTAAAAGAGAATATGATAATGAACACAGCATGCCTGTCCATTGTCACAACAAGACCTGAAAATTTCTCTTAGTTCAGGTATCTCACTACGACCTTGTCAATCCTCCCGGAACAAGCACGCGAGCTACAGGTTCACGCTATCAGCCTTGTCTCCGACTTGTTTCTCCACCGGTTGATTGACCTTTTTGCAGTGAGTGGAATGGACCCAGGTATCTCTCTCAGCCACCTTCAAAGATGTAGTACTTGTCAGCATCACCTGCTACGGGCCTTCCCACCGATCAGTCAAACAACCTGAACGCAAGAAATTTCTGATCATAACATATTCTCCTGGTTTAACATCATGACAGTTAGTTTCAGGCATATCATGGGACAACAATTTCAGTTTCTGCTGCTGTTGCTTTAACTGCTTACTCATTGATATAAGATACTTTACAGTTACCTCGTTGTTACCCTTCAAGTCTTCCTGTGGACTTATAATCAAATGAGGTTGTCTACTGAACAGTATTTCAAATGGGGACAGATTTAGAGGGGGTCTAGGAGTGGTCCTTATGCTATGTAGGACCAAAGGTAACTCTTCTGGCCATCCTAGTCCAGTCTCTGCCATGATTTTACTTAACTTATTTTTAATAGTACTGTTCATCCTCTCTACCTTGGCACTGGCTTGCGGTCGGTAGGGGGTGAAGTCAGCTTACACATATTTTGAAAAACATCACCTGTGAAATGAGTACCCCTGTCACTCTCAATGATTTTAGGGATACCGTACCTGCATACAAATTCCTGAACTATTTTCTTGGCAGTAAACGCAGCAGTATTAGTGGCCGCTGGGTAGGCCTCAACCCAATTAGAAAATACATCAGTGCACACTAATACATACTTAAGATTCCTGCAGGGTGGTAATTGGATGAAATCAATTTATCACCTGGAAAGGTCCATCAGTCGGTGGAATGTGGGATGGTTCGGTAGGGATCGCTTTCCCTATGTTCTTCCTCAAGCAGGTCAGACATTGCTATCTTTTCTGCTTGTGAAGAAAAACCTGGTGCGCACCAGTATGCTCTCACCAACTTGCACATACCTTGTTTTCCCAGATGAGTCAGACCATGTACAGCCTCAGCCAGGCTGGGGTAATATGCCTTGGGGGCTACTGGTTTACCTTGTCCGTCCCTCCAGAGGCCGGAGGACTCTTGCCCACATCCCTTGGACTTCCAAATGGACTTTTCCTGAATTTAACACAAATTTTGTATCTCAATTAATTTCAGCATATCAATTGTTTGGAAAGACATAATTTTTTCAGTGGAAGAAAACATTTTTAACCCTGCTGCCCATTTTGCAGCTTCATCGGCTCTGTTGTTGCCCAGTGACACCGGATCATCCTCACATGTATGGGCTTTACATTTAATTACTGCCACCGCTTTGGGCAGTTGGATTGCTTCTAAAAGATGTTTTATGTGTCGGGAATGTGCAACTGGTGTGCCTGCTGCTGTCATAAAATTTCTCAGACGCCATAGAGCCCCAAAATCGTGCACCACCCCGAACGCGTACCTCGAGTCAGTGTAAATGTTAGCAGATTTGCCTGCTGCCAGTTCACACGCTCTAGTTAGTGCTACTAACTCTGCCACCTGGGCTGAGTGAGGAGGACCAAGAGGTTTAGTTTCTATGATGTCTGTGTCATTTACAACAGCATAACCTGTACATAATTCACCTGTGTCTGTTTGTCTATGACAACTCCCATCCATATAAAAAGTCACATCCACATTCTCTAAAGGTGTGTCGTGTATGTCAGGTCTAGCAGTAAAGGTCTGATTCAGATATTCCATACAATCGTGCGTATCATTGTCCGCTGAACTCACCTCCCGCCAACAACTCGCCTCCTTCCACCCTTTGTACATCATGTTGTACATATGGTAAATACGTTGCTGGATTCAGCGTGCTGCAACGTTTAACAGTGATGTTTGCGGGTGCGATTAGAGCTAGTTCCCAGTTGGTAAACCTAGCCGAAGAGACGTGTCTGGTTTGAGCTGAGTTCAACAGAGCAGATACAGCATGGGGAGTGTAGACAATCATATCATGACCCAATACTACGTCCTCACTTTTACTCACCAATAAAGCGGTGCTGCTACACTTCTCAAACAAGTGGGAAGTGATCTTGCCACAGTGTCCAATTGGGCACTGTAGTATGCTACGGGCCTACTGGCATCACCATGTTTTTGTGTAAGGACACCTGCAACACAACCATCGGCTTCCGTACAATACAAATCAAAAGGTTTTTCATAATCAGGTATTCCCAATGCAGGAGCTTTTGTCAGACTATCCTTAAGATTAAGAAATGCCAGCTCTGTTTCCTCTGTGTGTATAACACGATTGGGCTTTGAGGAAGAGACTAATTCCTGTAAAGGCAAGGCCAAAATAGAAAACCCTGGGATCCACATTCTACAGTATCCACACATTCCCAAGAAGGTACGAATTTGCTGTTGATTCTGCGGCAGTGTCATGTTCTGTATGGCCTGGATTCTATCATTTATAAGATGTTGTAACCCCTGGGTTAGGCAGTGTCTCAAATATTTTACTCTGGATTGGCACGGCTGTAGTTTGTCCTTAGCCACCTTGTGTCCTGTATGCGAGAGATGAAGCAACAAAAGTTTAGTATCATTCAAACATGACATAAACGAGTCCAGAACATAGCAATAAATCGTCCACATATTGAATTAGAACAGATCCATTGGCAGGTTGAAAAGATTGTAAACAGTTGTGCAATGCCTGCCCCAGGTTTCATAGACAGCCCCAGAAAATACTGGGGCTGTCTATGAAACCTTGGGGTAACAGTGTCCATGTGTATTGTACACCTCTGTATGTAAATGCGAATAGATAGTGACAGTCAGGGGGAAGAGGCCCAGAGAAGAAAGCAGAACAGAGGTCAATGACAGTGAAATGGGTTGCATTTGGTGGGATCTGCATCAGGATGACAGCTGGATTTGGCCCTACAGGGAATTGGCTCTCTACTACCTTATTAACACCTCTAAGGTCTTGGACCAGCCTATAACCCCTCCCACCACTCTTCTTCACCGGGAAGATGGGACTGTTGGCTACACTAGCTGTACGAACTAAAATTCCCTGTTGCAATAATCGCTCAGTTATTGGAAAACCCCTAATTCTACCTCCTGTTTTAGTGGGTACTGGGGAATTTTTGGAGCTTGCCTACCGCTTTTTAAAATTACCATTACATGGCTTACGTTTGCCATTAATCCAGTGTCCTGTCCATCCTTAGTCCAAAGGGAATCTGGAATTTGGGACAACATTTCATCTACCTGAGATGGATTTTCATTTAAACTTGTAGAGTGATACATTATCCTTTGGGGAGTGTCCAACATATCCCGCACCTCGTGTGCAACTCTCTCTGGGATATCTAAAAATACACCATCAGGGGTGTAATATATAACACATCCCATTTTACATAACAAGTCTCTACCCAGCAGGTTAGTAGGAGTCGCAGCAGCCAGAAGGAAAGAATGCCTGGTATGCAACAGCCCAATAGTAACCTCTGTGGACTTTGTTAAAGGATAATGTTCTACTTTACCTGTTACACCCATTGTTGGTACTGTCTCGTTGGTCACCTGTAAATTAACGGGAGATTTTAACACTGACCTGGTCGCCCCTGTGTCTACAAGAAAAGGATATTCAGTACCAGCTACATCAACCATCATGACCGGTTCTTCCCTAGTACTTCCCGTTAACCTGACTATCTGTAGACTACAGGTATGACCTGACCCCTAGTGTTGGCTACCATTCTCCAATAAAGCATTTACGGCCACAATTGGAGCTGGTGCCTGCTGGACATTTGCTGGTCTCTGTGCATATCCCTGATGGGAATGTCCAGGTCTTCCCTGATTTGGGACTCCTACTCTTTTTACTGTACAGTTTCTACTTAAGTGTCCTGTTTGTTTACAATTAAAACATGTTCGTGGATCGGGCGAAGACACGTGTTGTTGTGAGGTTTGAGCAGATGGTAAAGGTGATGGATATGGGTAAGGATAGGGAGGGTAAGGGTATTGTGGGGGATATGAGGTTTGTGAGTAGTATGGGACCTGTGATTGTATAGGGTTTGTGGAATAGAGCTGTTTTTGTTGTTGCGTGGGGTTAGTGAGGGCATATAACTGTTCATATGTAAGTGTGTGTGCAGATGCGAGTGTGTCTGTTGGCTGTGATGTTACCGTCGTTCCCTCCAGAGCTTGTATACTGACAGCCATTCGTTTTTTGCTCTGGGTCTCTCTCTTCTTTGAGATGTTTTTATCATGTTCTATGGCAGATTCTATGAGGGTATCTCTTGTGACTCCTCTCCAGCCAGGTTGTGAGGTCTGAACCCGAGTCTTTAAATTCTCTTTTAGACCGTCCATGAGTACCGTGACTATCATTCCCCTGTGGTGAGTGCTATCTTTAATATCTTCTAACCCAGTGTACTGGGTGATAGCCTGCAGAGCCCGGTCGCAACAATCTTCTGCAGTTTCACTCTCCTTTTGCTTAATGGTGAAAATTTTGTTCCAGTTAACTACTACCGGAAAATATATACCCAATTGAGTTACAATGCGGGAAATGTTACCTTGGTTTACTTGGTCTGTTAAGGGAACGTCACCATCCAATACACAATCCGTGATAAATTTTGTCACATCGGTATTGCGTGGTAGACAGGCCCTTAACACCACACGCCAATCTTTATTATTTGGCTCATGAGAACTACCCAAATTTCTCAAAAATCTTTGACATTTGGCTAGTTCCTTTTTGTGATCGGGGAAATCATTTATGATGGAATTTAGTTCTGCTCTTCTCCAGGGACAATGCATTACTACTTCCCTCGTGGGCACTACACCGTTCGCATCTGCATTTCCATTCGGAACGGTTATTGTTCGAATGGGATGCAGACCGGCAGCGCTGCTACCTTTGACCTTGTTACCTGGCTGGGGGTTTAATCTGTTGCTGCTACGTATGGTATTAACAACTTCCTCTACGGGTGCAGAGGGTGTTAACACTTCCCTTGCTGTTACCGATGGAGATGGCGGCACCACGCGTGATTGTTGTGATGCAGCATCTATCATCTGTACAGCATGGGAAATGGCAGACATTACAATAGGCTCATCATCCACATCATAAACATTTTCTGTATAGTTGCTTAAGAGAGGGTACAAATTGCTTGTTACATTTTTATGGGTATTTTTGGTAACTGTACTTGCACCTCCATCCACATAAGGTGGGGGTGGTGAGTGTGAACTGCTGGCAATACTCTCCACAACGCTACCTTACCGCACATGCGCGCCATTTTGCGGCTCGCCCGTATTGCAATTCAGCGTCACGGATTGTATTCTCTGGCAATGCGCTCGCAACGCTAGTTTGCGTTGCTTGCGAATTTTTAAGCCACACATCCCCTTCATGCTGCCACAACTTTAAACATTCATAATATTTGACCTTTTTTCTCTCGGGAGCGCATCAGACTGATGTGA
Source organism: Taudactylus pleione (assembly GCA_031769625.1). Classification (NCBI taxonomy): domain Eukaryota; kingdom Metazoa; phylum Chordata; class Amphibia; order Anura; family Myobatrachidae; genus Taudactylus; species Taudactylus pleione. The sequence continues at coordinate 308,271 of JAUIMM010000808.1, read as the reverse complement.
TCCCGGACATTATTTAGTACATTTTTATCAAAACTACCAATTCTGGGAAACGGTCTAACACTCTTCATCGTCATTTTAAACCATACATCACAATACCTTATCGCATAAGTACCGTACTTAGTATGCATAATACGACGGGCCGATCCAAACGGCGCTTCCATTAGCAGCACATCATTGTCTAACATCTCTATTGTTTGCATGGCCCCCATTCTGAGACAACTCCTATGCTTTTCAATAAAGATTTAAACTGGTGAAAGACAATCAAGATACTTTCACTTACCTGTGGACGATTTAAACGGCAGCACCCACACACCTGGATAAGATTTGAAAAAGGCAACTTCCACACCCGGATAAGATTTAGTAAGGCAACTTCCACACCTACGGTCGGCTACTTCCATGCACCTCTCTACAACAAAGACAACATGTACACCTGCTACTGTGTATAGAACGGTAAGCTGCTTACCGAGCGACTAGCACTTAGCCCTTAAAGGTCATACGGTATCTCTAACTGTAGGAAACAAGTTACCCTTACCAACAAATACTCACTGTTACACACTTTTTCCTGCGCAGAAAAATACACGTTAACCCAGATATTGATAACAATTGAAAAATGTAAATCTCAACGGCTTTATTTAAACACGTGGCAGCACAACCGGAAGTACGTATACGCTATTGTGCGACCAGTCACATACACAATAATGCGACTACCACACAACCGTATGACAAGGTTTTAGCTGCGTACGCAAAAGTGCATCTTTACTGTGCGCAAAACTGTGACTCAGCCGCGTGCTCACTACTGCGGCACCCCTTTAAACGTTAGGTTCTATCAACAAAGGAAAACAAACTTTTTCTCTTGTCCCTGGATTCTAGTCAGCTTCCTTGGCTCACATGAAAATGGATAGCAATCTTTCAGCACAAAGCGGTTGCAGGTAAACCCTGCATGTGGCCACTCCACCCTTTGCTGAGATATCGATAACCGTATGTGCCGTGTGAGTAGGTAAGTGACTTCACTATGATCCCCCAACTAAGGATACTGCCTTTGAACCTCTATATACCCTGCCTATACCTTCTAATATCCTTCCTATAAACCTCTAAGGATGACGCTAATTTACGTATGCAGTCATCCAGTAAATAAAGACTCCAGACTTAGAACATGTGGTTCCAAAGCACAAAGTATTATTCAAGTAAAAGTACAGCAGTTACATGCTATGATCCTCATAGAATCTTAGCGCAAAGAGATTATACAGACTCAAGTACAATTATACATACGCAGCGCTCTCTGGTCCAGATGTTAGGCATCAGCAAGAAACCCCTCGTCAATCAGCATTCAGCACAAAGACTAGGAACCCAGGGTCAGAGCACACATATTTATACCCCCCAGAAATAAACAACACAATAGAGAAGTTTGTTGCTAATACCATTGGTCCTAAAGGAGAGGGCATATGTTACAAGGCATTTAACAGGTTGATTCAAATAGACACAACCCAGCCTCTAACAACTGGGGGTCTCTGGTTTCCTGCCTCATGCAATATCCTAACAGTTGTTCATTTAATGTACATTTTGTTGCTTGAAGTCTCTGCGGTCCATAAGTTGAGAATGCATGATGCGATCTCCACACCGATGGTACCGGAATACTGTTGAAAGAGTGCACATCAGTACAATACCAATCACGGCTTACTTATCATGTATAAGACCTTAGTTACCAAATAATCTTTATTTCACAGAATGAACAAACTTAAATCTTATACTTTAAAGCTTATTAAACCTTTTATGTGAATATGTAATGTGTAAGTATGCGGGGTGTGATGTAAAGATGCTAGTTAACTTAGGGCAGATGCATGCGCATGAAGCTAATAAACAGTGTTTTCATACAGGATCTTATGCATTCGCTAATATGCAATTAGTTAACAGCACAATTGTGCATATTAATGTGTGTATGAGAAATGGTGCACTTAAATCTCACTTAAACTAAGTGAACACCTAGCAGTGTGGAATGCTGAGCCTTATAGTTCCACACGCCCCCCTCTCTCAGCAGCCCCCACCCTTCCCAGGCTCAAAAGTACAGTCCTTTGGTCTCCCAGGTTCTTGTGTAAATGCAAATTACTACAGCTACAAGACCCCAAACCTCAGATAACACTCTTGGCTTTGAAGGTATTTTATTGTAGGAAGCCTGCTAATGTAAGGTGCTACAAACGACCCTCTTGCTGTATTCAAGCAGGGCCACCTGGAGTGAGAGCAGACGTTATGTCCATGAAGCTTGTCTACACAGGCTAGTTGTCACGTGGCCATTTGCTCTGTTTAGCTAATGCAATCCAATTTTGACATACTATACAGCCATTTCTGAAATATATCCTTTAGGGGAATTATAATAATATACACTTTATCCAGAGCACCCAAACTACGTAAAGTCATGAAATGGGCTTTTGATGAATCACCGTAACTTATGGCGATGGTCACAGATGCAATCGCATGATGCTAATAGTAATATCGCCACATGTACTAAAGTGTGAGTTTATCTAAAATGGTGCTTAGGCGGCCATTCGCAAAATGGCGTCTTGCGATCTCATTTCCAAGATGGCGTCTTGCGGGCAGTCGCAAGATGGTGTCGCTGCGATTCAATTTTAAACTGATCTTGTCTCAGCCAATTATCCAGCTTCGACACTTCCCAGATTTATCATCGGATATGGGAGATATATATTTCCTGGTATGAACAACACAAGTTCAAACCTGAAAGGTTCTGAAGGTCTCACCTCTTGTCTTTTCTGCAAGAGGGGTTGGTTTAGGGTCTGAGATTGTCCTCTCTTATGGGACAAATTTCAGCCTCATCGATCCTCTTTCGAAGAAAATTGGACACCATTCCAGAAGTTCAGACCTTCTTCCCTCTTCGCATACAGCCTCCTTATGTCTCACCGTTTCCTCCTTGGAACTTGAATTTAGTTTTGGAGGCACTCCAAAAGGCACCATTTGAGCCTTTGGAATCTGTAGAATTGTGATATCTCACACTGAAGGTTGTTTTCCTTATTACCATTGCCACGGCCAGAAAGGTATCTGAATAAGCAGCTCTTTCTTGTAAAGCTCTGCTTCTTATTTTTCATGAGGATAGGGTAGTGTTGCGCACTAAACCTTCCTTTCTCCCGAAAGTGGTATCTATCGGCTTTCCACATTAACCAAGACACTGTCCTTCTGGCTTTTCGACAGAATTCAGTGACTAGTGAAGCTTCTTCCTTAGCACTGTTGGATGTGGTACGCGTGTTTAGCATTCACCTGGACCGTACTGCATCTTTGAAGCGTACGCATTCCCTGTTGGTGTTGATTAATGCACCAAAAAGAGGCTGGCCTGCCTCAAAAGGGTCCATTGCTAGATGGGTCACTTCTGCTATTAGGCAGGCATATTTGTCCTCGAATGTGACGGTTCTGGACTCATTTCGTGCTCACTAGACTCGTGCTATCGGAGCCTCTTGGGCTGTACAGCATGGTGCCTCGGTTGAACAGCTGTGCAAAGCAGCTCCCTGGTCATCCATACACACTTTCACAAAATGTTACTGCTTCCATACATTTAGAGCAAGGGATGCCAGTGTTGGGTGGAAAATACTTAGAGTGGCCGTTTCTGATGACCCCCCCCCTTAATTGGTTTGCTTTGGTATATCCCAGATGTAAGGCATCCCCCAGATGGATGAAAAAGGAAATATACAATTTTTACTCACTGTAAAATCTCTTCCTTCGAGTCCATCTGGGGGATGCCAAGGACCTTCCCTTGTTTGGTTTTTATACTAGATACCCGTGGTCTCTGGTTTTCTCAGTTCTTTCTGTGGGTCTCTTCCGGCTTTGATAAACATTAGACTGAGCTGACGGTGGAAGGGAAGGGGTTATATAGGGTGGAAGCCAGTTTTCAACTAGTTAGTGTCCGACTCCACCCTTCACTATGCATAACCCAGATGGACTCCAAGGAAGATGGACTCCAAGGCATCCCCCAGATGGACTCCAAGGAAGAGATATTACGGTGATTAAAAATCATATATATATATTTTTTTCTGCTTTGCAAATCGTCACACATCACAAGTGATTTTCAACATCAAACCATAGGACTAAGTGCTGTAAACCACAGGCTTAATTAATCCCATGGTTTCTATATTTGGCATTACATAAAATATGGTTTTATGTGCCGTCTGGCCTTTACAAAATCTGACTCTTTCCAAACTGCATAAAAAATCGCCAGGAAATGCGGAGTTATGCAAAACTACACGTGTATTGGTGGTCATCTGTCAGCGAGTTTATGCAAATGGCTTACAAACTCCTCCTTCCCTGTGTACATCCCTGCGGCCGATTGTGCAAGGACTGAGACACCCACATGTTGCAATACCGATTGGTGTTTGGACCATCGGTCACCATTGAAAATTGCATCAGCTCTATGGCAATTGCAGAGTCTCTGTCTGACCACGACTTCCTACGCCTGCGGCTGTGAATGCAGTCACTTGCATTGACACGCCTGTGACACTCCCATAATACATCCACTAAATGAACCATTTTAGTGTGCACTTCTAGCCCCCAACCATTCACCATCCGCCACACTTCTGACACCGTCTGAATACATAAACAGCACCTTTGTGTGTACGCTCAGTGTAACGCATGGACAATAGGAGATTTCATAATTTGCGCGGTTACAAACGATTGATCGACTACGTATTGGCACAGTGTACAGATTGCGTGCCGCTTTGAATCAGGCCAATGGTGTGTTCAAATTGATGACAGGTTCACTTTAAACAGTGTTATAAAAGGCATACCATAATTTACAGCTATAGGACCTTCTAATCATGATATTTGAGTTCTAGGCGTTCCTTTCTTTTCACACATATTTCTGTATAACGTGATCACATGCATTCCTCTATGTTTATTTCTGTGAATATCATACTCTCGGCAGGCAATAGATTCATAAAAGCCTGTCTTATCTGGAACCAGATACAATAACATCACTGTCTTATCTCTTATTGGGTGTGCTGAGAATTTGTTAGGAGAAAACATCATTTAACTGCAGTTGAGATTTCCAAAAAAGGTTAGAAAGAGCAGGGTTTGGTCGCGGGGGCCTTATAGTAAATGAGAAACAGAGAGAAAGGGATCAGGGGAAGATGATTAAATATGGACATGGATAGAGGGAGGTGATGGAAATTAGGACCACAGACAAAGAGAAAAAAAATCACCTTGTCTTTCTTTTTCACTGAAACATCAGTAATTTCCGCAGAACAAAATGTTCCTCTCATGGAAAAGAGTTTAATTTTGGCTGTCGACCTCTGACTTTTGGGATTATCCGCCTCTGCTTCATGTATTAACTTTTGAAGTTCAAGATTTTATATTTGCAGATTTTAGAGATGGATACAGTTTTAATGTTTATGTTTTACAATTTATGAGGTGATTCACAGGTGGACACAGGGACAGCATCAGGCGCAAGTGGCCTCTGTGCATGGCAGCGCCATAACTTTGAGTTACGGCACTTGGTACCGGCCACGCCAGCCTCAGCGAATGATATCATGCCATGGGGGTGGAGCCACAAGCGACCGGAAAAATCACGCTCCCCGGAGCATCTTCAGGTTGCTCCAGGGGGCTGTTTGACATTTGGAGTGTCCGGAGGAGGCTCCGGACGGCACTGCATTTGCGATTCTGGCTGCAGGTTGCCATTCCAGATACCCTGCTAATTAGATAAAAGGACCATGGGTGTTTGGCGGTGCCACCCACAAAGCGCTGCGCTCTGTGCGGCGGCACCAGTCACCTATAGCTAGTTACAGCCCTGGTGCATGTGTCTGAGACACACTGTGCATACGGCCTGATAGTTACCGCACACAGATGCAGACCGAAATTGAAAGGATATCCATGCAAATTCAATGGGGGCTTCTGGGTGGAAACTTGGAGATTGGCTAACAGACACGGGCGTTTTGCGGGTGTTTCTGTGTCCGCAACTGCGTCTAAACACACAGTTCCACTGACACTGGCAGCTATGGTCAGTTGGACATTCGGTGCCTTCCACAGGCAGGTGCAATGTCCAGTAGTGTGGCCGATGGGGTACGTACATCTGCGGAATCGTGCCACAGCCGGTGGGCGTCTCAATAGGACGCCCATCGGCCACGGCATTACCATAAAGATGCAGTAGCGTCCAAAGATGCAGCCGCTACTGCAACTGTGTCCACCTCTGAATCACCCCCTATCTTTTCATTCTGAATGTCAACATTACCCCCTAATTCCAGACATGGTATATGTGTAACCAGCATAACATACTACCTTCAGACTAACTCCATTAGGAGCATATGTTTCTAGTTTATACTGGCCTATCAGTACAGTCAAAAAGAGCCTGGCTTTCAGCCATATACAACTAATTAGACCTAATTGTCTATATCTGCACCATAAGTCATGTCACAGTCAGCCTTACCTTCTAGTGTATATCTTGTCCTTCAGCCAGGTCACATTTAGCCCGACCTCCTGCTCTGCATTACATTGAGCAAATAGATTGCAGATTACCTGAGCTTTTGGTCTTTATTTGGTGCATCAGCCTATTTATAGTCAGCCTGTCTTTTTGATCTACTCAAGGTCTATGGCCCATCAACTATATTATAGTCAGCCTGATTTTCTGGCTCACAGTGGGTCCATAATCCATATTATAATTAGTCTGTTATGTTGCACTGGTCCATCAACCATGTTATAGTCAGCCTTACCTTCTGGGTCACAATGGGTCCTTCAGCCATGTTATAGTTAGCCAGACTTTGCATGCCCCAATGTTTCCATCAGCCATGTTATAGTTAGCCTGACCTTTTAGGTCCCGGTGTATCCACAAGCCATGCTATAGTTAGCCTAACCTCTTGGGTTACCATGTGCCTATGTTATACTTAGTATAACCTTCTAGATCCTAGTAGGTCGATCAGCCATGTCATAGTCAGCCTGACTTTCAGGGTCACAATGGATCCATAACCTATGTTATAGTTAGCCTGACCTTTAAAGTCCTATTTGGTCCACAAACCATGTCATAGTAAGCCTAGCCTTATGGGTCTATAAGCCATGTTATAGTTAACCTTACCTCCTAGGCCCTAGTGGCTATATAAACCATACTATAGTCAGCCTGACCTACTAGGTAGCAGTGGGTCTATCAACCATGTTAAAATAAGTCTGACCTTCTGAATTAAAATTAAAATAAAAACAGGTTACAATTACTTTAGCCATATGTATCATGGATGCTGAAAGAGAAGTGCACTACTACACAGACTCCAGTCTTCCTGTTCTCCAGGGAGATTTCATGCCCTATCCCAAGATGACCATTCAAAACCACTACTGAGCATGTGCAGAGGCCATTTTGTATTTACTGTGTAGAGTGACATAGTGGGAGAGAGAAGTCTTCTAAGCTCCTATGAGAGACCTGATTAATACCTGCATATAAAGCTGTTCCAACATCCTGCACTGCTACCAATTTGCAGCATACACTCAACAGCTGGTGAGCGCACAGAACCCCGCTCCGCTCCATTACACATGTACATGTAAGAGTGAGTATGGCTGTACCTGATCTATCAATAAACCAACACCACTGGTTAAGTAACTGGGTTGTTCATAATTTAAATCATCTGCTGGTGTGTACCTACAGTCAGAGAAGTAGCGTGGGACCATGGTGCCTGGAGAAAGTGCATGTCATAGCGCCCCTCCCTGTACTGAACTGTGCCAGTGGGGCATTACCAGCCTGCAGGGGAATACTGAACTGAAGAGAAAACAGCAAACAATATCATGCTGGGCATTGAAGGAATAGAATGCTTCGGTGATGCACTATCTGACATTAAGGGGTAGCTCCATTGGCACTGCTTGATTTATGTATAGCACCTAGGATCTGACTTTTATCTCCTTTGAATCATTGTTATTAGTCAATTGAGGAGATTGTATTATATATTCTGATCATTTAACTTAAATTGACAGAGTACATGTGCTAGAGTGAAATTCCACAGGGTGCACAGCTTATTACTGCAGTTACTGCCCCAAGCAGCTGTCACTGGAGGGGGCACACTTATGGGAAGCTCCCTTCTCAGCTATGCTCTTACTTCGCAAATATACATTGCACCTATATTAATGTGAGTATACTAATCATGTTCTGTCGACCACCATTATTATTATTATTTCAGATCTCCTAATATTTTTTTAAAGACCTTTCAAATAACACTTTGTGGTCATGCCTGGGAACACCACCATTACTTTAAATAGCAAAGCAGTGACTTTATTCCTAAAGTTTAGGATTTTTCTTCAGATGTGTCACCTTTAAGTCCATTGAAGCACAGAATGAGGAGAGAAATAGGGAGGGGATCAAAGAGGAGAGGGGAGAGAAAAGTGCCAATTAGAGAGGGGAGGTGACAGAGGCCAATAAGAAAAGGATAGGAGATGGGTATTGACACAAGAAAGGAGAGGGGAGGGGCAAAGAGTTGATCAGAGAGGGGTGGTGACAGATGCCAATACGAAAGGAGTGAACAAGGGCAAAGAGCCGATCACATGGTAGATAGGGGAGGAAATTAAAGAGGTGAGAAATTGATGTAATCAATCTGACAGGAAAAGGGAGGTGACAGAAGATGATCACAGAGGAAGGAGGACTGGAGGGGAGGCAATCTGGACAGCTTGAGGGAGCATGAAATGTAGAAACAGATCTCAGATCCATAACGTATTTAGAATATAGAGCAAACAAACCGATATAAAACTAACAGTCGGCTGTCACACTATGTAGTACTCCATGAATTCCGGAACCCTGGATACCGCCCTCTGTTCATTTTGGCGGCCGGAGCTCATGCTCCACTGGAACCACCCTCGCTACTGCCCTGCCTACAGTCAGAGGAGTAGCGTGGAACCATGGCGCCCAGAGAAAGTGCATGTCATATTGCCCCCCCCCTGTACTGAACTGTGCCAGTGGGGTTTGGGCAGCCTTCGGGGGAATACACAAGTGAAGAGAGAAGCAGCAAACAGTGGCAGTATCACGCTGGGGCATGGAGGTACCATTGGGGGTACAAAATGCTTCAGTGATGCACTGTCTGACATTAAAGGGTAGCTGCTTTGGCACTTCTTTATTTATGTATAGCACCTAGGATCTGACTTTTATCTCCTTCGAATCATTGTTATTAGTCAATAGACGAGATTGTATTATATATTCTGATCATTTAACTTAAATTGACGGACTACATGTGTACCAGTGAGATTTTACAGGGTGCACAGCATATTACTGCAATTACTGTCCCGAGCAGCTAATCACTAGAGTGGGAACACCTATGGGAAGCTCCCTTCTCAGCTATGCTCCTACTTAGCAAATATACATTGCACCTAAAATATATTAATGTGAGTACTGCTAACCATGTCATGTTCTGTCTGCCACCATTATTATTATTTCAGGTCTCCTAATATTTATTAAAAGACCTTTCAAATAACATCTGTGGTCATGCCTGGGTACAACCTCATAGCAAAGCATTTAACTTTTTTAATCTCATACCTTATAGTTGAAGTTTAGGACTTTACCTCAGATGTGTCACTATTAAGTCCATTGAAGCACAATGAATGAATGAGGAGAGAAGGATGGAGAGGATCAAAGAGGGCAGGGGAGAGGAAAGTGCCGATCAGAGCAGGAAGGTGACAGAAGCCAATAAGAAAGGAGAAGGGAGGGGCAATGCCAATCAGAGTGGGGCAGAGACAGAAGCCAATAGGAGAGGGGAGGGGGAAAGAGCCAATTGGAGAGCGGTGGTGACAGAAGCCAATAAGAAAAGGAGAGGAGAGAGGTAGTGACAGAAGCCAATAAGAAAGGTTAGAGGAGGGGCAAAGAGCCGATCAGAGAGGGGTGGTGACAGGAGCCAATAAGAAAAGGAAAGGAGAAAGGCAGTGCAGAAGCCAATAAGAAAGGAGAGAGGAGGGGCAAAGAGCCGATCAGAGAGGGGTGGTGATAGAAGCTAATAAAAAAGGAGAGGAGAGAGGTAGTCACAGAAGCCACTAAGAAAGGAGAGAGGAGGGTCAAAGAGTCGATCAGAGAGGGGTGGTGACAGAAGCCAATAAGAAAGGAGTGGACAGGGGCAAGGAGCCGATCACAGGGTAGAGGTGAGAAGTGAATGTAATCAATCTGACAGGAAAGGGGAGGTGACAGAAGATGATCACAGAGGAGGGAGGGCCGGAGGGGAAGCAATCTGGGCAGCTTGAGGGAGCATGAAATGTAGAAACGGATCTCAGATTCATAACTTATTTATGATATAGAGCAAACAAACCAAGATAAACTAACAGGTGGCCGTCATACTTTGCAGCGCCCCATGAATTCCGGAACTCTGGATGGCACCCTCTGTCCATTTTGGCACCCTTGCTACACCCCTGCATACAGTATATAACTCTGCAGTATCAACACCTGCACACACATCATTTCCAGCAATGGATATATAGATTTTATTAGAATATCCCTTCCTATCCTGTCAGAATTTAGGATAAATACTGGATAACAGACATTTCTCACATTTAAAAGAAAACAACTGTGCCTTTAAGAAATGCCTGGGAAATGGTTTGATTAGTGTGATTGCATGGCTGGAAAATAATCCCACACAAGTCACTTATCCTCTTAGTCTTTAAATAGGAGTGTAAATCACAGGATTACTATGACAGAGAACTCACGCTCTTTTCTCACTGATGGGAACAAAACATTGTCACTACCTGCGACCATTGTCACTATATGTTATACGCTCACATGAACGGGAAACGTGAATTTGTATGTAGAGAAATAAGACAGACTTGCAGAAACCGGTTCTATAAAAGAGCTTTCCTTATACACTTTTACCATCCAGAGTATGACACAGTGGTTCTGCTCTTGCTGAGTATGTTGTACCATAATACCAGATGTAGCTCAAAACCTATTTCAACTTGACCCTTTTCCTATTAACTTAGGGACATCCAGGCCTACATTGCTGCTGTGACTCCCATAAGCATCTTCCAGTCAGTAATATGTGCCAGCCAAGTCTTACCATCATTATCTAAAAGCTCTAGGCAGATGCAAGAGAGAGAGGTAGGTACTATGTTGTACCTTATGAATACCTAATAATCTTTATACCCAAATGTCGCTGTTTAGCATTGCAAGTCGCACAATAAATAATTGCTTTCCAGACTTTGAGTGTGGTTCCAAAGCACAAAAAGTTATTATTCACATAAAAGAATATAGTTACACGCCTTGATCTAAAATACAATTAGCACAAAAGATTATACATTCACAAGGTACAGTCGATACATATACGCAAGCGCTCTGGATCCAGATTTCCCGACATCAAAGGTGAAGCCTCCGTCAAAAGAAAGAATATAATGACTGACTACTGGACATAGAGCGTTTGAATATATACCGTACAGAGAGTGGGCAATACAATAGAAACGAGTTGGCATAATCCCATTGATTCTTCCTCTTGGTTCTTCAGTAAAGATGCGGTTCATAGGTCAGTTTGTACAGTAGGGGTTCAGCCCTCCAACGGCTCTTTGTGTGTGGTTTTCCCGCCGAAGAACAAGTCTAAACTGGCTAATAAACATTACATTACAGTGTACATTTCAATACCTAACTCTCTCTGATTCATAACTTGCAGACGCATGTTGTGATCTCCTTGCCGATGGAACCGGAGATCTGCAATTAGACAGTGGTTTAGAATGGCACCAAACACGGTCTGCTTATTATGTACTAAACCTTAGATCTCAAATACATTAATTTCACAACATGATTGATAGCGAATAAAACCTTGGATATTAACCTTAAAGCTGGGGAACCTTTCAGTGTAAGTGTGCAACGTGTAAGTGTGGGGATATTTAAGTAAAGACGCTAGTATGCATTTTGCGTCTACATGTTTTTGGAGTACACCATGGTACGTGCTTTGTGGGGTTGTTCATATTATATGTATTAATAAATGTACATATTGTATTGTGAGGACTTTTAATGTAGGGCAGTGGCAGATGCACGACGCTAATAATCATAACATAGCGCCGTACACGAAGGTATCGTGTAGGCGCCGCAAGATGGCGTGCTGCGGACAACGCAAAATGGCGTAGTGCAGATATTAATTTTACAAGTTAGGTCTCAGCCAACCATCCGGCTTTGACAACCTGTATGTACCGGCAGCCATACATGCGCTTAAGCATTTGAACACTCAGGCTGTGCAGATCCCCCATTGCCGGGTGTAGGTAATGCTATCACAAGATGATGTTACCAAGCATCAAAAAGAGATGCTCTCCGTTTCTAGATCAATTATACAGACTATAGGGAAGCTGCAAACAGCGAAAATACAGGGACCGCATGAGAAATCAGTGCTTTCTCTGCTCCATCTCTTTTACTAGGAGGAAGCAGGGTTAATCCCTTTCTCACTACTTCATAAATAGACCCCTGAAGCAGTATTAGACAACCTGTCATGTATCAAGGGCTGAAGAATATGATAAACCTGCCCCAAAATGATCTCACACCCTCACATCACTTGTCCCAAATCTCCCCGAAAGTTTCAAATTCCATTGTGAGCCTCACAGACCTCCCACTAATGCTGGGTACAGACTATACGATCCGTTGTACCATATATTACTCTGTTGCGATTGGAACGATATAATATACACATTGTATAGTGTGTACACCCGATGGTCTGACAATCCCGACGGTCGTTTATTGCATCACCAGCTTGGTAAATATGCCAGCATCACATCCCCCATACCCATGAGACTGCGGCTACTGTGGGAAATGGAGTGACCACAGCAGATATAGTACATTTAGGGGATACTAAATATTTGAAGGAACCCCTTGGGTGTTTGGGGGGGGATATGTTGCAAATATTTAAATAAATAAATAGGCCCCTATCTCCTTTTTTCCTGTATTGTTTTATTTTGAATCCAGTTCTACCTCTAATTTTATTTCTTTATTTATTATTTGTTTTTGGTTTCTTTTGTATTTATTTTTTTACTTTAACTGTGTTCTCAAGTTCAATGAAGAAAAAAGTTATTGAAAAAAATGAGAGTTTATATTTTGAGCAGTCGATAATTTTTATATACATGTTGGCATTATGACTGGTTGACATATTATTCCACGCCGATGGGGATATGGTAACTCCTGCATCAGTCTATTAGGCGTACAAAGTGACCGGTTCTAGAGGAAGGTAGCAGGAGGGAGTGAAGTTGTCGGAATGGGGTGTTATAGATCATTTTGTATAAGCACGACCTGCGCACAGATGTAATTGAGGTTATTTTAGTGGAGATTGTTTAAATTAAAATTCAACTTTCTGCTTCATATCAGAGATGTATCTTCTCACAGAGCCTGTTCCTGTGTCACTGCCGGATTACCAAATAGGCAGAGTTGGCACCGGCCTATGGCCCCTGTGCCTTTTAGGGGCCCATCGACAACGTATCAAAATAATATTGATTTCATCTTGAAATAAATTTACAATCGGGCTTTCTTAAAATGTTTCCAAAAGATACAACAAAATTAATCAACTCAAAGAAATGAGAACTTTACATTAAAGACTCTATAGAGAAAATACTGTAATAATGTAATGTACGGTAGTACATAATCCATAGACATTCACATTACAGTTTGCCTCTTAAAAGCTCATCTTCTATCAGCTGTCAGTTTGTAAAAAAATTCTGGTGCAACCTACGTACGGTTTATTAAACTTTTTGGTTGGTAAAATGAAAAACATATTAGAAGATAATTTGCAAGGGGGGTCCCGAGATTTTGACTGTCTAGGGGCCTCCACAGGGTTTAATCCAGCACTGGTCTGTGTATCTTATCACCAAACTACAGGTGATCTGCTAATCACAACTTTTTATGACTACAGCCATGACCAAAAGTTTTTTGAGAATGACACAAGTATTGGTTTTCACAAAGTTTGCTGCTTCATTGTATGTAGACCTTTTTGTCAGATATTACTATGATATACTGAAGTAAAATTACAAGCATTTCATAAGTGTTAAAGGCTTTTATTGACAATTATATAAAGTTTATTCAAATAGTCAATATTTGCAGTGTTGACCCTTCTTTTTCAAGACCTCTGCAATTCGCCCTGGCATGCTGTCAACATCTAGGCCACATACTGACTGATGGCCGCCCATTGTTGCCTAATCAATGCTTGGACATTGTCAGAATTTGTGGGGGTTTTTTTGTTCACCCGCCTCTTGAGGATTGACGACAAGTTCTCAATGGGATTAAGGTCTAGGGAGTATCCTGGTCATGGACCCAAAATGTCAATGTTTTGTTCCACTTAGTTATCACTTTTGCCTTATGGCAAGGTGCTCCATCATGCTGGAAAAGGCATTGTTTGTCACCAAACTGTTCTTGGATGGTTGGGAGAAGTTACTCTTGGAGAATGTTTTGGTACCATTCTTTATTCATGGCTCTGTTCTTAGGCAAAATTGTGAGTGTGCCCACTCCTTTGACTGAGAAGCAACCCCACACATGAATGGTCTCAGGATGCTTTACAATGGTACCAAAACATCCTCCAAGAGCAACTTTTCCCAACCATCCAAGAACAGTTTGGTGATGAACAATGCCTTTTCCAGCATGATGGAGCACCTTGCCATAAGGCAAACCTGATAACTAAGGTGCTCGGGGAACAAAACATTTAAATTTTGGGTCCACGGCCAGGAAACTCCCCAGACCTTAATCCCATTGAGAACTTGTGGTCAATCCTCAAGAGGAAGGTGAACAAACAAAAACCCACAAATTGTGACAAACGCCAAGCATTGATTAGGGAAGAATGGACGGCCATCAGTCAGTATGTGGCCCAGAAGTTGATTGACAACATGCCAGGGCGAATTGCAGAGGTCTTGAAAAAGAAGGGTCAACACTGCAAATATTGACTCTGCATAAACGTAATGTAATTGTCAATAAAAGCCTTTGACACTTATGAAATACTTGTAATTTTACGTCAGTATACCATAGTAACATCTGACAAAAAAGTGTAAAAACACTGAAGCAGTAAACTTTGTGAAAACCAATATTTGTGTCATTCCCAAAACCTTTGGCCATGGCTGTATATTACAGTCGCTCAGGATCTCAGCGGTTAGAACCCCAACGCCTCTATCCAACAGGGTTAGGATACCTACACATGCAGGTAAGTATCCTAACCCTCCCCCTAAACCTAACCCTTCCTCCCTGCAGCCTAAACATAACCCTCTCCCCCCACAGCCTAAACCTAACCTCCCACCCTCACAGCCTAACCCTTACCTTCCCATGATGCTGAACCCCTAGCCCCAATACTTATCGTAGGGATGCTGGTGTCCCGGGATTCTGACTGGTGTCAGAATCCCAGCACCGGAACTCCTGACAGCCGGAATATAAACTACAGTACATCCCATTTTAAGAACATAAATGTGAAAGTGAAAAGAGTTCTAGAAATCAGTGCCAGGAAGTGCTTAGTGTTACACATCACAGTGGGTGACATCAGTTGTAGGATGATAAATGTACATAATCCTCTAACTATCACGGAGAGATGTTACTGTTATCCAGACCGGACTGTGAGGCAATATCGTTACATGCATGGGTTTTCCCAGTCCGGAGATCTCTGTGTATTAGATATTGAAACCCAGCACATCTGCATCCTGATGGAATTCCCCTAAACTTTTGATATGTCTTAGGCCACAAGGGCAGATATTGCTCAATTGCGAAAATAAGACTCGCCTCCCCCAATTTCCAGTTATTTTTACAGTTCATAATAATTTTAACCTCTTTGCTGCTGAGGGTTTTCTCACCCGTGCGCTGAGACTATATTTCAACGTTACCGCTTGTCACCTTCCAACATCAATGTCACTGATATTTCTTTATGATCAACCCACACAAATTATACCTTGTTATTTTAGAAGACTTTGGACAGGATGTATTAAGAGGGAAAATGTGGTAGAACCATGAAAATTCAGTTTATGGGGGTCTCACTGCATTTCCCATATGTACAGAGCACCGGAATGCATCGCTTCGTT
Organism: Taudactylus pleione; assembly: GCA_031769625.1. Lineage (NCBI taxonomy): Eukaryota > Metazoa > Chordata > Amphibia > Anura > Myobatrachidae > Taudactylus > Taudactylus pleione. Next base: position 292,326 of record JAUIMM010000808.1, on the reverse strand, counting down.
CTGGTGGGTAACACTACCTTCAGGTGGCATCAGGGGCAGAACTATGGGAGACCATGGAGGCGCCTGCCCCCGGGCTCCAGCACTGAAGATGCACCTCTTTCATCGCCAACAATATATTCACCCCACTTAGGGCTGTAACTGTGTACTCGGAGTGTACCATCACGGCTGCCCAATACATGGCACCTCTTCCCAACACCTGAGAAGCCACCATACACTAGTGGAGAGGTCCGTGTCAGACCATCAGCTGCTGCCTTCATCTATCTATGGCCTGTCCCTACTCATTGGTGTTGCTGCTCCACAGCAGCTCCCCTGGCAGACTTTGCGCACGCCGAAGACAGGTGCACCCAACAAAGGAAAGGGGTGAGGTCTCATGGGAAAAGCCGTAATCACGAGCCCCGCCCCGTCATTTCCGTCATGCTGTGTGCATGCCCAGTGCTCTTGGAGCTGCTGGACATGTTCCCAGTCCCTTTCTCCAATCAATAGATGCCACATGCAATGCGCATGGCATCTATTCACCATTTGTTCTGCTGAGCAGAGCAGCAGGTGAGAGGGGCTTCCCCCCATCTGGTACACTGGTCGCTCGTAGCCGGCCAATTTTTGCATTGTGCGTATGCATCGCAGTGCGCGTGAGCGAACCAGTGCTAAAGATCGGGAAGCAATCGTTCGCTGCGCATAGACAGCCCAGCAGAGTGAGTGACAGGAGAGACTGTTTGTGGGTGGTGACAGGGGCTGGCCATTAAAAACAGGGGAGTGGAGGTGCAAACGCAGGCGTGCCTGAGCGTCTAAACGCTGTTTTAGAGGCGTGCATAATTAATAGGCAGCGTCATAGTACCCATCTCCTGGTTGAATTTTACACTGAAGTGCTCGCAGTGCTTGCTGTAGGGTATAGTCAACTTCAAGCTCTACGAATGCATCTGATGGTTGCATACACTTCCTGGAGATGACGTGCGCAAGTGGGCGTCTTAAGATAGGCTGGTGGGTGTCTACATACACAAAGCAATCGCACGCCAAAACATAGTGGGCATGTTATGCCTTGCCGTACGATCACCTGCCTTGCCGTCACTTAGCTGAATTTGCATTCGCATCGAGCAAGCGGGTTTGAATCAAGCCCTTAGTACCCAACACTGGCTAGTCAGACCACCCTTCACCACACTAGCACCCTCCCCTAGCAAGCCTAGCACACATCATTTGCAAACCAGAACACAACCTTGCCACCCTAGCACCCGCTTCCATTACACATTATATTACTCCATAATAAGATGTTAGCAGCAAATTTCTCATTATAAAATTGAAGCCTGATATTAATTATGTCATCACACACTTAATGGCAGCTGTAGCTGATGACTTATCCCCCCCCCTCCACTGCAGAATACTGCAGTCCGTGGTTGTGACTGCCATCCGAAAAGGGGGACTGTGCCACTAAAATCAGGATGGTTGGGAGGGAGGTGTAATAGATAGATAATATATATGTATATATACAGTCACAAACACACACACTCTTATATACAGTGTATATAGAGAGGTAATGTAGTGTGTATGGGCCCCTCTCCTACACCTGGGCAATACATACTGCAAGATATCAAAGATATTATCAATACAGTATAAATAGCTAATAGATTGCTGTAAAATTTATTACAACACACAAATTTAACAAGTCCTAATGCAGAAATTTTTTTTTATTTTTGTAAATACATTACAGCTCCCAATGTATAAACTATATGCTAGTTTCCATTTATTGAAGTGATTGCCAATAATTTTTATAGTAAATATGATTATTAATTTAATCTGTTATTTATTTGTGTCTTACAATTACTCTGCAGCAGTGTCAGTTATGTAACATTACACGCCCCCCCCCTCTTTCAACCCTGTTACTTACTCCTTGGTTGGTCCGGGTGTGCAGAGTGTGGGGGCATCCCTGATAGGTCCTGTTTGGGCGTCAGGCCAAGCAGAGTGCATCCTGGGAGGGTCCTGGTCGGACGGCAGGCAGAGTGGAGGGTCAGCACTGTGGGTCCGGTCGGGTGACAGGTAGGGTGGATGAACAGCCCATGGCTTCTGCTCGTGCAGGGGGCAGCGAAGAGCGGCATCCCTGGGGTCTTCTCTCTACTGTCTTTGGCCGCGCCGGGGACTGAAATGTGATCTAGTGGCTATTACAGCGCCCTCTATTGGCTGGCGCTCTACGCGCCCGTGTAGTTGGCGTAACGGGCAGGCCGGCCCTGGTGACACGTCCAGTCCCCCCCTCGCCCACAACTCCCAGTCTCACTCCTCCCTGGCGGCAGCCCTAGCCTCAGACGCGTGCACCAGTTTTGGCGCACCCACTCACCCACAACTCCCCGTCCAACTCCTCCCTGATGGCAGCCCTAGCCGCGCACCCATGCAACAATCATGGTGCCCCCTCCTCACCCACAACTCCCCGTCCCACTCCTCCCTGGCGGCAGCTCTAACCGCAGAGCCGTGCAGCAGAGTCCGGAGTGTCTAGGCCGAGCATAAGTGCGGCCTCACATCTTCTTCCAGGAGCTGAATGTCAACAAGGATGCACCCGGATAGAGCTACAGGTAAGAGGGCATGGAAGATGGGGGCCTGGGGCACCAGCGACTGAGTCTGGGGGACAGATCTTTGGTGGAGCAACTTACCAGCATGTGATGCAATCGGCAGTAGACTGGGCATTTCGAGATTTGTAGTCCCACCACAGTGGCAGACTTACAGTATCTTGACTTAAACTCAGTCCTCAAAGCCACCGAATCAGGTGGTTTACCCCTCCATCAGGGGTATCAGGATGGCTTCTCATCCCACATCAGGTGACTTTCACAAGGAGGACTCTGAGCCTCATGCTAATTGCACCATACAGGTCACTATCTTATCTGTCAGTAATGCATACAGATGTGTCACCATACATCTGTCCTCCGTGCGCATAAGGTGTGAGCGCAGAGTGACTCGGTAGCACCGAGCATCTTTTTGTGCAGATATTTCCCTTCAAATACATCTTATTCGCACAGCGATGAGAATACCACACACATGCAGCTTCTGCTGATTAACATGTGGCATGCCTATATTATGTGTGTGACTGCGGGTGTGTCTGCATGTGAAATGCTACATTACAATGTCAGCTGCTGTGACAGGGGGGCACCAAATTATAACTTGCCTCTGGGTGTCTGGGATGAATTTAGGACACTGGGCGGTGTTACCCAATAGAAGCCTATGGGCTTCTTAACAGGACGCTACCCCTTGGGAGGGATCCGATCGGATGAGGGCACAGTTACTGTACTGCCCTTCGCCCCATATACAGAATGCATATGTTTTCCATGGGTTGGGTATGAAGTACTGGCAGTCGGGATGTCAGCTGCCAAAATACAGACAGCGGCGTCCCGATGTTCGGTATCCCGACAGGTGGAAGGTAAGTATCCTAACCCTCTCCCTTTAACCCTCTAACAATCCTTTTCTGCACCCTACCCTCTCTACCCCGTACCATAACCACCCTAACCCTCCCCCTTGGTGCCTGAACCTAACTCTCCCCCGGTAGTTCCTTACCCTAATTATCCCGGGGAAAATATCGGCGGCCATTTTCGCGCATGCACAGTATTGCTGTCAGCATACACAGTAGATTCTGGCACTAAGCCATACTTACCGACTTTCAGCTCCCTCCTCCCGGGAGGCAGCTGTCAAGCTTCCACAGCGGGGGGGGGGGGTACGTGCCGCGGCAGAAAGGGGTTATTATGTGGTGATGATGCAGCATTGGGGGCGGAGCATGGGCCTGACCGTGCAATTGCGTCATTGTGGCCCCGCCCCTTCTTCACAGTGGCGAGATTAACGGCATTGCGAAGCAGGGGGCGGGGCCATGATGACGTTATTCACAGTCTGATCCTGTTCTGATAATAATTACCTATCAGGAGATCTTTTTATAATATATACAGAGACCCAGAACTGTCTGATCCTGTCCTGATAATAATGACCAGTCAGAAGATCTCTCTATATTAGATACAGAGACCCAGCACTGTCTGATCCTGCCCTGATAATAATGACCAGTCAGAAGATCTGTCTATATTAGATACATAGACCCAGCGCTGTCTGATCCTGTCCTGATAATAATGACCAGTCAGGAGATCTCTCTATATTAGATACAGAGACCCAGCACTGTCTGATCCTGTCCTGATAATAATGATCAGTCAGGAGATCTCTCTATATTAGATACAGAGACCCAGCACTGTCTGATCCCGTCCTGATAATAATGACCAGTCAGGGGATCTCAACTCTCTATATTAGATACAGAGACCCAGTGCTATGTGATCCTGTCCTGATAATAATGACCAGTGAGCAGATGTCCAGCATATTATATACATTTCTAGTTAAGGGCACTGTATGTCCAGCCATTGAGGGGTTACACTAGTATGAGGCAGAGTCAGGGTCTGTAGGGATTGCACAGTCAGGGTAGGGGAAGGTGAATGTGTTCTGGCTCCGCCTTTGCTCTGTGCTCAGTACTGAATGACTCACATATCTGAGACTGCTCTGTGCCTGACAAGGAGGAGAGGATTATACAGGTCTATGTCATACTCCACTACCTGATGTGTCTGCCTGTCTGAGGAACATCACACAGGTAATATCACCCTGGACCCCCTCACTTGTCTCCCACTACCCCCAATGTAGGCCAGTGCTAACCCCAATGCTCTCACATTGTGCTTTATAGAGAGAGGCTACATACTGTACATATATACAGTATATAGAGAGATATATATTTATAGCAGGATTTACAGAAAGGAGCATCACATTATACACTGGTGTTGATAGAAAAGGACTATATATTTCTTCATGTTCTATAGCCTATAAGGTATCATGTTTCTAGAAAGAGTCTATAGAATGTTTCTAAAAATGGCTAAGTTACCATTGTTCAGTAGAAATGGGCTGTATCAATTATTCCTTGTTTCTAGATAGGGGTTATATAATCGTACATTGTTTCAGAATAGGATAACTACACAAGGTTTTCAGATATAGGTGATATTACCTGTACACAGCAATCTTGAAAAAGGCTCAATTATTATACAAGAATTCTAGAAAAGGTGATAATAATTAATATTGAAATTATAAATATTGAAACTAAATGTGTGGATTTTTAAAAATAAAAAAGGATACATTATACTATTACGTAAGCTTGTGTATACATTCTTTGCAGCATACAATGTTTTTGGAAATGTATGTACAGTTGATGTGTGTAGAAGGAGGGTAGTTAGTGTTTCTGAACTTGTCCTTGTCTCTGTAATAAATCAAGGATTGTGATGAGATGACTGTAACATCAAACGGAGTATGATTAATTGCAAGCTCTTTGGTCATTGTCAGTCACTCTCTTTGAATGTGCCATACACACAACTCATGAATGCAATCTGAGATAGTTACATGAATGTTACTATGCGGGATGTGAGCTTTTTGCTCTGTCCTGACGTGAGGGCTGGGGCATATGAAATCTCACTTATGTCCAGGAGGCTAGGGAGAGTTGTCATGCGGTTACACATGTGGTCTCCATATAGGAGAAGTCCTCTGTCCAGCTGAGGGAGTGGGTTAGCTGTAGTGATAGAAAATAATATTATCCTGAAAGAGTAGCAGCTGCTTGGATCAAACTCCCAGCAGAATGTGATCACAAAACTAATATGTATGGGAAACTAATACACAGGTCTCCCCTAAACCATTAATAAGTGAGATTGGCAGACTAGATGGGATTGATATATCTGCCTCAATTTAACTTTATGGTATGTTTCTGCATTACGCTGCATTCTGAATAGTTTGTTTCATTTGTTCAACTTTTGTTATTGGTAGTTACACCAATATTCAGTTATACTGTACGTTCTATAATAATGCATTAAACTCAGCGACTAGCTATTGTATATTACTGCCAGTAATTCCGTGTGGTTGCTCTTACATAATGTGCCATCTAGTATCGTCTTATTGTACCAGGTAAAATTGACCTGGTCACATAATGCATTCCGTATATCACAGCATACAGATATTTCCTGGGATTGTAATTAGGTTCAGGTTTGTGGAAAGGCTGTGGCATGGCAGGGTAAAAGGGGCATCGGTCTGCTAACTTGGCACTTCATCCTTTAATTCTTCTCTATTAATAATAGTTTTTATGCACATATTGTAAATATAGGGCAAACATTTAGTCACTGGCTCAAATAGGGATGAAACAGTTTCATGTCTCTATGTGTCTCAGTAGTAGGATCAGTTTCAGGACGGCACCCAGGATATTGTTTATTTGAATTGGTGGATGCCAGAATTTTAGAAGAACTAGTAGATAGATAGACCTTGAGATTAAGTTGCTCCACATTTCGTTATACTTAATCTGTGACTTTATACACAATTATTACCAATTCCTTTGCAATAAAAGTAGTACATTGCGTTCCTTGTAGGCTGTACCGCACCGTATGGCGCAATAAAAATTGATGTATGAGGACAAATCTGTATATACTGTATGTGTACTATATACACTGATCATCCATAACATCCATAAGCACTTGCCTAATATATAGTTGATGACTTTCTGGCTGACAGGTCGGCACAGCGAGGGGGGGGGGGAGCCACAGGGGAAGTGGTGCAGCATAGGGGGCAGTGTGGGGGGCATGGTTGCGCGAACGCATCATCGCGGCCACTTCCCCACTATACAATGCAGTGATAACTGGAATTGTACAGCGGTGGGTGGTTCTATGATGAAGCTGTTCAGCCCGAATCACGTCATCTGCCGTCCCAGACGCCTACTTCACGTGGTAAGCAGGTGGCGGCCGGATCCAAGAGACTTGCCCACTTTTCCGGGAGGGCCGCCTGATTTTCTGCCATAATATTGTATAGGTCCCCACCCACGTCGCCAAAACAGCTCTGACCCATCAAGGCATGGATTCCACAAGACCTCTGAAGGTGTCCTGTGGTATCTGGCACCAAGACCTTAGCAGCAGATCCTTTAAGTCCTGTAAGTAGCGAGATGGGGCCTCCATAGCTTGGACTATTTTTCCAGCACATCCCACAGATGCTCGATCGGATTGAGATCTGGGGAATTTGGAGGCCAAGTTTCTTTGTTCCTCAAACCATTCCTGAAAATTTTTTGCAGTGTGGTAGGGTACATTATCCTGCTGAAGGAAGCCAATGTCACTGCCATCAGGGTATACCGCTGCCATGAAGGGGTATGCTTGGTCTGCAACAATGTTTAGGTAGGTGGTACATGTCAAAGCAGCATCCACATGAATGCCAGGACCCAAGGTTTTCCAACATTGCCCAGAGCATCACATTGCCTCCGCCAGCTTGCCTTCTTCCCATAGTGCATATTGGAGCCATCTTTCCCCAGGGAAACGAAGCACATGCACCCGGCAGTCCACATAATGTAAAAGAAAACGTGATTAATTAGACTAGGCCACCTTCTTCCATTGCTCCATGGTGCAGTTCTGATGCTCACTTGCCCATTGTATACATTTTCGGTGGTGAACAGGGGTCCGCTTGGTCTCCACTCTCTCACTGTCCTATGTGCTTCTGCGACTGTGCTGCTATAAGACAGTGGGAGCGGTCACTGACCCGGCTAAGTAGTACCCGCTTCCCCACACCATCCTCTGCGCCACTGATTTTCAAAGTTGCTCAGATCCTTACGCTTGCCTATTTTTCCTGCTTCCAGCACATCAATTTCAAGAACTGGCTGCTCACTTGGAGGCAGATGTATTATACCGGCACTTAACGTGCCGTTTTAATGTTTCCTGCTTCGCGTCTTTACTGAGGCGAAGCCGGAAGCACTAACGATGAGATGTATTAACATCTCATCGGCTGGAGCGGGGGAGTGATAACTGCCCCCTCCAACGATCCCTGCCTGAGTACACATCACAGCTTTAGGCTGATGCGCGGTGTCTCAGTCCCGGCTGGCTCCACTGAGCATGCACAAGATCTTGCAAGCATTGCGAGATCCCACGTGCAGCCCTGGAGCTGGCCGCCCCCCGCAGCAGGGTCAGCGCTGGCCCTGCTGTGGGGATAGGGCACCGTCAGACTGCAGCTGTCTATAGTGACAGCTGCAGTAAGCAGAACGGTCATGCGAACTGACCGTTCATACATAACCCTGCCTTGTAGATACAGCGCCGATAATGACAGGGGCACATAGCGCCCCTGTCATTAACCGCCCAGCCCCCCAATCATACATGGGGGAGAAGTGGTATCAGCGAACATAACGTGCGCTGATGCCGCTTCGGCGGTTAATACATCTCCCCATTGTTGCCTAATTTATCCCAACCCTTTGACAGATGCCATTGTAACAAAATAATGAATTTTATGGCTGATCGGTGTGTAAAAAAAATAATATATATACACACACACACATACATACATATATACAGAAATACAGACATGCTCACATACTGTATATATGACTCATTTATAACCTGCAGTGATGGGGCAGCTGCACACTATGAGCTGTTAGTGATGTCATGTCTGAGATGTGTCTGCACCACCTGGATGGATCCCAATACTCGGGGCCAGTACGTTTTTCCCACATTCACAATACTTTCATTGGCTGTAACATGCACTCCTGTGGCTTTACATTACACTGCCTCATCTTTGTATCTTGCTTTTGTGCTTTTCTTTCATGTGATTATTGTGTGTGATCAGACAGAGCTGTTTCGTTTTGCTGTCCCGGGTTACAAAACAAAGCTGTTCTCTGGATACAACTCCTTCCAAGATGTACACAGGCTGCCGGAATCCAAGGCCATGCAAGACACGACAACAATCCTGGTTACATGTGCTCGGGGCTGCAAAGGGTACAAGGAGATCTTAAGATAAGATAATGTATTGGGTAAAAGTCATTTGATCGTGGACATAAGCACTTAGGGTCAGAGTTGGATATGTGAAAATATGCAAATGAGGCCGGGATATGTATTGAGACGCCCAATTGTGACTTTTCAAACCCAAGTATCCCTGTACGAAGATGCACCATCTATCGCAGACCATTCCATTATTGCAGTTCTTCTGAGTAACTCTATGGTCTCGCAGAATGGCTGTGGGAGCTGAGACTCTGGAGACATTTTCTTGGAAACGGAATCGCAGACGCAGGATGTGACACGCACCCAAAACGGTTGCGACACGCCTGTATCTTTGCTGCCGCTCCCCGTTACCTCCTCCAAACACTCCCTGACTGTGAATCACACTGCGAGTAGTCGTTGCGAGCGAGTACAGTAATGTACCTTGAGTATGTGCTGATAGCTGATAATTATTCCACTGCGAAAACATTGTCATAGCAAATCGCTCTGACTCAGGCCCAAAGGGATGTACACGCAAGTTGCAGCTTTTCTTTTGGCTTCACATTGTTTTGTGCGGCTATTTTTCTATGGTTAGACTTGCGGCGCTGTACGACTAGTAGTTGGAGTGGACTTGTGGGCATGGCAAGGAGACATTTACACATGGAAGAGTATAAGAGTAGCCATACCGGGAAGTGACGTGAGTGAGGACGCAAGTAGATGTTTCTGCCCACACTTTCCAGGAAAATAAGAAAGTTGGCCCCTTGCGGGCTCGCTTTGTGCGCCACGCTCCGGGCTATGTGGCTCGCTTCGCTCTCCACAAGAATATATTACCCCTCTATAACCACTTGGATGGTAGGGATGATGTTGGACACTGGTTGATGACGTCATCATAAAGAAACGGAAGGGGTTCTATCTCATTGGCCAGAGTATAGTATTGGCAGGGTCAGTGCTAGGGTGTATAAAGTTTTTATAAAGGGGCAGTGTGCACCTTCGGTGGTCACTGCAAAAGGGGCGTGGTCTCACAATAGTCCCTCAATTCAAATGACACAGCAAAGTAGCACAATCTTAAGATTACACAGCACATAATGCCCCTCATCCACATTTCACTACATAGTAGTGCCCCTTATTCACGTTACAACACACAGTAGTGCCCCTTATTCACGTTAAGCCACACAGTAGTGACCCTTATACACATTGCCCACAGTAGTGCCCCTTATACACAATGCCCACAGTAGTGCCCCTTATACACAATGCCCACAGTAGTGCCCCTTATACACAATGCCCACAGTAGTAGTGCTCTGTACACACAATGCCCACAGTAGTAGTGCTCTTTACACACAATGCCCACAGTAGTAGTGCCCTTTACATGCAATGCCCACAGTACTAGCGCTCCTTACACATTATGCCCACAGTAGTAGTGCCCCTTATTCAATGCCCACAGTAGTAGTGCCCCTTATACAATGCCCACAGTAGTAGTGTCCGTTATACAATGCCCGCAGTAGTAGGGCCCCTTATGCAATGCCCACAGTAGTAGTGCCCCTTGTGCAATGCCCATAGTAGTAGTGTGCCTTATGTAATGCCCACAGTAGTAGTGCCCTTTATTCAATGCCCACAGTAGTAGTGCCCTTTATACATAATGATACACAGTCAAACAACATTGTACTTACCAGAAGTCCTGCTCCTGCACCCGCCGCTGTAAGACAGCTCCTTGCGCTTGGCACTATGGGACAGACAATGCTTTGCACACTGCGGGAGCCGGAAGGCGGAGCTCAGGAGTGAGCTCCAGCCTCCAGGTGCAGGGAAGGAGCTGCCGGGCACCCGCTGGTAACAAAATCTCAACAGGTGCACGACAAATGGAGAAGGCACTGACCCCGGTGCCTCTCCAGTCCAGCGTCTCCCTGCTGCACAGGGCCGGCTAAGGGTGTGGGTATGTTGCTATAAAGTGCGACCAAAATGGCAGCCTAAAAGATGTGATTGTGTCTGCCTGCAGATTGCTCCAAACCACTTATTTGGTAACCCAGTTGTGCTTTAATATTATGTGTATACATTGTGTACTTTTAGCATTGCACATTTAACACAGGTACGTGCAAGTGGAGGGAGTCGTGGTTGCTGACTTGCATATGTTCTGCGACTACGTTTGTGTCCAACTCTGAATAAGGCGTAGAGAGGATGTAATCAGCACATCTGCACCAGGATCCACGTACTCCTCTCGCACATATACTGCTCTGTGATACTATGTACCCCATTATCATTCTGATAGCGCTGCTCCCTGATGCTCTCCACTTATAGGACACTCGTTAGTCACTTACGGTGACATGGATTCATTCACAAACCAAAATTCAGTAACAGTTACTTTATTTAAAAAAACACAGTTGATGCTTTTATAAAGTTAAATTAGTGGAGAACTTGAATTAACTTGTTAAACTGAAGAACAGTTACATTGTATGTAGAGTAGGATTCATCCGAAAGCTATCACCTTACATAGATGAAATGTTAGAACTTAGATTTCCAGTGAAAGTTCATTTAAAGCCAAACCTCTTGAGGGAAGAAAGTCTTTAAGAGACCACTCAAATGGGAAAGTATATTTACTTACTTTTTGTATAACATTCTTCTCACAAACCCCTTACCCCAGAGTGCCCAGGAAACAGCTGGCTGTTATGTATGATGCCCACCCCTTTACATTCAGAGGGTACAGGCAGTAGAATTCCTCTCATGGCGTTCAGCAGTGTTGTAATAACAGTTGCAGGGTCCGGCTGTGTGCTGGTCTGTGCATACCTACATTGTAACCACAGCCTCACCCTACAAAGTATTTCCACAGGGGTCCCTTGGGAGAAGCTTTGGGTGCTTTGTGACCTAGCCTAGGTAATTTAATTTAAGTGTGTGTGATTTGTGATCTTAAAATTAAGAGTAATTAACAGTATATTATTATATATAATATTCTTTATTCTTCTGTGTGTTTGAGGTAATCCTCTGCTGATATTCTGTGTGTATGGAGTCTATGGACAATTGCACATTACTACTTCTCTTGTTCTGAATGCTGCATTTAAATGTTAGTTTCCAATTGTATTCTGTATATTTATACTGAAAATTACTATTGCTCTAGTTCCATGCGATGTACATGCAGCATCTCAGTGTCTGCGCTAAGTATGGAGACATTTAGTATCAGTTCTCTTGTTCTGTTTTCTGGATGAAATCCACGGTATCTTTTATGAGCCTTTTCTATATCATAGTGATAGGTTACTTGTTGCTTACTGCTATATATTGTGAAGATTGTCCCACATCTATAGCATTTTTTTATCCTCTGGTAAAAGCTTGGAAAGGGGATGCAGGCGATCACTCTGGGCAGAACTGTAACTAGACTTTTTGGTGCCCTGTGCCAGAGAGAGCATTGGTGCCCCCCCATTTTTTAAATAGGGACATAAGATAATGCACCTGAAAATGGGCCATGGCCTCATGGGGAAGGGCCAGGGAAGAGATAGGGGAGGCCAGAAGATACTGGGGATAAAAGGAGAGAAAGCTACAAGTGAGAATGATTAAAAACAGTATAACTGACAGGCCCAAACAGCGCCCCCTGCCCTGCGGTGCCCTGTGCCATGGCACTGGTCACACTACCCTAGTTACGGCGCTGACTCGGGGGGGGGGGGGGGGCTGTGATCTACACGTAGTTAGACTACACCCCCGTTGCAGCTTAATGTCACAAATTGAGGGTCTGTAGGTAGGAGCAATTATAAAATGACGCAATTCTCATATAGTGCCTCATATTTCTTGTGTATTTTTGGGGGGATTGTCCTGTCCATAGATATTCATAAAGAATTTTTAATGGAGTGTTGAAACATGTTTCTTTTGTGTGGGTTTGCTTCTACTTTAGTTTCTATGGGGTCTATTTACTAAGCCGTGTATGGAGATAAAGTCGACGGAAATAAAGTACCAGCCAATCAGCTCCTAACTATCATGTCACATGCTGTGTTTGTAAAATGACAGTTAGGAGCTGATTGGCTGGTACCTTATCTCCGTCTAATTTATCTCCATCCAAGGCTTAGTAAATAGACCCCTATGTATGGGTGGTGGAATATAATAATTTCATCTTTTCTATGCTATTTTCTATTTTTATTTTTTTTTTATTCTGTTATGTCAACATTTTTGGAACTGTGAAAACTTTAAATACAATAGATCAGGCGCGCATGCAGGGGGTGTCCGAGTACCTAGAAACCCCCCCTGCCCACTGATTGATTTTTGTATTTTTTTTAATGGAGGAGCTCAGGGACTTTCCTCTGCCTGAATGTAGGGGGAGCTACAGCGTTAGCGCGCAGCTCCTCTGAGGATTTTCTCCCGGGTTTTGAGACAGAGCAGCTGGCTGGGCGAGCGGCCAGTGACACTGTCTCCACACTGATTCTGCAGTGGCGCACTGTTGCACCGTCGGTGTCTCGAGCGCCCGGTGCCGGGGGACTGCATTCATTTTTAGGTGAGGCTCAGAGCTATGTGTGTTTGTGTCAGTGTGTGTGTCTGCGTCAGTGTGTATGTATGTGTCTGTAGAGGATGGGAGGATTGTATGTGGTAGCACACCTTTAAGTGCGTCTTTTATGCCAGTACATGTTTCCCTGTGCACAGCACTACCGTACTTCAATCACTAATATACTATAAAATGCATTTTCTTAAGCATTCCTGATTGACAGTATCAGGTAAACAAGGAACCCCATTCAGTCAATTGGGGGGGGTGTTGGTGGTTTCAGTCTAAAAGGCTTTATTATGCTAAGGAGGTGTGGATGCGTTCTGACTAGGAATCCAGTATAGAATTTAGCTCTAGTGAAGTCACAGAGCAGAGATAGAGTGACTGGGTAACAATGGGAATACACGTTTATTTCGTATTATTATTAAAAATCGGGTACTTATTCTGATTAGAAAAAGCTGATCAATGGCATAAGTCAAGTTTTATGCCCAGATGCCTTGTTATTTATATTATTTCTTGTTATTTATATTATTTCTTGTTATTTATATTATTTCTTGTTATTTATATTAAAACACTTGAAGTACAGTACACAGTAAAGTGTATGTTGCAGGCTTATTCTGGTTAGACTTCTTTGTTATTGGTTCTGTAACCAATTATTTGGAAACCCCCCTTTCGAAATCCTGCGTTTGCCACTGATAGATTATAGGCACACAGGTTTAGCAGTTATTTGTGGGTGTATATTTAATCATCAGAACCCTTAGCAAAGTTCGGAATATGCTTGGCAATGCAGTTCACCCCCTCACGTACAGTTTACCTGCCAGCATTCCCAATAGCACATATCAGAATATTACGGTGGGACGGAAAAGTAGACTCTTTGTTAGGGGCACTCTTACATGTGAAATTAAATAATGTTTTTAAATATGACATAACCTTTCTAATTTATATAGAAACAATGGATTCCTGTAAGTAGAGATTGTAGAAATAAAAGTAAAGTTAGTTCATAGCCATTAGTCTTAAGTCTATTGTTACAAGAGTCAAGTCAATAATATCTTGATATTAGACACAAAATTAAGGGGCTGTGCATAGTATAGAAGTTTTTTTTTTAAATCACGTAATATTTATTTAGACTTTTGTTTTAAAGAGAAAAGGTAAACAAAACAATAAAACAAAAGGAAATAATAACACAAATGGTAAATACCGCCAGTACAAAAAATAACCCTTCAAAATATATAAGACCACCAAGTATATAGGGACAGCTAATGAGACCCAGTATAAATCAGGCCTCAGCAGAGAAATAAAAGCCCATGGACACAAACAGATGAGATAACGGTTCAACATTGATATGGAAAGAATGTGTTGGAGAACAGAAGAACATAATGTGTGTAACATAAAGGCGTAAAAACAAAAGACCCGATGGGGCTCCCTACCAATAATTCCCATATCTTATGATACTGAGCATGTCTATGTGTGTATAAATAATAGCGTTCTTGGTTAGAAACCTCATTAACAAGAACTCTCCACTTAAAAATATCCAAGGGCTCTGGAGCAAACCAGTCCAAACCAGTCCAGTCCAACTCCAAGGCCAAATAAGCAGATCTTAGCATCCAGCGATGGAAGCATCGGAACGGTAATTTTAATATTAGTCCAGAAATCAAGGACAACGGGTTAGCCAATAGAAAATGCCAAAATCCAGCTTCTGAGGTCCCACATTTAGGTAATTTAGAGGAAGACCCATTTTAAATATTGACAGAGGAGAGCGATATACCCTATGTGGAATATAATAATGGACTTGCTGGTAACGGACACACGGACTGGTATCTGTAGGTGATCCAAGAACCTGTGACTGATTTACTTCAATATGAAGGGAGGAGAACATCAGGTGACTGAGTATCGGGGGAATTGAGGTCGGTGGACAAAAAGGAGACCTGCTTCTTAGGGCCTAAACGAAGAAGCACAGTCTTTAAAGGGGAATTGCAAAGGGATCTATATCACTCCCGAACTGGGCACTCACATCATGTTGAAGCAGAAGATACCAGTAAAAGGCTGTATGTGAGAGATCATAGACCCCCTGCAAATGTGCAAAGGAGTGAAAGACCCAGTCTGAATAAAGTTGCCCCAATAGTACAGAAGTTTTAATAAACAATATTCAAGCAACAATGTCCTATCTCCAAAGTTATTAAGGCAAATAAATCTATTGTTTGTTGTATATGTATAATACCATAATGGCATAATTTAATTAAATGCGGTGTTGAATAGCACCGGGAATGAGTGGCCAGAGCTATTCAATTGTCTGCATCGCGTCAGGTAATTAAGTCGGGAGATGCAGTTTATGGTGCCTAATGCCAGGGGTTTAAATGCTGTAAACGGCATTCTCTGACTTAAGTGTCGGTAACGATGCTGATAGCGCGTGGGGTAATCCCACAACTAGTATTGCTTTCACCTCAGGAGGGCACCATCCTCTAATCGCGGCTTTACAGTGCGGCCAATTGAATAGCTCCAGGCACTCAATCCCAGCGCTATTCAACATTGTATTTAATTGATTTCCCCCTATAGTAGTGTTACATTCCTGTATTTAAAGCTCCAATCCACTACCAAAGTGAAAGCAATTATATTGATGAATACAAATAAGATAAACATTACAACACACAAAGGGAGAGAAATCGAGGGATTCTTTTTGTAAACGTAACTGTAATGCATAAATGTCAAGAGAGTACTTGACATCATCAGCTCAAAATTTTATCTCCTTAGATATTGGTTGTTACAATGCTTTCCTTTACTTAGTAGTAAATCCATTAATAGACGATATTGAGTAAAGCAAAATCCTGCCACATGTTATCAGCACATTGCAATCATCCTTCAGTGTACTCTAAGCCATACCCGATCCACCTAAGCCATGCCCCTGGTTCTCCCAAACCAAACCTGTTTCTGTAGGGAGAACCCCACTTTCCTGGTTAATTGTGTTCCTTTGGTCTACAGAAATTGGGACTGTCCACAGAAATCAGGTCTGTTGGCAAGTATGAAACGCTTAACTATACACTGCAACGATGGATCGACCATCTGACAGACTGGCCGACCTGATCCGATGATTTGGTAATGGTTATGCACAAATGATATGTGCAATTGTGCATACCCACTTGCCAATCGGCTGTAAGATGTCTGGCAGAAGATCCAGTTATTGTCACTGGTTCCTGTGGCCAGCATATAGGTTGACACACAGTGTACACACAGGCAGATGCCAATGATATATCTGTCATATCTGTGAAAGATGTTGTTGTAGCATGTACACACTGCCAGGTGGTCGGGACAATATATTGTTCGTCGGCTGTACGCACGATATATCGCCCAGTGTGTAACCAGCATTTCTTTCTGTGCGCTGGGAGATCCAGTGAGTGGGAGGTCCAGGTGGGAGGGGCAGCAGTACGGCATTGCGAAATTCATCATCACCACCCCAACCTCATGATGCAATGTCACGATTCGCAGAATTACATTGTGAAAAGGGTAGGACTGAGAACACTTAGGGGCCCATTTATTAATGATCGCATTTTGCAATGCGATCAGGGCATGCAGTACCGCCCCTGATCGCATTGCAAAATGCGATCCTATCTGCCGGATGTATTATCCGGGACATGCAGGGAGACGGGCTCCGAAATGAGCCTTCGGAAATCTGGTTTTGGCTATTGCAAATCTGTAACTCAGAAGATGATTCTATCAGACAAGAATAAAATCCTTTACTACAAAGAGGGCTTGGGGCGGATGAGCAAACTTATGAGTGTTCTCTGTTTCACAATCATGGGGAGGTCTCACAGAACTAGCAAGAAAGGACTCTTTTACAGTACAAGGCGCCCTAATATAAAGGCATGTAAAACAAACACTTCCTGCTTCCTAGGAGACAAGAACTACAGGAATTTAACAGCATATCAGGAAGGAGCTGGGAGGAACTGGTACCACCGCTCTCCTGGGGAACCTGACAATCCTCACATAAGGCTCTGGCTGTTGTGTCTCCCTTCTGGGGAGCTTCTAGTGGCAAGGGTTAATGGGAACACTGGATCCAGGGAATTTAGACTGTGAGAAATGGGTGAACTCTCACCTCGGACCCCCTCGGAGCTCCCCCCCAAGGCCCCTTACAGAGGATGCAGCAGATGGAGGAGTGCAGGAACTATAACCCTTTCACTGCCACCTCACTCATCACATTCTCATTACTTGATGCAGATAACCCACCAGACTGTGCTATGTGCTAGATTCATTGACATATTGCAATAAACATAATACCAGTAATATGTAGTAATAGAACAATATTAAATCTGAGTGGTCAGTGTGGCACTATATGGTCAGAGACTCAAGTTGTATGTCTAGTCTACACTGATATAGTAAGATCCTAGATCATGTAAAATGTCTCATTGTCTATGGAAGATACCAACATTTTTATTGAGATCCTGGAGGGGGCGTACTGGTGTGAGGGGCTGCAAATCGCGTCATCATAGCCCCACCCCCACGCTGCTCATTGCCGCTATTCCTGCCATTTGGCGTCAGTGTTGGGGCCATGATCACACGACTCACTGCCAATCGTATCATCGTGCCCCAGGGCCACCCAATCACTGGGGAAACAGGCAGGATTCTGAAAGCTGATCTCTCGGAGACATCCTGCGAGCGTAAAAGCCGCATACACACTAGACGATCTTTATGAACGATATGCACGATAATGATATAGTTCAACGATATATTGTTCAGTGTGTTTACAGTGAACGACTAATGTTGCGCGCTCCCGCAGGTTGGTAACGATGTCTTTGGCCGTCCGTACATGCAGGCCAATCTGACGATATCATCAAGAATTGCCTGTTCAGAGTAGGGATGTGCAGGCTCGGATAGGTTCGAGTTTGCACGTGGAGTTCGGATTTTTCCCTCCAAAAAAACGGAACTCAGAACGAGGCAAAACGTCATCTTACATGGACGAACATCATCATTCCTCGACAAAAGACCAGGAATGATGATGTTCGTCCATGTAAGATGACGTTTTGCCTCGTTCTGAGTTCCGTTTTTTTGGAGGGAAAAATCCGAACTCCACGTGCAAACTCGAACCTATCCGAGCCTGCACATCCCTAGTTCAGAGATGTGGCAGGATGACTTCACTGACAGATAGCTATCAGTGTGTATACTCAATATCGTTTGTCCTGCACTACAGAAAGTTCAAGGGAAATCTTTCACCAATATCGTTCATACAGCACATCGTCTAGTGCACAGGTTCTCAAACTCGGTCCTCAGGACCCCAAACAGTGCATGTTTTCCAGGTCTCCTGACATAATCACGATTGAAATAATGAGTTTCACCTGTGGATCTTTTAAAATGTGTCAATGAGTAATGAGTACACCTGTGCACCTGCTGGGTGACCTGCAAGAACGAACTGTGTGGGGTCCTGAGGACCGAGTTTGAGAACAACTGGTCTAGTGTGTATGAGCCTTTAGGGTTATATTTACTAAAGTGTAGATTTTTAAAAGTGGAGATGTTTCTCATAACAACCAATCCGATTCTAATTATCATTTATCTGGCATCATCTAGAACAGGGGTGGCCAAACTCAGGACCTCATTCAGAGTCGGTCGAAGCGCACCAATGCGCGTGCGCAAACTAGCCGCTACGATCAGAAATTTTATGGGCGTGCATACGGATTATGGGAGTGCATAATTGACAAAGTAGCGTCATGGCACATGTGACATGGGAGGTTTTTACACTGACATGATCGTAGAGCTTAAGAGAGGGTATGGTCAACCTTAAGCTCTACGACCAGTGCCGATGGTTCCCGATGGTCTCGATTAATCCTTATATGCCCGGAGATGACGTGCAAAGCGTACGAGAAGGGGGCGTATTTTTTTGTCTTCCGACCGCTTCCTCCCCTTGGTCGGCCAACTACCGATCCGAACTTAGGGACGCAACTTGCGTGGGAATCATTTGAATATCCGGCCTCTTTTTCCGTACGAACGTGTGGCCGCTTCGACCGACTCTGAATGAGGTCCTCAGTCCTCGAGAGCTACCAACAGGTCACGTTTTCCAGGTCTCACAGAATTACAAGTGAAATAATTAGCTCCACCTGTGGATCTTTCAAAATGTGTCAGTGAGTAATGAATACACCTGTGCACCTGCTGGGTGACCTGGAAAATGTGAACTGTTGGTAGATCTCGAGGACCGAGTTTGGCCACCCTTGACGTGAAAATGACGTTCGCTAGTGGTCGGCTAAAGACAGGCTGGTGGGCGTCTGCGTACACAAAGTGATCGCACGCCAAGACATATTTTGGGGGGCGTGCTTATGCCTTGCCGTGCAATCGCCTGCCTTGACGTCACTTAGCTGAATTGGCATACACTGGGAGCGAGCATCAGCATCTAGCGACCGGGTCTGAATCAGGCCCATAGTGCCCCTGATTCACATTACGCCAGATGGTAGTGTCCCTTATTCATGTTATGATACACAGCAGTGCCCCTTTTACACAATGCCCACATTTGTGCCCCTTATACACAATGCCCACAGTAGTAGTGCCCCTAATACACATAATGCCCACAGTAGTAGTGCCCCTTATACAATGCCCACAGTAGTAGTGCCCCTTACACATAATGCCCGCAGCAGTAGTGCCCTTTATGCAATGCCTATTGTAGTGGTGCCCCAGTAGTGGTGCCCCTTATGCAGTGCCCCCAGTAGTGGTAGTGCCCCTTATGCAGTGCCCACAGTGATAGTGCCCCTTATGCAGTGTCCACAATGGTAGTGCCCCTAATGCACTGTCCCTTATGCAGTGCCCACAGTGGTAGTGCTCCTTATGCACTGCCCCTTATGCAGTGCCCCCAGTAGTAGTGTCCCTTATGCAGTGCCCCCAGTAGTGCCCCCTATGCAGTGCCCACAGTGGTAGTTCTCCTTATGCAGCGCCTCCAGTAGTGGTAGTGCCCCTTATACAGTGCCCACAGTGGTAGTGCCGCTTATGCAGAGCCCCCAGTAGTAGTGCCCCATATGCAGTGCCCCCAGGAGTGGTGCCCCTTATGCAGTGCCCCCTATGCATTGCCCCCATTAGTAATGCCCCCAGTAGTAATGCCACCAGTAGTAGTGCCCGCAGTAGTAGTGTCCCATGTGGTAATGGCCCCAGTGGTAATGCACCCAATAGTAATGTCCCCTGTAGCAGTGCTCCCTGTAGTAGTGCCCCCAGTAGTAATGCCCCCAATAGTAATGACGCTGTAGTAGTGCCCCCAATAGTAATGCCCCCTGTCGTAGTGCTCCCTAAGTAGTGCCCCCTGTAGTAGTGCCCCCAATAGTAATGCCCCCTGTGGTAATACCCCCAATGCCCCATGTACAGGTGCTGCTTACACAAAAAAAAACACAATACTTACCTTAAGCCCTGATCCAGCCGTCCTTTCCGCTTGGCTGCTTCTCTGAATTATGGGAGAGACGTCATGATGTTTATCCCATAGTGCACACTGCACTTAACTCAGGAGTGAACTCGAGCCTCCGGCTACTGCTGCCAGGGAGGAGCCGACTTCACTTTCCATCCTTGATAAGTAACATCCAGATTGGGTCACCTTATCTGCACAGGAAGACACAGTGTACACCATACCTCACAACTTTTAGGTCCCCCGAAGAGGGACAGTTCGTGTGCTGCAGGCGTGTGTGGCCAAAAAGGGGTGGGGCTTTGAGAAAAGGGGAGGAGCCTTGAGAAAACAGGGCAGAACCTAACGGCTTCCCCCGTTTACATCAATATGGGGGCGTGCCCAGCACTCTCCCAGCACGGATAATGCATAATCAGTGCCCCACCAAGGCTCCACCAAGGCATGATTCTGTGGGCTGAGCCTGATAATGCCAATTGCGCCATCAGGGTCTGGCTTCTCACTGTGCAATGACATCAATTGCCTCATTCACCCCTTCACCATTAGGCCGGTGTACACATAATAGTGCCGTTTTCTTAACTATAAATTTACTATAAACATGCAGAACTATAAACATGCAGAATAAGAATGTGACCAAGGGATCTATTTACTAAGCAGTGTTAGGAGACAGAGTGAAAAGTGATAAGGTGCCAGCCAATCAGCTCTCAACTGTCATTTTTCAAACACAGCCTGTGAGATGGCAGTTAGGAGCTGATTGGCTGGTACCTTATCACTTTTCACTCTGTCTACTAACACTGCTTGTTAAATAGACCCCTAAATCTGTAGAATCTGGTACTATCTATATAAATTATGGACAATTGGCAACACTGTAGGTTCAGCTCCTATATGTTACATAATGCAGGCTCATGGGGCCCATCTGAGACTTGTGAATAATATCTGGAGAACCACAGGTTGCATAATGGGGCCCATAAATTAACAATCAATCTGCCTGATACTGCGTTTTGCTGATGCTTTTGTAAACATAAATCGGCAAAATTCAACATGTTGGAAATCCTAATTCACCAATTCCAATAAGTTATTGGTCGGAATCCGCGATCGGTGGACCCCATACATTGCCAATTGTTTTACAAAATCGTCGGTAAAACGCAGAATCAGGCAAATTGATTGTTGGTGTTTGGAGCGGGTTCGGTTTTGCTCGGATTTACTTGGATCTTTAAACGGCATTTTATTGGCTGTCGCCTATCATGTGTTTTGGATAGCCAATATAATAAATCGGAATTTGCGGTAAAGTGGCGATAAGAACCGAGTAAATCCGAGTAAAACCGAGCCTGCACATCCCTAGTTTGGGCCCCAATAGGCAACCTGTAGTTCTCCGAATATTATTGAGTTAAGTCTCATGGCCCCATTTATTAATGAAGCATAACCCATTTAGCATTCACTAACGGCTTATGTCGTCCTTTCTGTATTTAACAAACAGCGGTAATCTAAGATTAAGGCTGTCTGTCACAGCATCATTCTCGCCATGGCGAGAGGGATGCGGCCCCCATTGATGGCAAAAATGGGGACCCGCTGGGTGAATGTGTCATGCACATGCGTAGGCGGACTGTCGCGCATGCGCATTACATGGGAGCCCATCGCTGGCAGCGTTAGGCTGCCAGCGGGTGAGCGGAGGACCTCGCCGACAAGGAGGACTTCACTGGACCACGTCTGAGGGGTAAGTATTGATAAATACCAGTGGAATTTTTGTTTGTATCACAGTGATACTAAACAAAAAATGCAGCTGGTGTTTACCTCCGTTAATAAATAGGGCCCTCAGATGACTGGCAGATCCAAGGTGATTGAGAGCCACAGGTTTGTTGCCATTAATGTAGGGGTAAAATTTAAGGCAGTGAGTTTAGATATCATCAACAATAACATTACGGAGGTGTAACAATATGTAGCATGCGTGCATATTGATTTAACAACATTAACTTAGGTTTACCAGGAGAGGTAGAGGATCCCAAATATTTGTTCCCTATCCTGCACCCCTGACCTTACTGCAGTCAGTAAGAGTGTACCAGGAGGGGTGCACTGACAGATGGAGGGCCACACCCCCACACTGACACATTTTTGGCAGCGAGATCTGGGTAGGAGACAGGAGATTGATACTGTAATGCTACCGTCTTCCTGCTAGGAAATGCTGACACACTCTGGGCCGTGATTAGAGAAACACTATGGTCACTTACTTCTCTATGCCCTATTAAGCCTGGCCAGGACCAGATCAGGGAGCAGGAGGTGACATCTGTCTTTGACCATTTATTATGCAAAAAAATTACAAGTAAAAAAAAAATCATGCAAAAAAAAATGACATAGTTGAATGGCATTGCACGCAAGTTGTGACTCAGCACAACAATATGCACATTGCATTACAAGGCACCCCCCATTCATGTGTATTGATGTGACTTGCTGCATGCAACAGATGCGACATGGCAGAATGTACGGTATGCTGCAATGCTGAGTTTGTCATACAGTAATCTGACAGATAGTGGAAAGTGTAATTGGAGTCCAATAGGGATCAGATAGTGTGTCTGATTCAAATATTATGCTAAAGGCACAGCCCTGTCTTTGTGCAAAATATGCAAGCGCCGCACTGATACGTGCCCCCGGTTTTTGGAACGTTCCCCTTCGCCGCCCCACAAATGCCATTAGCATGGCAATCATGCTGTGGCTTTCAGGGCACTGCGACTGACATCGCAGGACCAGAGTCACACTGCGCAGATAAAAAAATACTGGAGATTTGCGTGAACGTCGAAGTTCCATAAATCTTTAAATCAAGCTCTGTGTGTGCCGTCCCGATGAACGCTACGGACCAACAGAGCGATTATCGGATCAGTGTGCACCCATAAGCCATACACACTGAGCAATTTCTACCTCAGGTCCTGATTCAGCAAGGATTGCAGTTGCCAGGGGCAAATGCAGGATTTCTAGAGGGGTGTTTCCAAATGTTTGATTTTAGAGCGAGTGTGGCCAGTCTATGAAGAGGGCATAAATAGCACATAATAACCAGCTATAATATGTGTCATACAAATTGTATCATTATTACAGCATACACAGGCAGTAGCGTCCCTCCCCGCTATTGCACCCAGTGTGGGGAGGGCTTTAATGCGCGCGGCTCAGCCGGGCACCGGGAGAAAGGGTGTGTGGCCTCACGGCCCAAATCCCGTAACAACCGGTGGAACTCTGGTGGAGGGGGGGGGGTCCCTGAGTTGCGCACTGCACCCGGGGCCTTCTCTGCGGGCAGTGCCGGCTCCCTCACTTTGTCAGGAGCCGAGTGCTGCACGTAATGTTACAGTGCAGCACCCGGCTCCTTTCACTGAGGATGCAACACCCGGGTGCGACCCGCACCCCTCTTCTGACGCAACTGTATACAGGACCAGTGATAACGGTAATCCATAAAATGCAGCAAAAGGACCATCCTAATCCTGCCTGAGCTGAATATTTTTATTTCAGATGTGAGCATTGGAACAAGTCTGGGAGTCTGGGGGAACAGCAGAAGAACCTAGCACTGCCCTGGGCATAATGTACATACTGGTCTCGCTATGCACTGGATAGTGTATTATTTTATGGTATTAGTAATTAACCTTATTGATGGTCTATAGCAGTGCACCCCTAACAGTGCATGTTTCTCCTAGTTGGTGCACAGGTGTATTTATTAATGGCTGACACATGTTGAAAGATCCACAGGTGGTGCTAATTATTTCATTTGTGATACTGAGAAGAACAGGTAGCAGTAAAATTCTATTATATTATTATTTCTATTGTGGTTATGTGGGCAAGGGAGGGGGGGTTTCCAGGCAACCAGAATCCCCCCCCTGCGTTTGCCTATGGTTGCTAATACGCATGCAGTTGGACCATTTTTGCGTTCTGCGCATGCATCGCAGTGCACATGCGCGAACCAGTCATTGCGATCGGGACTGCAATCGCAGTGATTATGCAGACCCAACGCACAGTGATTGACAGGAAGTGCCATTTGTGAGTGGTGACGGGAGGGTGGTCGGCTAAACGCAGGCGTGTCAGTGCATTTCAACGCCGTTGCATGGGCGTGCTTAAGTAGTGGTGCAGCGGCATTGCGATCTCTATGGATTAGCATATATTCGTAGTAAAACTGCGTGCATACGCTATATTGCGAATCGTAGTGAATCAGGCCTCAAGTTTTCTTCAGATCTCCTTAATGGGATCGAGAGGACAAGAATTTGCATGTGCAGCACACCAGACCCCGACCTCGCGATCTGAACATCGCAGGAGCATTTGAAGACGTTTATCGGCTAACACTCCTACATACACACTATACAATTATCGGGCCGAGCCGCCCATTATTGGCTAATCATCCTGACAATTGGAGAGTGTGTACTGATACATTTCATGATTTGTTGTAGGACAAGGTTCCCTAGATGTAGCCCGAACCCTAAATCATATATCTCTTAAAAATGACATTACACGCTATCTAGAGACCTATAGCCTGATTCAGGGATTTACGCTAATGGAATCGCAGCTGCCATCTCTCAAGGGCCGCAATTCTGAAAAAATGCTAATGCCTTCCAAAGGATAGCGGAACTGCTGACTTCTCATATGCTTCGATTACATGCACCAGTGTGACCATCGGGATGGAACGTCGACGCAGATCTGGCAGCCATACAGCTTCTGAGAGAAGTCTGACATGTCCCAAACATTGTTGTTCCTGCGAAGGAGATCGCAACAATTTATGCATGACCATGAGACGCTGGTTAAACGGTCAGACATGTCTGCATGTCCTTAGCCACTCCCACGTTACCTCCCACAAACGCTGACTACCTGTCACTCACTCTGAGAGTAAATCCTCTGTGCCAGCCTAATCGCTAGTGCAGCTTTCATGTATGTGCAATAGCTAAATCTCTATAAATTAGTTTCATCACATGAGAATGCTTCTGTATATTAGAATGTTGCATTTAAATTAAAGTTACGAATGTTACATTTATTCTTTGTTCTGGATTGCATTTTTTTTTTCTTCTCTAAATACAATCTTGGTGTGATAGGAAAAGCCACAATTTCTCATTTTTAAATGATGTTAATTCTTTTAAAAATCTATATATATGAATTCCTGAATTTATATTTCTTGCCCCTCTAGGTCATTTCTGTGCTGTCACCCACCCATCCCCCCACCAACACCACCTGTGAAGTATTGCCATTACCAACCCATACTTGCCGACAATCAGTTCCCTCCTTCCGGGAGGGAGCTGATTGTCGGCTAACGGGGGGGGGGGGGGGGGGGGTGTGCCCGGTCATGACATCACATTCGGGGGCGGAGCTGCATGATTGCGTCATTGTGGCCCCGCCCCCTCTTCACAATGCCGTTATTTTCCACATTGTAAAGCAGGCAGCGGGGCCACGATGACGCGATTCAGCACGGATCGCGTCACGGTGGGTTGATATTAACTCTGCGGGGGGTAGGGAGGGATGCCGGCTTCCGGGAGGCTTGCCTGCCTGTCCGGGGGGCTGGGAGCGCCACCGAAAAATTGGGAGGCTCCCGGCCAAATCGGGAGGGTAGGCAAGCCTGTACCAACCTCCTGTTTAATTCAGCCATTGTTGGTACATAGTGTAATGCTGGTATACAGTAGGTCGACCCACCGACCTATCTGACATTTGGTATGTGCATATACGTTCACCAATCCTCCGCCCGATGTGTTGGGCCTGACGTCACAATAGGGCAGGCATTTAAATTTGCTCGCCCAGTTGAGCTGTCACTCACCCCCGGGTCCCTGCAGCATGTGTACAGGCGATCGGCAGGCTGCCCGTATACACACCAGCAGATGCACCGATATGTTTGCAGATATATATCGACCATCTGCTGTGCTGTACAGCCGATGCGATACGTCTGTGAACGGCGTTGTTCACAGACAAATCAAGGGTACTAACCCGCCGATGCGTTCGCAATATATCTGGCGTTCGATTGAACGGCCGATATATCGCCCAGTGTGTACCCAGTTTAAGTAGTGACTGGTGGATAGTGCAAATAAAAGACCCTGCTCTGTGCTGTAAACTGAGATGCCGGCATCTAATTTTACAGTCACAGAGCAGGAGCCTGGTGATCAGCTGACTGGAGTCACAGAGGAGCTCACCTGATTGTCGCTCAGGTAAGCAGGGGAGAGGGAGGGTTGCAGGGAGGGGGTGGATCATGTGTGCAGAGTGGGGCTGGTCTATGAGGCAGCGCGTACGCTATCACAATATCAGCGAATATTATGCAAAACTTATCATGAGAAGAGAGATTCTCAGGGACAGAGCTTTATAGCAAGCTCTGGGCCTGATTCAGAGCCGCTCGTAAGCGGCCGCTTGTTCGCTCTGAGCGATGTTCGCACAACTGCGCATGCGTATGGGTCGTAATGCGCATGCGCAAACCAATCATTGCGGTCGGAAATCATGCACTCGCAAAACAGCGAGGGGCTGCTAATTTGAGTGACAGGATGAGGCATTTGTGGGTGGTAACAGGGGAAGGTGCTTGAAAACGGGGACTGGAGATCCGAACGCAGGCGTGCCAAACTGTCAAAAGGGCGTTTAATGGGAGTGCATAATTAGTAAAGGAGCGTCATCGACCACGTCACTTGGTTGTCTTTTAGCCTGAACTGCTCGCAGTATTAGGGGAAAGAAAAACTTACCACAACAACTGCGAACAGTTCAGATGCCTTTCGATGTACCCGATTAATCTAATAAATACCGGAGATGACGTGTGATGCGAACGGCAAAGGGGCGTCTTTACAAAATAGCGAGCGCATTTTTCGTTTGCTTGCTCAGACATAGAGACGTCAACAAACCGCAAAGAGCGAGCACTCAATTTAAATAGCCGGACCCTTTTTTGGAACGACCGTCCGCAAATAGCGTCCGGCTCTGAATCAGGCCCATAGAGGCGTCAACAAACCGCAAAGAGCGAGCACTCAATTTAAATAGCCGGCCCCTTTTTTGGAACGACTGTCCGCAAATAGCGTCCGGCTCTGAATCAGGCCCTCTGTCCCTACATGCAATATTTCATGATGCATCCTTGCAATGTTTTCAAATATCGCATTGCGATTTTGGGTGAATTTGTCATACCCCATCAGCATGTGAGATGCGGATTGTGATCATTTATTGCCAATAGACCCTTAAATATGGTTGATATGTGAAAATCAGACACCAGTCATGATAGCTACTCGCTAGTGTAAAAAGCAGAGTCCAATATTTCTGGCGAATGTAGAAGTCAGAACATAGGGCCAGATTCAGACCCGCTCGTGAGCGCATAGCGCTCGCAAGCGTGTCGATGGTGGGGTACTGCGCACGCGCACCGCACGCCGCCCACATGTGCAGGCCCTGAAGCAAGAGAGAAATTATCTCGCTCAGGGACTCACTACAAAAGGGGTGGCTGTCGATGTTGATCGACAGCTCACCCCATTTTGTAGGCGGGGAGGGGGGGTGGCTACACATACGGAGGCATTCCCAAAGGAACGCCTACCGTTTGTGGGAGGCACCACTGACATCACCAGTGATGACTGTTGAATCGTCAGTATTAACCTTTAGTATATTCCTGCCTATAAACCTTGAGTTTGCATGATGCAATCTCTCCACCGATAACACCGGGATGCTGTAAAAAGCGTATGCATCAGAACGAAACCAAACACACCTTGCTTATCATGTATAATACCTTAGTTATCAAAAACCTCTATTTCTTAGCATTTAAACTAACTTAACCAACTTGAATCATACAATTTGATGCTAATGGAACCTTGTGTGCGAATATGTAGTGTGTGGGTATTCGGGGTTTGGTATAAGGACGCTAGTTATTAATGGGTGAGATTTAAGTGCATAATCTCTCATACACGAAGTGAACATCCAGCAGTGTGGATGGCTGAGGGTTGTAGTTCTACATGCCCTCTGTCAGCAGGCCCCCACCTGTTGTGTGTTCAAAGGAAAACAAAACCTCTTTTGTTCTCACAGACTCTTGTGTGAAATGCAAATGTATTACCACCTCAAGCTGTGGAGTTTGGGGCCATCCTGTCTAGGATTCAGACAAATCCAATTGTGTAGATCAATGCCTGGATTATATTACAATTGCCACAACTATACTTTATCTACATCCAGGGATTCCCAATTTGTATGTAAAAATACCCATTGTCTATTCTTATTTACTTTTACTCAGAAAGCTTGTTTTTCCAGTTTCCCTTGGTAGATTAACAAAAACATTGCCATCTGTTCTTAGCTCCTGAGTTATAACTTGAATTGACGCTGGCCACAAAATGGTGTCTTGCGATCTCATTTCCAAAATGGAGTCTTGCGGCCATTCGCAAGATGGCGTCACCGCGATTAAATTTTAAACTGAACTTGTCTCAGCCAATTATTCAGCTTCGACATGTCAGTGGAGAGCTTCCTACTCTGTTAGAGCTGGAAGCTCTCTGGGGCTTGCGACGGACGAGACCCTACCACAAGGGTCTCGTCGCAAGCCCCGATGATCGCGACCATCACCTGGCCGCTCGCAAAAGCTGTGGGCTTAGCGAGCGGCCAGGGGGCCGCAATAAATAAAAACAAAACGCCCTGATTCAGAGCGAGCGCTCTTAAAAAGCGTCCGGCTCTGAATCTGGCCCATAATCTTTGGGGGATAGAGAGAAAAGCAGACGCCTTACAAGTATCTAGTGCACAGAACTGACCCCAGTTCAGATGCA
This sequence comes from Taudactylus pleione, assembly GCA_031769625.1. Classification (NCBI taxonomy): domain Eukaryota; kingdom Metazoa; phylum Chordata; class Amphibia; order Anura; family Myobatrachidae; genus Taudactylus; species Taudactylus pleione. The sequence continues at coordinate 263,082 of JAUIMM010000808.1, read as the reverse complement.
TCACTTATACCCATTTTCCACCAAAAACCTGGCTGCAACCTGGGACACTGAGCATGGAGTGAGCACAGGTCGGATACACGTTTTATTCCTTTTACACCGGCGGCTGTATCCGGGTTATTTCCCGGGTACAGACATTCACACCAGACCCAGTGGACGCTTGGAGATTATTTAATCTCCAAGCACTACTGATGCCAGCCAATCCACTGGTTTGAGGCATGACCCCATACTTGCCTACTTTTGAAAAAGCATTTCAGGGAGATTGTAAAAGTAACACCTATGAGCGCGCTTTAAAGTGGGCGTATACTGCTACATCTGTGAGGCGTGTCATAAATTTGACTTACATCCAAATGTAAATGAGCCCCAAAGCAGTTAGCAAGATCTACTTGTTGATGAAAACACACTGATACTTTTCAGAAAATGCATGTAGCCATAGGGGTCATTGGCCCTCATTCAGACCCACTCGCGAGCGGCTGTTCGCTCGCAAGTGGGTCGATGGTCCCCACTGCGCATGCGCACGACTTTCCTTCGCTCGGAGTGTCTCATCAAAGGGGGCGTGCTGTCGATGGTGACTGACAGCACGCCCCCTTTGGTGGGCGTGCCGGGGGCGTGCCTGCCAGACGTAGGCGTTCCCAAGGGAACGCCTACCGTCTGAAGCCGGCCCCACTGACATCACTAGTGATGTCAGTGGGAGTGATTTTGGCTCAGCAGCCACGAGCAGTCTCCAACTGCAGCTCAGCACACGCTGTGTGCTGGGCTGCTGTGAGGGGGGAGCGGCGCCGGACCGGGGCCCCCGCCGGGCCCCTCAGGAAGCCCGGGCCCGGGTAATCTGTACCCGCACCCCCACCCTCTCGGCGCCCTTGCTGTTACCCGCGTTCTTCCCTGGTTCAACCCTGGTCACGATCCGAGTTATTTTTTTCAGGGATTCTTTTCCACTGGGCCACGACCCAGGTAGACCTGGTAATAACTCGGGTTATTGCAGCAGTGGAAAAGGGGTATTGGCTGGGAGACCCCTTTGTTACTTCTGCAGTGAACTATTATTGGCTGCTACAGTTCACTATGGGAGGAGCCAGGTCTGGATTAAGGACCAGATGTGCCTTGGTCGGAAAATGTTCAAGGTCCTATACTGAGAAGGGGAGGAGATGTGACCAGTGCTGTGTGGGTGTGGCCAGTGCCGTGTGGGTGTGTACACCCCTACACTGTCTCCCTAAATACAGAAAAATTGATGAATTTTGTGAGAGAACTAGAAAGACAATATTACTACTCATGATTCATGGGCAACTCTATGGCCAGCTAGACGACTGGTCATCATCTTGTTACCATGATGATGGGCCTATTTTTAAGTGGAGGCCTGGAGCTGAAGCTCTATCTGCCCTATTGTTAATCTGGCCCTGAGAGGAGCACTATCATCCTGGTGACAGCTCACAGTGACTTTTCAGAGAGGATGCGGTCAATATCCTGACCGCGGGGATCCCAAACGCTGGCATCCCGTTCCCATCCCGTTCAGAGAACAGTCCCCCTCTAATATTAGTAACAGGGTTGAATTAATTATGGTCGGTAACTGTAAGTAAATAGAAATAAACTCACCTAGGTACCTGCAATGTAAGATGTGTCTTGTGAATCATTAACAACATATTCCCCTATAGTCCTGATTTTTATTGTACAGTCTCGATTTCCTTTGGCCAAGAAGTGTCAATAAAATGGGGACAGAGGGTGTGGTCTCACATAAAAGGGATTGGTCTGGGTGGACAGGAAACGGCTAATTGATCCTGATTATCCATTCAGGAATAGAATCTATAAAGCTGTACTTTCACCATACTTGCCGACATTCAGCTCCCTCCTTCCGGGAGGGGGCTGAATGCCTTCAAACAGAGGGGGGCGTGGCCGGGCAATGGGCCCATGTTGAGGGTCGCATGAACGCGTCATCGTGGCCTCGCCCCCTCCTTACAATGCCGAAAATAAAGGCATTGTGAAGCAGGGGGAGGAGTCATGATGACGCGATTCAGTGCGAATTGCGTCATCGGGCCCCCCGCTGCAGGGGTTTCTAGTAGCTAGTCAGGGGGGCAGGCAGCAGACGGGAGGCTTGCCTGCCTTTCTGGGGGGTTCCCGACCAAATCGGGAGGGTAGCCAAGCCTGACTTTCACCTGTGTACAGGGGCTGGTCTTTCCAGTCATAGTCTATACCGGTATGTTCTTCAGGGTGATACATTATAATTTTGTAGCTATTTGTGTCTTTCGGAATATGATATAATCAAAAATATTTTCTGAGTTACTGTACAAAGGTGGCAGGAAATAATGACATCATGGATAATCCCCGTAACAGTAGGAAGTATGTGTGTAAAATGATCGCAGGCACATGAAGTAGTGAACACATTAAATAACGGCCATCTTATCAGTGTCTGACATATCTCTGGCATGCCATGTCAGTATGGTGGGTAACCTGATGATGCGGCCATGTGGGGTTTGGAACATAATACACACTGATGTATTTGTCTCTGCTGATGCTGCAGACTGAATAATCTCATCTATATATACATACAGAGCTGTGTGCATTAATAGCATTCGGTGCTTGTGTGACTCTAATCAGGGCAAATCCATGGTGTAGCCAGATAGCCGGACAGGAGGTGTGTGTGTGTGTGTGTGTGAGTGTGTGTGTGTGTGTGTGTGTGTCATAATTCCCATATTGACATGTGAAGCCAAATATTGTTTAACTCCTAAATCAAAGTCGCTTTAAGAGAGGAGGGGGGCCGTGTGTAGGATCAGATCAGACCCCCTCCTCTGTGGCAGCGCAGTAGACTCTGGCTTTTCCCCAGTGATTTCTGCAGTGTTGCAGCCAGCACCAGAGAGGTGAGTATATTTAATTGGGTGTGCGGTGTGTGGGTTCCCCTGGACCTAGGGGCCCGTGTGCACGGCACACCTTGCACCCATTATAAATACGCCCCTGTCCTAAATACATATTATACTAACAGAAGAACCTAAATCTATGGCAGGTGTTCTACTGACCCAACTAAATAGATTAACTGAATTGTGGATGATTGAAGAAATCCCCAAAACAGAACCTGTTGGGAAGAACTCAGATATAAACCCCTGATCTATGGTTTTTGTAAGTGAATACTGCAAAAGCAAATTGCACTCCTTACACCACCACCCCTCCTCCCCTCCCTCCTTTGTCTAACATTTCTATTCGCTGAGGTTGCAGAGTAAAGACTGTGGTACAGCCGGGTCACAATCAGGAAGTATAGTGATAGTTATCACTATAAACTCTTTGCTGGGACCAGTTCTTATCGGAGCTGCTGTCCCAGAAGTTGTTCCCTGATAAATTGTATCATCTCATACAGTTGTGGATCGCTACAATAAGAGATGACACTTGCTCTGCTGCATAAATAGGGGCCATACATCTGAGGCGCATCAGAGGTCTTAGATGGATGGGGGTGGGCCGCAGCAGGGCAGTGTGCATTTATTATGAATGACATAGGAACTGGGGAGTGACAGCAGATGGGGACATGTTTTACTATCAGAGACCACAGGGATATAATACATTTCAAATTCTCCATCCTCTTCCCACTAAAGAGAAAAGACAGAAATCTATCCTGAAATGAATCCTGTATTTCTCATTAATGCCGGGGACCAGCTGGGATGTCAGTGGTATCTGATTTAATCTATGAGATCAGCTCTACGGCCATCTGTCTGCCAGGACAAACTGCTTCTTACAGGGAATGTACTGAAATAAGGGCAATAAGGGCAGCATAACTTCTGCCTATTTATTACTAGTTGTTAATGTGACTGCACTGAGGTGCTGAGGTGTCTGTGTATAGCGTATATAAAACGTGCTATAGATTTTGTTTTGTTTCATATATTTATCATTCTCTCCTCTCCTTGGGCCTGGATCAGAGGTGCATGCAGTGCCGATGGTTGCTGAGTTGAGCGATTTTTCTTATACCGCGCATGCTTATCAGTTGCACTGCGCATGCGCCAAGTTAGATTACCAGCGGCGGCTACAGTGAAGACCTGGACACAGTGTAATTGACAGTCATGTAGCGCATGTGGGGGATTACAGCTGGCGTCAAGGCAAACTCAGGCATGTCGATGCAGTTTTGGGGTTGTGCCTACAAATGCAAATGCGTATACAGTGGTAAAGGTTTCCACGGCTTACTTGCCACGGATATTCTGAGTGACCATAAGGTTGCTAAGATCATCGATGGTCTATGTACGCAAGCAGCTTGATTTGAGACGATCACTACAAATTCCTGCAGCTGCGACATTTGCATACTTTCACAGAACCGCAGAGTACAGAATCGCAGTTTCCATGCACCTCTGAATCAAGCCCATTGTAACATGAAGAGAAACTGTTTGCTCAGAAGATTTTCATTTTATGAACTAATACAGTACTTGTTGGAGAATATATCCTCTTTGTTATACAATTCAGGCATTAGGAACCGGAGCCTGCTGAAGGTGTGACCTCCGACCTGGTGCATGTACGGCCTGATGCGCACTACAGACGCACAGTACTTAGGGGGTCATTCAGACCCACTCGCAAGCGGCAGTACGCTCGCAAGTGGGTCGATGTTCCCCACTGCACATGTGCACGACGGAGGGAGCACCGTCGTGCACATGCGCAAGACCCGGACTGCGACAGCCAAGCTGTCGCTCCAGGTCTCGCACCAAAGGGGGCGTGTTGTCGATGGTGACTGACAGCACGCCCCCTTTGGTGGGCGTGCCGGCCAGACGGAGGCGTTCCCATGGGAACGCCTACCGTCTGAAGCCTGCCCCACTGACCTCACTAGTGATGTCAGTGGAGGGATTTTGGCTCTGATAGAGCCAAAATCACTCCAGGGCTTGTGGCTGGGAGACCCTACCGCAGGGTCTCCGTCGCAAGTCTGATGGTCGCGATGGTCAAGACCATCGCGACCATCTTTTTGGACGCTCGTATATGCTGTGGGTGGTGACCCACAGCTATACGAGCGTCCAGGAGGACGCTCCATTTTAATGGAGGAGGGCCCTGATTCAGAGCGAACGCTCTGGTCAGAGCGTCCGGCTCTGAATCAGGCCCTTAGCTCCTTGCAGGTGTTACCCTGTGTGTTCACCGCAGGGCTGGCTCGCCACCGAAAATGGGTGTGGCCTAATTACCATAGGCCATGCCCTCTAAATTATGTTATTTGGGGGCGTGCTTGCGCAGCGCGCCTCCCGTGTAACGTCAGGCTGGGGGCGAGCCCAGCACTTCGTCACTAGCTGGGCTTCCCCCAGCCCTCTCCTGGCACTGAATGGATGCCGCGCACATGCGTGCAACATCCTTTCATCTACTCCGGGGTCCAGCACCACCGCACAGATGGGGGTGCCCAACCTCCCGACCAGACCACCTGCGGAACACTTTGGCCCACGGGTGGAACAGCGGGACAGTGCTGAATTTTTGATGTTGAGACTGGTGCGCCTCCTCTATTGGGTGGCACCCCTGTTCGACCACACTGGTCGAACATGCCTCAAACCGGCCCTGGTTCACCGCTGTTACTCTGAGTATTACTGCTACCGTAGACATCACTGTGTTATTGCTGTTACAATTATTAACTCCTGCATTACCGCTGTATACTGCTGTTACCAATAAACCTGCAAACCTGCTTAGGGACATCTGTGCAGCCCTACTATTCACTTTCATATTCCACTTAACACCTACCATGATCACCCAGGTCCCACTCAATAGGATATGTTAATAGGTTATGGGCTCATGCACCCAAGTGTGAAATAAACAGAAAGCTCCTGTGTTTTGGAAAAGCACACAGAAAATGCACAGTGCAGTTTCAGGTATAGCCTTCACCAAACTAAGAGGTTCAGAGGACTTAACCATGTGAAAGTTTGCTATGGAGATGCTGCTGAAGCGGGAAAAGTTGTGGAAGATCACAAATAATCCAGGTAACAATCCAAATCCTTACGAAGTAGATAGAGCCATGGGAACTATGGACCTGATTCAGACCCGTTCACTAGCAAGCGGACACTCATTGCAGATGTTCGCTAATGGGCGCATGCGTATAGTTCGCAGTGTGCATGCGCAAACTAGTACGAGCAATCGGAATGTGCTCGCTCGCCCTGCAAAGACAGCCCAGTGGAATGAGTGACAGGAGAGGCCGTTAGAGGGTGGTAACAGTGCAGGGAGTGGAGTTGCAGACACAGGCATGCCAGAGTGTTTCAACGCCGTTTCAAAGGCGTACATAATTAACAGGCAGCATCATAGTACACGTCACCTGGGTGATTTTTACACAGAACTGCTCGCAGTGCTTGCGGTAGGGTACAGTCAACCGCAAGCAGTGCTGTCTGATCCGATGGTTCCTGATGTACCGATGGTCGTATATACTTCCTGGAGATGACGTACGCAAGTGGGCAGCTAAAGACAGGCTGGTGGGCATCTATAAACACAAAGTGATTGCTCGCCAAGACATAGTGGGCGTGCTTACGTTTTGCTGTGCGAGCGGATGCCTTGACATCACTTAGCTGAATTTCCATACGCTGGGATTGGGCGGCCCCATCTAGCGAACGGGTCTGAATCAGGTCCTATATGGCTAGCTGTGGAATAGAATGTGTATTCTATAAATCACAGGAAAGAGTCAGCACATGACATGTGGATAGCCCTGCAAGCAGCGTATGAAGGCAAGGGTCTCACGAGAATATACCTGAGGCATACACTTTACAGTACCAAACTGAGTGCATACAGAGACAAGAATGATTGCAATTACAAGATGTTATCCATATCTCAGTCACTGACATCTGTAGAAGTCCAGGTGGACAGCGAGGAGTTTGCAAGACAATGCTGCAGAATATAATGCCTGAATTTGATTTCTTGTTGGAAGTTTGATGTATGCAAGTATTGGAACTCAACCAGACATTAAACATGCCGTAAGCAAAGTGAGCCAGTTTACCATTGAAACTTCTAGCTTCAAGGAAGTTGAACCCTTTATATTTTATTAAAGTACAGGGATTCTAAACTTAAGTCTTATTGTGATGATGACAGGGGATCAGATGAGGATAACCGTCATTTTTACACGGATATCTGTTTGTATTGGAACGTGCTGCTGTCAGCTGGGCAAACAGAAAGCAACCCACTGTTGCCCTATCCACCACTGAGGCGGAGTACATGACGCTTATGCTGCCAAGGACAACTTATATAAAAGCGTTACTTTTGTAGCGAATGAGAATAATGTCACTGATATGATGACAAAGGTAAAAGGAAATCGTGCACTCTTACTATATGTATAAGCAGCTATCTATTTTTAGTAAGATCAGAGTGAACTGATAACCAATAATGAAGGACCACAATATAGAAGCGCTTGTAATAAAGATTAAGCGTGTTGTGAGGAGTCCTAAATGGATAAACTTTGATACAATATGGCCTGGCAATCTCTGAAATTATAAACTAAGTCAATAAAATAAAATGTAACAAAATTATAACAAAATTAAAAACGCCTGTTAAGTTAGACCAGCAATGTCTGACACACAGTGCGCTACATATAAAAACATGAATAGTGAGATGTTTATAACTCTTTTAATGGAATATATGTCAGTTGGGAGTCCCGTATAATGGAAAAGGATCCGGAGCACCGGTGGACTTGCCCTAACTTTCCCTGACGGCAGCAAGGGCGACAGTGAGCGGCTAGCAGAATAAAGGTGAATACTGCTGCCCGCTAAGCGCCTTCTGGTTGTGCTTGTCCGGGGTGAGCTTTCTCCCTGGCTTCTTGTTGAAGCGCCGATAACGGGAGTGTTTTTGCCTCGTGTGCTCGAGCTTCCTCTGACGAAGTGACGTCAGTCCGGGGTCCCGCTTACACCAACGCGTTTCATCACGATATGGACTTTTTCAAGGTGTCTGTAGTGCTGTGTTAGCCCTGTTATATTCTACAGGAAATGTTCTGATTGGTTCTTTTCTTGCTTCTGAGATTGGAAGCTGAATCCATGTATACGGTTGGTAAAATGATTGGTGTTTAAAAGGTATAATCTTTATTGGTATCTTTGAAGTAAAAAATATATAAAATATGTGGCACAATGTTTCTTGATAAAATTTATGAACGAACATTATAAAAGAAGCTATAATGACATTTCTTACATTTCATGCTTTTCAATTAGACGCAACAGTGTGTACAGAGTAATGCCTGGTCTTAAAATGAATAAAAATAATGAATAAAAATAATAATATTAATAAGGTAAAAATGTATATAAATATAAATAAGGATAAATGGATATACGTGGGTGTGCACATATTTAAATCAATATAGGGATGTATCTCAATGATATGATTTATGTGGAATGACTGATATTTTATGATGGTGGTATAATAATGTATATAAATCAGGTTTTAAGAAAGGCTCCCAGATCAAAATCTATGTTCAGTCCTTTAGGGTGGAGGGTATCCATATTATAGATGGTACCATCAGAAAACTCAAAGTAAGAATAGGGGAACACATCAACAACATCAAAAAAGGCTACACATTACACAGTGTGTCCAATCATTTCTTATCACACCATCAGAAGAACCCAAAAGGACTTAAATTCCTAGCAATCGGGAAAATAGAGAGAGATTGAAGAGGAGGAAACTTCACAGAAAAAATCTCTAAACAAGAAACCAAATTGATCTATAATATGGATACCCTCCACCCTAAAGGACTGAACATAGATTTTGATCTGGGAGCCTTTCTTAAAACCTGATTTATATACTTTATTATACCACCATCATAAAATATCAGTCATTCCACATAAATCATATCATTGAGATACATCCCTATATTGATTTAAATATGTGCACACCCACGTATATCCATTTATCCTTATTTATATTTATATACATTTTTACCTTGTTAATATTATTATTTTTATTCATTATTTTTATTCATTTTAAGACCAGGCATTACTCTGTACACACTGTTGCGTCTAATTGAAAAGCATGAAATGTAAGAAATGTCATTATAGCTTCTTTTATAATGTTCGTTCATAAATTTTATCAAGAAACATTGTGCCACATATTTTATATATTTTTTACTTCAAAGATACCAATAAGGCTTCAACAAGAAGCCAGGGAGAAAGCTCACCCCGGACAAGCACAACCAGAAGGCGCTTAGCGGGCAGCAGTATTCACCTTTATTCTGCTAGCCACTCACTGTCGCCCTTGCTGCCGTCAGGGAAAGTTAGGGCAAGTCCACCGGTGCTCCGGATCCTTTTCCATTATACGGGACTCCCAACTGACATATATTCCATTAAAAGAGTTATAAACATCTCACTATTCATGTTTTTATATGTAGCGCACTGTGTGTCAGACATTGCTGGTCTAACTTAACAGGCGTTTTTAATTTTGTTATAATTTTGTTACATTTTATTTTATTGACTTAGTTTATAATTTCAGAGATTGCCAGGCCATATTGTATCAAAGTTTATCCATTTAGGACTCCTCACAACACGCTTAATCTTTATTACAAGCGCTTCTATATTGTGGTCCTATGATGACAAAGGGACTGATGTCACAACTCCTGAATGTGTGGACTGGAACATACTTGATATGTTATTGTTTTATTGCATATCCCTAAAATGTTTTCTGGTTACTTCATGTCCAATCCAATGCACAAGCATTGGAGTCTGCACTGCAGGCTACAGAATGATGTGTTCTAGAGATCAGGTGCCCAGAAACCAAATTATATGGTCACTAGATACATTGATAGAATGAGGTGACCAGCCCAAATCCTTTTTACAATGTGTTCTCCATAGTTTCTATGTGTCTCCAGCAGTCGGCAAGTTCCCTAACTGTAAAATATATGATAATCTAGCAACAGCGCAATTTAGTGTTCTCTGCAATCTGCTGCTTTAGGCTATGTAAGTCTCTAGCATTATGATTTCATTAGGTTTCATTAGGTTAATTATCTCAAGTATACACATTTGTGAAATATCCTAAAATCTAGCAGCTGGCTCAGTTCTCCTCCTCATAGGCACATCTCTGAGACACTGGAATGGAGAAGCAGGTACAGTGGTGTACCCAAGCTGGTAGTGCATGTTTTCTGATCAATGGAAGGCCATCCCCTAAGTGTCTGTTGGATTATTAATATTAACCCTACAGTAACACAAAACTGTCTTACTAAAGTCGGCCCATGACACCGGTACAGACACATGCTTATAGTAAAGGTTATATGATAAATCTGGAAGTCAGGTAACCATGTGCCAGTTTTATGTGTAAACAGCATATTGTGCAATTATGGGGGATGATAAAGAGATAGAACATACTCGACGATGGACGGATATGACAATTTACTGTAGCTGGTATTTCAGATGTAGTTTCAGATTGAGTGACCGTTTACCACTAGTGTACGCAGACATTTTTGCATGTGTCGCATGTACTGATCCTGCACAGGGGAACATGCCACTTTGATAGAAGTCTCTATTAGTGCTCTCACTGGCTTTCCATTTCTGTTCAATCAGAGGTCTTGTCTCACTGATTGAGCGGGATGAAAGTTACCGTGACAGGCAATTATTCTGTGATTCACTCTGGAAGGGCGTCCATCCTGTTTGTTTAAGGGGAAGGAAGCTTATCCCACAGGCCCTGGTTTACCCCGGATATCTATTTATACAAATTCCATGAAATAAGCATGGAGAATAGTTAATTTTATCGTTATGCCAACACTCCCTGTTTCAACCACATTAACTGACTAGATAAGTAGATAGATAGATAGATAGATAGATAGATAGATAGATAGATAGATAGATAATACTTGACTACTTTTGTAAAAGCATTTCAGGGAGATTGTGAAAGTAACACCTATGAGCGCGGCGGTAAAGTGGGCGTGTACTGCTACATCTGAGAGGCGTGTCATAAAATTGACTTACATCCAAATGTAAAAGAGCCCCAAAGCAGCTAGTAAGATCTATAGGTTGATGAAAACACACTGATACTTTTCAGGAAATGCCTGTAACCATAGGGATCATTGTGCCCTATAACCAGTGCAGGGAAATGATACTAATGATCCAATTTGAATATATATAACTCTGGGCCTGATTCAGAGCCGGACGCAATTAGCGCTCGCTCGTCCTGAAAATAGGGGTGGCTATTCAAATGAACCGTTCGCTGTTTGTGGTCTGTTCACGCCTCTAGGTCTGAACGAGCGAACAAAACTTGCGGTCGTTTTTTGGGAAACTACGCCCCCTGGCCGCTCGCATCCTACGTCATGTCCGCTATTTATTAGATTAATCGAGTATATCGACCAGGGTATGAACTGCTCGCTATTCTTGTGGTTGGTTTTTGCTACCACAATTTTGCGAGCAGTTCTGGCTTAAAAAAAAACCAGTGACATGGTCAATGACGCTGCTGTATTAATTATGCACACCCATAAAACGCCCATTTTGACCTTTAAGCACGCCTGCGTTCTGATCTCCACTCCCCGTTTTCAAGCACCTTCCCCTGTTACCACCCACATACGCCTCATCCTGTCACTCAAATTAGCAGGCATTCGCTATTTTGCGAGCACATGAATTTCGGCAGCACTGACTGGTTCGCGCATGCGTATAACGATCCGTACGCATGCGCAGTTGGGCAAACATCGCTCGGAGCGAACGAGCTGCCGCTTACGAGTGGCTCTGAATCAGGCCCTCTGTTTCTTATGTATAACAGCTACATAATGGGGATAAGGTGCAAACAGGGAGATTTCCAGATTCTTCAGGTAGCCTGGGAGATTGCTACTATTTCAGGGAGTCTCCCTGACAATCAGGGAGAGTTGGAAGTATGAGATAGATAGATAGATAGATAGATAGATAGATAGATAGATAGATAGATAGATAGATAAATATTGACTTCTGATTAGCTATTCTGTCTTATACAGTATAATGCTCTCAGCTGAATATATTTGTAATGCAATATAATTTGATTGATGGAAAATTACTTTCAAAGTCCTTCCAAGCTTAATTTATAACATTTATCTTTCAGGTCTGCAAGAAGACAACAAAAACAAGGTGTTTGTCCAAGTGTGAAGACATTACTTGAATTGTGGAGACAATGTCCTCCAAGCACCTGTGAGGGCCCCCTGTGGTACTTGTTCTCGTCATTGAAAGGGTCTTCGCAGAGTTACATTTGTGCCAATTTCTGTAAATCCAAGATGCCGGCAAAAACTCCAATTTATTTGAAAACCTCAACTCCTAAGAGAGGTAAAAAGCCAAAACTGCGAGATGTTTTATCCAGGGAAATGATCAGCCCCCCTCTGGGAGATTTCAGACACAGTGCTCACATAGGACTAGAAGGAGAAGAGGACATGTTTGGGGAGCTATCCTTCTTGCAGGGGAAGTACGACGTACTTCCAAACCAGGGGCGTAAGTTGACCATCCAGAGCACAGACAACAGTGTGGACCAAGAGTTTCACTCTCACGACAGTGATGGAGGCTTCCGTCCCTTCCTAAAAAATGCTGTCTCCCTCCCTGTCTTCGGTGGTACACAGAGTAAGGAGAGAGCTCCTCCAAAGCCCCCCAGACTCCACTTGGAAGAAGTCCCAAGCCAGCGCTCTATGTCTATCAGCTATGGGGAGGGATGCTTCCGCAGTGATGAAGAGATGTCCTTTTCCTCTTTCTCAAAAGAAGAAAGCAGCAGGTTTTTGACAGCTTCAACCAGCTCATCTGATGGTTCCATGACTGAGAGCAGCATGTTCCATCCAGAACATGGAACAGATGTATCACAGGACAGAACAGACAACTCCGTCACCCACAACCAGGACATACCTCCTTCTGAGTCTCTCTTTGGACTGGAGCTGGATCTCGGGCCGTCAATCCTGGACGATATCTTGCGGATAATGGATGGTTACAAAACTTAGTGCTTAAATGAACACACCAAAACCATGTATATAGACATTTATGGACACTATTTATTATTGTACAGGAATGGCCCAGAGAGCAACAGTAGTAACAAAGTACTATCATCAGGACGATATCTCTGTGATCAGTGATTCCTGCCATAGAAACAGTATTTTATAGTAGCACAATGGGTATTATGGAATATCATATAGATAACCTTGCTGGTATGCATCCTATAGGAAACAATAATATTTATAACAACATTTTTTAACTGATTTATTATTTAAAGGAGGACTTAACATTACTGTTCATTACTGGTCTATCGACAACTAACGTGATTTGCTTGTCATATTTCTCATTTATTTTAGGAGTTTGCAACATTTACTCATTGGTGACATGTCCGGGCTGCTGTTCATTCATTGCAGGGCAAATGCCACTTAACTAATCTGTAGTCAGTTATATTGGTGTAGAAACTAGGGGGTCTATGTACTAAGCCTTGGAGGGAGATAAAGTACCAGCCAATCAGCTCCTAACTGCCATGTTACAGGCTGTGTTTGAAAAGTGACAGGAGCTAGTTGGTTGGTACTTTATCTCCATTCACTTTATCTCCGTCCAAGGCTTAGTAAAGAGACCCCTATGTTGCAGGCAGTTACACAAGTGTAAGTCTCTGCTAGACGTGGCAGTTTTTCTATTTGCTTTCTTTTAAATTGCACCTGTAAACACTGGCGGAGGCAGCCATTATGTGTGCTTGACAGATAGTTGTTCAAAATCCTGTGTTGTTCTGACTAAGTACCAGTGTCATCACGACTGATTTAGGGGAACAAGTGACATCACTGGTTCCTAGTGAATGAACAGGCGATATTGTCAGCACACAAGATGACTGCAAGCACTTTGCTTAGCCGATATGCCCAATTACATATATGTGTATGGTTTCATAAGAGTTCATGGGGTCTATTTACTAAGCAGTGTTAGGAGACAGAGTGAAAAGTGATAAGTCTGTGATAAGTGCCAGCCAATCAGCTCCCAACTGTCATTTTTCAAACACAGCCTGTGAGATGACAATTGGGAGCTGATTGGCTGGCACCTTATCACTTTTCACTCTGTCTCTGCTTAGTAAATAGACCCCCATATCAGTAAAGTTGATTACCATCCTTAGGAATTCGCACCTCATCCCTTATGTGACTCTATCTCTCCTCCATCTGTTATGGACCCGGAACATTTTCTGTTATCCTGAGACTCAAATTCTGCAAATGACAGAAATGGATTCAAAGTACATATCCTAGCAAGGAGTCCAAATGTAGACTGTTTTATTAATGGGACACTAACCCTATAGTTTTTCATTTTCCTTTGTATTTGTCTAATGTAAACAAGTATGAATGTATAAATATATCCGTATGTTAGGACTTCACCTGGGATTTATTATGCCCTATAAGTCTGTGTGTTACATCTCATCATATAGTACAGTTACCATGACTGAATCTCTTTTTCCCATAAACCTTTTATCTCCACCAGAGCTCTCCTGTCAGTCTTATGCTGCCCATCCACTAGGCGATTAAACCTAGCGATTGAGCGATAATGACACCGTTATTATCGCTCAATCGCTTGGTAATCGCCCGCAAATCGTGCAGTTTAATGTCTAATATGACCAGTGATGCGTGTGCACGCTGGTCGTATTGGACATCTATCATCGGGCAAACATGCTGGTCAACCTGTCGATAACGTCAGGTTCAGCATGTTACCAGATGATTGATGAGTCTGCACTGAATGACTGCTCGTTCAGTGTAAGCACATCACAGCCATAGAAACGACAGCACGATTACAATGTCGTAATCGTGCTACCGTTTCTATGTCGTGTAGTGGATGGGCAGCATTACTGAGCGGTGATTATTATCTCACAATAAAATCGCTGTGGGCCAATAGGGCTCTCCCTAGTGGAGAGGAATGTGTACTACATCACTGTGGGCCAGGCCAGATAGGAAAAGACCAGAAAGTACTGTGAAACTTTTAAAAAGTCAGTCAGTAATGAGCACATCTCTGCTTCATCATGGTGTATGGAAAACATGCTCTGTTAGGGCTTCCTGAGGATTGGAGTGGGAAACACTGGCCTAAGGTAGCATATAAGGATAACATATACATTACCCTGTGCTAAGCATAATTAAGAAAGTATTCTTAATTAAAGAACCAGATATTTTCCCATCCAAAGGGCTGTAGTGCTGCAGGAGCAGAATTCATTTCTAAAGCACAATTTTTCTTAATGTTATTATTTCAATGAAGGTTAATCAGACACAGTCATTTTGATATAATCAAGATTAAGGGGCACATTTATTATATCGCTGCATATCCCAGCAATAAGGACTATTTTAAATTTTTTTTATAAATAATCTAAATCTCGGATAAGAGTCCAACCTGGCGATTAGTAAGAAGGAAAGTGATCACATATGCAACCACTTTAATCCAGGTTGGGATTCGGGCCAGACTACTGCGCATCTGCTGCTGGAAGACGATGCACTAGGATCACCTCCAGCCCACCGGAGAGGGAACGCAAGATCTCTCTCCGGTAGGACTGGTCCAGTGAAGGTAGAGGCCTAATGCCATCTAAAGATAGAATTAGCCCACGCATGCAAGGTGCAGAAAGCTATGCTTTGCAGATTATGTTATATACCATCCCCATTGAAGTGTATGGGGACGACTCCTGTGAGGTCTGGCAGCTGGGAAGCAGGAGATACAGTGTGTCCTGTATCTCCTGCTTTCTATCTTATTGCATTGTAAGGATACTTAATTCTGCCTTTAAACAACAGTTTCCCCATAAGGGCAGCATTGCTTAATAAATAGGCCCCTAAAAGATAAATGATTGCTCTAAGACATTTATAACACAAAGCACAGGAATTCAAATCGGGTTTTACTGCATTGGGTGACTGCCAATCACACATCACTGTCTCTAGTAAATTCGGAGCCCAGAAGGGACTGGCCCATAAAGAAGTTGATAACTGTGATACATGTGAACAGAATGTTTTGCAAAAACAAAAGAGATTGTATAGCTCAGAGACACCTTATTGTGTAGGGATCTATGTCTTACACTCATATAACAGGGGAAGTCTTCAGGATGTCCCTGGTGTTACACAGAGGAGGGAAAACGATACAGAGTCCTCAAACAAAAGTAATATATAAAATATTTATATCCCCTAGGGCAGAGGTTCCCAAAATCCGCCATTACAGTCCAGGTTTTAAGGATATCCATCAAATTGACTGAAATACTAATTAAGTCACCTGTGCTCAAGAATGGAAATCCTTAAAACGTGGGCTGAAATGGCAGACTTTGGGAACCTCAGCCCTAGGGTGAATTCCCTTATGGTTACTGATATAAGCATGATATACAATCTGTAGACCCCTAGGGTGAAGTTCTCTGGTCTTTTCTAGTTTAGGCACGATGTAAGGTATGTAGAACCATAAAGTGTTGTCCTCAGACAGTCCTAAGTATAGTGAAGTTCTCCAGTGGTCTCCAGTACAGTAGACATATAAGAAAGATGTCAAAGTTCTTGGATAAACCTACTATAAAAAAGATTATTAATAAGTGACACACCACTGTGAAGTCTTTAGATGTGTAACGCATGCGTTGTAGGGGTTTTCAGAATTTTTCATACATGCGCAGTTGCAAATAGTCACTCCATTACGTGAACATCATCACTCCGTGCGGATTGCATGTGGCTCTGAATGTCCCTTGATGTGCCTCCCAATGTGAAGCATATGTTACTGTACATAGAACCATATGTGAAGCATATGTTACTGTACATAGAACCATAGGGTGAAGTGAATACAAATGATTTCATGCCTAACATAAGAGATATATGGCATGTAAAACTCAAGGGTGGTCCTGAGTATCTAAGATAAGACTGAAGACAGAGCTGTGGGATACGTTATAGTTATGTGTATATTTCCACCAAAATATATTTTGTTTGAAAACAGGAAGCAGAGACTATGAATGGCCATCAAATGGTTCCCCGGTGATGGTGCCACTGGTACTTTACATTGATGGCAGGAAACCATCAATGGATTGAAGCATCGATGGACATCGCTATTGTGGGTCAGGTGAATGCAGCAGGCCATTCTGGGAAGAGGGCAGCACTGTGCAGGGATGAAGGTGGGACTAAAGTGCCATATGCCAGAAAAAAATAAAAACATTGACACATCTCTATCATCAATGACAGATATTAAATTAAACCTGAACTGTTGGGGAACCTTGAGGACTGCATTTGGGAACCTCTGTACTAGTCACATCATTAGTGGAGTGAAGGACATGCAAGGGTAATTATAAATATGGAACCATGAGGTATGGGGAGGGGGGAGGGCAGGTTCAAAATGTACACACAGGCCCCCAGCATGTATAGTTTAGCTACAGAACACATTATAGATAGAACATTAGGGGAGCTGAGTTTTCAACACAGCTGAACAGATAGCAGATAGTGAGGGTCACCACACTCTTCCTACATATCGAGGCTTTCAGAATCCAAACAGATCACTACTGAAGATGTAATAGGTAAGTCCTTTACAATGCTGGGTATTGTAGCAGAATGCAGTGTGTATGTGTCGATAGTACATAGGGCCTGATTATGAGACACATGTTGATGTTAACATAGTTGAGCAATTATTTGCTACTACGCATGCGCAAAATATTCTGACCCCTACGCCGCATGCGTTACCCTGTGTAAGCACAAATGCACTGTTGCGTACGGAAACACTGGTATTAGAAATGGCGAGGGAAAACCATGGCATTCCTGGGAGGTGACTGGGAGCTGGCATGAAGTGAATACAAAAAAAATCAGTTGTGTGGGCGTATTATGGGTGTGTCACGGGCGTAGCTGCGTTCTCAGACACAGAGCCGCGGCCACAGACGTCATGTTCAGACGGAGACGCTGCACCAGCGATAGGGTTGGTGCAAGTGTCGATGGTGTATGCGATGGTTCGCAGATGGTGGAGTGTCTTGAATCACGGGCGATATTACAGCGCGCAGTAACGATGAAAGATAGCATTTCAGCGCCTGCACATTTAGGCGTGCGCTAGTACACAAAGTGGAGGCTGAAACTAGCGCTTGAATATTATCATCACCGTGACTCCGCAAACATGCGCACCAGCGGCTGCAATCGCATGCACCTCTGGATCAAGTCCCTAGTGTTGCTATTACCCAGTCATTGCCATTTATTATACTGAGGGGTCTATTTACTAAGCAGTGTTAGGGGACAGAGTGAAAAGTGATAAGAAAGTGATAAGGTGCCAGCCAATCAGCTCCCAATGTCATCTCACAGGCTGTGTTTGAAAAATGACAGTTGGAGTTGATTGGCTGGCACCTTATCACTTTCTTATCACTTTTCACTCTGTCTCCTAACTCTGCTTAGTAGATAGACCCCTAAGACTGCTGTCTTGTACACAAGAAGTGTTCCTATGAGGGATTTATCTTTCTTAGGCTGTGCCCAGAGGAGGTTTGTAAGTTCTGTGTTTTGTATTTGTTGGCAAGTTAAATAAACATGTATTTATTTATTAATGATATGAAATACATTCTGAAATACAGCCCCAGGCAAACATCAGACTGGCCCTTGTGTTCATTGCTACAATAAAAGGTTGAGCACCACTGGCCTAAATGATGATGGTCTCTCCCAACAATAAATGTGAGCACTAGTATAAAGCTGGGTACACACTGTACAATGTTTTCTTCAGATCGATAAACTCCCAATTTGTCCTTGCAAGGTACAGTTCCTGTATTGAAGGGTTCATACTATGCAAAACATATGCACACCCAGAGCTATCTGAAGTTCTGAACACCGGTGGGCAGATCGGTCCCCAGCGCTTATACTGTACACTGCTAAATGTTTACACCATGACCAGATTTATTGTATTTTATGAGCTTCCTAGAATATGCAATCATTCAATGGGACCGATTTAGCTAAAAGGAGATTGTATGTGTCTACACATTATACAGTCCTCTGTCAGATCCTCTATTACTCCAATGGTCTGATAGATAAGGAGTAGACAACCTGTGGCACTCCAGCTGCTGTGTAACTGCACATCCCAGCATGCCCTGCCATAGGACATGCTGGGATGCATAGTTCCTCAGCAGCTGGAGTGCTAGAGCTAGCCTACCCCTGTGATAGATCATTGTACAGAGGATAGACATGTTTCCTGCTGCCCCCTGCTGGACTGCTTTAGTAGTATTACATACACTATATTAATACCAATGTTAACATCACAGTATGTTACCTTTGTTTCAGATTAAACTGCAACTGTGATTTATATACGGAGTGGACATTAGTCTAAGCTAATATAAGTTGTTCTCATTATTTCTACTTTACATGGAAATAAGTCTTTGTAACAATGCTTTTTTATTGGTACATTGTTTCTAAAATTGAATTATCTACTGTTGATGGATTGCTGTACATACTCCCCTCTCTTTTCTCCAGGTAGGGTCATTTCTTTGTCAATTTTAATAAAATAAATCTTTATAGTTTACTTATTTTTCAACGTAGATTTGTGATTACTAATTCCCAGATATTCATATATTATACATATATTTAAACTTTCCGTGTTGCTAATACATTTTTATGTACTAGCAATATAAACAGAAGCTGCAATGTCATTGCTATAGCCTATATTATAATCACTTCATCAGAAAATCTTGTACTGTAATGAGAAAGGCACATATTAGAAATCACTTTGGATTGCTGTGACCTATACAGAGGCACTTAAGGGGGTATTTATTAAAGCTTGGAGAGCTATAAAATTGTGAGAGATAAAGCAGCAACCAATCAGCACCTGTCATTTTCTAAACACAGTCTGTAAAATGTAAATTAGAAGCTGATTGGTTGGTACTTTATCTCTCACAATTGTATCTCTTCCCAAGCTTTGATAAAATACCCCCCGCCTTGTGAATTTATAAGAGACATAGGCCGGGATGTACTAAAGGAAAAATGTGGTGAAACGCCTGTTTTCGTGGTTTTTACCAGATTTTCATATATACTAAGCCCCGGCCACCCGATTTTCGATGTGGAGGGTAAAGCCAGGTTTTTCTGGTGTTACCCTATAGAAGCCTATGGGCTTATTACCGCATCCTGTTCCAGAAGCTTCACCGTCGCCTCGCCGCCCCGCAGTCGCCCAGCACCGAAAGTGCCCCAAAGTTATCCATCCTGCTATACCTAAGCATGTCCTTGTTTTCATGTTTCCCGTGGTGAAGTATGTTGAAGTGTTAACTGGAGAGAATAATAAAAAAAAACCTGCCAGTGAATTCTCTCTGGCATTTATTGTAATTACAAACAAAGGCCAGTGGAGGGCAGCATTGTATCATCGAAGTGGACTAGAAACTGGAATATGGACTGGGAGTTTTACTATTACTACTGGCATGTCAGCTACAGATCACCACAAAGGAGCCCGCCGCCCGTTTATCAATAATTGCATACTTAATGCATTGAAGTATGCGAACATAGCGCCGGGATGTATTAAATAGCACCTGCAGGGACAGGAGCTCCAAAAGGACCAGTCCCTGCAATGTGCTTGGAGAGAAGTGACCGCATTAGCAGTCTCTTCACTCCCCCCTTGGGACTCCTGCACAAGCACGGTCTACAGACCACGTGGTCATTTTTGCAATAGGCTGCAGCAGTGCAATGCCATGTTTAGATGACTTTGCATTCTAGAGCTTGGTACATCATGCTTGCTAACATTCTGGCTGCCCCTTCCGGGAGAGAGCAGCCAGATCGGCATAGCAGGGGGCCGTGGCCGGCATAGGGGGGCATGCCAGGACATCTTACCCGGCAT